>JBBPLR010000006.1:0-352616 GCA_038089915.1 Sutorius australiensis
GTCTCTCCTTGATCTCTCCTTCGCTCGCTCATGCGCACCATGGCAAGCGACACCATGTACACCGACAGGCCGACCTTGCCCGTCGTGATCCTGGTCACGTCGACCTCTACCAGCGTGACGGCGGTGCCCGCCTTAGCTACTATGCGGTCGGACTTGGCTCTTGCGGCTCGGTCAACGTGCCGAGCGATTTCGTGCGTGCCTCTTGTTCTCGAGTCTGACGTCCCTCATCTTGATGTGTGTTCAGATCGTCGCACTCAATTCGGCTGTAAGCGCTCTCTACTTTGCATACAAAGGCACCTCTTGATCTACCATCTAGCAATACGACACCGGTAGCTACTGCAACCAGATGATCACCATCACAGTCAACGGAAAGACGGCGCAAGCCACAATCAAGGACAGGGTACGTAGTCACCCACGCTTCTTCTCTTTCTACATATTAAATATTACCAGTGTCCAGGATGTCCCCCTGGGGGCCTTGATTGCTCAGAAGGCCTCTTCCAGTTCTTTTCCGATCTCTCAGCTGGCATCATATACGGTTCATGGGAATTTGGTTCAGGAGCCCCCTCTCCCCCTCCTCCCCCTCCTCCCCCCCCTCCTCCTCCTCCCCCGCCACCCACTAGTGTAAATATACCCGCGACCACTTGGGTCCCACCTCCGACGACTACATCGCAGCCACAGCAAACGACTGCTACTCCGGCCACACCCACTACCAGTCCCTCAAGTTCCACTTCCACTGCCTCGAGCACATCCAGCTCGGCTCCCACTCAGACGACGACCAATCCCGTCGCTGCGACCGCTGGTACGGTACCAGCAGGGGCTGACGTATCCGTCCTCCTCGATGTGAACGTGGCTTTCCTGTCTATCGGTGAATTCCTCACTGCTTGCATTAGCTTACAGTGAACTGCAGGGCAGTCTGTCCATTCCTTTTCTTTTCTTTTTTCACCATAGCAAAACATCGTTGGACGAGTGGGCCAAGGCAAAGACAATATTGCTTCATGTCATAGTTGGGCACCACTTTATTATGAGCACTAACTGGCTCAAGCCTTTCTAGTCTGAGCTATACCCGCATTATTCTATCAGCTCTCCTGAGCTTTCTGGGATGCAGAGACAATGGATGTTTATTTTTGACGTACCAATCACCTGGTGTTACATGTGCCATAATCTGTTCCTCACTCATTATCACAACTATTCTCGTTGGCTATCGTTCATAGACTGGCCCATCTCTATTTAGACTCATCCCGGCTGGTCGGTGTGATCCACCTGTCAAAAGTGAAACATGGTTTGAGGCGCCGCATCGTTTGTCGTTCGCCTCGAATTAACGCGACAAAGGTCAGAGTATTCTTGATCGTTCAACTTTCGACTTTGGTGTGTGGGGACGTGGTTCGGGGACCATCATGCGTGATTGAGACCGGTCAACATGTCGTTTAACTGCGTAGTCTGTTTTCCAACACGGCGGCCAAGACATGAGGGTGGCGGTGTTGCTACGCGTTGTCTGGCAACCAAACCCACCCGACATTCTCTTGTTTGTTTGTTTTTTTTTCCCCTTCATCCGTCCAGTATACCATATCCCGCGCACGGGCTGCATCGTGAACCATTCCATTCGTTTTACGATAGAACGGTAATCCTGTCCGACATGATTCTCAGGATTTCGACACTCCTCGGCTTTCTCATCCTCATACTTCCATTCGTTGTGGCTAGTCATTGGAGCAGACACCATCAACGCCATCAAGTGGCTCGCCGTCCTCGAGGCGATGTTGGCGTCTATAAGCGTCAATACTACTCCTACAGGCGATTCACTTATTATGACGTTGGACTGTAAGTCTTCGATTTTGTAGTCAAAACTATAAATGCTCATGCACCTCCGCAGGGGTGCCTGTGGCGTCACGAATACCCCCAGCGACTTTGTGAACGTCCCTTGTACTGTCGTGTCGCTGAAACTGACCAAGGATGTCTTAGATCGTGGCGCTAAGCGTCGACGACTTCGGTAGCGGGTACCCCGGCCCTTATTGCGGCGCATCCATCACTATACAATATAATGGAATGAAGGCCGTGGCCACCATCCAGGATAAGGTAAGGTTGCATGTCATTCAGACAATCCGTGGGTGCTCATCGTCTCCAGTGTATGGGCTGCCCCGAGGGCGGTCTGGACTTTTCCAACGGCCTGTTCCAATATTTCTCCCCTTTGAGCGTTGGTGTACTCTATGGCGATTGGTGGCGCAACGACGCGGGTGATACTTCGACCAGCAATTGGGAGCCAGCTACCACTTCTACCCCGGCCTACACTCCCCCGGCGACGTCGAGTACTCCAGATTATACCCCTCCTGCCACCTCTAGTACCTCAGTTTATACTCCGCCTTCTACAACCTCCACGACCTCGACAACTCCTTCTACTTCATCCACTTCATCCGCCACCTCCTCAATCGGTTCAAGTACTGCCTTGACTAGCGGATCAGCAGTTCCCACTGGGGTCGTGACATCTACTCCGAGTGCGAACAGCCCCGCGAACCTCCTTGTTGTCAACGACATTTTGTTTGATGCTGCCCGGTTGCTCGCTGCAGCGATCACAACGAAATAGTTTCTATTCGGGAGGATATGGTGGTGTTCTGATTTATCCTTTCTATTCTACCTTTTCTGGAGCCAGCCTCCCTGGAACTCGATCTGATCTGATTTTGTGATCGTTGCTGTTTTATTTACCGGCATTACTGGCATATAGTGCCCTATACCTTGGAGTGTATGTGCTACACAACCTTCATTGCATCAATAATATCACTGCGAATTGAATCGACGCAATTCAATGCAGGCATCTACTTATACATCCAGTGAGTCCATGTCATAATTCATCCAGGTCAATGTGAAAGCAGGGGAAATAGCTACGAGAAACAAGTGACAAGTAGCGCTCGCAAGCCCTGCTGTTTGGCCCACTGTAGTGACACCCCATTTCCCTTTCTGATGTCTTTACGAAGCGCATTCTTGCTGGATTTCAGGATTTCGCGAAGGGCCAATTGACCCTTGTGGCGTGTGGCAACATATTCTTTGATATTGACGTGTGCTTCTGCCTTGAGCACTTTACGAGCGGAAGTCAGAGTGCACGGGAGATCTGAAGCATTAGGGGAACGAAGGCCAAGTTCGATTATGAGTGCGCGTAAGAGGTCGAGTTCTGCATCATTTCCCTTGACCGGAGATGAAATGAAACTGAAATACCTCCATCGGTCTTCAGCAATCTATGTAGGCTGTTTGCCACGCACCGGGTTATAAAAGCAGACGCGTCGTCATAGGATGCGGTAGGTGTGCTAACCCCACTGTGGTACTCGGAGCCGGAAGAAGTCACGCTCGACGAATTGGCTCGACGCTTTGGTCTCCCGGAGAACCCCCGTTTCGTGGGCTTGTCATTGTAAGTTTGATTACTAGAGGGGACACGGTCACTATACGACTCCGCGCTGGCAGACGAATTGTCGTTCGACGAGTCATGATCGCGCAAGGAGAGTCTGTCGAGTGCCGAGGATAGGTCACCGTCTGAGCCACAATGTCCTGTGAAGTCCGATAGGGTGGACGGGAGAGAACGGGCGTCGAGAAGAGGATGGTGTAGGACAACAAAATCGACATCGCTGAAAGAGTCACGGTTCCATATTATTTCGTCGTCTTCGATAGAGAACTGGGAGAGGGGACTGTCAGAGTCAGGCTCGCTATCTGACATGGCGGTAGGGGATAAAGCTCATAGGCTCTAGCCCCTAGTGGTAATGAACGACATTCGCGGAGTTGGAAGTAAGAGCACCTGTTGAACGAATGGCTCGTCATCGAGTTGCACGTCGTCGAGAACGATGCTAACAAGCGCATATATGCACTCCGTTACGAGAGGTCCAAGGAAGGGACCGTGAGCGGGTCGACGCGCAGGTCGGTGAGGATGGATACCTGGGACCTGAACGTGTGATATATATTAGGTAATACGATTAGATGACCCTCTGCCCAAGATCGTCGTCGTCGTTCGCGATCTCTCTCTCCCTCCCTCTCTCTTTCTCCCCGTCGTCGGTGCTGACTGCCACATCCTCAAGACCCTTCTCACGTTAAAATGGAGGTCTGTATGCGCCCTTCCCTCCGGGTTTCCCTCCATCTCCATCTCCATTTTCAGGGCCTACTTGACTTCTCCAAGGAGTTCGATGTCTCCCTCCTCGACAAGGTCGCAATGGCCTTTTACACTGGCCGTGGTCAGGAGGTTCTATTCTAAATTGTTCGCATTCGTTCCACCGCGCTGACCTCATTCCCAGCAACAAATGGCTCAGCAGGTCCTCACTCAACTGGAAGAACACTCAGACGCGTGGACAAGAGTTCCGGAGATAATGGAAAAGTCGTCTTTTCAACAGTCAAAGGTTTGCTTCGGTACACTCGCGCATCATCCATCTCATCGCTTCTCTATTTAGTACATCGGTCTTCAAATCCTAGAGAAGCTCATCACTACACGCTGGAAAACCCTGCCTGATGGCCAGCGGCAAGGTATCTGTTACCTCATCCGTGTTCGACGCGCCACTCATGTCGCGTTTAGGCATCAGGAACTTTGTCGTCGGCATAACTGTCAAGGTGGCTTCGGATGAGGTCACTATGCGGAAGGAAAAGACGTTTATCAACAAGCTCAATCTTGCACTGGTCCAGGTGAGATTCTGCCTGAACACATTTTTTTGTTTAAGCGTTCTATCATCTGTAGATATTAAAGCAAGAGTGGCCGCATAATTGGCCGACCTTCATAACCGAACTCGTCGAGTCCTCCAAAACGAATCTCTCGCTATGCGAGAACAATATGGTTATCTTGCGTCTCCTGTCAGAGGAAGTCTTCGACTATTCCGCGGAACAAATGACCCAGACAAGGATCAAGAATCTCAAAAATCAAATGTGCGGCGAGTTTAGCGAGATCTTCAAGCTTTGCTCCGAGGTTCTTGAGGAAGCCCAAAAGACGAGTTTAATTAAGTCTACCTTGGAGACGCTTTTGAGATTTCTAAACTGGATACCTCTTGGTTATATCTTCGAGACCACCATAATCGACCTTCTACTCAATCGCGTAGGTTTCCAGCATTTGCACATCATCCATGCTAACATCTACGCAGTTCCTCGAAGCTCCGGAATTTCGTAACGTGACTCTGAAGTGCTTGGCTGAAATCGCCGGCCTTAACGTGGGGCCTGAGTACGATCCAAAATTCGTGATATTGTTCGCTATGGTCATGACATCCATCAACCGCATGATTCCTCCCTCAACCAACATTGCCGCCGCCTATGCATCCGCATCCGACTCTGGTCAAGAACTCGTCCTCAATCTCGCACTATTCTTATGTAATTTCCTATCCAACCACCTTCGAACTGTCGAAACAGAACCCAATCGCGATGTGTTGCTGAATGCCCATCTATACATGGTCAAGGTATCGCAAGTTGACGAACGCGAGATATTCAAGATCACTCTCGAATACTGGTCGAAGCTTGTGGCGGAACTCTACGATGAGATTCAGGCGCTACCCATTGGAGACAGCGGCTTACTCATGGGCTTGACTCTTGGGAACGGAACTGGCAACATGCTTAATGGAATGTCCCTGCGGAAGAACATCTATAGTGATGTTTTGAGCAACCTGCGTCTTGTAGTCATTGAACGGATGGTCAAGCCAGAAGAGGTACGAACATTCTACCCCCCTCGACGTAGTCTCTAATCAGACCTCAGGTCCTTATCGTTGAAAATGACGAAGGCGAAATCGTCCGGGAGTTTATGAAAGAGTCTGACACCATCGTTCTATACAAGCAGATGCGTGAACTTTTGGTGTATCTCACTCATCTAGACGTCGTCGACACCGAAAATATCTTGACGGAAAAATTGGCCAAGCAAGTTGACGGTTCGGAATGGAGTTGGCAGAACTTGAACACCCTCTGCTGGGCAATTGGTAGCATCTCCGGAGCTATGAGTGAGTCGTTATCTGTTTTGATTAGGCTTGCTTGGCGCATACGATCATTCTAGACGAGGAGACCGAGAAGCGATTCCTCGTAACCGTGATCAAGGACTTGCTTGGACTGTGCGAGATCAAACGGGGGAAGGACAATAAAGCTGTCGTTGCGTCTGACATCATGTATATCGTTGGACAATACCCCCGCTTCCTCAAGGCCCATTGGAAGTTCCTCAAGACTGTAGTCAATAAGCTATTTGAATTTATGCACGAAACGCACGAAGGTTAGCGCCGCATGGATGCCATCTTTCTTGGACTCACGTTAACCGTCGGACGGTTTATATACAGGTGTTCAGGACATGGCCTGTGATACGTTTATCAAGATCGCTCAGAAGTGCCGTCGACATTTCGTCATGCAACAATCAGGGGAGCAGGAACCATTTGTTGATGAAATTTTGCGGCTGTTGCACAGAATTACCGTCGACTTGTCACCTCAACAAGTATATATACATGTCTCTCGGTCGTGTTTCATGAACTAACGTGAGTTCTTTGAAGGTGCACACATTCTACGAGGCGGTCGGATACATGATTTCTGCTCAGCCGAACAAACCTCAACAAGAGAAATTGATTGCAAAGTTGATGGAGTTGCCTAACAACGCTGTAAGCGCACATTCATCTTCCACACGTTTGCCTACTGATTCTGTTTCTGAAGTGGGACTCTCTGATGGCGCAAGCTGCACAGAATATCGACGTGTTGAGTAACCTCGATAACATTAAAATCCTCTCGAACGTGTTGAAGACCAATGTCTCCGCATGCACCTCTATCGGCAGCTTTTACTTGCCCCAGGTTGGTCGCATATTTCTGGACATGCTAGGCCTCTACAAGGCCGTCAGCGGTATCATTAGCGAGACGGTTGCACGAGAAGGTCAGCCTAGAGTTTGTCACTCCGGCTAATATTGACTGTTTGTAACAGGTGTGATTGCAACGAAAACGCCCAAGATTCGTCAACTTCGGACGGTAAAGAAGGAGATTCTAAAGTTGATGGAGACTTATATAAAGAAGGCGGAAGACCTAGACGCAGTTAACGCTAACTTCATGCCGCCACTCCTGGATGCTATTCTTGGGGACTATAGCCGAAACGTGCCTATTGCGAGAGATGCTGAAGTCCTTAATGTAATGGCAACGATTACCGGTCGACTTGGTGTGAGTTTTTTTTTTAATGTTCAGAGTGCGGTCATTGAACATTCCGGTAACCTTAGCCTCTTCTTACACCACAAGTTCCCGCCATCCTTGATGCTGTATTTGAACCCACACTGAATATGATAAATCAAGATTTCGCTGAATTCCCGGAGCACCGTGTGGGCTTCTTCAAGTTGCTAAGGGCTATCAATCTCAATTGCTTCCCTGGTAGGCGAGGTGTTTTTTGCACTCGCGCTCCTTTTAAAAACCCCGTTACAGCCCTTCTTGGAATACCACCGGCCCAATTCAAGCTATTCATGGACAGTATCATCTGGGCCATCAAGCATACTATGCGGGATATCGCAGATACGGGCTTAAACTGTACGTCGATCTTCACATTTGTGGGACCCATGCTGAGACCACGTAGTGTGTCTCGAGGTTGTCAACAACTTCGCAAGCGCAGAGCCGGCTGTTCGAAATGCCTTCTTCCAGCAGTACTTCCTGAGCATCTTACAGGATATTTTCTTTGTCCTAACGGATGCAGACCACAAGAGTGGCTTTAAACTTCAGAGTCTCCTGCTTGCACGGATGTTCCAGCTTGTCGAGACAAACCAAATCCAGTCTCCGCTATTCAATCCGGCGCAAGTGACTGACCCGAACATGTCCAACTCGTTATTCCTCAAGGAGTATTGTGCAAATCTGCTCAAGACGGCGTTCCCCCATGTTCACAAGTACGTCCAATAGTGGAAATGGCGTTTTCCCGCTAACCAGGCTACAGTACCCAAGTGCAAGTATTTGTCACTGGCCTAGGAGAATTCCACGGCGATATCAACCGATTCAAGCTTGCGTTACGCGACTTCCTTATTCAGCTTAAAGAATTCTCTTCTGGGGACAACGCCGAACTTTATCTCGAGGAGAAGGAAGCTGAGGCACTGATGAAAGCGCAAGCGGAACGAGAACTCGCGATGCGTGTACCTGGTCTGCTGAAACCGTCGCAACTAGAAGACAGGGATGAGGATATTTCATAGAAAATGCTTGTCCAACATTGTCACTGCTTTTCTCTCCGCATCTCTCTCGCACTCCTCTTGTTTCCCTGACACGATTTGCATGCTTCCCTTATTTTACTCCAGACCTTGAACTATCTTCATCCTATCGACCTTCTCCAACACCTCGCTCTGCTATCAACGTCTCTTTGCAGCTTCACATCTAATGTAATAGTATATGCCATGGAAGGTATCAAAGTAATGTAGAATACTAGGTGAAGCTCAGATTCGGATGATAAGATAAACTGATCCTCTTGGTCGATCACCACCATGTTCAAAAAGTATATTTACCTCGCTTTCTTGAAATCCAGAGCAGACACCTGATTGCACAATCAGGTTTTCTCCATCCACTGATATAGCAAGCCAGACACCACCCAAGTCTTCTGTCCAACGATCGATCCGGGCTGCGGTGCTTGCACAATGGAAGTTGCAACCTGAAGTTCTCGAGCAGATATGGCCAAAGAAAGAGTCTTTAACCCATGTAAAATGGTTCGTGACTCTATATCCGTAATGCTTCACCATGAACTCGTCGGACGAGATAGTAGAGAACACGTTTCGATATATACCATCGACGGTGAACCACTGTTCTTTCAACATTTCGATGGCCCTCTCTATCCTACCCTTCGATTACTTCACAAGTGTAAGTCACGCCTCTTTTAATCAGCGTCTTATATCCCTCAACGGCATCCTCGTAGATCCATTCCTACTGCCCAAAGTTGGTATAGATCGCGGTGCAATACGTTTCCTGCTTGCAGGGGCGCACATGATGTGTCCTGGCCTCACGTCTGCTGGCGGTTATCTTCCGCCAGCGGGGTCTGAAATTCCCGCCGATTCACTCGTTGCGATTCATGCCGAGGGGAAAGAACATGCGGTAGCAGTCGGAATCACGAAGCTGAGTACTGAAGAAATGCGCAAGGTTAATAAAGGAGTTGGTGTGGAGATCGCGACGTATCTGGGAGATGACTTGTGGGTCGTTCAGGCGATCTAAAGAGTCATCATCATGTTCGTAAATCGGTTGCGCCCTGCGACAGTCTTTTTTTGGCAGGGGTCGCAGGATCCGTGTGTATTGTTGTATTGAAGGTCCTGTTTTGACGCGGAGCATTTCCGCTTTACCTTGACGATATCTTCTGGGCACGAAGCGTTTGACGGCGGTGTCCGCGCATGAAGCATGTGAGACTTTTGTTTGTGTTATGATCAGATTGACGATCGCGAATTTTGACCAGCTTTTTCACGAGCGACTCAATCTCGTGTTCATGAAGGGTTCGGAAGACGGTTCGTTCGCGTATGACTCGTTCACTCGAGTCAATCCACGCAAGAAGCGAAAAGGGAAGGACAGGGGTGCGGTAACACCGTCCGATGTTGTATTGGCACGCGCCCAAGAAGAGCTCCAGACGGATAGAGACTGGTCACTAGGTTGCAAAGGTACACGTTCATGCTATTGGTTCCGCATTGTATTCCTCACGTTTCTTCCATTCTGGAAAAAGAAACATTCCATGAGGCGCTCCGTGACGTGCGCATCAAGCCTCAAAAAGTGCTGTGTCTTGGGCTGGGAAGCCCGTCTTCGTCTCGGGACGCCTGTGCGCAGCTCGCTTTGCTCAGTTATCTGTGCGCCTCTTTAAATGTCGTGCGTGGATTCAGAGACCGTTTGGAGTTGTTTTCCTCTGAGGAATCTCATGCTGCAGGACGCCGCCGATGTTTCCGTATACGATCCTGTGTTCACGGATACGGATAGGCAACTGTTCCAGACCTTGGGAATGCGGTGTCTTGACCACGTCCAAGCAAGCGAACCCGTTCCGACCGTCCGATTTCAAACTGATGACAGGGTCTGTAGGGGGTCGAACACTCGTTGCACTATCCCACGATCCTGTACATGCCGCACTGCGAGTTGAAGCTCTATGAGATGGTCATTCGCGCGAATTGGACCCTCGAAGGCCTGTGTAATATCATTTTCGTTGCGAACCGGTTCAGCGATTATGTAGTCAAGTAAGTACCAGACTTGGAGGAAATAGACGAACGAGTCTGACGTGAGTCTATAGCAACGCAGCTTCCAAGCTTGAAAAGGAAACGCCATGCTTGATGAGAGTGGGTGAGTGGACTTGATGAACGTGTTCACGACGAGATTTTGATTTTGTATGCCAGTACCCTTTGTAGAATGTCGAACCCTTCCCACCTCGAGAGCCTTTTCAAACGCGTTCAGTAACCTTGCCGTACAATACGTCAACCGAACCCCGTTATCGTTCCAAAGTGGTGCATTCTGGTCTGGATGATACTGCCTCTGTTGATATGACGCGTCTATGTAGCGACATGCCCGCCAGCAAAAAAAAAATGAGATAAAAAAAATCTAAGATACAAATCAAACCAGCATATCAACAAGCAGGCGATACCGACAAACATGAATTATACGATAGACACATCACCACTAGCTAGCACTCTTCGTAGACATTATACGAATTCAAGTTGTCTTCATCAGGGAATGGGAGAGGGTCAAACTCGAAACGATCAAATACAGAACCTGTCGTGCGAATGAATACGTCCAACTGACGTCGCTCCTCTCTGCCTTGTCCTGGAAGTGTGGTCCCAAAGAAAAAGTGAGAGGACCTGCCGAGCGATGGCGTCGAGAGAGCGTCGGATTCATCGTCAGATGTATCCTCTATTGCCTCTGGCATAGAGAGATCATCCAACTCGTCCATATCGTAGTGCGGGAGAGCAACATATGCTGGTGGGGGAGAAATCAATGGAGATTCGATGACAGGACCCAGCTGATAGGGGTGAACGAGTGGTGGATGAAAAGGTGGATACGGAACAGGATGTGAAACAGTTTCCGAGGTAGAACACGGCGCATGTTGATTCAGCAAATCGTCGGAGGATGACATGGGAGACATCAGCGGGCTCAGAGGTGTGTCGTCGTCCTCCTCGCCGGGGACTGAAACTTGAGCATCTGAACTCGCACAGAACTCGTCCTGTTCACCTTCGCAAAGGGTCTCCAGGAGGGAGTCGAGCCATTCAGCTTCAGATACAGTCATATCAGCGGTACCTCGAGGGATAAGTTTGCTGCCGTCCGGGAACATGAACGAGTCCGACTCATCCGATTCACCACTGTCTTCATCGTCATCTACTGCGCCTTCAGAGCATTGACACCCGAGATTAGATCCTGGACCGTTCAATGCGAATGAGGTGGAGGGTGATTGCGAGCGAAAAACCGAATTTTTAAGTAGAACCCAGCGGTGAAGGTTACAGTTATCCTTGCCACCTATGGCGGTATGCAATTTATTACGGGCCATTGTGAACAGAGTGGCATGCTCTGCCGACATCTGTGCGAGGTAAGAAGGGTGATAAGTGTGGAGGGGTGGGGTGTCTATCGTGTGACGTGACGTCAAACTCTCGAATATGGGACTAGCGAGATTTGGGGAAGACGGACCAAGGTTAGGAGTAGGTTCACCGGTGTATGCGGTATACGATAAAAGGTTCGAACAGAATGGTGCCGTTGTTGGATATACGGGCGAGTTTATTGACCATAGTTTGTAGGGGGAACAGCGTGCACTCGCGGGTTGTACGCGACGAAAGGAAAGAGGGGAAAGGGTGACGAGATGAGGTGCGGACGTTTACTGAGAGGACATGGTGTTGGGAGGAGAAAAGAGGGCGAGGGGGGGATGAGACGAGTTTATATAGGAATTTTGAAATTGCGAGATTTTGTTGTGACTCGAAATTGTGATCACCTCCGAACGAAGCCCCTCTCACAGCCACATTATAAACAAGACACAACATCACGACATAATGCACAAACATTCAATCATCCCTCGTCCATCTCGTCGTCGTCTCCGTCGTCCTTGACAGTATCAATAAGCTTTTTCAACTTATGGACGCTCTTCGGTGACATATCACGCGCAATTGCGAGCCATTGCGCGGATTTTACTTCATCTCCGATAACTCGGTACACCTTGGCCAGCTGGAATACCACATTCGATTCCTCGGGCGAGCTATCGCGAAGCTTTTGCAAATCTTCAATCGCCTCCTGTGCACCATAGATAAGAATCTCGTCATCCGATAAACACACCGCTGTTCCGGGCCTACCTTGTATCGCTTCAGTGAGATCAGCATCTTCGCACGTCGATACCGAACCAGCGCATTGTCGGGCGCCAGTCGTACGGCTTGGTCAAATAGACCAAAAGCTTCATTCTTATCTCCGCGACGTTCTACAGTCTGTGATATTCACGTCAATTAAACGGGAGCGGGCAACTTCCTTATCAACAAGCGTGGACGAAATTGACTCACCATGCCCACGCAACCGAGAAGCACTGCATTTTGAGGGTGTATCTCGAGTGCCTTGCGGTAATGATATTCTGCCAGCCGGACTTTATTCGTCCGCAGATAACAGGTCCCCAGGCCATACCTATTGTTGATGTAATAAGCCTACCACGCCTCCAAAATGAAGAGAATCGATATCATAACACTAGCTCACTTACCAGGCGTTGTAATGTCGTTGGTCGGCACGCAATGCCGTTTGGAAAAATGAAATTGCCTTATCAATGTCTTCGTCGATCGACTCGTGCCCGCTCAATGTGAACGCGTATGCACAGCTTGGGTCCAGCTCAGCCGCACGTCGGAAACATGTCAAAGCTTGGGAACGCTCTTTTTGAAGCGAAAACAAGTTTCCAGCAGCAATCCAAGCCTGTGGCGAATGCGGGTTGATATTCATTAGTTCCTGTGCTAAAAACGAAAGTTGCACGTTTTGTTGCAAATGCCATAGGAGGGTCGAATACACTTCCATATCAGATACCCGATAAGGCTCCAGCGCACGAGCCGCTCTGAAAGCCCGTTCTGCCTAGGTATGCACGTAAGTTACAGTGTTGCATGAGGGAAATGAACCGCGTGGAACAGAACACGGTGACCAGGTTACGTACAGAAGCATACTCCAATCGTTCATAATGAGCCCGGCCGACCATGGACAACACCCACGATGATTGCTGGTGTGCGGAAGGCATGTGTTCGAGTTCCATTAGGCAAGAATAACAGTCATAAACAGACATCGCTCTAGTGGCGCGCGCGAATCGTCGCACAAGATCGTAGATATAGTAGTCGGCCATCTCTTGTTCGTAAGCCTCTTGAGCGGCCCGCTCATGAGCAACAGTCCAATGACTGGGTGCTGGTGAGGTATCAGAGCGAGGTGACTGAGCGTTTGACGCTGGTGAAGTTGAGGATGCCACGTCTGCAACAGCAACAGTGTCCTCGTCGAAGTCGGACCCTATTGAGCGCGACCGCGAAGTCGCAGCTTGGCGCCGTCGTTCTCGCAGAGGTGGATGCTACAGTATTAGGTAATTAATTAGCATATGCAAGAGGAATCGATGACTTCATGTAATGACATGGTGAGAATCTGACCTTCCCGGCTTGTTTGCTTATCGTACCACTCAACAAGCGTGTACTTCGCCGCGGACCAATGCCATTATTCCCAGGATGTCGCTCATTTTTTCCGGTTCCAACGACGCTCCTTAAGTTCTGAGTGGGCTGAGAACGACGACCGGGTGATGAGAAGATGTTAGCAAATTTCAAGGCCGGGCGGGCGCGTGCCTTTTTCAAGGGTTCGTCAACCACCAACTTGGACGGCTTGGATTTTGCTAAATCAACGTTCCGCTGCCGGGCCATTGACCGCAAACGTTTCTGAACTGGTCCAGTCTCGTCTGCGGATGAAAGGGGTCGAGCGGGTGGCTGAGATGTACCAGCTGGTGCATCTTCCGCCCGGAAACCACGAGGCACTACGTGTTGAAGAAAGTGACCGTCTGATCGGAACAACGGTTCATTGGTAACCCTGAAAATCGAATGCTGGGTCAAGATGCCATCCTGATCGAACGTCCAGACTTACACTGAGTCGCGTGGCACATGCGATGAACCCATCCGTAATGCTTGAGGAGGGTTTCTCCGGCCCCGAACATAAGTGCTGTTTTCCGTAACATCGGGGGTAAAGAACCCGACTCCTGTAGCAGTTGGCCCTAGAATGACCTTGATAGGAGGGGGTTCTTCAGGAGATACTTGTTTAATCGGTAATGGTCGGGGTGGAAATATTTCGTCAACTTCAGGTGCAGCACCTGGATATGTGCATAAGTCTCCATCTGAAAAGGTACGCCGCGTCACCTACCAAGTGCACATAATCCCTCGAATGCTTCCCAAAGGAGTGGATTCAATGCCAACGCCTGACGAAAGCTAATCGTCGCCTTCTCAGGGAGATTGCCTTTCAGCGCCACCGTTCCTGCTCGACAACGAAGGGCAGCCTCTTCAGGGAAAGCTCGTGACGTCCGAGGCCCCATTGACTCTGGAAGAACATATCAGAATATTGTAAAGTAGACCATATACGCACGCACGCGAAGGAACGTAGTCTGTATCCTCCAGAGCAGCTTCCAGAGCCTCGCGTGCCTGCCGGTAGCGCGAAAGAGCCATGTAGCATTTCCCTTTGATGTCTAGACAGCCGCTGCACTTTTCTTGTTCAGTGCCACTCACTAAATATAATGCAGAATGGGGTTGCCGGGCTCGAAGGAGGGTGGTCGCGTAGAGATGGCGCGCATCGTGGTCGTGTTCGTCCATAGCGTGAAATCGTTCTGCGTAAAATACAGCAGACTGGACGAGGTCATAGTCAAGACATGTCCATATCAGCGACCGGAAACGCTGTCCGATCTGAGGGGAAGATATGGCCGAGGGGACGTTGGCTTTGAAGCCTTCCTGTTGCATAGCATCAGCCCAAAGGCTTAATTTATCTGCAGGAACTGGTATGAACGCCGAGGTAGAGTTCAGAAGGAGTACGACCGTGTTAAACCGTAGGAAGAGGACAAAATTTCGAAACGGACCACTCACGACGAGACCGGGTCGACGCGTGTTTACAACTTGGAAGAACAACCGTATTACTCGTGCATGTACGCATCACGTGACTCATGAAACACACGATTCTCCTACTCTAATCAACTACGTGGATCGATACAAATCAGTGGCCATGCCCATCTGTCTCTGGCTTCGGTTCTTCCAGGAGTACGGTCAGTGAAGCGGAAGCCCTAGAGAAACCGTGATACTTACCGGGTATGCACTGGATCGCATCATCGATTCGCAACAAGGAGATGGCCGCCTCGTATGCAGATTTCAAACTTCTGACTTTGCTCAACGTAGGCTCCAGAACTCCCGCTACAACGTTGTCTCGCACATCACCGTTTATGAGATCAAGCCCATATCGCAGAAGCACTTTTTTGGGATCACCCACAGGCGCGCTTTGCGCTGCATTGTGGTAAGAACGAAGCTTCGCAACCAGCTCAGTCGAATCTTTTGCTGCGTTCACGGCGAGCTGCTTCGGGATTGACAACAAGGCAGCAGCAAACTCCGCAATAGCCAACTGCTCCCTCGAGCCCTACAAAATATTCAGAAAATGACACACGAAAAACAGAGAGAACTGACAAGCGTCGTAGCAAAATTCTCCAGATAAATGCTGAGCGCAGATTCGACCGCGCCCCCACCAGGAACAACCGAGCCGCTCTCAAGGGTCCCCTTGATGACGGACAGCGTGTCGTGCAATGCGCGCTCCATCTCGTCAAGCATATAATCATTCGCACCACGTAGAACAATGGATGCAGAGTTGACAACTTTCGTGCCCTTGATGAGAATGAGCTCGTCGTCGGAGATCCGTTCTTGTACGACTTCATCTGCTGAGCCCAAGTAACTGGACTCGTAAGTCTCGTTCCCTTCTAGATCTGCGAGGCTCGAAATCAGGGTCCCCCCTGTAGCTTTTGCAATACGTCGAAGATCCTCTTTTCGGCAGCGCCGAACAGCCATCGCGCCAGCTTCCACGAACTCTTTCAGACACAGGTCGTCAATACCTTTAGTAGTAAGAACAACGTTTGCCCCAGCAGCGAGGATTTTGCGGATGCGTTCGATAGTTATTTCAGACTCGCTATCGTATCCATTATAAGGTAGTCGGACCGAGACCATCATGAAACGTACCGTTTGCGGATTTGTTCTAGTTGTTCAGGGTCATCCACGAGGATCTGAACGCCTAGTTGCATCCGCGTCTTTTGAAGGTTGATGTCGAGACAAGCGATCTTTGCAGTCGTGATGCGTTTTTTCATGGCTGAGTACAACCATTACCCAAGGATAGAGGAATAGATAAAAAACCCAAACCTTGACTAGCGACTGTACAATTCAGCGCATAACCTTGAACAAACAGAGACTCCCTTGCACTTCTACCGTGTGCCTTTAATACATTCACAGCTTTGACTGGGTACTTGATATCTCCTCTGAGATTAATTGACTTTACGGCGAGCATTGCATCGACAGCCATAGGGGCGAAAAGATCGTCGTCGCTTGGAAGCAAATCAGACGAGGTACAGAACAGTATAAGATATCTAGACGCACTCGCCGATTATCTTGCTGGCCATGCTAGTCTTGGCGGCGTTGACTAATGCCTCGCGCCCCAGGGCGTCGACTTTAATACTGAGATTATCCTGCATGAACCTCACGGCCTCTCTGCATGCGAGCCTGTAGCCCGTGATGATCGTCGTCGGATGAATCTTGGCCTTGACGAGTTCATTGGCACGACGAAGTAGCTCGGCCGCGATGATGACCACGGAGGTGGTTCCATCGCCAACCTCTTTATCTTGCTTTTGCGCGAGATCGACGAAGATCTTTCCCGCTGGATGCTCCACAGACAAGAGAGAAAGGATGGTGGCACCATCGTTGGAGATTGTGACCTCCTGCCTGGGAATGAATACTGCGGAGGAACGAGATAAAATGACCCACCCCGATGTTGTCGACGAGCATCTTATCGAGCCCGAGGGGACCTAAAGAGCTTTTTACTACGTTGGCGATTGAAAGAGCTGCCGTGACTGGACAAGGGTCGGCGAGGTTAGCGCTGGTTGCGTGTCGGCGAGGCGACGCTCACCATTTTGGTCCCGGATATCCTGCCCAGTTACTCGATCTCCGCCCAAGAATGCACCTGCGCGTGGATCGCGTTGGAACATGACACGGTAGAATGAAATCTAGTTGGTCCGAGTGATCTTTTTGATGGTCTCTCGACGGTTTTACGAGCGTATGGGTAAGTACCGAGCGATGGTCGTTCGACCGTTATCGTAGCGTAGTGAAAAGTCGTGTCGAATGACGTGTATTCGTACCAACGCGGATGCAGTATCAAACGTCGCCGGTGACGACCACAACGACCACCACATTGCACGCGCCCTGTCTGGATGTGAATGGCACCTCCAAAACGTCGGGTGTCCTACGTGATACCGCCCCCAGTTAACCACGTTCCTCGTCTCAAACTACCTCCTCTCGGCCTTCCTCGCCACGGCTCACCACGTCCCCTCCTCTTCCCTTCACAACACCAACCCGAAGTGACCCTCGAGTGTCAGGTCTGGCATCGCCTTGGAGTCACGTCCCTCGCATTCGACCCCACCACCCAACTGGAAGGCCGCGCAACACCCCGAGGTATATTGTACACAGGCAGTCGGGATGGCCAGGTCATTTCTTGGGACCTTGCATTGCCGCTCAGGCCCAGGCGAAACACTTCGCTACGGCGGAATCGTGCGCCTAGATGGGAAACTTTAACAGGAATGGCAGATGAAACTTTGGGTGAGGAGTCGGAGGAAGACGAACAACTTCGGGATGGGGATATACTCGGGGACGTCAAAGAAAGTGATAGCAGAAAACGGAGGAACAGCATCCCCGAACATATCCCCTATGAGTGTCAGTGGGAACTCGACCCCGAAATCCCCAACTTTAGTACGGTAAGAGAAGTGCGCAATACCACCTGCATTCTGAACCAACGAGGCACCAGGATTCACAGTTTCGACAGTGTGCACAAACACACACAGACTGGGTTAATGACATTCTTCTTTGCAACTACAACCAAACTGGTCAGTCACTCGGCTCTGGTACCCCCGGTATGCTAATGACGCGGTGTAGTGATTTCTGCTTCCTCGGACGGTACTATTAAAGCATGGAGTCCACATTCGAATCCTTTGGTGGATCCATCCATCGTTGGCACACATGCCGATTATGTCCGCTGCCTTGGTGTCTGGTAATTTATTCGTAAATCATCAGACTCATTTCTCATCGACTATTCAGCCGCAAGTCAAACTGGATCGTTTCAGGCTCATTCGATCGGTCAATCAAGTTATGGGACCTCACCTTATCATCGCCAACGCCGCAACCTCTTCTAACCCTCAATCCTCCTGATGCAGCTGCATCGAAAGCATCTATATATGCTCTTGCAGCGGACCCATATGGTCACGCTATCGCCAGTGGTTCTCCAGAGCGTGTGATACGAATGTGGGACCCTCGGTCTGGAAAGCGTACCGGGAAGCTCGTTGGTCACACTGACAACATACGGGCAATCCTGATCTCTGATGATGCTAGATACGTATGGTCGTGCTTTAGTTTCATTTTGTGTACACTCTAATGCCGCTTTTTTCAGCTTCTCACAGGTTCCACTGATGGTGAGTGGACTTCCCTGCGTGCAGTAGCTTGGTCTCATGACGCCACAGCTTCCATCAAACTGTGGTCCCTATCTTCGCAGCGTTGCTTGCATACATTCACATACCATACGGATTCTGTATGGTCTTTACACTCCACCCACCCTTCCCTGAAGGTATTTTATTCGGGGGATAAATCCGGGATCGTCTGCAAAGTAGACGTCGAAGACTCTTCGGAGGTCGCAGACGGTGTATGCATCGTGCTTGCACGGGAGTCAAGTGAGGACGGCGGAGAGGGAATAAACAAGATCGTCACCGCCGATGATGGGTTTCTTTGGGCAGCCTCAGGGAGTTCCAACATTAGTGGTTGGAGAATCCCCAAGCGACCGGCGAGACGCGATATGGGGAATGATAGAGACCAATTCCCAGATCCTATGGCTACAGCCAGGCACGGCTCGGCTGGCACGGAACCGCCGTGGTTAGTTCCGCCTTCCATTCTCCAAGGTGAATCCAGCCTCCTCTCGGACTGTTTAGCAGTGATTACTCACGCGATCCTCAAGGCCGTAGAGATGATGAATCTCCGGCGTATCCAGGAATCCCGCTTTCTTGCCTTGTGAGGCTCGCCTCTCCGAATAGCGCGTTTTCGCCGTCATTCGTGTCTCGAGGGCGCGATGCAGACGTAGCAACTCTCTATTCCGCCGCTTCGATCGTATCGATTCCACTCGGGCGGTCGCTGTTTAATAGTGCCCTTCAACACTCCACCACTCTTATGCCATCAAGCAACCAGAGAGATACGAGAAGCCAGACCTCAGTGACGAACATCGATCAGGATTCTGCCCACGATGCTCGCACAACGTTCACGACTCGGGAACTAGGCGAGCTTGCCTCGGAAGCCACACCTTTCAGTTCCAAACCAGACACAGTAATCATAGGTTCTCGCGGCCTCGTGCGGGCAGTGATGTTAAATGATCGCATGCACGCCCTGACGGTCGACACAATGGGCGATGTTGCCGTATGGGATGTCGTCCGTGGTGTGTGCTGCGGCCGGTATACGAAAGAGGATGTCCAAGCTGCAAGTCTCCGCGGGAGCCTGGATGGCAGCGCTCGCAGCAGAGACCAAAGCAGCGCAATTGATGATATAGAATGGAGCCCTCGAGCGGCTCTGGAGGCCGTCAGGGAACGTATCGAAGGAGAAGCCGTTGTGTCTCCCTGGTCGTCTGTGGACACAAAAACAGGAGTCCTCACCGTGCACATTAACGAGCGATGCTTCGAGGCAGAAATTTACGCGGACGAAGCAGGCTTTGGTTCTGACAAACATTTTAATGATGAGACCAGAAGTGCGTAATCGACTAAATTTGCGTACAAAAGCTCATGCTGATAAATGGCCCAAAGTCAACATCGGAAAATGGGTTCTTCGCAATTTATTCCTAGGGTTTGCACTCGAGGAGCAGCGTATTCGGCGAAAACGCGATGTCCATTCCCCGGACTCCGGTCAACCAAGCCAGAGTGATATACGTTGCGGTGTGAGAAGCTCGAGCTCGGACCTCGGTGGTAACTTTCCTGGCTCAACCGAACTCCTCTTGCCTCTCGAAGTATCGAGGTCTGTGTCGCACCTTCCGATATGCACGGTCGTTGTGACTTCTGCGAGTGCATTACCAGCAGTCCTTCCCGCTCTGCCCTCGATCGCTAGGCCTTCCCCTTTGCTCTCACCAATGATATCTTTGCTGAAGAATGCCAAACCAATAGGCAGCATCCCGCAATCACCCTCGTCCGATAAACCGTTCATGCCCCGTCCAATTCGAACACATGGGCTTGATATAATACCTTCGAACGCAAGCCGCGAGCCTGATTACTTCGCTGCCCGTCGACCCTCGACAGCAAGCACTGCTCTATCGGATGGCGATTTCTCGGGCTGGGGAGGTCCCGGAAGTCCTCCGCGTCACCCTGGTGATTCTGCTGGCCCGATCACTCCAAATACGCCGGGTGGTGGTTTCATGGGTCGTCTCAAGAATCTCGGAAAAGTACCAGGTCGAAAATCACTGAATGACACTGTCCCAAGCTCGCCGGTCATGAACAATGCCGGAAATATCCTGGACCCTCCGACCGTTCCTGAGGTGCGACTTATTCAATTATTGCCTCACTTACGTCACTGACGCGTTGTGTACAGGATAATGAGGCCAGCAAAACCCCCACTCAAATTCTGCTGTCCAGTCCTCTGTCTCCTCCTTCGTCAAGTGAGGCTCCGACATTGTCACTCCCATCAAATATGATAGTGATGATGTCTGACGAATCATATCCTGGATGGAAAACCGTGTATCGAGGCAGTGTCTCAACTACCTGGGCTGATATATACGCCCTTGAAGAAACCATGCCGCTTTGGCTTCTTGAATATGTCCTGTTTAACAAGGCTGTCGCTCCACACGCGAGCAAAGTCAGCTTTGTACTTTTGCCCTGGCCGAATTCAGATCCTGAAGTCGAGAAGCTACCCGAACTGTTGAATGTGTATGTTATGCCCCCGCCGACTATACTTCATGCTTATCACAGAACTATCTTCAGCGCTCAATCAAAGTTGACCGCGAGCAAATTTCTTCGAGTGCGGAAACTGACGCATCATGTATGTTCTCCCTAGCCATATCTCGAGAATTAACTCAACCCTCGTCGCATTCCAGGTGCAAGAAAAATTAGAGAAGCTCTCTAGTACCAGCAACTCCGCTTCTTCCTCTTCTGTCGACATGCCCCCACCCGATTCTCCGAGCATACGAAACTTCCGTACACGGGCTGAAGAAACCTATGAAATCCTCTGTAACGAAATGGTACTTTCCCTCGACATGACCCTTGCCACAGTGCGACAGTACTTTTGGAGACAGTCCTCTGAGTTGACCATGTACTATCGCTTGAGGAACCACCCAGCGACCCAGAGTAGAGTTGATACTCCAAGTTAACGCCAAACTTCTGTTTAAAAGTGGTTGTAATCAACAAGGCTATTACTGTTGTTGCCACCAAATCCACCATTAACTTATAATATTTGTCAATTTAGCGCACCCTTTCCTACCGTACGCTGTTTATTATGGGCGAATGATCGCCCGTAGCTCGTCTCAAACCATTACTTGGGATCAAACATATGCACAGAAGACAAGAGTTTGCGTTGGCTCCCGCCTCATGAGCATACGCCACTTGCAGAGCTACTGGGATCGAAAGTTTCATAACGGTTTTCCCCACACGGGAAAGCTGTCTGGAAAGAAATTTAAGAATTAGTTACGATAATACCCTGCCCAGTCTACGTCAGCTAGACTCGGCAACATTATTCGGACTGCCGTAGTGCAGTAGTCCTCATAGATCGAACAGAGCAGGACTCTCCATTCCGCCTTCCCAACTGTCTTGTGTATACAGCACAAGCTCAACGAGTGGGTCAGCATTGCACAGTTCTCGGTAATGTGCTGCAAACTTTGGATCACTCGCAATGGTGCAATAACGAAGACCACGGTCGACAGCGGAGCCCCCGGAGATTATCCGCCAGTTCTAGGACGAAAACGAAATGCAAAACAAGGGTGAGCTCTTGCAGCATCATAGAAGCACAAGCTAACTCGATGCAGCGACACGAATGGGCGAAACTAAGGGGCTTCATATTTACTTGATAACGAATGGGCGATCACGGAGTGGATATCTATGCATCGATCCTGACACATTTCCATACACTGGTGAAGCAAAAGTGAGACGGTGGAACGCATGACAACGGAACGAGACCTGCCTTGAGAGTTGCCTCAGTGGTCATACGGCCTGATTGCCAGACATTTGTGATGGAAGTGAGTGCAGGCATGCACGCGACTACGACAACACCATCTGCTGCATTCGTTTCCTCTTCGGTAGGATCTAGTCGGATTTCGTCCCCCAGGACCGCCTGGAGGCGTTTAGGTCAGGTTTCCGACGATTTAGCGGTTCCCTCACCACAGAACATGACGCGACAAGCCCAAACATTTCTATGCCCGCATCCGCAAGCGCGGTACTCGCCGCTATTGAACCAGATGCTATGCATCCTTCAATGCCGTCATTTTCGACGATCGTGATGAATACATCTATGATGGACTTTGGAAATAGTTCCAAGCAAACAGATGACACGATTGATTGATGGATCACGACGGCAAGGGATCTGTCTTCGGCATCCTTCGTAGCGAGTCACTCGATCGGATCAAAACCGTCAGAAGTCACAAAGGGACTCACATGAAACGGTGACCTGCGGCGAGTACACGAAAATGGCGCGAACTTGACCTCGATATTTAATTTTCCCTTGTCATTGTAAGTGGTGGACTTGGATTGTCTTGGACCATATCTACCAGAAGAAGTCTGTCAGACCGGCCTTATACACGACGAGGATCGAACGAGACCCACACTGCGCACGCTAGTTTTGTGTTCTCGGTCTCGATGTAGGCCGAGCCATTTGCTTGACTGATCAACCCAGGCTGCAAAACTTGAACGGACGATCAGGTCGTGAAGGTATATTATGTGCATGTCCTACAGATGGGGCGTATCTCTGTTGACTTTCGGCCACACCGTGCGTTCCAAGTCGCAGAGCGCTCTTGAACGGTTTCAAAAACTGGCGGAAAGCTCTCTTCTGGTCCGTTTATACGCCTTCTGTCGAACGGATTTTGAGCCATGCTAGTATGCACTACCAAGACCGTTTAAATAATAATTTAGATTACATAACGCAGATCGTCATGAAGGTTACCTTCTCCCTTTCCAACAAGAACACAAAGCCACTCGGCGCTGCTCCTCCCCTCACCAAGCCTGCAGCGTTCTCATCGATAGACGACGACGATACTCGAGATGTTGTTCCAATTGCTTCAACTAGCAAAGATGCCCCATTCCTGAACCTTGGTCTAACATCTTCAAAGGCAGCGCAGAATCGCATAGAGCAAGAAATGAAGATCGATGCTACGGTATACCAGTACGACGAAGTCTGGGACAGGATGCAACAAGTAAAGCAGAGGCAGAAGGAAGCCCAAGAGGCGGATGCGAAGCAGCGCAAAGTGGGTACATGCTTCATCGACTTTGGTCGGGTGTTCTCATGTAGCTTGCCAGCCAAAATACATAGAGGGTTTGCTCAACTCTGCTGCTACTCGTCGGTTGGATCGACTCAGAGCCGAGGAGAAGATGCTCCAACACGAGCGGGAGCAAGAAGGGGATCAGTTTGCTGACAAGGAGGCATTCGTCACGCAGGCATACAAGGACCAGATGGCCGAGGTCCGGAAGGCTGAGGAAGAAGAGAAGCAGAGAGAAGGTTGGTCTCAGTCCTATCGCTCATGCGGACCATTATAACCATGCCCGTAGAGGCTGACAGGAAGAACTGGAAAGGTGCGGCGACGGGGATGGCACATTTCTACCGCAAGCTACTGGAAGATTCCGAGCAAAAGCATGAAGAAACAGTCACAGCTGTTACGGAACGCAAGCCCATTGTTGGGCCACAAGGTCCTTCCCTGACCATAACTAAGCCTGCAAATTTCACGCCAACGTCCGACTTGGAAGTCGCCCGGCTTGCTCGAGAGCAAGGAAAGACTGTCGAGTTAAACGACGATAACCAGATTGTCGACAAACGAGAATTGTTGTCGGCCGGTTTGAACCTTGCAG
The DNA here is from genome assembly GCA_038089915.1 of Sutorius australiensis. Lineage (NCBI taxonomy): Eukaryota > Fungi > Basidiomycota > Agaricomycetes > Boletales > Boletaceae > Sutorius > Sutorius australiensis. Next base: position 24,194 of record JBBPLR010000006.1, read on the forward strand.
CTCCCAACACACGGCGCGTTGGACTTCAAATAGTCACCAAAAAATCGGAAGACAGTACCGAGTCCCATGTTCATCGTGCTGTTGGCGCTGCAGCGAGTAGAAGAGAGATAAACGCAAGGAGAATGGCGGAGATTCATCAGCAGATGGAAGAGGAACGTGAACGGCAACAGGTGCAGAGAGAGAGAGATGAGGAGGAAAGTAGGCAGAGGATTGTTTCCAAGAGAAACACTGAAGCAGATGTGCAAGATGCGAAAACGCGATATCTGGAACGGAAACGCCGAAAATTGGAGGAAGGCACAGCGATGAGTGGTGATATTGGGGATGTATCATGACATGTGTTGGGATAGTGACCCAATCGTCTTTACAATGACCTGAAAATGGATCATATCATCGCACTCGTCTGAATTAACAGGGCTGATTAAGTCGATCCTCCCCTATCAAAGGTACAAGGCGTCTAAATTCTTGCAATACGGCGGGCGCGGGTGGTCGTTTGTTGGGGTTGTGATTGAGCATCGGTCTTGCAAGGTATAGAAGTTCAGGGATATTAAGATTGGCGATCTGGCCTAGACCTCAGCAACGTGGAAGACACCCAGCGCAGTTGAATCACCCATACTTTGCATGCTCTGAGGATGAGAACTCCTAGGGCCCACACGTCGATCATGTAGGGATTGCATAGTTGACCGCCCCGCTCAAGTTCGGGTGGAACCTCGGTACCTTTTGGCCAATAAGCGCAGGGAGACACCAGGTCGTCCACTCTCCGGCTGAGTTCGTAGTCGATGCAAGCACACCTGCCATGGTAATCGGTGAGGAAATTGTGTAACGAAATGTCCAAGTGCACCGTGTGATTCCGGTGCATGAAAACGATGTGCTTAAAGAAGGCAGCGTCAGCAACGAGGAACATAGGGTTCAGGAGGTATAGTTACTTCTATGCATTGATGGATTACAGACAGAAAATCCCGTAACTTGGAGGGTATCTCGGGCAACAAGTGGGAAGACCATTCCTCCATCACGATAAAACATATACCATCGGTGGGTACATCGATAATGTCAAGAACGGCTGTATTTTGAAATGTTATTTACAAAGTTATTCGACGCAGGAAGACGAACACACGTATACAATGGTTCATAGGATCACGCCGGAGGTGAGGTGAAGACATGTGTTGCACGTTTTGGACCTCCCTACTCAACCGATTAACGGCCTTGATCATGAGCTTCATGCCTGTCACGCAGCAAGTCGCACGGAAGAGATTTTCTGGCTACTAATGGTCAGAACGATGGTGTAAGGGACAGGATCGTGTCAAACCAGGCCAGGATCCCTGCACAGGGCACTGTCGTCGGATGTCATGTATGCATGAACAGATCCACGCGTGTTAGCGCCTACTAGTCCGTAGCGTCGGTAATGTTCTCTGACGTCTCTGACTGTATCGAGTCGATAACCCTTGGACAGGGTAAGACCGCTATACTTTGACCAGTGCGGAGAGAGGCGAGCGTTGAGTTGATCATCATCGGAGGATGAATCTGAGGAGCAGGACGAAGAAGAGCCTGTAGAATCACGTTCCCAGTCGACGGACGATGACATGACAAGGGAGAGAACCCACGGGCATCATTTCCACATAAAATATCTGTAAAAAAGAGAGAGCGCGAGGCCCGAGGATTATCATACAAGCGATTTAGTGGGGAAAACGATTCTCAAGCTAGCGAACTCGGGTACCAGGAAAGGGTGTTTGGGTCACATCGATATGTGAGATAAACCTGCTCAGTTTGGTTTGGATGATCCTTGGCGCCGTACTCACACATGGAAGAGGGTACAAAAGGTAAAAAGACCATCTTCGTCGGCGGTATAAGCGACGACGTAGACGAAACTATCATCTACGAGTGTTTCTCCGCGTTCGGTGTGTGTTTTACACCCTTTCCACCCCATAACTGTGCGAGCACGTCCAACAGGAGATATTGTCGAAGTACAGCTCCCGCCAGCCGCAACGAATACCACCTCCGAGTCGGGTATATGGCTTCCACTCAACTTGACCACCATCGTCCTGATCCCATTTTAGAGCTCAAACACCGTGGCTTTGCATTCGTCACGTATGCCTCTCCTGCAGACGCCCAAGATGCGATCGACAACATGGACCTCAATGAACTCCGTGGAAGGGTCCTCAAAGTTAACATCGCTAGGCCAATCAAGGCCGCCATACAGCCAGGTGCCGCAAACAGAGCTAGTAAGTAGTTGCTGATTAGAGTCCCCAGCAAATGATCACTCTCTACCACCAGTTTGGGAATCAGAAGAATGGCTGAAGGAGTACGCGAAGCCACTCGCTCAAAGTGGAGGTGAGCCTTTCCTGATATCTCAACTCGCCACCCTCAAATCCGGGTGTTTAGGCGTTCAAGGACGAAATGCACAACGAGAAGTTAACAATACAAACGACGCAAAATCTCCTGTTGGTGCTGATGTTAGCGGTGCCGACGAGGATGCCATGGAAGAATAGTGTCTTGCTTCTGACCCTCGGCACTCCTGCCTCGATGCCAATGTTTCAGCAATGGGTCATACGGGTCAGCCTCGCCCGCCGGTCACCCCCGCAGCTACAATGAGAGTCCAAACCGGACCGCAGGCATGTTGGATAGGATTGAAATCAGTACCATGATTCGTTACGTACGGGCAATAGTACTGAAATGGAATCAATGGGTGATGCTGCTCAGTGCATTCAAAAATCTCTTGGGTGATTTATGTCTGATTCTTCGAATTGCGCACGGGCACGTTTAATATCCTCTTGCATGAACAGCAGTTCCTCCATTCGGGCAAGCTTCTTTGCATCGGCCGGCCTTGACAAAGCCCGCCGCAGGTCCTCTATAGACAACCGGGACCTGCGTTGCGGTCCTCCTGCCGTTTGGCACTGGAATGCGAGGGAGTCATGGAGTAGTTTGTGATCCAGAAAGCAGGACGCACCACATCAACAATGAATTCGACTAGGATTTCTTCCATAACATTCACGGTGTCGGTCGCCGGATTCCTGTCATCTCCAAAACCATACATCAGGTTTTTAACTGCATCATAACAAGATCAGACTGGGTAGAATCCTTTGAAGTACCGTGGAGCAACTGACGTTCTTTTGTAAAAAGTCCCTTGAAGTTGGCGTGCTTGCGACCCCGTCCACCAACAGTAGTCGTGCCTAGAGTGGCGCCTGATTCGCGCACATACGTCGGGGTGTAAGAAGAGAAGGTGGTCGGCCTCGAAACAGCGATTGATGATGCGGTTGCGGTTGTCGTTGTCGTTGAAGTCTGTATGGCTGATCTCGCAGCCTGGGTTGTGTTTTGGTTTTGTTGCTGTGGGATGTAGCTGTACGGGTACGGCCATGCGCCGTAGCCAGTTACGCCAGAGGCATATGCACTCTGGTAGGCCGCTGCATAACCCTGAGTTTGATACGCGCCAGGGGTTCCAGGATGGTAGGCAGCGTAAGGATAGGAAGTTCCAGTTGGGTTATGTTGGTAGTGTGAATAAGACATGCCAACACTGGTTGCCTTTTCCGTCAATCTGTCTCCCCTCTCTCCAAATTTCGTGCGCTATCCATCATCTGCCGCACTTTCTGCCACTCCGTATAGATGACTCCACGCTGATCTAGCCACTCCATAACCCTGTCTGCATCGTGAAGATCTTGCGGTGGTTCGATACCACCGATATACGCCACTTTGAAAAACTGCCGGCTCTCGTCCTGGGCTTCCATGATTTCCTTTTGCAGAGATTTGTAGAGCGAATACTAGGCATCATTGTCATCACGTCCAAGCGACCTACATGACAGGGCGCACCTCCCAATGACTAAATCGATGGTAGACTTGTGTGCGCGCCGCGCAGAATCGACCGAGGTGAAACTCTCGTTCGCCGTCCTCATTGCTGTCGCCTTCGCCTTCGCCATCCTCTTCCGAACCTTCATCCGACTCATCGTCTGATTTGTTCTATATATCACCATCAGTAAGCGCTGATATCAATGTGCACGACGATACCTCGAAATCATACTCGTCATACGGCTTTCCAGTCAGTCTCCCCAGCAACGTGGACAACCTACCACCGAGATGGCATGCATCACATTGAGGTACCGCAAAGTTTAATTTAATCAGGGTAAATTTTGGATAGGTTTCCAGGGCTTTCTTGAAGTCTGATCTCCACACGGATGATGCCACGAGTGAATCGCGCATCCCACTCAACTTTCGGCGGGTCACCTGTAGTGGCACTGAAAGATACTCCACTAGTGAAATGATAAATCGTTTAGTCATGATAAATTTCGACCAGTCAGACCTTTGAAAGCACGTTCGAAAAATGGACGTCTGTCAGCCAAGGGCTGCACAGCGATATGGACAAAAAATTGACAGACGATCTTGAAGTGATGTGTCAAGTCTTGATGAGTGGCCAAGCTGAATGCGAGAGGAAGTTGCGCGGTTGGAACGCCATGTGTATCATCATCATCGACAATAAAATCCTCTTCGTCCGCCTCATGACTACCGGTTTCGCCATCGTCGGCATCCGAATCTCCGCTGTGATGGGGCTTAGCGCCTTTGAACGGACCTGTTGAACTTTCCGATTGCTCAACCTCTGAACACGACGATTCGATGACTATTTTGCCACGTTTCTTGCCTTTAAGCACTTTGGGATCGATCAGTCGAATCATCAAAATCGGTTTCGTTCGACACCCACTCTTGAACTTTTCCAAGTTCTTCTGAAACGCGGTCATTTTCCCCCGAGCACGTAGACGACTGTCGAGCACTTTTAGGAACACGTACCATTAACAAGTAGTAGAAGCTGTCAAACGAATTGCTCACCGTTTCTTGCTTCGAGTATATCGCCGTCTTCCTCAGGGGTTGGCGGTCTTACACCTTTGATCAACTTGCGTTTGCGAGGTCGAGTGTCATCCTCGGAATCAAGAACGATTTTATGCTTCCCCTTTCGATGTCGCGGCACTGCGATCAGCTCATCCTGCGACCCGTCACTGGCACTGATCGTTCGTGTAGGAATAGTGTGGGCGCCGACCAGGCTCCTGCTATTCTTCGGACGACGAGGAGAATCATCTCTATCGCTGATTTTCACGCTCTTCGGCTCGAAGCGTATTACACCGACATCGCTATCCGTGTCCTGTGCTGTGTCGGAATGGGTGGATGAAGGACTGGATGTTTTACACGTCCGCTTGCGCCGGGATGGGCCTGGACTGGGAGACAAGTTGGAAGGTGAAGATGAGGGTGACGAGCTGAGAAAGCCCAACAGCGTTTGCTGTTTGAATTTTTGCAAAGACGAACGTGTTCTTGGTCTTCGAGGCATGCAGAGGTCAACTTGTGAACCTTCCAAAGTCGGATGGGAGCGTGATTATTTCTTACTCGGACAACACGTTACAAGTTATTCAATCCTCGAGACCGGCACGGTCATCTTGACCACTCTACCGTCCTGGGGGGATGCAATGGAACGCTTTCCTTCCACACACATCGACATTTTGAAGACCAAAGACACGTCTGCCCATCTATCGCCAGTTCCACATGCCCAACCGGGTGAACAACTACTCTCTCAAGCCGCACGCAGCCTGGCTTTTCGTGCCTTTTTTGCTTTCTCCTTCATGATCGTAGACCCGACGAACAGACCAATTCCCGATAGTCCAACAACAAGCAGAAACGCAGGCAAGCGGACGGCCCATTCACGAGGAGGAAAGTAGCCATGTATGGGACTCGATACGTCGAAGAACGGCTGTGGGCGTGTGTGAATTGTGGAATGGACGGCGGCAGGGTGGTACTTGCGAGCAGGATGGCCCAAGTAGTATAGTAGACGAACACGAACGTCGCGACGAGCAACATGGAACTTCCGAACGCTTTGTCGCTCACGGCCTGTGTTTCGACAGCTAACCGGCGATCGTAGGGTCAATTGTGAACGAACTCACCATCGTTAAATTCGAGTTGTTGACGGTTTGTAGTGTCCAAAGTTGGTCGAGTCCGACCATTAACTTTGCATGCACGCCATTCTCAAAGGATCGTGAACAGGAACTCGCTCTTGACTTTCAACCATGAACTCGCATGCTTTTGCGTCTCTCGCTCATGTTCAGATCCTTCTCCTCCCAGTTGGCCACATTCCTAGAGCCGCGTTCGACACTTACGCTGCAGAGATACGGACGTTCGAGTCCATACGTCTGGGTGATATTCCCGGAGATGCCAAAGACAACCGAGGTGCGCTTAACCATGAGCCAACACGGCACGTTCTTATGAACGCAAATCCAGCCCGTTTCATGCCAAGTCCACTTTCGAGCGGTCATCTCCACCTAAGTTTTCCCTCTCATCCCAGCCCGCAAGCCCATTGTCCATTGTCCCTCTTTCGACCCTCGCATTTTAATTTGGGTATTATTGGCATTGCTACTTGTTCTTCTTCTCATCCGTTGTCGACCGCCTTGGATCAGTTTGAGAACACATTAGCTGAGATTTCTCCGGAGTCCTCCACATTCCCGCTTGCAAAAACTTGCTTCGCCTTTCAGGACGATGAAGGAACCAGTGCTGACCTCGCACAGAACCCCCCTGGTCTCTCTATGATCCCGAGTGCAATGGGGAATAAGAAACTGTACATCGGTACATTGCTTGCCGATCTGTGCTCGCAAATATTGGGTGAATTTGGACGCATGGTATGTAATGCTGAGCTTATGCTACTTCCGTGTCTGACGTTCTTAGGTTCATACGCTGGAGACACCGTTAGGGAATGAGTATCTGAATGCCACACTCTTCCCAGTTCTTCCTATGGCTGTAGAAATGCCATTCGCTCTTGAGTCTAGCTCGCACCTGCCCCAGGCCTCCTTTCCTGCTCATTCCAGTCAATCGGACCTCACCACAGCACAGCTATCTATCCCAGCCAACAACGGGATGATGCGCAACCCGCCTGCACCCGGGGTTTTTCATGCGTCGACCGCTGGGTCACGCCATTCAACGTTAGGTCCACCCACCCTTAAAAAACGCGTCAGTGCAGTCGGAGTAGCCTCTTCTCACGCAAGACTTTTCAAAGTTTACGGAGACTTCTTTCTGTTGGCGGGCAGAACAGAGGATGCCCAGATCTGGTCTGTCGACCTCATTTATTCGGGCTTTCGGTGAATGACTACTTTGAAGGTACCAGGAAGCACTAAATTTATTTAAGACTGGAATGGATCCTGTTTGGCAAGCGTCAGCAATGGAAAGCTTGGCAGTGATTTCCGTTCTTGACGCCTGGGCCGCTGGCCAAGGACTGGTGAGTTTTTCTGGCATCGGTGGGCACGCGCGTCATATGTCTTCATAGCAGGCATCGATCAGTGACGCAAAGGACCCTCCTTGGATGGAGATCAACGAACGACTCTCACAAGCCGTTGCCCTATATCTCAAGTCCAGTGTTCCATCGGATGCCATACAGGATTACTCCTTGTTAGCATATGTCTATGCGTCCGCTGTTCTGCGACAGACCTCGTTGCTGTTCTGCGTTTGGTCATCGAAGGGGTGGGGAGCATTGGCTCTTGCGTCGATGCTGCAATCGAATACTGCGTCTTACTGGCAGAAGATTATCTCTGACACTTCTTGGTTCAATCTCGAGCGTCTTAGTGTTTTTTCTGGTATCACTCGCTCACAAATAACCAGCACGGCCTCACAAGCACACGGTCCCTGGCTGTTACACCTAGGTCCTCAAGACCGTCTTGTCATCTTGCAATCTATGGCAAGTCTCTATAGCTGCCTGGGATACAAACGAAAGGAAGCGTATATCCTTAGGGAAGTGATTAGTTGCGTCATGGACTTGGTTGTCTGTGGCCGTGATGAAGATAACCAACTTCGAATGTCGGATGTCGGAAGCGCTGGCCTAGTCACCCGCACTGCTGGCCTCCGAAATGGAGATGCCAATGCCAATGCTCCGACGGGCAACGGGAATTTGGCTTTTCGGCCAGCCGAGAATATGCAAGGCAATCGAAGTGTACTCAGGATTCTCACATATGCGTGCAAATCTCTTGGTGTTGATTTGGAGTCCGTGAACCTAGCCGCACCGCTGAGCGTCGAGGAGGAGAACGATGATCTACATATTGTTTCCTTTGAAGCCTTGTCATTCGTAGAGCCACTGTACAAATCATTCGGATGGCCGGAACTTCAGGTAGGGGTCGTACGCGAGGCCATTGCGGTTGCTGAGGCACTCCCTGGTCAGTAAATAACTTTACTGCTGACCGAATCTAACGGATCTAATAGATCAACTTGCCGTGGCTCGCTTTGCCTTATCTGCTCTCAAGACCATGCATGCTATCCTTTCTACTAGTGATCAACGCCACTTGTATCAAACAGCCTCGAGGGCGCTTGTTATAACACGGCGGCGTGGTGATGCATCCTTGATCGAATACTGGGCTGCACATCCTATCCAAAGCATCGCTGTACTGCCGTGAGCACTTTCGTATTCGGCGATTTGGCGGGCAGTTAATGGAGTGCCTAGCCTCCCCTCGCATCGCATCCCAGCTGAGAAACCGCTATCGCTGTTGTCCACAAACATATCCATGTCCCGCGGCATAAGCATCACATCAGGCACAGACAACAGCCTGTTCTTATACAACCCAAGAAACTCACTCAACACGCAGGTAGGTTACGCCAAATGCCCCTTTTCCCTTCTACCCGCTGAACGTGTTCTACGATAGGGAAAAATCACTCTGGTTCAGAATGAACTTGTTGAGCTGGTTGTCACACTACGTAACCCGTATGTGTTCGAGCTCGAACTCCACAGTGTGTCGTTAATGTGACTATTCTTTACGTGGAGCATCACTTGGCCTGGTGGCTGATCACTTCTAGTACATCTGGCGTCGAAGTCGAATGCGGCACCATCACGTCGATCATAATTCCCGCAAGCTCCGTCCATGCTACCACAGTGTCCGTAATCGCTAGAAAACCTGGCACCTTGGTTGTCAAAGGCTGCACTGTCCATGCTTTAAACGGTGCCCCAAAGAGATTTTTCCTTCCGGTGTCCACAGAGACGGAGGACGAGTATCAGTCGCGGAGGCGGAGCATGATGATGTGTGAGAGCGGGCGGACGAAGTACTCGGGACTCGATTCGCGGCCATGGGACAAGGGCGGGAAACATTTCACCAGTTTCCTATCGGCATCAAAACTGAAAGCACGATTTCTGGAGTGTGTGGTCGTCCCAGAGCAGCCATTGCTCCGTCTAAGGTGGACTTCTCTGACACACGCAGCGGTAATGCTTTACAATGGCGAAAGGTACGTCGGCAACTGCGAGGGCGTTCCTTTTTTTGATTCTCACATCCAGATCTGCGATTCGACTCACGCTCGAAAACGTTTCCGCTCTACCAATTAACTTTTTAACACTGTCATTCGAAGACTCTACAGTCGCTCCTGCACAAGAGGCATTGGCGGAAGGAAAACTCGGATTTTTTGAAATATACGAAACCGAGTATGATCTTATTCATCAACGAGCTTTCTCGTGGAACCAAGACAAAGAAGTTAAAGTAATTAACCCAGGTCAAAAAATCGTGGTATCCGTCGCGTGCTTTGGAAAAGCCAAATGGTGCGTTTACTTTGCAACTCGTGTCCACAGTTTTTCACGCTCTTCATCAAGTACAAGTGGCACCATCCATGTCTCATACGCGTATGTCCGTCGGAATAGCGCATCAGAAACCAAACCCGAGACCTTTTACACGAGGCAGTTGACATACCCGATGACTGTCACTGTGTATCACATGCTAGAATGTCACGACATGAGCGTCATGCCGTTGAACACACCCAGTAACACCACCGACGACCCACTTCAGAGGGATGGCGGGTCGCATGAGTGGTGTCTGTTCTCTATCGAAGTGCGGAACACATATGGCCTGCCATTTGAGGTCACGTTCGAAAGAACACAGCGTGGTGAGGTTGAATCTCCGCTCTTTCCAGGAAACACACTCATCAAAGCAGAGGCACCAGGTGCTGCGAGGCGTTCAGTTGTCCCACCCGGCTCGACATCCCGGCGAGTCAAACCAAGATTCCTGCTATGCTCTGAGGCTAATGTACTCTCTCCAAACAGAATCCTGCTCCCGATCAGAAGGTTCCAGCTCTCTGATGATGTCATTTCACGTCCCATTCCTACTCTATCGGACCGTCAGTTTGTCGTGTCCAAGTCCAGTTTAAATGGCGCGGAAGACAAGGCGCAGAAAGAACTGTTTTGGTACCGCGAGGAGCTGCTAGGTATCGTTCATGGTCACTGGAAAGAAGTCAATCATGTCCATCCAGCTTCATGACCCATCACTAACGTCCCTCAGGCGAATGGTAACCGCAGCGGAGATTTGTCCCTACGGCAGCAACGCATGACGGCACACATGCTAAAGGCCCTCAAAACAGATCTGACTCGTATCGATTTGTCGCTGGTGCAGACCTGTCCTGAAGAAACAGCTGTTAAATTGTCTGGTGGAAAGTTTATAGTGGCACCAAACACAGTTGTGAATATGGTGGTCAAAGTGACTAATACTGGTCGTATGTCAACCGAGTTCACACTTATTTTGCTTCATGTTGATGGTGCCTCAGCCTCGACTTTGGGGATTATGCTGAATTTGTCGGTGAATCCGGAGGAACACGTACTTTTGCAAGGCTCGTTGACAGATATAGCCCTTGGCTGCGTGGGAAGTGGTCAGTCGCGAGTGGTGGAGGTGCCACTCTGCTTCCTCAGTCTCGGACGTTTCGAAATTGCTGTTGAAGCACAACGACCTGGTATTACCGGGGAGAAACGACAGACGGGGATCGCTCGCTTGTGTACAATCATCAAAGAAGACAACTAGGTGACTTGTATTTCCAGAGACAAACCTTTGATAATTTCCATAGACGGGGTCACTCAAGTGTTTGCTAAACAGAAACCATCAGGTTTCAAATGTTCGGTCTTAGCAGTTGCAGAGTGTCCGGGGCGTGGAACTACCATTTTCTATTGGTCAACACCGTTCACGTAGGGGGAGTGTGTAGCTTCGTTTATACTGCTACAGACAAATGTAGGTCAACCACGATCTGCCGAGGGAAAAATTTAGTCCCACCGAGGATTGAACTCGGGACCCTTGCATATTGTAACCTCATAAGTACAACGCTCTGACCACTGAGCTATGGGACTATCATTGACCAGTTACCCATGAACATATACATGTCTCCCAGCTAGGGAATGACAAATCTGACATCTACATACAGTACTGCAGTTGGATTTGTTTCAAGGGTCGGGAAGCCGTCTTTCTTCCTCACATCCATTGTTGGAAATGTGTAAAAACCTTGTTCCAACCCTCCTTCCTTGTTCTTCTGAGTGAGTGATCCACAAGATGGCTTTTAACTCGCTGTCGGGAGATCGCAACTCGCCAGAAACGAACTTCTCGACCAGTGCTGTTGAGTGAGGATCGAGCGCGGAGGTGGGTTCTAGCATGGATAAGGAAACCCGGGCTGAGATCATAAATACCAGGACTGACCATCTAACAGCAGCACCTCGGCAGTATTTAATCCGAGGGCAGTGGCCAGAGCAATCCGTTGCGACTCCCCGCCACTCAGATTTGTCCAGTTTCGGTCCCACAGTTCCTCATCGATTCCCCAGGTTTTCGCGATTTCAACTGGGTATGTTAGTCGGCAACCATCGCGGACGGCCTTGGGAACCCTGCGAGAATCAAAGGATGAAATAGCCGCGAGGAAGTCTCGGGGTGTACCCGACAGCAGCGAAGGTCTCTGCGGGACGTAAAACACTCTTGTCCTGAAAAGGGGGACACCTACGAGTCATTTCGTAAGCGTCCAGTCCAGGCTTCGCCACCATGTTTTGGCACACGGACGTACCATACGACTTGGCAGTGCTAAAGACAAACTTATCATGCCTTGGGCAAGTTTCGTAGACACGGGAACACCTACCGTCCTCTATATAGAATTTGGCCGTTATACACATTCAAATGAGAAATACATTTCAACAATGTAGTTTTCCTACTTGAGGATCAGAGAAACTTCGTTTCCAGAGCTATAAGTCGACATACCCTGACCCGCTCTTCCCTTGTAGGATGATCACATCGCCCTCGTTGACGTCGAAGTTGAGTTTGCTGAAGATAGTATGTTCTTCGTCCTTGGCGCAGCCGACATCGCGAACCTGCAGTAGTGGCATCATGGCTACGTCTCGTGAGAGTGTGCATACGAGACTGCCACTTAGACCATCCCACGGTGGCTAACCACTAATAAGGCTCTGTATCTCTCGTGATGACAAAGGGCAGACTTCACGGGAACCACACCGTGAGATCGCATGGTGGATGCATATCTACCCGGCGTGACGAGCAGGAAACTCCCTCCTCCCCAACCTCGTACCATCAGGCTCGCGCGCTCGCCTCTGCGAGTTCTAGCCAACTCCCTCGGTAGGTCTTAGGGCTGGGAAACGACCCAAACGACCTCGGAAGGGTAGCGGTAAGCCACCTTCGCAGGCTCGAAACCGCATCCCCCTACCCGCACCTGCTTGTATTGTAAACAGCGCAGCTCGTGGTCTGGCTCTGATCCTTGGAAAAGGGCATCCCAACGGACAAAAGCCCATGGGGTCCCCTCTCCGCACACATCTGCAAAGCAGAGTGTACAACGTTATCGCCTGGGGACTCTCTTGCGGGCCACCGGGCTTCCAACCAAATCGAGAGCATAAAAGCTGCGATTTCGCTCGCTTATATGGTCCCAGTTTCCCGATATGGGGTACCTGAAATTATGTTCTCATGCTTAAATGTGTCTAGAGGTAACAAATTTTATCTACGACTGTGGAGGCATCCCCATCTCTTCCGGCGTCAAATTTGAGCTCTCGATCATCACGCCAACACCAACTTTGGCAGCATTCTACATCAAATCGTCAATAGTGGTCATAGTTAAAGCGTAGGAACTCACCTTGAAATGATCAATCTCGCCAGAGACCAAGAACGCGAAAGTTGGGGCAAAGCGTTGTTCCAGCAGAGCCGAAACTTTACCGGTGGAGTCCAGTTGTGCTCTAAAGGTCGCCATTCGAAGGTCGTACTTGGCACCCAAAGTCGCTATGGCATCTCTCCTCTGAGGCCCTGCGATCACCTGAAGATCTGCTGCTACCTCCACCTTTTCGCTCAGCTTTTGCCAATATGTCGTCTGCAAAATACCGGCGGGTTGTAATTGAGCGGTAGCAATCCAGTTCTTGTTAGTGCCCGTATACTTTGCGAGATAGGACGTTGCGAACTCGGTCAATTCTGGTGTCTGTCGCTGATATAGCGTTTCGAAACCAAGGGCCAGGTTCTTCGTGACGGATTGGAAGTAGTTTCCAATGTATATCCCAGTGAGGTCAGTCGGTGACGGATTAACAGCTTTGGCATTAAGGGAGTAGTCTCGACCTTGGTAGTCTTGTTCCAGCTGTAACATGCTATGGCCAACCTGTTGGGAGAGCTATGATGTGACGGGAACGAATGAGGAAACCGCCACACGATGATGGATAAGCCCTACTTGCGCTTGCATCTTGGTAATGCATGCCTCCGACCAGCCTTGGTTCATCCTCGCGTTCACGTTACCCTCGTGATCCACGCTTCCTTGCAACAATACCTAGACCACGTCAGCTGGTTTGAGAGCTTGGCAGAGATGCTACGTTACATTGTTTGTCGCATATACGGCACCAAAATTATATGATGGCGCAGCAACCTGAGAACCGAGGTTGAAGGAGTGTGATATTTGAAACGCGGGGTTGACGGAGAGATTCTTGGACAGGTCAGCTCGAGCACCATCAAACATGAAGTTTGTCAGGTGGGTCACTGTCGAAGGAGTTTAAGGTCAAGGACGAAAGGACAAGTAATGATGGGCTGTACGTTTGACCTCCTTCTGCAAGTTCTCGACGCTGCCGGGGTTTGGAAGGTCCAATGACGTGCGCCATTCGGCAAAACGACCGTAGAGGGAGGCTAACGGGGAAATAGCGGACAGGTAAGAAGACCTTTTTGGTGGTTGAGAGAATGACGGCGAAGGGACATCAAGACCGGGTTGTTGAGGAGAGGATGCCATGAAGAACTCGAGCGTAACGAGCGAAATGGACCAAGTTTGAAAAAAACGACCGTGAGCAAGCCTTGCCAATTTTGAAGTCGGCTATCATCAACTCGTACACTTGGTAGTACATACTACATACATACTAGAGACATAACGTGGTGTGCTTTGGACCTTGTTCTGTTCGCTTCATGACCGCGCACAAATTACGAAGGGTAGTAAAAACAGCATGGTACGCTTCGTTTGAGCGATCAATGACCGCAATATGACCAGTAATATCAGAAGCAGTGCGACATACCAGCCAATATATCGTTCCTTAGTGGCCGGGAGCGGTGTCAGAACTGCTGCGCACTCACCGGATTTGGTGTATCGATGTGACACGCATATTCAAACCTTCCACATCACACCAGCGAGGTTATTGCGGTTATAAGCTTTGCTCGTGCATACTCATACATTCCGTTCCCCCTTCTTATAATCCCTTGCAAGAAGCGCTCGTCGTGTTTCCCTCGTACTCTTCCCCAAATGAACCTCCCACTGACCGCCTCTCAGAAACGATCGATACTACTCGCAATTACTATCGTGGTGAGTTTCCAAGTCGTCCATTTTGCGTGTTTGATTCCGAACTCCTCCAAGCTCGGTCTATGCCTCCTCCTAAGCTCAGGTCATGGTACAGGTACTCTGAGCCATTACTCACCCCAGCGGACCGGTCAAAGGCAACAGAGTGCCACTCACTCTGACCTTGGTGTTTCTGCCCTCCATTCCCAGGCTGCGATGCCGTCACAGACATCACAGACGCTGCAAGATAGCAGCCCAATCCCCCCCGAGCATCTCTTTGTTGATCCAAAGCTCACAGAAAATGACATGTCACCCCGACGCGCTAACGCGACACTCATGATTCTCGCGCGAAATAGCGATATTGATGGGGTCGTTCAGAGCATAGAACAAGTGGAATCAAAGTTTAATCGCAAATTCAACTACCCATGGGTTTTATTGAATGACGAAGAGTTTTCAGCCGAGTTCAAAAGGCAAGTAAACGATCGCTACTCGGGGAACGCATGTGATGGTATGCTGACGTGGTAGCAGGCGTATCCGCGTCTTGACTGAGGCGCCTGTTTCTTTTGGTGTGATCCCCCACGATCACTGGATCCAGCCGGACTGGGTCGATGAGGATCGTGCACGAGAGGGCCGTGACAGACTAGTGAGGCAGAACATTATATATGGCGGTCGGTCTGTTTATCTGGGCATGACCATTCGTGAACGCTCAATGCACATGTATTTTTAGGCAGCGTTTCGTGAGTACACACATATATCTCCGACATGGGCGGGCTGACTCATCGCTCCCATAAGATATCGCAACATGTGCCGCTTCAATTCAGGAGTGGGTACACAGCCGAGGACAGTGTGACGCTCCGCTAATTTTGGATTGCACAGTTCTTCTTTCAACACGAGCTGCTTCAACCTTTTAGGTGGTATTGGAGAGTGGAGTAAGCGATACTTGTAACATCCTGAGCTTACTCTGACATATCACTCAGACCCGATGTCAGATACTTCTGTGATGTTGACTATGACCCCTTTTTGTTTATGGAAGAGAGAAACAAAGTTTACGGTATGTAACGATGCAGATCAAGCCATACTTTGCACTTATGCATTCCCCGTTCCAGGCTTCACGATATCTATGCCGGACTGGGAGCCAACGATACCAACTTTGTGGAGTTCAATTCGAGGTAGGAGAAGGCGTGGTTACATGTGACACCATAAAAAGGGTTGACCACTCCATAGAATTCATTGAAGCGAATCCGCAGTACCTGCATCCGGACAATTCCATGGATTTTCTGTCCGATAACTCTGGCGAGACTTATAATTTATGTCATTGTGGGTTGATTTCTTTCAGACGTGACTCACCACGCTCACCACGTCAAGCAGTCTGGAGCAACTTTGAAATAGCTGATATGAATTTCTGGAGAAGTGAGGCATATATGAAGTATTTTGAATTCTTGGACGAAAAGGGGGGATTCTACTACGAAGTGAGGCATCACGCATACCTCTTGTTGATCATGAAGTTCATTATTTCCCTGAAGCGTTGGGGGGATGCACCCGTCCACAGCATAGCGGTGTCACTGTTCGCCGGCAAGGATCAACTTCACTTCTTCAAAGACATTGGTTACAGGCACAGTCCGTTCCAACATTGTCCGCAAGGGTCAGATTGGAGGAAGGGCCATTGTTCGTGTGACCCTCGAGATAGCTTCGGTACGACATGACCCGAATTTCTCTTCTTCAACTGCTAATGGATCGCACACCAGACTTTACAGAAAACTCGTGTTTGAAACATTTCATGCGCTTAACGTAGAGACAGGTTTTGTTAGTTCCGCCGCCAGCGTATTTATTACCCGGATCGACCTCACGTAGTCGTCTGTAATGTTCCCTAGATATATTCCTCAAAACGAGATCTTGCTGGCAATCATAAAAGCGGATGGCACGTGACTGATGTCACCTTGGCAGCCAACTGCGGCTGTTACTGCGGCCACGACCCACTCAAATCTTGAGTCGTTTGTATGTCAACCTTTTTTTCCGTCCGACGCTCGTAGACTCACGCTGGATCATAGTCCAGGTTGACGGCAAAGATGATGACCCCAATGCGTTATGTCTTGCTAGCCCTCGGCATAATCGTGAGTAACCCTGCACATGCTCCCGTGAACAGGCATCTCACCCATTCTACCACCAGGTCGGACTGCACTACCTACTCAGCTTTACCCACGAAGAGTATGGGAAAGCCACATCCGTGTCGCGTCTCACAGATTACATTTCTGGTTCCGGACCCCCTAATAGGGAGGCCGTGCCAGAACAGTACTACAAGCCACCTGAGCCTGCTTACATACCGGATCGCAAAGCAAACGCTACCTTTGTGATGCTAGTGCGAAACGGTGACCTGCCTGGCATCATGAGCAGCATGAAGCAAATCGAGGACAGGTTCAACCGGAAATTCAACTACCCTTACGTCCTCCTAAATGACGAACCATTCACGGAAGACTTTAAGAAGTATGACGTCTATTGACTTCATTGGTTTTTGCTTATGGTTCCATTTGTCAGGCACATTTCAGTGCTCACTCGTGCCGAGGTGGAGTTTGGTTTGATTCCGAAGGAGCACTGGGTACAACCTCCTTCGATTGACGAAGAAAAGGCAACCGTGGCTCGCGAAAAGATGGTGAAGGAGAATGTCATCTACGGAGGTGGGTGTATTTTCAACTACAACACCAAGTCATCTGACACCCTTAATTTTAGGAAGCGTACCGTGAGCAAATTGTTTGACATTGTCTTGAAGCCCTAACAACCTTCCGATCAGCTATCGAAATATGTGTCGTTTTAACTCAGGGGTACACATGATGTCGTTTCCCTTAGAACATATCTGATATCCCATAGTTCTTCTACAGACAAGAACTTCTTCAGAAATACAGGTATTACTGGAGGGTAGAGTAAGCATCATCTTCTGAGTCCCTTGCATGATTGATCACGTTTTTTAAGGCCCGATGTTAAATTTTTCTGCGATGTTGACTATGATCCTTTCTTGCTGATGCAAGACAAACAAAAAGTATACGGTGAGATCCTCATATAAGGTTCATCAAAAAGTCACTTAATGTCCTGTATGGGTATAGGGTTCACCATCTCGCTGTTTGAGTACCCTGCTACCATTCCCACATTGTGGCAACATGTCAGAGGTAGCTTCCGGGTCGAAATTCCGTTGCGTCAGGAAAATGAATGCTCTTTTAGCCTTCATCAACGAAAACCCCGACTTGATTCCCACCGATAACGCCGTGGGCTTCCTCTCTGACGACGGAGGAGAATCTTACAATCGTTGTCACTGTTGGTTTTTTGTTTTGTTTTTATGACCATCCCGGTTGCTCACTACGAGTTTCATGACTGCAGTCTGGAGTAACTTTGAAATAGCCGATATGGACTTTTGGAGAGGGGAAGCGTATTCCAAGTTCTTTGACTACTTGGATGAACAGGGTGGTTTCTATTATGAGGTATGTCTGAATTGAAGGGTGCTTGGAGGGAAGTCAACTAACACGTTCGCAGCGGTGGGGCGATGCACCTGTACACAGCATAGGTGCAGCACTTTTTGCGCGGAAGGACCAGCTTCACTTCTTCAATGACATTGGGTATCGTCACGAGCCCTTCCAACATTGTCCACAAGGGGATTTGCACGAGAAATCCAGATGTTGGTGCGATCCAACTCAAAATTTTGGTGAGCCAGAGGGCAGTTGTTTCGAAGCGGAGAGTTCATTCCTTTCCTCAGATTATGAGTGGTATTCGTGCTTGAACAAATTTGACAGCTTGTTCGGGTGAATACAGAATTCCCTGGCACCCATCTACAGCCCTTTTCCCCGCTTGGCTTTATATAGAATATATTCTACCATGCACTCGGCACCCTTTTTGCGAAGTTTTGTGGGTGGACGAACTTTCCTGAACGAGGGTACAAGGCGGATGCACTCACGCACGGACAGTGGTGAATGTAGCAATTAACAGTGGAATTGGCATAGCAATGCATGCCACACTCGGACTACGCTATTCCATTATGCCCGACTCAGAGAATCGATTGGGAATAGTATTGAAACTATTATCGAGAATGTCATTACTACAAGGTATACGACAAACTATGAATACCCACCGAGTCATACAAGCGTGTCCAATTGGATCCCAGGGAGTTATCGATGAGCCGATCCACGTACTCTCCGACGAGGGAATGTGTGAGGGCCGGTTGAAAACGCTCTCGGAGTTGGTTCGCCGTTTGGTCACCGAATGCGGCGAAGCATGGAAGAGTGGAGTCTGCGAGAGAAGAGGGTCAATAAATTCACCGCTATTGGTTACTGTCCAACTACCTTTCTGCATTAGTCCCACCAAAGCTGCAGGAGGATGCCACACGTCGAATCGTCACGGCGAGAACGAACGGGTCACTTACTAATGATTCGGTCGCAGTGTTTCCTCGCAAGTTCAAATCCTTCCCGGAACAACCTCTTAAACTCCAAGAAGGCTTCGCCTGTAATACCACCTAGAACCTCAACGTACTCTGGGGGCAATTTGAAAGGAGCGGCCTCAAATCCAATGTTCCCGGGTGAATTTGAGAGCATGAACCCAAAATCAATATGGACAAGGTGACCCTCTCTGTCAAGTAGGATGTTCCCATTGTGACGGTCTTTTATTTGAAGAAGGTAGGTGACAATTGAGTAACCTTGGAGCGAATTATTGTCCTCAAGAATCGTAGAGTTTCCCGAGACCACTCACCTGCGAGGGACTTTGCAAAGCTGCGCTGTGCGCGAGCAAACTTTGCGGACGAGGTATCTCCATATGTGGATCTGAAGTGGTCCAAGAGCGTTACATAGCCCAATCGACCGTCAGCCAGACGTCGTGCATATTCGGCCTTTTTGATGGAGTGTATAGAGACAGCGTCCGTAATTGTTTCAACTAAACCCGATGATGCCCCCGTGACCAGAATGCGAAAGCTAAACCGTTCCGGTCAAGTCCAGGACGAACAACCGAGATGAACAAAAACTCACTATCGAACCCAGCATTGACAACCCTCCTCTTGCCATATCCGCTCGAATTCCTGAATCAGTTGCACGGCAACCTGTTCTTGTCGCAGATCGACACCCGTCTTCACGATGACGGAGACACAATCCCAGTTTGCTGCCAATATCTGAGTTCATAGAAACCCGCTGAAAATATGTAACGTCACGCACCCAGGTGGCCATAAGGCGATCCATGCCGTATTCGACTCTGACCAAGGTATCGACAAGATGAGGAAAGGTTCATGCAAAACTCTCACGAACCTTTTTCGCAACCCAAGACTCGCTAAATACCACCGCAGACGGGTCAACTTTACTCAACTCTCTCTTGATGATTCCCTCATCCTCAGCTGTCTTCATCTCTCCACCACTCCCAGACTCGAAGCTGATCTCACCTTCACGCATACGGGCCATACGTTCCTCCTCCAACGCGAGCATCTCCTGCATGATACGGTCCCGAATTGCTGCAGCTTCAGCATGTTGGACCCGCATGCGCGTGACTGGAGCAGAAGTAGTGGTGTCATGTAGTCTAGGGTCTTTGCCTTCAGATGAAGGATGAACCAGCCCAGTTGAAGTTCCGTCGGAGGTTCCAACCCCCAGCCAGCTCGAACCTGGAAGCCACCCAAGGGAACCCGAAGTGGGAGACAAGACATCCTGGGTTGCGCCACGAGTCGCATCGGTTCCATGTCCCATTGGTATGGACAAGGGAGTAACGGTTTCACGTACAAGACTGGCGTTTAACTGAGCGAGCATGATTGCCGCTGTTCGCATTCGTTCCGAATAGTCGTCGAGGGACAGGATACGTTCCCCTCCACTTGTACCGGTGCTAGGAGAATGGAGAAAGCCTGATGCATGGAGTGCAGGGGGGAGTTGCGTGCGAGAACTCATAACGGACAGTGCCGGGCTTTGATCCGTCACCGGAGAAATTGGTAGTGGGGAACCGCGTGACCAAGTAGCAAGTTCAAGTTCCCGATTCTTTGGCGCAGGTGGGAGGACAATCGACTCTGTAAGATCAATTGTCCCACGAAGCGATTGTCTTTCTCCATAAACTTGCTCTACAAGGTCCATTTCCTCGTCATCCGAGATGGGAAATGCATCGCTTCTTTGTGGGGTGTCAATATCGTTCATAGATCTTCCATCTCGGACATCCGCAGTGTCTTTTCCAAGAGCTTGTTCGGAGTTCATGACGGCGTCCATAGTCACAGAGAGATGCGTCTTCGTGTTTCCAAATGTGATGAGTTCTTTCGAGGCACCCTTTCTCTCATTCTCTTTTGAAACAATACGTTTGAGAATTTCCTTGTTGCCACGCTTAGATGGGTCGAAATTAAGGTCGTCGTGCAGAACCTCGACAAGGAGAAGGTAAGGTGCCCGTTCGGCAGAGTTAAGAACCACGGCTTCGCCAGCTGGGATGCGAACGATTTTGTGATGTGGTTGGGTGATGCCGCCGGAATCGTGGGTATCCGACGAAGCGCACCACATTGGCATGCAAACCTATGGGAGGGTGCGATGAGGAAACCGCTGCCGGGAACCCATAACAAATACGAACTTCCGCAGGAAGCTGGTGATTCAAAGCAGTCAATTCGGCCCGCAAAGCACTGACACGGGCAGGTTTAGGCACAACCATGATGCGATTGGATATACTCTCGAGGGTAAGAAGAAACTGAATCTAAACAAAACCAAGTAGCACCAAAATTCGTGAGTTCCCAGGTCGGGTTGATGTATATAATGGAGGCCATACCTCGGACCGACAATAGTAGCTCCTTAGGAGATGAGACTGAGACTGTAGATCATACCTTCGGAGGAGAGCGTCAGCCGTAGTCATCACGATTTGTCTGAGTGGAGATGGCGACGAAGATATCGAAGGTGAAGACTGATATGGACTCGAGACACGGCCAGGGGTTGAATCCTGCTGGTCGAGGGGATCTTCTGAAAGCCGTGATCGATGTACGCTGCGAAGGTGAGCAAGCGCAGGACTTGTCTGCGCAGCAATGATAGTTTGCCGCCGGCGCGGGATCAATCGCGTCGGCGTGCCATTCTCCGTGTCATCTGCGTGCGCCGCCCCAGATTCTCCTCCGTTCTCGTCGTCGGGTCTCTCGCACGTGAGGTTGTCATCATCGTCACCAGAATTCGTCTTGGCAGGAATGCCGCGTGCGAGGCCATCATCCGTTTCGACACCGCAGAGATTCACGCTATCGTCGTCTGCTCGACCTTGTTGCAAAACCACTTCACCCATGACCCCTGTTAGCGCGGGCATAGCGGGAACACCTGCCGCGACTAGACCAATGCCAACCAGGGCAGGTTCTACATGAGCCTTGACCTTCCTTCGTGCAAAGGGAGATTGACAGGACGATGGCAAGCCAGAATATGGACCCGAAGAGGGTGGCGGTAATTCGGTAAAGATGATTTCATGGCATCTGTGCAAGGTCCTCTGACAGACCAGGAATGACTGAGATGTCGGAGTCGCTGAGAGGTCCTGAAGTGATGCTTGCATGAACCATAGTGTCTAAATGCGTGTGAGCGTAACGTACAGCTGTGAGGGTTACATGAACTGACGAGCATGGCGATGTGTGTAGACCGCTGAGCGATGTCGACTACGAAACACTCGAGCGCACGAGATTTGGATGGACGGGTGACGAGCAGGTGGCTGGACTCGGTAGCCAAGCATGAGGTGACTCGGGGCCAAGGATATGGAACGGTGCACGTACCAGACGAATCCCCATACGTCGCGTAACTCGTGCGTGCTGAGATGGGCAAGTCTGCGGGTGAGATAGTAGGTGATTCCGATGTTGTCTGCATATAGCGCGAGATATCTGAGGGCGACATGGACGGAGAAGAAGGAGGGTGAAAGAAAGAGGCGGAGGAGCAGCGCATGAGACATGGACAAGGTCAGACCGAGTCGCACTTCTCACGACAAGAACCCAAGTTACACGTCGACCACCATGATCTACTTCTTCGTTCTTTTATTCCTCCCGCTCTGTCTCGCAGCGAATTTATCGCCCCACGATGAACTCGTGGACCTTGCAGCTGCAGGAAACGGTATCATACGCCTTGACGAGCGCGTATTCGATCTCCTCACCTCCCCCAAGCGCACCTGGTCCGCCTCAATCCAGTTTACAGCGTTGAACCCACAGCGCAGGTGTACACCGTGCAAGTAAGAAGCATTCCCTTCTTGCAAGTCTATTCGCGTAATGCTCGAGCCAGGGAATTTGATCCATCCTTCAAGGCCGTCGCCAAAGCTTGGTCTACCGTCCCTCAGGTGCACCGTGACAACCACTTCTTTGCTACCGCCGAATTCGACGAAACCATCAAAGTCTTTCAAAAGGTATGGCATTGCGCGACCTATCCTGCAGGCATCCTAACTGCTGTGCTCAGCTCCAACTCAACTCTGCACCAGTGGTCCACGTCTACCCTGCTACAGAGGGTCCGAATGCGAAAAATGTTGGTGCGCTATCTAAATACGACTTCTCAAAGTATGGCCCACTTCCTGTCTGTTGATGTCGTGCTCACTACTTACCTTTATACTCAGTGGCTTTGAAGCTGGGCCTTTGGCTGAACAACTATCCGTCCACACCCCGATTCCGATCCCGTACAACGCACCTATTGACTGGTCCAAAGTCGGCACGATCATATCCCTCATTCCCATTGTCACCCTCATCTTCCGTTTCATACGCCCGGTAATTCATAACCGTTGGGTATGGGCAACCGGGACGGTTCTCGTCTCGCTCGTCATGACATCCGGATTCATGTTCACGCGTATCCGTGGCGTACCCTACGCGGGTCATGATGGCAGCTGGATCGCTGGAGGCTACCAGAACCAATTTGGACAGGAAGTGCAGGTTGTGTCGATGGTTTGTAAGTGTTTCGTGCGTCCCACAACACCTCGTGTCGTTTATGTGGACCATAATTTGCAGATGGGATCCTAGCAGTTTCATTCCTGATGCTGACGATAGTCACACCCTATCAAAAGTCACCCGCTCGACAACGCACGCAGGTATACCTCTGGACATTCGTCAATTTCCTCGTCTTCTCCATCTTGATATCATTGTTCCGTATCAAAAACAGGGGTATGTTTCCTTGATTCTGTGCCATCATGGCTCTGATTGAGAACAACCAGGGTATCCCTTCAAGCTCTTATTTTGATTACTTGTGTCTTGCATGTGCTAGAGCCTTTGAAGACATGGGGAACGATAGCTCAGTTCAAAACAGAATACGGCATGTCTCGATCTTCGAGTATAACGACGGTGCAATAAGGTGTGATAGGTAAAAAAGATCCAACAAGAACATAATTATATGAATGATGGTATGAAGAAAGTGTTGTCTAAGTGGATGCAGCCTTCAGCAACAGTACCTCCCGCGGGGCACTATACACCTGGGGATCCGTCCTGTTGAAATACGTCTACATATCTACTCCTCACGTTCTTCTTCGCAGCCTGTGACCGTGACCGTCCCATGGGTGGTGGGTTTGGCATGCTACTCGGTGCGGGCGTATTCGGCATTGATGCAACTTCAGTGGGTACCAGGCCGGATCGCACCCGCATAGAGACTCTGGGAGGGGTCGGAGATGGACTTAAATCAATTGCGGACGTGATCCTCGGGGGTGGTGGTTGGGGGGGAGCAAGAGACCCGTTAGATGTCCCATTGAAACGAGAGTTGCTGATGCTGGGGGAGGCAGTCTGAGCTCGTGAAGGTGAAGGCGGAGGTGCCGATTGCTGTTGAGTTTCTGTGCCAGCCTGGCAGACGGTGAGACGGTGAGGAGTTGAGGACGAAATTTTTTTCACCTTCTTGTTTACCCAACGCTTTAGCTCCTTGTCATAGTAAAAACTTGTTTCTTCGCCAAGACTAGCTTTGATCGGGCCAGGGGTATCGGACCGCTTCCACATCCAGCTCAGCCATGAGCTCCCAGACGCTGCAGGTGCTGGAGGATCTGACAGAAAAATTTAGCATGCATCGCAAAACAGATCACATTCATAGTAGCTTACTTCGTTTCTCGTCATCCTCGACAGTGTCCTGGACCGATGCAACCGGCGGGTCATCTTCAGTCACCTTTGCAGGTTCATCCTGCGTTTTCCTGTGTGCACTATTTCCTAACCCAAGATCATCTCCTTCATCAAATGTGCTCTCAATCTTCTGATGGGATGATCCAGTTACATTTGACGTCGCCAACAACGCAGGGTCATCCATCAAAGAGATGAATCCTTCTGCCAACTCTCCCACGTTTTCGACATGGTGGAATTGGGTGGCAGTAGGTGTTGGTGCAGCGTCGGTACTGCTGAGTGAGCTCCACCAGTCACCTGAATCTTGCTTGCTGTCCACGGTATTCTGTTGTCCTTCACCACCCTCAACTTTATCTCGCTCGCTCAGTAAAACATTCTGCGTTTCCGAACCTTCCTCGGTCGTCATCTCCAGCGATATCTTTCGCGAGGATGGCTCACTCCCATACGTAGCGTACCCATTGACCATAGGGGGTCCACCCGGTGCGACATGAGGCGAGTAATGATATCGCACTGAGTGGAGTGGTGCGGTTTTAGGAGGCGCAGGCGACGCATGTCTCGTAGGACGATGATACTCCATGGCGGAAGATGCCCTGTCGACGGGGATGTGCATGGTAGTGGAAGGAAGTGCCATCGCGGAGCCGCTTCGTTTAGGTGGCTGCATCTTTGGCGTCACATACGAGTTGACCGCCGTGGGAGGAGATGGGCTGGCTGATGTGGTTGCCGAGGAAATAGAGCTGTAGCTCGAGAAAGGGCCGGTAAAATGGGCCTTCGAGACCTCACTCGTGGGCGAGGACGTTTCGTTGCCTTCGCCAGCAATGAACTTGGTGAGACGCACTTCGAGCCAACTACCAATGCTGTCTAGGGAAGGTTTGTTCACTTTCCCACCTATCCAAGATGTGGATTTGTCTATATGAGGCGAACCAAGCAGACGATCGGCAAGTTGCTTCAGGCCCTCCACCAGTGCGGGGGTGAAGTACGGTGAGGGCCGACTCATAACTGCGGTAATTGCCTCGCAGTACCTGTCCAGGGTGCTCAATGCAATGTTCTTGGGCGGTAGCAACTCAGCAGCATACCTGGTGGCACATTGAATATGTCCAATATCGGCTAGATATGCTGCCCAAATGAGCTTGTAAGCTTGAAGGTGAGGGAAACCATGGAAAGGCTCTTGGCCTTTGGCGGGTGTCTTCAGAGATAACGCAAACTCTACGATCTCGGTGAATATGATTGGGTCAGGGTCTCTGAAAAATGCTGGATTAAGGTATGGACTCTGCGAACCCAGTAGCACTAAACGAGTACCAGGGCCGCCCAGGCCGCCCATTACCGAAGTCTGAGGGGAAAGCAGATAGCTGGGAGGGTGTCAAAAGTAGCTCTATGTACGAGAAGTCCACGCACCAAACATGCGCACCCTCTACAAGATGATGAGACACCAGATAATCCCCGAGAGCTGATAGCGTTGCTGAGCACTCTGGATTTAGGGGGCTGGATACAATACTGGCTGCGATCTCCGGCCATTTTGAAAGGGATTCCACAGGGATCTGTGCAGCAACGACACTCGAGGGAAAGTTTGGAGATACTGGCGTGATATGTGACGGCTTGGCAGCAGGAACTTGTAGACCGGCTGTTGGTTTTGATAACAAGCTCACAGGAATAAGTTCTTGAACTGCAAAATATGGGCAAGTCGACTCCCAAGTTACTAAGGTATCACAAACCTGCATTGGGTCCTTGACCGGAGAACACACTATATACAGCTCGCAGCCATTCGCGCCCATTGGTTTGCTGAGATGCAGTGCCTTTACCGTGAGCATGAGGTGTAGCACGATGAAGCTTTTCGTGGACGCCGAGCTCGGCTTTCAAAAATTCGTTAACCACTTCTTTCCATGCTTCCTTGTCGACACCGCTTGCGATGATCATGGCATGGGCCCATAATCTTTCGTCTAGGGCATAGTGGTACGCTTGGCGCCGTTCTCCTCTCACAAGAAATTCCTGTATTTTGTCCAGAGCAGATGGAAGAAGTGCAGAGACCGACATGGGTATTTCCTTGGCAGGTGGAAACATCGATGTCGTGCCATATGCGTTAGGCATCGGTGACGTGAGAGCGGGTGTTGCCAGGGCAGCTAGCCCATCGCGTCCAGAATCATCCATGGTGCTGGCGATACGAGGCAGCAACGCAGTGCGAACTGCATTATCGATAGCAGAGCTAACACGCATCCATCAGCAACCATTACTGCACTAGTGTTCGAGCTACTTACCTCCCCGATAGTGAACCGTCATTCTCCACCATGATCTTTAGCAACTGCACCAACACCAGCTTTCCCTCCAAACGTTGTCTCTCAACATCGTCGGATGTATACATCGTCCCACGGAGAATCTCTTCAGCACGTTCTTCGAGATACTTGATGATACGGGCCTTCTTTGTTTTCGCTTGCGACGTTCCCGTGCGCACAAGACTCGTTACAGGTGTACCAGGATCGGAAAATAGTGGACCAGGATATTCCGAAATCTTTGTTTCGGACGCATGGTCGGGTAATAACTGGTGAAGTACACGAATCGTCACATTGTTTGTGCGTCGAGATGACAGCGCAACATCAAATCCAGTATTCAGGTCCGCGGAACTATGAAAGCAAGTAAGGACCTTGCCACCAAAGCCGAAGCTTATAACCGGTGCCCGAGAAGCTGTTCGACCCAAGGGATCGTTGGAGCCCAACAGTGATGGGGAAGGCGCGTATGGTAAACGAGTGGCACGCGATGCGTGGACATCCTGTTCCATGACGTAGTGGAACTGACCGTTATATGTACTCGGCTCAGCTATATGAGCACCAAATCCAAGCCCATATTCCTTGCGCGGCTGAAGGGGATCGAGAGCGCCTTGGGAAGACAAGGACGAACCATTCGATGGAGATCTGCCCCGGAACTGGGATGAAGTGTACGCTGGGACATTCTTTGCAGGTGTGAAGGAACTCGAGGATGGAGACGCTGACCGAATGGAACTAGGAGACATTGTTCTCGAAGGCCCAGGCACGGATTTAGGGTCATATGAATTTATGGGTGGGGGTTGGGGGTTGTGGGAAACAGGGCCATGCGAGTTGGTCGTGAAGCGTAACGAACTCGGGGACGCGTTCCTATGTACCTTGGGCGGTGGGAGAGGGGGATCGTAAGCGTTTGTTGCCTTTGATCTGAATTCAACCGCGGTAGGAACAGGTGTCGGCTTCGAAGCTTGAGCAGGAACGCCGTTTAGAGGTTGTTGCGGTAATTGCGGAGCAACGCTGAACGACGCAGGATACGGGGATGATGCGGAGCGAGGAGCAGGACTGTAGCCGTTGTGCTGCGTGGCTAGTGGTTGCGCAGGTATTGTAGAGAGCTGCCTTGTCGGTTGCCGAGGCGCATATGGATTCGACGTTAACGTCGTGGTCGGCTTGTATGGGTCATAAGGTTGCTGGGCGGAATACTGATTGGGGCCGTGCGGCTGATAAGGAACAGGAGGGGTGGGATTATGCGAGTCAACGGAAGCAGGAGCGCTCTGGTGCAGTGTCGAGTTTACTGCCCGACCAGTGAGCCACGTAGGCAGACGAGATGTACGGTTCACTAACCTGGTGAATGAATATGCGCTGGAAGCGGTTCATATGCAGTAGCTCCGGAATAGCGACCTTGGTGATCGTAGGACGTTGGCAGGCCGTTCGGACGCTGGGATTGGTTTGAAGGAGGGTCCTGAGCGGTTGGGATCGACCAAGCGTCATGTTTCTCTTGCTGAGGGTCTGGATACATCTGCTCTGCAAACCAGGACGAAGTATGCTGACCCATTTGGAACGAAGGAGGTGGAGTGTGCGTCTGGAGGTCATCGTGGGGTGATGTCGTGTCCGTCGCCTCGTTCCCGATGACCGCAAAAGGGTCAGGTCCAGAATCGCCATCTGAACCAAAGAGCGAGGCTGCGGCTTCGACGGTGCTCATGGTTTCAACGTGTCTGGAACGAACCGTCGTTGTCGTCGTGCTTTTTGACGAGGATGAGCTTCTCCCGGCAGTCGACGCTTAATACCCGACTCGCCTAATCGACACTCCTTATTTGCTCACGCTTGCTCATAGGAACGATACCAGCGACAACTTCACATAGCAACACGAAAATGGTGTCCAATATTGACAGCGAATGAAGATGCATATCCGACTATAATGAGTGAATGCGGGAAGGAAGAAGAACACGAAATCGGTGTAGGTTGCATTATGAATGTTCATTGCGAGGGTAATGGACGTGAGTGCAGAGTATAAGGAAATGAGATGGATGCGATTGTACCATAGCATTACGATCAAGAGCGAGAAGATGGGTAATGAGAAGTAGAAGAAAAAAGTGTGACGGATCGCGACTGTCAAACATGAGGGCATCAATAGTTGGGCTGATTTTGGGACAAGGAAGGGTAATCCGCCGGCTTTTCCGATGATACCTTGGAGGCATTGACGGTGCGCTCCAAGAGCCGCTCAACTACAGGACAAATGAGTTCAGGGCATGGCACGGACGAACAATGGCGTACTGGAAATCAAATGCTTGCTATAGGCACTCGAGTAGCGGCGCATACTGACGAGCTGAGGACGAATCTTGCTCACGAGCAGATCTTTCTGATCTTGATCAGCAACCGTGAGCGCTCGTTGTAGTACGTAATCTTTGAATATACTGGTCAGTCAAGGTCGCGAGTTTTGCCAAGCAACCTACTAGCAAACTGGTCCTTCATCATGGATACAATGGGACTAACACCATCGAGCTTGGGTGCGATGATCTCATCAACCAATGCACGTCGCTCCTCCATTGTTGCCGTGACGAGTGCCTTCTCACAGACGTTCGACGCGAATTTATGTCGGGCCATGTTCAGCATCTGACCACGGAGCTTGCCAATGACTTGACAACGATCATGAAGTTTTCCTTGCTCAAGAACGAATTGGACAACGTAATTCTAGCGGTTCAAAAGTCTCAGCGAGCATCGCACATCGAAAAGCAAGGTTACCTACCCCGAACTGGTCTTGCATGAGATTGATCATGTATTTGTGCAACTCATCCATCAGGGCACGAGTCTGCTCTTCCGGCAGGTGCTCGAAGCACCGCTGGAGAACCCGACACCCATACGGATGTGTTGATAAGTCGTACACATTGCCACGGAATGATTGCACAAATCCAAGGCGATCCGAGGATACGCGCTCGATCAACTTCTGGATAACGTGGTTGCCATTCGCATCCTTGACACACTTGAGCACATGGGGCTCCAGCTCTTTCACAAAGCAACCTTGTTGTTCTGGAAGAATGAACTCAACGGCCTATGAAACCTGGTCAGCGACGCCGTATTGCATCAATTGTGACACTACCTTTTGCACGACGCGACAGCCATACATTTGCAGAGACAACGGGAGAATGTGACCTTCCATGGTGTTTGCTAGTACGGTTTTCTGCACCTGTGTGCCATGCTCAAACAATTTTTGAATAACCTGTCCGAGATGAGACAAGAGCTAAAAGACGACACAATACAACTCACATAGTTGCCAAAGACATCCTGAATCAACTGAAGCGCGTTATCGGGTACAATTTCATCGAAAACAATCTGCTTCTCCTCTGATGTTGCCGTTTCAAGCTTCTGCTGGATGAATCGGGAGCCGTGTTGATCACCGCTAAACTCGACAATGTAGCCAAAGATATCCTGCGCCGCGATATCAGCGGCTATACCTACTCTCCATAACACAACTCACTCTCAGTTCCCACTTCCGTGACTTGTTAGCCCTAAATTCATCTAATAGTGGACTGCGCAAAGCCAATGCGGCATCCTTGTCCTGACGACGTCCAGGACGCACGTTTTGATGGTAAAACGGCATTCCGTGGGCATTCAGACCAGTGTGTCCGTAAAGCGCACCGCCAGGGAGCATGAAAGGTAGTTGTGTACTATATTCCATGGCCGTTGCATAAGCCTAGCAGATCGGAAAAAAAAAAAGTGAGTTGTACACCGCCTTCCTATTGCGGTTGTTAGCCTCACCTGAGGCTGTAGACCATACTAATCTCAAATGAGAAAGGACGCTTGGCGAGATGAAAACAAATACACACCTGTTTTTTGTCCTGTAAACCTGTTGGTATCGCAGCGCTTAGTTGAGGTGTAGGCATAGGAGAGATCGAAGGGAGGGTGGGATATATCATCGGTTGATGAGTAGGGTAATAATACTGCGAGGGTGACCGGGCGGAGGCAGAGTAATCGTAATATATGCCAGATTGCTGGCCAGCAGAAGCATTAGGGTGCAGTGCCTGTGGAGATACACCTGGGTATACATTCGCAGAGGAGTTATTGTTCATGCCACCAGCAGCAGGATATAGTGAGGGGTCAGCGGGTGTACTGTATCCGTATCCATAATCCATATAAGGGTCGCGTGGTGCGCCATTGGTATAGTAGGAAGAATAATCTGCTTGAGGGTAACCCCCATACGGTGTTCGGCCTTGAACCATGGGGGACGGTCGCACCAGGGGTGAAACAGAATGATGAGAAATGTTGTTCGGTTGAGATGGGATAGATGGTTGACGGTATTGGTTGTTGATACGGTCGTCTTCTACAGCCATCCCTCTGAGACCCAGTGACAGTTCGTTCTCGACCATAGACGCAACATCAAAAGTTCCGTTTTGCCCGGGGAATGAAGAGGATCCGTATGCAGGATTAGACGGCGAAGGGTACCTGGTGGACCCAAGCCCATCCTTCCCAATCCCATTATCGAACCTCTGCGGAGAGAACTGCCCGGTCTTTGCCGAAGAACGATCGTCCTTGAAAGAAGATCAAACGTCAGCATCCAAAGTTATCATTGACGTCGAGGGGGAGAAAGTACAATTCTGGACCCCGGGAGCGTATTCGCCTGGACTACTGTCGCTTGCCTTTGTCGTGCTTGATGCAAGGAAAGCGAAGAGCTCACATCCTACTCTAAACTCAGTAAGCATGTTCATGAATCCATTTGTCCGACTGACCAACTGAGAAAACTCCTTCTGCGGGCTGCCACTCATCTCGTCCCAAGTACCGCTGGATGGTCTCGGTGCGGTCCAACTCTCCCCTATGTTGGAACGATACGCATTCTCGCCTTGCGAAGGGGAGACGTCGTTCACACTTGCCGCGGAAGAAATGGACGCGTTCCTCTTCGATACGGGCGTCGTGGACCCCCAGACCTGGCAACCCATATAAGCGTACGCGTGTTGAGAAGACGAGGACTCGACAAACCTGCCAACCAGAGTTAAGGCCCTTGAGTGCAGGCCCTGCACCCATCCCTACACCAAACATGTTGGGCGTAGTTGTCGGCGTGAACTTTGCCTGCGCCTTGGGAGAAGGGTCAGCCCAGACTCGACGGGAGATGGCACATGACACACATTACTCGGCGACGCAGAAGGTGAGTGACCCGAGGAGCGTGTGGACGATCCAGAAGGTTTTCGGGAGGTGTTCTTAGAATGCGATGCCATTGCACAAAAGGTAAAATAATCACGCACTGCGGAGAGCAAGATGAGGAAGGAGGTATGTGTGTGGGGAACGACTCACACGAATAAAAAGAAAAGAACAAAGAGCAGAAGAGATTATGGTTTTAAACGGAGGTGTAAATGGATTAGCTGTGAAGGGGAGAACAGATTAGTGATAATGTACCCGTCAAGACTAAATCAATGGTGAGTTCGGCACGAAGACGCGGTTAAGGGCGCGTCGAAATCAAGGAAGGGGGCATGAGTTGTCGTAAATGGGCCACGATGTGCACTAGGCGGAAAAGGACGCGTGAATGATGAGACTCACCAGAGATGATGTACTGAAAACCAAGAAGGCGACCAGATGGTAGGGATCTCTCCGGGCGAGAAGACAAATGAGACGACGGGCCTTGAGCTTCCGTGGTATAGGGGAGGAATGAGAGAAAACAAAGAGGACCAGGTGGGAGGAAATTTCTAGCGGGATTATTGAACGGAATTGAGTCGCTAAGAATTTGGTTCCGCAAGACAAATGGGTCCGTCACTGTGCCAGTACGGCACGGTGGGCGGTGCGGACTTGGAGAGTTGAGTAAATGAGTGGACGATCTTGGGGAGCACTGGTCGGCAAGGGGAGATCTGTCGCGCTCGGTGAGTCGGGACAGGCTCTTGGCGCCGCCAGAGCGTGAACCCTGGTGGACCTTGGCTCGACTATTTGCCCCGAAAGTCAGGCTGGATGACCCTCATTAACACACAGCCATCACAGGTCCCCGCCCTCGCGTATTTCCGGTGAAATTTTTTTGGGCTGCTGAAGGGCGACGATACCGGCACCGTCGTGAACGGATCACAGCTGAGTACGATCAAGTACATACTTGTAGTAGTAGTACTTCACCAAAGGGGGTTCTTGTCACCGGTCGATGCCGCTACGAGAGAGTTGACTTGCACCTCGCTTATAATTTGGATGCGGTCCTCGTCGGCTCCGTCGTCGTCCATGTCCTCGTAATCGCCTTGTCTGGACCCTTCTGGACACCCGGCTCATCCGGATCTATCTATACGTCTATGACATACGCAAGGGTAGCGTCCATATAATTTTCCCTTCCGCACCCACACCTGGTCCAGGGACACCTCCCCGACGGTGAGCCAGATTAGTATACAGTACATATTTCTACCGGGCGCATCCGCCAGTCAAAGTGCATTAACGACGAGGGTATGTGTAGATCAACTTAATACTAGCCCTCCCGAGGATCGTAGCCCATCTAACGTTCTCTAGCTTCCTCGAGAGTTGAAGAACCACGAAGCGCGCTTCGCTGCCGTTGGACGTCAGCATGTCTCCCACACCCCCAAAAAAATACGTGTACGTACCACCTCTGAGCATCGGTCATATACATACAAGGATAGATAAATTCCAAAAGAATGATCAGCTGAGCTTCCGAGAAGCCTAACTCAATCACTTACCCTCCTTCCTCGTTCTGAACCCTTGCCAACGGATTGGCCGTCGACGGCCCGCTTCCTCCAGTCGCTTGCGCAGAACCAGTGATCCCTGCAGCTGCAGCGGAGCCGCCACCGCCACGGAGTGGTTTGGCGATTCGACCAAAGCTCAGTGTTGACGTGTTCGAAGCTTTTTGTGCTACTCCGATTGGTTAGTAGTCGACCAAGTATTCAAGTACATCAAATCTTACCACGTGCTTGCTCGAGTCGTTCCTTCACCGACTGAAGTTGTGTCTCGAATTTTTGATTCTGAATGGCTAGCCGACGGTCGGCATCCTGGAGGAGGGTCTCCAGATTCTGGATCCGCTCGTTCCGTGCAAGCAGCTTTCGCTCAGCAATCCCAGCTTCCTTCTTCAACGCCGAGTTCTGATCGACGAGCTACAATGGACTAGTCAGATGAGATGGGAGCACGGCAATACACGGCCCACCTGCTTCTGAACTATCGTCAGCTGCTCCAGATTACGTTCGAGGAACGCCATCTTCTTCTGCTGGGCTTTGCTGTTGCTGTTCCGAATGACGTTGTTGTATTGTTCCTTGATCTCATCTAGTTGGATCTCGAGTTCAACGACCTGCGCGATTTCGTGAGGTGTGAACACCAACACACACTACACAAAGAAAGCTATGTCACCTTTTCGCATCGGTTTGAGAGATCACGCATGAGCGACTTTTTGACGCCCTCAAACTCTGCAAGTTGGACACTGATTGCCTTGCGGGTGCGCTCCAGGTCTTGGGCGCTTTCAGCTAGGCTCTTGCCACCCTCGATGCCCGCAGATGTCACCGCAAAAGCGCGCTATGCAGAATCGCATCGAATTGAATGGCAAAATTGCACAAGGTCACACACCTTCAGCTCTTCATTGACGTTTTTCATGCTATCAATCGTGGCATTAAGGGAACGGATTTCGTTCGATTTCAGCTCCAGTTGCTGTTTGAGATCGGCGACTTCCGCGATGCTGGCCTCACGCCGAGCGGCGTACTGAGCTTCGAGTTTGTTCTGACGTCGAGCAATCGCACCGTGAACATGACACGCGGGGCATCCAATAAGCGTACCTTGAATTCCGCCATCGAATTTGCAATGTCCGCGTTGCTCGTCTCCTCGTCATGAATGGTTTTCTCTGTTTGGCAATGGGAAGTGAGCTCGAAAAGGCATCTGAACGATTTAGGCGCACCGAGAAGTTCTTCGTACTCGGCTTCAAGGGTAGACAAGCGGCCCTCAAGCTCATCACGGCGCCGAGTGATCATCTCGCTTTCTTCCTGACTTTGACGCAGGCGATCAAGAGTTTCACGGACCAAGGATTGGGCCTCGGTGAGCTGTCTTCTGGCTGTGACCACATCATCGACGGTAAGTGACGAAATGGTCGCCTCAGAGTCGACGGCATCGAGCTTAGCGAGCAACTGGCGAAGTTGTTCGTCTTTTTCAGAAAACGCTCCTTGCTACCCTGGGAATCAGCGGTTTAATGACCAAATTATTGACACTAAACAATACCGCATCAAACTTGGCCATCATAAGTGCCATCTTCTCTTGTTTACGCTTCTCTTTGTCCTCTGCGGAGGCATCCTTCTGCGCGCTGCGAAGATCGGTAATGATCTTCTTCAGCTCATCCAACTCGTTCTTTGAATCCTGGTTCTGCTCCCTCAGGATGTCAATGGTGATGATACTTTCCTTGTTGTCGTAGTCTAGGCGCTCGACTTGCAAACGGAGCTCGTTCAGCTGGGTAGACATCGCCTTGTTCTCCTGTAATAACTGCTGTAGCACAAGTGTTGAAGATCGGATGAAGGGTTACCTTGGAGACAGAGGTTTCTTGCTCCCTGAGGAACGCAAGCTCTTCTCGAAGTTCCTTGACGAGTTTTTCCGCGGAAGCTAGCGCGCTCTCCTTCTCAGCCAACTGGTCGCTGAGTTCGTTTTCTCTGCGCAGGAAGTCCTCCCGTTCATCCTTGTCCATACCGATGACTGTAGGTGTTTGTGGCCGACTGTCGATATCTGACCTGAGGCCCTCTAGAATGGGGTTGACGGGGGTCATGCTCCTGACGGTTGAGGGGGTGGGTGACGCAGTAGACTTCTTAGTGACACCGACGGAAGACACGGGCTTGTCTGGGCTTGCCCATTCGCCTTGTTCCACAGACCCGCCGGAGCGCCATATTGCGAGCTCGGCTTCTAGGGTCTGTATGTAGGCTAAATGTCTCGTGTTTGCGAGTTGCGCTTTGGAAAGAAGTCCTTTGAGCTCCAGTGGCGAGAGCTCTTGGTTGACGCGAGCCGTGTTCTTGATCGACTTTGCACGGATTCCGAAACGGAGAGTCGATAATGTCTCGGCCTCGTTATACGCCGAAGGAGAACAATTGATGATCAGTGTCGTCCGTGAATTACCACCCAATGATTCTTGCAGAATCCGCGTGAGCTTCGAATCGCGGTATGGAATATGTTTAACCTGGGATATCAACCTCGCGTCATAAGCTGGATTGTCCGCAGAGTTGAACCTCACGTACCTTTGAGTCTGTCAGAGCGTTGATGACCATGCCGAGTGCTGAAAGGGATTTGTTAATCTTCTTGGCCTCCTCGAGTGTTTGTCCCGACGCTCCCGTCTTTCCAACCTTTTCGGAGCCCGCAAGATCTACGAGGTAGAGGTTACCGCTCTTCTGGGCGCCAGTCTCGGTGTTTCGCTGTTGAATCGTGATGAGGAAGATTGAATGCGAACGAGAACTCTCGGCATTCATGTCTGTCATGAACCGCGGTCAGGATTCACTATGGAACCCGTTCGGCGAGTCAAACTTACTGGTGGAAGTCACCACTCGCGCTGCACCTCCTTGACGCATGATCTCGTAGACTTCGCGGGCACTGCTGACATAGTAATCCGAAAGATTCTTGACATATACACCCCTCGACTTTTCTTCATGAACCTGCAAATTGTCATTTTGGGCTGCCAGGCATGGAACAATCAGTCGTGTTCAGGGAGGAAAGGCTAGACAGCTTACGAGCCAATAGGTCACGAATGCGTTCTAGATATATTTCCATGTAAGAAACCTTGACCATATACTCCAAGTGAGCATCGGATTCCACTATTGACTGGAATATTTGTTCTGTAATCCGAGGTATGATACCCTTGAGATCCTCCGAGTCTATATCTGCGCCCTAAAATGTCGATGAGCGGATGGAACTACAGTAAGTGGGAGCCACTCGCCATCATAGTAAAGGTCTTGCCGCTACCTGTTTGACCGTAAGCAAACACCGTTCCGTTGTAACCATCGAGCACATCTAGGTGATCCGTCAGTAATCTGGACTAAGAATACCGAGTTCCATAAGAAGGAAGCGACAATCTCGGGGATTGTTACATGATTGGACGACGGTCTGGGTCGAGTGACGGGAGTTGGAGATTCTTACCTCTGACGATGCTGTCGGCGGAGTAAGGCCGCGTTGGTGAACGACACGGAAACGCGAGGTTCGAAGGACTTACTCCTTGACACCGTAATCGAATACTTCGAGTTGCTTCGTGCCCATTGGGAATACCCTATCAAAGGTAAAGCCGTCCTTTTCCGGACCAGAAACGGCTTGTGAGTTGCGCATCATGACGGTTTGAAGATTGTCATCGAAGGACACGACGATTTCACCACCTTCTCTGAGTTCGAGAGCATTGGGTGGACGAAATCTGATTGGTGTTGTTCAGCGGGATGTGTGGAAGTGGAAACCCAGCGCGACGCACCGACAGACGACTTTGATGTTGGTCGAGGACGCCATGATGGACGATCCGAATGAGAGAATGGCAAAGCGCTACGAGCAATGCACGGGTATCTCGTTGGTGATTTGGATCTCCAAGACGAGGGCGAGTGAAAGAACAAGTACTACACGTTCAACAAGTTGTCAAACACTATTTCCGGCAGTGGCTGAACATGAGATTACGCGACAGACATGAGACTACGATACGCTGCAGGTCAATTCCTATCCAGACCGACAAGCACAGATGTTCGAACGAGGTCGTATACGACGGGCATACGGTTAGCTACTTGTTCGCCACGTTCAATCGTCATCACTCCCCACGGAGGGGGGTGCCGGTACGGGTCTGCTCGACGAGGCCGCTGGACGACGAGGCATCAGATCCTCTTTTTGGGCGGCATCGGCGGCATCTATCCACTCCGAGTAGATGTCAATGGGTTCGGTCAGGTCTGGAGAGGCGGACAGTTGCGAGGCGGGCCAGCGACTGAAACGAGGAGACTCACGGTTGACTTTGCTCTGATACCGCTGGTCGCACACCCTGCATACGAGCTGCGCGATCCCCTCCTTTCTGTCGAGTCGAACGGTGACGGACTTGTCGTGGTGACAAAACAGACAAGTAAACGCTGTGTCTGTGCACGATAAAGCCAACTTTCAGGTAGATATCGCTAGGACGTACCAAGGGGCTGTTTGCGCCTCGCCGCTGCGCTCGCTGCGGCTGGTTTTCTGGACGATTTCTTTCGCTTTCCCATCTTGCTTGGAGGAGGTCAATATATCTACCTGCACGTGATCTCGACGCGTGTGTGGTTGTTGACGCGGACGAGCCTCATCTACATAATCGACGACCACCATGGCTGCCCGTCGGCCAACGACCTCTCGATCTAAACCAAAGTCCCGTATAACCCTGCAGAACGCACCACCCGATGAGCGTACCAGACTCGACCATTTAACAGCTTCTCTCACCTCAGCCAAAAGTACAAAATCGAGCGACCAAGGG
This sequence comes from Sutorius australiensis, assembly GCA_038089915.1. Lineage (NCBI taxonomy): Eukaryota > Fungi > Basidiomycota > Agaricomycetes > Boletales > Boletaceae > Sutorius > Sutorius australiensis. Next base: position 62,325 of record JBBPLR010000006.1, read on the forward strand.
GACGGCGAAACACACATCCAGGTGGTCATCCGATGTAGAAGGCGTTCCGATCGCGAAATCCAGGAAAACTCGCCCATCATCGTCAGCTCGCATGGTGCCAAAAGCTACGAAGTCACCATCGAAACCTCTACACCTGTGTCCAGTCTCGGCATCGTGACTTTGCCACCAACACGGACATATCCTTTCGATCTCGTCTTTGGTCCAGAGGCAGACCAAGCAATGATTTATCACGATGTTGTAGATCCCTTGCTCAACGAAGTCCTCGCCGGCTACAACTGCACTCTGTTCGCCTACGGACAAACCGGAACGGGGAAAACGTGTGTCGCCGCAATCCTGTCGTGTCCTCTCCGCTCACTTTCGGAACAGATACACCATGCAGGGCGATCTAACACCAACGCCAATGGGTAATCCTTCCGCTCAGGCCGGGATGATACCTCGAGTCTTGTTCCGTTTATTTCATCAACTCGAAACATCAGCAGCAGATTATTGCGTCAAAGTGTCATTTGTCGAATTGTACAACGAAGAGCTACGGGACCTGCTGGCGACCGACCTATCTGCTCCTGCAGGTTCAACACAACCGATGGGCAAAGGGGGCCCGTCCGATAACCAAGGCGGTCTGAAAATATTCGATGACGCTAGCAGAAAGGGCGTTTTCATCCAAGGTCTAGAAGAAATACTCGTAAAAGATGCCGCAGACGCGCTGGCTCTCCTGACCAAGGGTAGCCACCGTCGCCAGATTGCGGCGACCAGGTTCAATGACCATTCTAGCCGCTCTCATTCCGTGTTCTCCATCACCGTACACACGAAGGAGACTTCGTCCATAGGCGATGATCTACTAAAGGTCGGTAAACTCAATCTCGTGGACCTTGCTGGGTCGGAAAACATCGGTCGCTCCGGTGCCGAGAATAAAAGGGCAAGAGAAGCTGGCATGATCAACCAGAGTCTGCTCACCCTTGGACGCGTCATCAACGCCCTCGTTGATCGCTCGCCTCATGTACCTTACCGAGAGTCCAAACTCACTCGCCTTCTCCAAGACTCGCTCGGGGGTCGCACCAAGACTTGTATCATCGCGACGATCTCCCCCGCAAGGTCCAATATGGAAGAGACCCTTTCGACGCTCGATTATGCAATCCGAGCCAAATCCATTCGCAACAAGCCCGAGGTTAATCAAAGGATGACGCGAAACTCTCTCTTGAAGGAATACGTTGCCGAGATTGAGAGGCTGAAGGCAGACCTCCTCGCGGCTCGGGAGAAAAATGGCATCTTTTTCTCTGAAGAGACATGGAACCAATTGAGTGTCGAACAAGAGCTCAGGCAAACCGAAATGGAGGAAGCGAAGAAGCAGATAAAGATCGTGGAGAGTCAGCTGAGGAGCGTAAGGGAAGAGTTTGAACAAAGTATGGCTCTGTTGATGAAAAGGGAAGGCGAGCTGAAGGAGACGAAGGAGAAGCTGAAAGAGACAGAGGGGGAACTCGACGTCAAGGAAGAACAACTCAAGTGGGTTAAGAGCGCGTTGGAAGAGGAAGTCGTTGTCCGGAAAGCCTATCAAGTCAACGAAACCAAGCTCGACGGCGTTGCTTGTGGGTTGAAACAGACCGCCGCGGAGAGCATCGATGATCTTGGTGCTCTGTTCGATAAAATCCGTGAGGTCATTCCCTTCCTGAACGCTGACATGGCTGATGCTTCGGTTAGAACGCAAAGCAAAGGTTTTCAGTTCCAACGTGAAGGCAGCATCCTCTCATGGAAAATCGATGTCCAATGAACTGGCAGCCCTTTCAGCGAAGCTGGATGACTTTATGAAGACCACCGATCATTTAACCGAGAACCTCCGAGCCGAAACGAAAGCGTATCATGCCAAAGACCATGAGATTATGACCGCCCATTCTGAACGAATTGATCAGCAGTTACAACGCATCCAAGACTCTTTATGCGTAATTAACGCGAAAGACGAGGCATCCGCTGAAGCGATAGGTATTATGCGCAACGCAGTTAGGGAATCCCAAGAAACTGTTAGAAGCTCGTTCGCGGCCTGGTCGGATGGCTTGCGTAGGAGCTCCCAGGCTCTGTGCAACGAACTTGTCTCCACGAATCAAAGCTACTTTGCTGCCGTAAGTTGGATCTTGAATTTACTTCTCAAGAAACTGAAGTCTGGCCAGTTGGAAAGCGCTCTCTCAGCGATTGCATCCCTCCTGGACACAGCTGTCGACGAGGTCCTATTGTTCGTCAAAGCGGAAGGCGAATCTACATTGCAGGCTAAAGCAATCACCGATGAAATGTCGCAAGCTGAAGTCTTGCGCCTTCAAGCCCAGAATGCTCTCCTCTCACGGGCGCTGGAAGCCGAAAAGATCAAATCTGAGAAGGCTAAGGAAGAGCTGGTCCAACGCATATCTGGCCTTCTGGGAGATTTTGTGTCCGCACGTCATCAGGAGCTAAGCGAGACTTTTGGTAACGTCGTCAAGGGGAACGCAAGAGCGGAAGAAGAACTTGGCAAGTTCGGACAGCGACACGAGCAACTAATCGAACATGCTAGTTCCCGGGGAGCTGAACTTTCCACATCGTTTGCGCGTAAAGGAGTGGAAGGCAAGAGATTACGAGATGGGGCGATGAAGGTAGCTTCTTTCTCTTGGTATTCTCGGTCCATCTCATCAGACCTCCAGTCAGCGAGCTCCGCTCATAACGCATTCAAGGATGGGTTTTCAGCTGTGCAGCTGTCGATGACTACGGCAACGACTACATACTCTGGGGAGCTCCAGAGACTTGGCCAAATGTTTCAGACTTCATTTGGAGGAGGTCTTGACCGACATAATCGAGCAAAAAGGGCTCGCATTGAGACTACCAATACGATGGTGACAGACATGCAGGTTGACTTGCGAAACGTCCAACGGGCATTGATCTCCCGGCTGAGGAACGTAGAAGGATTCACGTCTCGCGTGGCGTCAGAGGTGCGTCACCTTGTTCGTAGTGTCATTGTCTAGTGGATGTGACTTATGTCCTCTAGTGTGTAAACCTGGCCGATTCAGTGGAAAGACATCACAGAATGGTCAAAACTGGGTTGGGTGCCGTCCAGCAGACCTCGCGATCACTCCTCGATCAAGCTACGCGGGAAGACATTCCTACTGGTATGACGCCTCGCAAGCGGGCCTGGGAATACGTTGACAACTGGGAACTAACCAAGAACCGGGGTACCATCTTGCAAGATTGGAGGGGTGGTGCAATGAGTGCCAGTGCCACACCACTCTCTGTAGCGCAGTCTCTGCCCGAGGAGCCACATGAGATGCCATATGGCGACGTGCAATCGGATGTGCAAGAAATGCCAGACGGCGATGAAATGGACGGGGACCTTACTGCTACTATTTCTCCTTCTGCACTTCCGAGCGATGCCCCACGGCCACCGACGCCACCGGTGGTTTCATTATCGTCGTCGATGTCGTCCTTAGCGACGCTTCCCGTCGTGCAACAGCCACCCCCGATACCTCACCCAACCATGGTGTTGAAGAAACCGACGGCCACCAAATCAGGATTTCCGACGACAATGGGAGCATTGGTGGACCGACCAACAAACATTCTGGGCCCAAGAGGCTCAAGAAAGGTCAGATGATGGTCTGCACGAGGGGAGGATACTTATATACATATCTAAGATATTGTACCATTCGTGTAAACTTGCTCTTGCATTACCTAATTTAACCCCACTCGAGTCGGCGCAGCAACTCATTCTCAACGTTCTTCGTACACTTTCACGATGGCAGCGGGAGGACTGAAAAGTGGGTCTCATATCCTCAGAATATTAGAATGAGGCTCATATACGAACCAAAGCCGTCATTCTTTTGTCCTTTGTCCTCGCCGTCGGATTCCTTCTCATCATCCTTTCATGCGCACTTTGGTCAAACTGGCTCCCTCTCTTGGTCGGTGAGTCTCGAGCCAACTATCAAGATGCCCATGTTATATCTTCCCGACAGCACTCACGTTCGTGTTGGCACCTCTTCCAAATGCCCTGTTTGCACACTGCGGAGGGGACGAGTTCTCATCATACGAGGCTAATGCGGGCCCCGTTGACCTCGGACGATTCATTACATCCATAATCGTCGTCTCTGGATTCGCGCTCCCTGTCGTTCTTGCGCATTCGGAAGTGATAAGACCAGGGGCTTGTATCATGTCGACAATCGGTGGGGGGTGCGTAACATGCCCAGTTCCAAACCTTGATGCTTATCATTCCTTTCCCGCAGACTAGTGTACGGAACGATTCTCGCCTACTCAGCAGCCTTTAGACAAGACGACTCTGAGTTTGATTGATTTAAATACGCCCGCGGAATGATTCGTACCCACCCACTACAGATATGTGACTATATAACTGGACGGACGTCGTCTTTGTATACGCTCAAGCTGAATGGATGGCGTAGCATGAGCATGTTACATCAAAGATACGAAAGGCACGTTTCGCGAACATCACGACTGCAAGACGAAACGCTGGGGTGCCCGTCATCATTGCTTACCCGGCGTTTGCACCGTCCATGTCAGGCTTCCCCAGCCGAGCTGTGATAAGGTTTACCATCCTAAGGAGTAGCATGATCTTTGGCGACACGGTATCAAGCGTGCGATTATGGCTTTCTTGGACCTTATCAAAGACTTGCTGCTGAATGTCGACCAGTGTGGCAGAAAATTTCTCCCTGAAGAGACCTTCGAGTTGACCGTCGAGCGACTCCATGACGTACTCCACAGAGGAAAGATCACCAACGCCTGTGGTTTCACTACCAGGTGCTTGTGAAATGTAGGCCTGTAATGCTGCCGCTATGGCTTCAATTTCTTTATCACGGCGTACCAGGGCATCTAGAGATTCGGTATGATTGACAGCATCCTTCAAAAAAAAAAAAAGGGCAACATCAGACTGGCTTGCGTGCCTCTCAAGACCAAAAGGATGTAACCAAACCTGGGCGAGTTTGTTTTTGAACTCTCGGTTCTCTGCTTCCAACACCATACACCTAGCCTCCAAAGCGTTGACCTTTGTGATCAGCTCTGCGACCTCCACTGCTAGTACTCCGATTTCCTCGCCTGTTGTTGTAACAGCTTGTACGAGTTCCTTGTTCTTTGCATCAAAGACGGCCTCAATCTCCGTTTGAGACACCTCTTCTGATCCCCTGACAGGTGGGTAAAGCGCGTCCTCTTCTTCCAGTCGACCAGTGATGTAGTTTTGAATCTCATCTGAAACGATTTGATCACGTTGGGTAATGTCATTCTCAAGATCGACGAGGTGACGGTCGAGCTCGGTGAGCTCATCGCGAAATGTTTCCAACTCCCGCGCCGTTTCCTCGGCCACGACTTCTACACTTCCACTCCTGGATTGCCCGTGAGTTGCTGCCTCCCCCCCTAGCTTTCTTCGCTTGGTAGGACGATCCGAATCTTGGAGCCAGTCGGACGCACTCGTCTTGAGGAGTGCCGCAGAGCTGCTCTTGATATCGTCTAACAAAGTTCTGACATCCAAAACGTGCTTCTTCACTTCCCCTGCGGTCTTTTCCATCTCTGAAACTTGTGATATCCTTAGAATGGGCCAAAAGCTGCTCCCGATCAGTTTGTGGACAGTTTCGCTGACTTCTTGGCGTTTGGCCTCTATCTGGAGCTCCAACGCGATCTTTTGGTCATTTATACGGGCACGGTCGGCTTCGGGCATGCTGTTCACAAAGGAAGAACCAGAAAGCAGGCGGATTTGAGACAGGTCAGACTCAAGTTTGGCATAATCGCGTCGTGAGGTGATTGAAGTGAACATGAGGCTGGGTCGGAAAATGTCAGCGTCGACAAGGGGCATGTATTATAACAAACATACTCGATTCGTTCGTGCCATGCTGACCTCTGTTCATCCACGGAGAGATTTTTCAATCCTCCGGACGCGCCATCTGTCGAACTAGTTGGCTGCTGACTGGCGAAAGAGGGTGGTTTAGGAACCTCGGGAATCTGAGGTGGCGGTGGGGCGGGTTGCACCGGGGGTGGCCTAGAAGGTTCCGGGGGGTGTTGGGGGATTGGGATCCCCGTCATACGGATGCCTATGGCATGACCTGTAGTGGGTGACGGCTTAGTAGGCAAGTGGGCTCGCTCTCTGTCTTTGCCTTTGTCCCTTGAGGGAGAGCGTGAACGGCGTGGCATAGAAATAGCGGAATATCGATCCAAGGGAAGGTGTTCCTTGCTGTGATACCTGCTGTCTTTTCGCAGCGTTTCGAGTTGGTCTGAAGATGTCGAAAGAGCGGGGGACCTCCCTCGCTTGGTGACGCCGCCGACGTCTATGAGGTTGTCGAGGGTCGAGTTGCGAGAGGGTGGACCTGGAGAGGCGCGGGTAGTCGTGCTGTCCCTTCGACGAGGAGATTCAGGGTGAAAAGATGAACTCGGTTTCCTCTCGCTTTGACTTCCCCCTGTTCTGTCTCTGTCTCTGTCTCTGTCTCTGTCTCGCTTTTCCTTCCCTCGGTCACGGTAATCCTTTGAGCGATCAGAATGGACGAGGATGTAGAAAAATTCAGAGTCGGAGTCGACCACAAGGTCATGCTTGGGAGGAAAAGAAGGATGAGCAGCCTTCCAATCACGTTCATGTGGATGCGCAAAGTAGCAGGCACTGGCATCCCTGGAGCAGCCTCTCGTGCCATCCTTCAGACGCCTTGGTTTGCCATTGTCGTCGAAGAGCTAATGAGTACCCGGTCAAGTTCGACGTGCCGGTTGGTCTGTTAAGTGACGTACGTTACAGCGCCGTTCCTTCATCGCGAGGAGATTGCAGTACAGAAAGATACAAATTAGGGTCGAAATATTAGTACGGTTAGCAGGTATGTTACATGAACGGAAGCGTATTCCTAATAGATGGTCGCTACAAATGATCCTCGACAACCGGAGCGGTATGCCCTAGCTCTTGTGAGTCTAGCCATCGCGAAACCCCTGCGACCATGTTCATCGCGGGCTGTATCCTGCCCCACAGTACCTTGATCGCCTCCTCCTGATGGCGGTCGGATGCCTCGATGACAACTTGCTGCAATGATGCAATCGTTGGTCGAACTTCCCGTTCATAGAACTTGTCCAACATTGCCTCGAACGCAGGCCGAAGGCTTTCCACCAGCTTGTCTTGGGAACCGCAGGTGCCGGCTGATGTATCCGGTTGTGTAGCAGGGTGGCAAAACTGCGATGCAACTAGCCACTCGTATTGTTCTCGCATCTTCTCCACCCGATCATCCACCCTCCGTTCAGTTTTCTTCTTCTCTATGGCCATCTCTTGCACCTGCTGGGAAGCAATATCACGTTCGTTTCAGAGCGACGAATGACCTCGCCACCTACTTTTCTGTACATTTCCTTGTTTATTGACAGTCCTTCCTCAAGTTCGCTAACCCGCTTTGCGGTCGCGTCTACTCGGAGAAGTAGAACTCGAATATCTTCCACCGTATGCGGTATCTTTGCATCTAGTTCTCTGACCTGTTGGGCCGTCTCCTCCATCTTCTTTAAAGAGCCAGGTGGGATCATAATTTCGGGGCGTGGTTGCGACGCGACGTGATCAATCTCCCGCTGACGCGCCATACGTAAATCGGCAATCTTCGCAGTTAGCAGCTCCTCGATCTCTGCGCCAATATCACGCGGGTGGCGGAGTGTCAGTTCTGCCTGTGCCTGTTCGAAGCGCTCCTCGAGGTCTTGGACGCGACTTCGCAAGGCGTCAATGGACGTAGCATGGGTTTCCGAAACGCGTTGGTCAGCGTCGTCCATTGACACATCGTTCTTGTCTTTGAGGATATGCTTGACAAGAAGGGTGCGAACCTTGTCCACGAAGACTTTCGATTCCTCGATGAATTTCTTCGTTTCCTCGCTAATATTGTAACGTTGACCTAGGTCAAGGTTGGACGAAATCGCATCATGGAATTTTACGAGTGATGTGATGGCGCAAGAGAGTTTTTCCCTATGCGAGTTGACCTCCTTATCGCATTCAGCACGATAGCCATCGAGTCTATTTCGCCCTGCCTCGCCCACTCGTGCATAACAAGCAGACTTCTGAGTGCGAACCCAACGGTCACGTTTGGCCTCCGCTTCGGCGAGCAAGATCCGGGTCCTAACACCGCGTTCCCAAGCTCTTTTCAACGCAATGAGTGAGACGAAGCAAATACAAGGAAGGCAATACACACTTGATGTATTCCCTAAAGGCGTCTGATTTTTCGTCAAACGCTACATCGCGTTTGCGTTTACCATGGGATGAGTCGATGGGCGTCAACGTGGCAATGGGAGTTGAAGCAGTGATGGGGGTCGAAGCAGAAGGAAAGTTGGAGTTACGGGATTCCCCCCACTTGCTGGTGCCCAAGGGTTCATTGTTCGTCCCTGTGATTTTGGCCTTTTTACTCTCGTTCCCCGGAATACGAATGCGTGGTGGGGCAAGGACAGCCTTGCTCCTGTTCTTGTCCTGTTTGGTCTTCTCCCCGACCTGATTGTCCATGGTTATTGGGTCTGAAGCCCCCCAGGAGCTGGTGGGTGGTGGAGCAGGGACAGCCCTGCCTTTGCCCTTGTCCTGTTCGATCTTCTTCTCGACCTGATTGCCCACGTTCACCGAATCTAAAGTCCCCCAGGAACTGTCCTTGTTGCTCCCCCAGCCGTTTCCCCACTCGTCGTTTGGTGCGCTACCCCATGTGGACGCGCCTTTGTTGTCTCCCCAACCACTTCCCCATCCATCGTTCGGTGCGCCGCCCCATGTGGGACCCGCATCCTTGCTTTCCCCCCAACCCGATCCCCATCCTGATCCATCTTCACTACCCTTTGTGTTTCCACTTGTGGTGCCTCCCGGCTGGCTCCCGTTCGCGTAGGCGGCGGTGTCGCTCGACTTGGCAAGGATGTTCTTTGACCGTGTGGACTCCGAAACTTGATTTGATATTGAGGTAGAGGCTCCCATGTCCCATCCGCCCCCGGTACCACCGGTAATACCAGTATCCCACCCACTTCCCCAACCTCCACCGGTATCCCATCCGTTGCCAGTATCACCAGGGCTGGTGCTAGTATTCCCCCCAGTATTCCAAAATGCCGAAGAGGTGGCAGCAGCACGCTTGTCTTGCTCGCCCCATGATTTGAAGCCCTGGAAACGTTTCAGTACTCGAGATGTCGAATGACGAAAAGACGCACCGAATTGCCACTCCTGTCCTTTGCTCTGATTGAAGGGGGCGGAGCATTGGTCCAGTCGGAATCTCCGGGATGAACGAATGCACATCCCATGCCTCTTCTGTGGCAACCCCCTCTCAGCGGTTCGCCACTTTCAGTGTAAAACTAGCGTCAAAGTTCTACTGGTAATGCCTAAGCGTGAATCAATGTGGCATGACGTACCTTGCATCTGACGAAAGGCATCGCGGTTAGCTACCGGATAAGCCCCAATGGGAACCTGGATGGAGAAGCAACGACTGTTTGGTCCCTGAGCTCGTGTACAGAGGCGCGCCCCGAGATCGTTGACCGTTGGTGGCGTAAGAACTGGTAAGAAAGTAAGGAGGCAGTGGCACTTAAAGGACGTGGTTCGATTCAAAAACGTAATAACCAGCACCATGGTCCGTGTTGGCATTAAAGTTTGCAGGTCGAACATGAGTTACTCTAATGTACATCTACGAAAAGATCAGGGCGGGACAGGAATACCTTGGCAATATCGAAGCCAATCCAATCCAATCCACAAACATAACTATCAAAGGGCAAGGAGGTCCGTGTGCAGCCATCAAACTAGTCGTATCGCATCGTGTCGTAGCGCAAGAGTTACAGGGATAGGCATAGCAGAAGCACCCGGCTGCAGAAAGGAAAAAAATAACGATGAAGCAAATACGCCGGCGGGGAGGGAACAAGGGGGATAGTCAAGACAGAAAGAGGGGGCAAGAAAAAGCAGGTATCCAACAGAACCGTCTCTCTACCAAAGCCAACCACCGCTTCGTGGAGGAGGGGGTCTCCTTCCCGGCTTCACATTCCTTCGCACGGCAACAGGGGCTTCTTCTTCTTCATACTCCTCGATTTCGTACTCCTCGATCTCTTCTACCCTGAGAGGCTCCTTGACAATTTCCTCTTCGAAAATGACTGCGGTCGTACGAGGTATGGCAGTCGAGAAAGAAGACGAAAGACCCTCGGGAATAGGGAATGCCGCACGGCGAGTATTGGCTGGTGGAGGAACGGTAACAGTAAGTGGTGGAAGGGTTTCGTATTGAATAATGGTTTTAGTTTCAGTTTCGGCAACGACGATCGGAGGCAGCTCCTATGAGACAAGGGAAAAGAGGTTAGCGGACTGTTCTACATCGTGTGAAGGGGGATCAGTCGGGGCGCCCCACCGAATCAACAGAAACAAAAACAGAACCGATATTGCCTTGAGCAATCACGTGGTCAATTCCCGATCGCGTTCTAGCGCATCACGATCAAATTCACTACACGGGGCGCCACCAACTAATCTCCCCCCCACCCAAAGACAAGGGGGATAGAAGAAGGAACCCCCAAGCCCGGATGAAGGAGGGGAGACGGACTCTACAAAATTGAATAGGTGGGGATTTCTGTTTTGTTTTAAAAGGAATGTGACAGAAAACCCTCCTTCATCTCAGAGCTCGGGGCGGCGCGGGATAGGCGGTGGTACCTTGACTTTTCGCTTCGGCCCTGGCTGCTCATAATAAATCTCCTCTTCCACTGCAGCATTGTCGCTATTGATCAAACTTTTCGTCAAGTGAGTAACTACATGTTTTCGTAGGGAAAACAAACTTACACGAGCTGTTCCATGATCCATGCTTCCCTCCTTGAAGCTTCGTGTTCTCTCTTGTTGACGCTCTCCTCTCGACGGGTGATTTCTCGTTCACGCTCAGCGACTCTAAGTTCACGATCGAGAACCTCTTCTGCACGGGCATTCGCTTCTTTCCACCACCCGGGGGGAGCAAGTTCTTGCTCTTTGACAACCTCCTTGATGATAGTTTGTGCGGGAGGGAAGTCAATAAATGTCTGGGTGGGGCAGATCGGGCAAGCGACGGGGGATTGGGTAGGAAGGACGCCCCCGGGTGCGCCAACTAGGAGTTCTGCTTCGCGACGAGCAACTTCAGCTTCGCGCATTGCAACGTCGCGTTCGCGGGTAACGAGAACCTGTGATCGCTTGGGATTAAGGTAGCCCCAGATACCGGTTGCTACGGGATCGTCCTTTCCTGCAGCCACAGTGGAGCTCTGAGATGCAGGGAGAGACAGCATGACAGCGAGCACGGCCAGGACGAGTGATAGGACGAGCAAAAGCGTAGTGGAGGAGATGGTGCGGTGGTGGTGATGCCTGTGACGATGTTCGCGCTCGCGTTCGCGTTCACGCTCGCGTTCATGATGAGAGGAAGAGGGGACTGCCATCTTGGCGGGGGAATTCCTGACGCTTATCGAGTGCGATGGCGACAAGGAAGCGGAAGGTACTCGTGGACGGGACGTGGTGGTAAAGTGGAGGGTGATGTATAGCAAACGTACGCCAAACGGTCGTCCAAGTAAGACGAAGATAAAGAGGAGAAGAAGAGAAACGAGTTCTTTTCAAGGTTAAAAACGAACGAGGTCGCCCATTGTTCTCCTTCATTATTTGTACTCGAACTGTAACCAAATAATATCACGTGACCGCGTTTTGTCCCAGAATGACACGTGATCGACACGTCCCCTCCAGAGGTATGTCTCGACTTGCACCACTCCTCGACGAGGTCTGTACAAAGCTCCCAAATCGACGATCTGACCAACAGAGATGGTGTGTACAGACGTCAAAAATAGTGATCGCCGTGACTGCCCTAGCCTGCATCTATACCCGTTCGGCAGGCGTAGGCTACTTTACGATGGGTGCAGTTGTATGTACCCTATCAGCCAAGATCGCAAAAAAGACCATTAGACAACAACGACCAGTAGCCGGTCGAAAGACGACGTATGGGTACGTCCTACGAGAAGCTCGGGCCGCCCTGCATGCTTAGCGCCCGCATCCAGTATGCCAAGTACACACGCTTCGGCATGCACTTTCTTTGCTATTTCGGTACTCTTGGGTGGCATGTACCTTCCGTTGCACCCCAGTCTCCATCCCATTGTGGTATATGCGCCGCTCGTGGTCGTACCCTGGGCAAGCATGATCGTGCAGTCTAGGGTGTGGCTTGGACACCACACTTGGCCACAGGTTGCAGCAGGTGTTTGTTTCGGGTTCTGCTTTGCGATCCTATGGTTCAAGATATGGGCTGAGGACATGTACGGAATAAAGACGCTCGGCAGCGAGTTGGAAGGACACGTCAATTCGCTTTTATATTTGTCACGTGCTTTCGTGACCGGCACGTTACGATACCTGTGACCCGCATGCCTGTAGTCACACCTGCTCGCTCTTTCTCGTTCGTTCATGCAACATGAGTTTGCGTCGTTTCGCTCAGGTCAATGCTGCGAATACACCAGGCTCTCCTCACTCGCCCTCGCCTCGTCTCGCGAGCGGTACTCAGACACCAGCAACGCCTCGAACGCGTGTGTCCTACCTTGATTCCCCGTCCTCCACTCCGTCTATATCTTCGTCCACCCCGTTTGATTGGGAGGCAGCACGTTCGCGACGTCCACCACCTTATGCCTCACCGCTCAGCATGAAGCGCAAGGCGCGTATGAGTACCGCAAATACCGCTCCGCCGCCTCGAAAAGCCATCGTTCGGAAGAAGGGGTTCATCGAACGGTTCGGATTTATCACTCTCGCATGCATACCAGCTAGTTGACTAGATGACCTCGTTTCCAAAAGCATGTCAGAGGTTCCCTCTCACATCATGTTTGAAATTTCGCTCTTTCCTCACAACGTGCCTCTGCCACCACCCAAAACGAGCGCGTGGCTCATTGGCACGTTGATGCATATGCTTCACTTTTTTGTCAGAGTGTCGCAGGTGCGCGCCACTTTAGACTCGGACTTAGGGTGGGAAGACCTCTACTGGGAGCGCAATCAACAGAGCTGGTTCGACTGGGTGAGTGGCATGTATGGTGCTCGGGTGGTGTATTCACGTGTCCTCGTGCAGACCGTGCCGACGACGTGCATGCTGTTGGTTGCGTCGACGTTGAATGCGCTGCATCTCTTTTCGCAGACGCGCACATACCAGCTTCACCGACGGACCCGAGCTGACCCGGTAAATTCGCCACGTACGACGTTTGTACCATCCCCTCGACGGGACACCCCAACCTCTTTGGGCACGCCAGCGACCAAGTCGACGTTTGCAAGTCGAGTTACGGGCCTCTTGCAGTACCTCCTGCTTGTTCTGTGGCGTGTTGTTGTTTCTGTCGTGCGTTTCTTGCTTGGTCTGTCCGCGGCGAGTCCGTCGACGTCGTCACCACCCAAGGGTGCACCTGCGGAAAGGGTGCAGCAACTGGAAGTGTGGACCCCTGGAGAGCTGGAGCAGACGCTGTTAGGGGTATATTCTCCTGCGCATGCGCTGCTGTGGATGTGCACCGGCAGTACCAATTGGGTGCTGATGTGTCTGGTGATGTGTCTGGTGGGATTGCAGACAGGGACGCTGATATCGGCGTACGAAGGGCTAGTGAAAGACAAGGGGATAATCGCTGCGGAGGTGATGCACGAGTACAACGAAGGGGTAAGTGTACTTGCGCGACGGATACGAGGTTACTGATGAGCGTCCCAGTTTGTGTATCCGAGAATGAATCCGGTACGACGGGACGTTGCGGTGATGACACATGAGTCGGAGATAATCTACTAGTCATGTGACCATCAAAATTATAATTAAAAATTTAGGAACGTAAATACACCTCGGTCTCCTCGAAACCGTTACGTTCCGATGGCCCCCTCCAACCTTCACGGTCTCAACGTCGTACAGTCCGTTCATCGCGACGCTCACGACCTCGCAGCTCCTTTTCCCGACTTTTCCGCTCATCTCGATCTCTGGACAAACCTCGCCTTCGAGTCTGACGAGCCCTTGGTTCCCTCAGATAAACCAAAACGCAGACTCGACGATGAAGACGACTCTCCCCTCACCCTCCCAAGTCAGGATGGACACGAAAACTTTGTCCTTCCCCCAGCCGTTCCATCCTCTGTCGTCCCTCCTAACTCCCCCTCGTTCGATATCAATGCCCTCTTCACTAGCGCTGGCATCGACCCCCTCTTGATCCCCACAGCTCCCCCTGCCCCAGTGCGGCGGAATGTCCCCGCGCAGGTTCAGCCCGTCCTTTCTCTTGCCCAACTGCTCGCACTCCATGCTGCCCATACCGGCTCATACCCTACCCCCACCCCTCCATCCGCTACGGCCCCAGCGTCCCCAGTGGCCACATCTCCCTCTCAATCAAAGCGCTCGCGCGCACAGAAATCGTCGGCCACCATCGACAGCAATCCTGATCCTCGTCCATCCACCTCTGTTCCTCAGGAGCCAACTCAATTGGAAACCGGCACCACCGTGGTGTCTGTGACTGAAGATAAGCGTCGTCGGAATACTGCAGCTAGCGCCCGCTTCCGTCTTAAAAAGAAGGAACGCGAGGCTGCACTGGAGCGCCGTGCAAAGGAACTCGAGGATCGTGTCGTCGAGCTAGAACGCGAGTGCGAGGTCCTCCGTCGTGAAAATGGTTGGCTAAAAGGCCTCGTGGTCGGCGTCACTGGTGCAGGCGCCGCTCAGCACCAAACCTCCGCGAAATAACTCAATCGCAGCTGCAGGTATGCTTTCATGCAATGATCTCTCTCAAATGGCTTGGACGTTGACTCATCGTTTAGCCCCATGCTTTCGAGTCGCGTCTTAGCACGCAGTGTATCGGCCGATTGTTATGTATTCTTCTAAGGCGCATGTTTGATCTTGTATTATCAACCTATGGCTATTATTCGATAGGCTTATCTGTGTTTCTTCGCTCCAAACGGATGCCAGTGTCAGGTGTCTCGATACCTGGTGACCGTTGCCGTTATCTGATCTGACACGGACATTCGGTCCGTTGGTAGGAACAAGTCTAGAAATTTCCCGCGACTTTGTATTACACGAATAGTTATAGCTCATCGTATCCATTGTTTGCGCACTTTCTCCAGCATGTTAAATTCGCGATTTGGCGTCGGCCTCGTAGAACTTCATCAGATCCTGAACGTCGTCTCGACTCCCGAGGAATACCGGGCACCGCTCATGGATGCTCTTGGGAAGGATATCGAGAATACGTTTTGTGCCGGTGGTAGCAACGCCTCCCGCCTGATCGCTCGGCTATCAAAACGTGACACAGCCCACGGTGGCTCTCATGACTCACCTGCTCCGTCAGGAACGCCATCGGGAAGGCTTCGTATAACATGCGGAGCTTGCCAGACTTGCTCTTTTTGTCGTCTGGGTAACCAAAGATACCGCCGTAAAGGAGCGTTCGGTGCACGTCGGCCACCATGGAACCGATATACCGAGCGGAATATGGGGACCCAGTTTTGGGATACTTGATCGAGTTCAGATAAGCATTGACCGGGGGATGGAAATACATGGAGTTTCCTTCATTGAACGAGTAAATCTTGCCTCGCGGCGGTATTTTTATCTGGTATCACCGTCAAGACCTCGCGGGACTGATATCAAGGGCAACAACGTACATCAGGGTGAGTCAGGATGAATTCACCCAGCGCCGCATCGAGGGTGTATCCATTGACACCCGACCCCGTGGAGAGAACGAGATTGGCAGAGGAGCCATACCTGTCGTCTCCTCAGCGATCTGTCTCATTATCCCCAAGTTTACCTACATGGTGTATCCAGCGGCAACCATTTCGTTGCCAGGCCTAAGTACGTCTTCGATGGTACCCGGCGAACCCGGTCGCTGCCGCACGTTGGCTCATCGATTCCGAAGGAAGCACGAGATGACACGCACCACGGCGTAGATTCCAAAGATGGTCCCGATATTAACACCAGCATCGATGTTACTACTGCCATCGAGGGGGTCAAAAACGACGCAGTACTTGCCCCTGTTACGCTCCTCGATGATGATCGCGTCATCGAGCTCTTCGGAAACGAGGACGGCCGTCTTTCCAGAAGCCCGGAGGGCATTGACCATGATGTCATTGGACAGGACGTCCAACTTTTTCTGTTCTTCCCCCTGAACATTGGTTTCTCCTGCGAGCCCGACGCTGGTGGTGACGCGATGAGATCACGAGTATCTAACGGTCGGTCATCACGATCTACATACAGGTTAATGAGGCGCGCCCTGCGGACGTTGGTAGCGATGAATTTGGAAGTGACCTGGATGGCGGTGAGGAGCAACGTGAGGTCACCGGTTGCAGCCGGTCCCAGGCGCAGCTGGTCGTGCAGAACGTGCCTCGGGAAACATGAACGAGCGTCTACGTAAAGGTGTATGCCCTTACCTGGTTAACGTGATGAGGTCGGTGCTGGGAAGTTCTTCGGTAGTGCTGGTCATCGTACACACTCAGTCGCCTATACGAACATGGGACCAACGAACTTATATGGATACGGACGAAAACGGCGGTCTCACGGTCCGGAACATATCGTAGTCCGATTTCGAAAGCAGGTGATTATGAATGACCAGGCTAGATAACATTAGAAAAAAAAAGGAAAAAAAAAAGTTCCGTGTCATCTCTTCCTCTTCATCCCGACGACCGACGTCGCATCTTTGCCCCTCCGTGTCCGTAGTGGCATAGGAAACGTGTCGCTGTCCTCTTCCTCCTCCACACTCCCGATCCCCTTCCCGACATCTCCATCGCCATCTCCCCTGATCCCGCTCGTATTCGGCATGATACTCTCACCCAAACCCATCTCATTCCCAGAGCCAATTCCCCAACCGTCTCCGTCATCCTCCTCGACCACGTCCTCGTCAGCATCGTCTTCATCCAGAGCTTGTGAAGACGCCTGTGCAATGGCTGCAGCAATTCCCGCGTTGATGCTTGCCGCTCGGTTCTCCAGAGGTTCATCGGACCCACTACATTCCGCTGACCGAGGCCCGACGAGGTTGGTATTGGTATTGTCTGTCTGCGAGAACAGCGCCGAGATTGTTCGCATAGACTCCTCTAGCTCAACATCGACTGTTTCGTCGGTTACTTTCTGTTTCTTAGCTTTGAAACTGTACTTTCTACATGCGCGAATGAGAGCGATGACCACGGAAATAATTGTGCTCAATTTGGACACTTACACGGTGGGATCTGGCTCCCATGATGGATCATGTGTGCGCATGTGCTGTGTGAGCGTCGTTCGGCGGGTAAACGTCTTTTCGCATTCTGGGTCTTCGCACCGATACGGTCGCTTTCCTGTATGCGTGCGGCGGTGTCTTGCGAGACTACTAGAATCACCAAATGTCTTTCCACAGCCCGGATATTCGCAAGAGTGCGGTTTCTCGCCGGTGTGTACTCGTTGATGTACATGAAGAGCGGATCTCTGCACAGGACGTCGGGGGACACACGATGATCACGAACACAAGAAACGAACCTGAATAAACGTCTTTCCGCATCCTGCATGTCCGCAGACAAACGGTCTTTCGCCCGTGTGTATCCGCATATGTCGGGCAAGGTCACTTCGTCGAGTGAAAGACTTGTGGCACTGGGGGTCTTGGCAGGTGTGTACAC
This sequence comes from Sutorius australiensis, assembly GCA_038089915.1. Classification (NCBI taxonomy): domain Eukaryota; kingdom Fungi; phylum Basidiomycota; class Agaricomycetes; order Boletales; family Boletaceae; genus Sutorius; species Sutorius australiensis. The sequence continues at coordinate 79,804 of JBBPLR010000006.1, forward strand.
TGGGAGCCCTGTCCTTGTCTTTCTCGCTATCCACATCCTTGTCCTTGTCCTTTCTCTTTGACTTTTTTGTTTCCGTGGTAGCCTTACGCGGTGGTGACGACGTGGATGCGACGGGCTGAGCGACCGGGCGAACCGGACTAGGTGGAGACCTGGTTGAACGAGACGGGGCATGATCACTGTGTGATCGAGAAATGGGAGAGGTTGCTTCCACAGATGAAGGAAGATGTTGTCGGTCTGGGTCGGCTTCGGCTTCGAAATGAGAGGAGAGGTGGTTCAAAATGTCACTGATATCGCTAAATTCCCTTGGAACACCGGAGTGAGGGTCTGACAAGGAGCCTTCGGTGCGGGGACAATGACCAGGTGAATGCCTATCGTCCCTGTCTCTGTCAGCCTGATTATCTGTACGGTCCTCCGAGGTCGCTTCAAGGTATGACAAGTCGAGGTCTTCATTGCTCTTCTCTTGGGTGCCATCGCTGGCATAATCATCGATGTCACCCGCAGTGAGAGAACGAAAGGCAGGTGTGGTACGTGTCGTGGCATGCACTCCCTCCACGCTGATACCGTTCCCTTTGGGTGATTCCATGTGGCGCCCATCAGACGCAGCGTGTGCGTGCGCGGCTTGCAACATTGCTGCAATTCCGCTCAGATTGATTCCGAGTTCCGTAATGCCGGACTCGTCAGCATTGTGGCCACCTTGATGAACGGATCCTCGTGCATTGGTACTGCATTGCTCTCGGCTGTCGTGCCCTACGAGTGTTTGTTCCTGCCGTTGTTGGACTGCAGCACACAGCAGGGCGGCAGAGGCAGCAGAGGCGTTCTGATGCAGTAGGGTAGCGATCTCACGTTCCAACATTTCGACAGTAAAGTTCTCGGAGACAGTGGATGGGCCGAGCGAGAGGGGAAGATCAGGAGGTGGGGAATGAGAGTGATGTGGGGAGTGTGTGAAGGGGGGTACACGCGGGGCATCGGACACGTCAACAGCGTCTTCTGCAGAGACGATTTCGTCTTCTGAGCCCAGAGGGTCATCGTGAACGACGTCTGAGAGGTCGAGAACGGGTTCGTGGTCGTCGTGCTCCATTCCGGAGATCTGCGGTGACTCCAGCATGAACGGAAAGATGAACGAAATGAATGTAAAGTAAGTAAAGTTACCACAGACGTTCGTATACGGTCGCGCTGTCAAACTCACCGAAATGCGTGCACGTCGTGTGGAGCGATGAGCGCGTCCGAGTCGAGGTTGGTCAAGTCGTTTACCTCATTTCAATAAGTCACGTGATTCGTACCTGTCATAGTCTAAAAAAGGAAATAGACAGTGAATGCGGTGCACCGTTCCCTTTGGACAGCATCTCACCCGTTCGTCGTCCGTGCCCACCCGTTGACAGCGATGCCACCAAAAATACCAAAGACTCGACGTTACCACTGGTATGCCGTATTTCTATTCATCATGGGAACATTGTTTCCCCCACTCGGTACGTGTCGCAGTTCACGTGTGCCAAGCGTGAACCTCGGTCGCTCATCTGTACGACCCCAGCCGTCGCAGCCAGATTCGGTATCGGAAAAGATTTTTGGCTCAACCTGCTTTTGACGATCGCTGGCTATATCCCCGGTATGTTCTCTACCTTGACTGCGTTGCCGCATCTTTATCGCCCCGTAGGACACGCACACAACTTCTACATACAGGTACCCAGCGATGATCGACTTCTTGCATCGGTTTCTCATCTTTCCTCTCACAACAGAACGTTCGAAACAACAAGACCCACCAAAGGACCCCCAAGTGGGCGCTGCGCTACGGCCTTGTCGATAGCTCCACCATCAGGCGCCATGAACGACGTTCACAGTGGGCTGGCAAATATAAAGACCGGGATCCCGATTCCGGTTATGATCAACTTCCTTTGGAAGATGGCCAAGTCGGACCCTCGCGAACACCTACGCACGGTTCTGTCGATAACCCCCCACCAAACGATGATGGGCTTTGGCGCCCTGATGACGAATCATATTATAGCGCTGAGCGTGAGGACAGCCTACAAACACCAGAATCGGGCGGACGCTGGCGCTACCCGGCTAATTTCAAAGATTCTGTTCCCGGAGTTGGAGATGCCCCCAGTAAGAAGAAAAAGAAGAAAGATAGGTGGGCGAGGACGGAAGACGCATACTCTGCATCAGGACAGAAGAAGAGGAAGAAGAAGTCTAAGACTCGATCGAACGTAGGAGACGCAGCAGACGTCAATTCTACATATTCCCATCGCACCGAGTCTGCTGCGGAACTGGAGCCTCCGGAGGAAGCAACAGGGAGAACTTATGAGGTTGGTAGGGAAGGAAACACTCGGACGGAGGAAGGAAATGGGCATGCAATAGCATCTCAGCAAGGGGATTTTAATCATGAGTTTTGACATGCATTTCCTCCTTCGCGAGGATGATTCACTTTCACAGTACCCGTTTTTATTATGTTTTGTTCTGGTCGATCGATCGTTTAGAGATACCTCGATTGTCGATCTACTAGCTTGGGGGAGTCGATCTTGCTAGGTGTCCCCTTCAGAGCGAAAGCCACGCCATCCTAGAACGAATGTCTAATTAACCAGCCTCGCCCAATCAGGTCAGGAGTCTCGCCAAGCAACCTCCCGAGCCCAACTCCAAGAAATTAATCAATGCCAGACTGACAAGCTGGCTTTTTGACAACCTGTAGGATGCCTCAGAACCATTGCCAATTGGTTCCCTGAACCTTCGCAGTGAGGGGGCGTCAAAGGACAGCAGCCGTGCACCGTGTTGATACCAGGTCCAAGTACTATGTGATCCCGCTGCGATCTCGACTAGTAGTCAAGGTACCCCAAACAGACAAAAATACCTGCGGTAAATGTATGGTTTCACGCCATTGAATCGGTATAAATACTCACGTTCTCGTCCAAGTACTGGGTTATTTCCCATCTCGCTACCGCGATGGTGTCCCCATTCAAGGCGTTCGCACTGTTGCTCAGCGTGGCGTTCGGTGCTCGCGCCAATTCTCAAGTGTTGGTCGACTTTCAAGTGGCGGAACCCCCGCCTGTACCCAATAATACTCAGGCGTGCACTATGATGATTCTCGCGTGAGTATGAACAATAGAGAACGTGTATGGCTGATGTCGCCAAACGCCAACGCTGACACAGGCGCACATTTGGAAACTCTTACGGACAGTGAGTAATGGTTCCACGTCTCTCGGGGCCCATACGAACTTATCATCATGACCGTTACCTTAGCCCCGAGATCGTCCAGTATTCGTAAGTTCCCTGAGGTTCCGTCCGATTGTATAAGCTAACAGTTGATCAGCCCACCCACTAACTGCGGTGAGCCAGGCTCGTGGGCAGCGGTGACCCTGAATTTTACCGTGACATCAAATGGAACTCAGTATGATCGTCTCGGAATTTTTACGTTCCAAAACACTGAAAGTACGTGTAAACGTCCATGCAATTTCTGCGTTGCATGTGGCTGAACATGGGTTCAGTTTGGCGGACTTCGACTCCCGAGCCCACATATGACGGGATCGTCTGGACGTACACCAAAGATGTCACTCGTTACATCCCACTCTTCGCTAAGCCTGGGACTTTCATCCTAGAGTTGGACAATATCGTGACCGCTCAAATAAATGGACAGTATGATAGTACGTATAAAGTTGGTACCCCCCGGGTATCAGTTTTTATTCTACGGTTATCTGTCAACAGCAACACTGTATGCGACATTCTATGCAGCTTCACAGGACTATCCCACGGCGGAACGAGCAACTCTCATTGTTCCAATCTCCACGATGTTAAACAACACTGCCGATGAAGCTTCTGTCCCACCTGCATTCTCTGTAGGCGAGGTTCATTTTGTGTTGGGTTGCCCCATTGATCCCCATCCAGCTAAATGTTACACTTCCTCAAAACACGGTGGAGATTTATGCCGAACTCTACGCGTCCGGCAATGGTGAGGAAGAATTCTGGGTAGGTTGCTTTTCTCTTATTGCATGTCTCTCAAGCGCTGGACTATTGAACGTAACAGTACTACAATACTGCAGATGAGTATCTTGGCGACCTCCCCCCTGATACAACATATGGGGGCGGGCCGTTCCGTGAAGTGCGCTTGCTGGTTGACGGTCAGGTCGCCGGGGTTGCATTTCCTTATGCGGTCATCTTCACTGGGGGGATCAATCCCTCAGTTTGGAGGTACGGGTTTGCGCGTCGAACAAAAAAAAGATCCATTCATTTCCCGCGCGTCTTAGGCCCATCACATCCTACGGTGCTCTCGACCTTCCGACCTACTTTCTAGACTTGACACCGTTTGCCCCCACTTTTGCTGATGGCCTTCCCCATACTGTCACTCTTGACGTGGTCTCCGCCGAGGCGAATCACACGTTGAATCAGAACTGGTATGTTTCGGGACTGCTTCAAGTCGTCACAGATCCTTCCGAGCGACCGACGACTGGTGGGATCATATGCTATGACGTCCAGCCGTATGCAACGACGGAGACGTCGGCCAGCATCGGTGGAGGGGACGTCAACATCACTGTCAGCGCTCAACGCTTGCTGTATATCGAATCGGTCGTGATCAGCGGAAGCGGGGAGCAGAATTACGTGGTGTTCCAACAGGAACTCAACTATACCAACACGCAATATTACCTCAATAACACGAATATCCAGGTGAGTGATTGGACGTAAGTTTTTTGTCGCGCGTCTATTGAACGACCCCAGAACGTCGCACAAATATCTTCGGGGTCTGTCTCGTCCCTCCACAATGGCGTTCCGGCCGTCGTGGACAACTTTGTATACCCCCTGTACATCAACTTTTCCTATTTGGAAATCACGAATACCTCCCAAACATGTACGACTTGATTCCCTTTCTGGCCGTCGATGTGGGTACAGGTGCTGATGAACATTGCCGCAGTCTACACTGCATTTGATCATTCCTACGACCGGCAGGTTTTACCTGCTCCGTTTATTCTAGGCTCGACGATTGCGGAGCGCCAGCAGACAGGTGCGCTCGTCACCACCTCCTGCACCAAGCCACTGTCTAACAAGGTTCTCAGCCGGATATTTCACCATGGCCACCACGGGCAATGCAGGGAATGGGACAAGCAACAATACATTCGCTTACACCGATACCGAGGGAAACACCTACAATAGAGACGTGGACGCGGCTTACAATGAGATCATCTATGATCAACAGAGCGGATCGTTGGCTTCTGGCTCCATCCCTTGGACAATGGCAAGCTCAGCAAGTACTCAGAACGTTCCCGCTGTCAGGCTGCCGGGAGGAAAACAGTCACGGACCATGGGATAGAGTACACAGTTATCTCCAGTCAACATCTATTTTCAGACTTGTGGACACACGTGGTATATACGAATATGCTCAACAAAGGGTTGTATGACACACTTACAGACGATCCACCACTTCGTACAGCCCGTCTCCATTCAATTGCTGCCAACGTACACCACCTTCGGGCGGTGATTATGCACATGTTGAAGCACGAATCAATCCGTGTTAAGACGGTGACCCATCCCGCTGGCGAACCGAGCCTCTGTGAAAGATGACATGATTTGTGTCGCAGGCAGTTGTCCTTCGCGTCCGTTGAAAAACGCTTGGCAGGGTCGGTACCTAGAAAAGACCGACAACATGTCCAGTCTCCGGATCGAGATCGACTTCCCAGAAGCCTAGAGATTATAATACTCTCGTGAGATACTGGACGTGAGATGCTGTAAAGCTTATCGCTCACCAGGGCGTGTGGCCAGGCCCGGCATTGTTTGCATATCTCCGAGGATAGGATAAAGGAAACCTGCGCCAGCAGATAGACGGACTTCACGGATAGGAACAACGAAACCGGTTGGAGCATTTTTTAATGCCGGATTGTGGGAGAAAGAATATTGCGTCTTGGCCATGCAGACTGAAGATATTCCGGTGAGACACCAGCCAAGCAAGATACGATGGGAAGTTACGCACTGGGAAGGTTGCCATAGCCTTGGCGTGTATAAGTTGCTAGTTGCTTGCGAGCCAGCTCGCTTAGCTCAATGCCATCCGCGCGATAGATCTCTTTGCAGATAATCCCGATTTTCTCTTCGAGAGGTAGATCGAGGCCGTAAAGGAACTTAAAGTTAGACTCTCCCTCACAGGCTGCAACGACGGCTTCAGCGAGGGCACGAGCACCGGCACCACCCTGTGCCCAGTGGCTACTGACTATTGCTGCATCGGCGCCGGCAGTGAGCGCTTCCTCGCGAATCAACGCAAGCTCAGCATCAGTATCAGATCTAAACAAGCCAGGTTACTTGCGAGAAGTTAGGGAGGGAGTGCGCACACGTACGAGAAACGGTTGATCGCAATGATAACCTTGAGGCCGAACTTGCGCGCATTTTGGACGTGACGGACGAGGTTCTGGCATCCTTCCTTAAGGATAGCAAGGTCTTCCTTGGTATAGGTATCAGCAAGGGGCTTGCCAGGAGTGACCTCAGGTCCACCACCGTGCATCTTCAGTGCTCGAGTCGTTGCCACGATCACGGTGGCGTCAGGTTTGAGACCAGAGACGCGGCACTTGATATTGCAGAATTTCTCCATGCCCATGTCGGCACCAAAGCCCCCCTCGGTAAGGACGTAACCGACACGGTCAGATGAGTCACCTGGTTCCGTCCCTGCGAGTTTCAGAGCGACGCGGTCAGCGAGAATGGACGAATTGCCATGTGCAATGTTGGCAAAAGGACCGGCGTGAACGAAGACAGGAGTGCCTTCAAGAGATTGCATTAGATTAGGTTTGACCGTGTCCTTCATCAATACCGCAAGGGCACCTCCGACGCCAATGTCATCGGCTGTGATAGCGTCGCCTCGTTTGCTGGTTGCAACGACCATTGCGCCGAGCCTGCCACGCATATCTCGAAGATCTGTCGTCAGCGCCAACACCGCCATGCATTCGCTTGCGACAGCAATGTCAAAACCTGCTTCGCGTTCATGACCCTTCTCGGTAGCGTTACGGCCCAGCATAACTTTACGCAAGAAACGATCATTGGTATCGAGAACCCGATTCCAAGTTATCGTCTCTGGGTCAATGTCGAGGCGAGCAAAAAGATTAATTTCTTCGGGAGTAAGCTCATTGGGATCGGTTTTGCTTATACCAAGTTTCTGCAAACGCTTGAACATAAGGGGAGCAAACTCGCGTTTTCCGTTCTTGGTAGGTACGAGCCGACTGTAAAGAGCCTTGTCGGACTGCGTGACCTCATGAAACATGCGCGCGTCGAGGGCAGCGGCTGAGTGGGCGTTAGGGTATCCTTGCCACAGAAAATGAGCGGCTACCAACCGAGCAAATTATTGGCAGCTGTCACGGCGTGGATGTCACCAGTCAAGTGCAGGTTAAACTACGAGGCACGTCAGCGAACCGTGACTGGTCTAGACCCGACTCATCTTACTTCGTCCATAGGAATAACCTGACTGTAACCGCCACCGGCGGCACCACCCTTGATACCAAACGTAGGGCCTTGACTGGGCTGACGGACGCAAGCGAATGCAGGACGACCAAGATGTGCACCCAAAGCCTGCGCAAGACCGATAGTCGTGGTTGACTTGCCCTCACCGAGTGGTGTGGGAGTGATGCTAGTTGATCATGAGCACTTGGGACTGTGTACACCGGAGAATATACTCACCCAGAAATGACAATGTACTTGCCATCCCTGCGGTGTGCTAAACGATCTAGAATGCTGAGCTCCACCTTGGCCTTATATTTCCCATAGTTTTCCAGCTCATCCGGGAGTATACCAATCTCGCGTGCAAGCTGAGTGATTGGTTTTGGCGTGTGCGCCATGGCGATCTCAATGTCGCTTGGGACCTTGGCCTTGATGTCAAGGGGGAGTGGCGTGACCTTGCGTGCACGAGCCTGCTCAAAGTGACGAACGGCGGACGTCAAGACATTCTCCATCAGCAGGGCGACGGTCATCGGACCGACACCTCCTGGGACGGGTGTAATGTGGGAAGCACGGAGAGCCGCTTCGGCATACTGTACATCGCCAACGAGACGCTGGCCCGATTTCTTGGTCGCATCTGGGAAGATCACGAATGAGATCTGCACCAAAGGCAGGTACGGGGAATAAAGTACCTGGAATAGAATTGATGCCGACGTCGATAACAACCGCACCGGGTTTTATCCACGAGCCACTAACAAACTCGGCTTGCCCGATAGCGACGACAAGAATATCTGCTTGCTTTATCTGCGCGGGAGTTGTAGTGAAAGGTACCCACAGATAAGAAAACGGGCACTGACGATCTGTTCGAGGTCCTTGGTGCGACTGTGACACTGAGTGACGGTTGCATCTTTGTTCCTGAGGAGGGAAGCGACGGGGTTGCCGACTATATCACTCCGACCGAGGACGACGGCATTGGCACCGGAGATAGGGACGGCGGTTGACTCGAGAAGACGAATGACAGCCGCAGGAGTGCAAGGAGTGAAGAGAGGCGATGAAGCGCGAGAAGAAAGGAGGCCGATATTATAGGCGTGGAATCTGATAAAGAATGAGTGCACGACAACTTGATGGGAGGAAAGTATTACCCGTCAACATCCTTTTCAGGCGAAATTGATTCGGTGACTGTACGGACGCCATCGGAGTCTACATGGGGGCCAAGAGGGAGCTGGACAAGGATACCGCTTATGGACTGGTCGTCGTTGAGTCGTTTGACGACCGCGACGACCTCCTGAACGGTCGCTGCTTCGGGGAGAGTGATATGCTGAAATTGGATGCCGACCTCCTCGGAAGCTTTAGCCTTCATGCGGACGTATACGGTAGAGTCTGGGCGCTCGCCAGCCTGGACAACGGCCAACTGGGGCTGGAAATGGGGGAACTGATGCTTGAATGTGGATACCTTGTCCGCGACGGATTGACGGATTGACCTGGAACACGAGTGAGACGAAAACGACGGAGAAAGAGAAGGATGTACTTTGCGACGAGGGTGCCATCGATAACGCGGGACATGATGACGGTACGAAGAGTAGAGAACGCTCTGTGCATATCAGACCCGACTCAGGGACTCTTTATACAAATTCGATTAATTTATTATAATTGATACACACGATCACGTGTTATGAACAAAAAGAAATATATATATAAAATTATCGACGAAATGGAAGGACAAAAAGGACGATGACCAGCACGCTCGCGAGACGTGTCTTGTCTGCATCCACGGCTACCCTTTCTGTACGTCGTTCGGCACGTCCTTTACGATATGGTCAACATATCACCCGTCCTTACTCGGACCAAAAATCGCATACAGACGACCCTGCCGAGCTTGCACCAGAGTCGGAGAGCAGCGAGGTCTCCGTAGAGTCACAGGTGCTCGAAAACCTAAAAAAAAAAGAGGCAGAGGTCCACGAACTCACCGTCTGTCCATCTCTCTCTTCCGCGCTTCCTCGCTCACCTTTCCCGTAGAGTCGGCTACGGTACCTCCAGGCCGACTTTCTCAACCTCCAACGCAACGCTGCTCGTGAAAGGGAGCAGCAACGCGATTTTGCAATCTCCCGTTTTGCAGGAGACCTCCTCGAGACGGTCGACGTCCTTGCCCTCGCTCTCAAGTCCGTTCCTCCCACTGCCATCCAGCCCGATTCCTCACCCTCGGACACGCCTTCCTCTCCCGATGCGCCTCTCAAGTCCGCCCATGCGTATCTCACAGAGCTATTCCAGGGCGTCGAAATGACTCACCGTCTTCTCCTATCCACCCTTTTCAAGTACCAGGTCAAATCGTTCGATCCCACGGGAGAAAAGTTTGATCCTAACCGACACGAGGCCTTGTATCAGGCACCCATACCAGGCAAAGAGCCGGGGACCGTCCTCGAGTGTCAAAAGACGGGTTACATGATCAAGGACCGCCTCTTGCGCGCAGCTCAAGTTGGTGTCGTCCAGGATACATCATGACGCAGACCACCCGAGACGTGGATGAGTGGGCATCTGGGTATGCTATTATTCTGGACATGGGGTAGGTCTGAACGGCATAGCATCATCACGATAGACATAATATAGCACGCATAATTCAACGAATCTCTACTCCGAATCGATCCCGCAAACCTGACGTGACCTGAGCGTGCAGCGTATTCGTCTCATCGTTCGTCAACGACCTAGAATAGGTCGATATCAGCATATCAAGAGGGACGGATGGCGCACCTATCCATGGAGCGGTAGTTAATTCGGTAGCAAGCACTTTTCTGACTCGTCTTTGGGTGGATGAAGCTGTCCGTCTGCGACGCTGATTAGATCACCGCGAAAGAATAGTTAAGATACCCTGACCAGCTTGACGTCTTCCACGACATCGCCTGCGACGTCTCTGACGAGATCGCAAAAGTCGTTGTCATGAAGATCCACATGTTTTGGTTGCCAGAAGCTGACATCCTTGAAACAGGCGGGGTATTTCGAATATGGCCGGAATGTCGCAATTTCGCCCTGCTTGAACTGCGTGAGGAAGCGGGCATCCTGAGACCAGAACAAGCGGATGTCGGGAATAGAATAGAGAATCATGGCTATCCGTTCGAGTCCGAGACCAAACGCCCACCCAAGTTTGTTCTGCACATCTGAAGAGGCGTCAGGTTGCTATGCGGGGCGAGGATGAAAAAACACTTGCTCGCGTTGTCCAACGTTGGCTGATAGATGACGCCGCATCCCAGAATCTCGAGCCATTTTCCACGGAAGAAGACCTCTACCTCGAAACTTGGGGTCGTCCAAGGAAAGGATGCCTCGATCCACCTTACTCTGAGCGGGTCTTGTGGCGTCGCACCGACATGATCACCAAAAAGCGTCAGTAAAAGACTGTTGAGGGAGAGCTTGAGGTTTCTAGCGATGAGTTCCGTGTGTTTTGGGTCGTGTGCGGGTTGGCATGGGTTGGTGGGCGAGAGGTGCGGGACGTCTTCGATGACGATATTGGAACGCTGGAGATAGGCCTGGAGCATTGCATTGTCGTCCTCGATTTCTTTCATGCCATTTGAGTCGGCCGAGACGATATGCGCGCCCTCTGTCTGGTGGAAGACGGGATAGTGTGAGCCGTCGATTTCGTCACGCCGGTAGACGTCGGCGGTGAGGAGCCACTCGGTCTCGCCTTTTTCAAACACCTCGACTTCGTGGGCGGAGGTGTGTGTGCGGAGCATGAGGTGCTCGTTGATGTAGTAGCTGTCGGTGACGGAACGACCGGGATGGTCTGGTGGGAATGAGAGGAGGTCAAAGTTTTGGTAGGGAGTGACGAGCGGAGAAAGGGATGAGAGGTGCGCGTAAGACGGGAAGTGGGACTCGATGAGGGCGCGGAGGGTGCTGAGGGGGTGCGCATGCTGGGTGTGCAGCCTAAGGGGAAGCTTTGAGAGGATCGTCGGGGACACGTTGGTCATCTCGTCGGTGGGGTACTCGCGCCCGAGCACGCGTACCGTCGTTGGGCGCGTCGCCGTGGTTGCATACGAGCGGAACGCGCGCGGTGGACGGAGGGCGGGGAGGTAACGCATTCCGAAGATGAAGAGGATAGCGCGTTTATTTAGGCATGTTTGGGGATACTCTCTGTTCGCCATGTCGCACAAGTTAGAGTCGCGTCCCAGGTCCTTTTCAAAACGACCTTTGCTTCATTCCGACGACGAACTCGTCCCCACGTCCACACAGAGAAAGAAACGCGCCCGCACGGCCGACGTCGATGCATCTCCCTCCGTCGCGACCACCCAGGAGGACGAGATGGACGTCGACGTCGATGTGCTTCGTGCCTCCGTGCAGCGTTCTCTCAGCGCCGACGACGACAGTCGCTTCCTCCCGGAAGACCTCCCCGGGGCAGACAAGAAGCGCAAGAAGCTCTCGGCTGCGTCTGCACCCACCAAAAAGAAGTCCCAAATGGTATATTCAGATGACGGCGAGAGTCTTAGCCAAATCGACTCCGCAGAAGACTATCCCAGCGACTCACTACCTCCTCTGCCCGATGGGTCTGATGACGACTTTGGGCTCGACAACCCACCCAAACGTAGCACCGCGAAAACGAAAGCCGGTGCCGCCAGGGGCAAGGCAGGGATAACAAAGCCGGGGCAATCCAAGAGTGTCAAGTCAAAGGGTCCCAAGGAAAAGGAAAAGGAGATTCTCATGAGGGACGAGCGCAAGCTCGCGGTCCCGCCGGCCACCACCTCGCGCGCATCCAGTACCGCAGCTCAAAGTCAACCCTCGGACTTGTTCTCCAACGACGACCTCACAGTCTCTACAGCGGATCTGCCGGACGCATCACAACCCGCAAAAGATCTTGCCATCCCAAAGAAGCGCAAGCTCCCACCGATCAAGAAGACCAAGGCCGCGGCAAGCACGACGAGTACTTCAGCGCCCACTGTCACGGCACAAAAGCCTTCACCTGCATCCGTTCAGGAGCCGGCAAAGCCTTCATTGCCAGCTTCCGAGCAACGAAAGCAAGCGCTGACGGGCGTGCGGGATATTGACTTGGGCGACTCCAAAATCTACGCGGAGCTTTTCAAGGGTGTAAGTCGTCTTTACCGTTGAATTCTCGTGTGGCTCATCTCGATCGTCAGGCCGGTGGAAATGCACCCAAGTCTGGCCTGAGAAACGCGGAAGAGCGACGGAAAGAGTTGGACAAGATGAGGGACGAGGCGAGGGCGAGGCGCGCTGAGGAGGCGGTGAGATGACATGACTCGGTCTCGTCGTTTCTGACACGATCTACAGAAATTCACGTTTGACCTACAGTCTCAAGCGGACAAGATTGCGCGTTTCGAGCGACGTCTGCGTGCCGAGAACAGTACGACGCTTCACCCTAATTACCTGGCTGCAAAGTTCAGGGATGAATGGATGCCGGAGTGGCGTACAAGACGAGGAATTCCGAAAGAGGAGGGAGAGGCATGATTGATACTGTTGGTCATCGTTCGTTCCTGATCGTAATGTACTGATGATCTACAAGACGTGTCGACTAGCTACTCTACCGAGTGTCTGTCTGATTGGATCGACCGAATCGTGCTGGCGCATAAACGAGTTATTTGATCGACACAGGTATCGAACCACTTTTGATCGGCCTTCTTTCTCGATGGCGAGGGACCTTCGACGTTGAGGGCGTGCAGCTGGTTTGTGAGATCATCGGCGGGAGACAGAAAGATGGGTATTTGGGTCTTGAGAGAAGCAACGATGTCGGCGAGCTGAAGGATCTCTGTGCGAACAAGCGCAGGGTCCTGCGGCGAGTAGAGTGCGGCAACGAGATCGTCGGAGGTGGACAGGAGGAGATTAGACTGCATGAGAAGGGAGTCGAATGCGGCGACAGGGGCAGGGGACGGATGACTAAGGAGGTCGACAAGGATGCGTTTGTGGAGGAGGGTGGTGAGACGCAGGATCTGGTGAACCTGTGCAGGACTCAAGTTGGTGCTATGAGAGGTGGATAGGGTACAATACGTTGTTTACGCGGGAAAGCTCGCACGCGTTCAATTTTACGACGTCTCCGAGACCGAGCTCGTTCCAGCCGTCGTCGGGATCGGGATCGAGGCCAGGGTCATCGATCATGCGGGTGATTTCTACAAAGTTGTCCTCGAGGGAATCTCTGTCCGATTTCCAGAAGCGACATACGGCGGCACGGTTGTCCTTTGGGATGCCGGCGGGGGAGCGTGCGCTTGTGATGAGGTCGTGGAGGGCACCGGTCCTGAGGAGATACTCCTGGCCGGATGCATTGTCGAGAAAGGTCCGCACGAGGGCGCGGAGGGCATGGATGATGTCCGTGACGCGCGATCTGACGTCTTTGGCGATGGCGGCGCCGTGGGTGCCGTCATGGAAGAGACGGGCGCAGTGGGCGAGTGCGGAGGTGTGATGTGCGAGATCACGGGAGAGGGGTACGGATGCGGTGTAAGCTGGCGCGGGTGGTTTGAGTGCGAGGGCGAGTTTGGTGACGAGGTTGTATATGAGCGCGAGAAGAGCGTCGAGGTCGGCTAAGACGATGTCGAGCGGTGGGTGGTCGTCGTACGGTTCGTGTAAGGTCGCGATGGCGGTGGTGCAGGCGTGGTCGAGGACGGAGAGGTGTTCCATAAATATTACCTAATCGTCAAAGGTTTCTCTTTCATGTCCTTGCTTCGACTCGCTTTCAGGTCGAGCTCGCTCCGATGCTTGGCTCGTCCGACTCGTTTTTACGCACCACCGACGTGGCAGACACGTCTACGTCGTACGGCGACTTTCTTTCCAACCAGAACCGCACCGTCGCTCGACACCGCCGTCCAGATCGCCTCGCTCGAAGCACAGGTCAACGCACACCCAAACGACGTCGACAAGCATATCGCCTTCTTCAGGGCCCTCGCAGCCACTCGCACCAACGAGGGATATCACACCCTCATCGACCGCTGGGAGCACATCTGCGAACGCGTGGGTCATTTCTTCCGTCTCAGATGTCTGTTCACCCTCCCTCCAGGATCCTGACTCACCTCTCCTCCGCTCCGACGAGGCTTTTGAAATATATCTCGACGCACTCGCCAGTTCCGGCCGCGAACCAGCCATAGACCCTGCCGTGCGAAAGCGACAGTCTCTCCTCGACGCCCTCCCTCCTTTACCCCGTTCCCCAGATACCACCTCACCCGACCCAGCCCCGGAGCCATCCGCACACCAATCGAAGAGTGAAAAAATTGCCGCAGAACTCCTCGCGAGACGTGCCGACTCCTCTACCACCGCGCCGGAGCCATCGCCGTCTAACCCTACCATCGCCAGCCTCGCAGCTGCTTTTGCAAAGGGTGCGGGCGTCAGTGGTAACCCCATACATGTCACTCTCAGCGAACGTGAGCAAACGTTCGTTGTCTTATTCACGATGTTCATCCGCTTCAGCCAAAGGTTCTCTCACCATCCGCGTCGTCCGATTCGTCGTCTTGGCAAGTCTGGGTGGATTCTGTACGTTCACTTTTCTCCACGTCTTCCTCTTCTCATCCTCCCCAGTCATGTTGGTCATTCTCTCTGTCCTGTTGGAAAACTCGGGCCTCCTCAAGGCAGGGGGTCGTACAACAGAGTTTGAACCACTCCAGCAAAAACCGGTCAAGTTTAGCGACGTGCACGGGGTAGACGAAGTCAAGCAGGCCCGTCTCTCTCTCTTTTCCCCTCTGACCGGTCTGACCCTCCCTCAGGAACTCGCCGACGTCGTGACCTTTTTAAAGGATCCCACCGCATTTGCGTCCCTCGGTGGAAAGCTCCCAAAGGGTATCCTCCTCACCGGTCCACCCGGTACCGGAAAGACCATGCTTGCTAGGGCCATTGCCGGCGAGGCTGGCGTTCCTTTCTTTTTCTCTTCGGGTTCCGAGTTCGAGGAAATGTTTGTCGGCGTGGGTGCAAAGCGTGTCCGAGACCTTTTTGCAGCCGCCCGCAAGAAGCAACCTGCCATCATTTTCATCGACGAATTGGATGCCGTCGGCGGCAAACGATCCCAGCGTGATCAGCATTACATGAAGCAAACTCTGAACCAGTTGCTGGTCGAGATGGATGGCTTCCTGCAAACAGAGGGCGTCATCGTTATCGCTGCTACCAACTTTCCTCAAAGCTTGGATCCGTTGGTGTTCCCAACTTGCTTGATCAGAGATACGCTCTCATCTCTCACGTACTCAGCGCGCTTACCCGTCCCGGTCGTTTCGATCGCCATATCGCTGTCCCCCTCCCGGACATTCGTGGCAGAATACAACTTCTCGACCACTTTATGAAGGACGTCGTCGCCAGCAATGGTACGTCGCCACTTACCGGTGCCTTGTTCTCTCTCATCTCATTCCCTAGCCGTCGACCCTATGGTCTTGGCCCGAGGTACTCCTGGTTTCTCTGGCGCCGAATTGCAAAACATGGTCAAGTGGGTCGCACCTTTGTTCGTATGGAAAAGTCACTCACCAAACGACCAGTCTGGCTGCCATCCAGGCAGCCAAGGAGGGTTTCAAAGAGGTCACGTTGAAACACTTTGAGTGGGCAAAGGTGAGTCTTTTTCCTGTCTCGCTCCTGTCGACAGCTTGGAGCGTTCGCCAGGATCGTATCGTCATGGGCGCTGAACGCAAGAGCGCATACATTGACGATAAGAACAAACTACTCACGGCTTATCACGAGGTACGTTGACCCGATCAATAAAGATGCGACATGCCCTAACGGATGCAGGGTGGCCATGCTCTGACCGCACTCTACACCGATGGCGCGATGCCTTTGCACAAGGTTACATGTGTTCCCCGTGGTCATGCGCTCGGTGTTGTGCGCACGATTTCATGAATGGTAGCGTATGACGCTCACGTTGGGCTGATACAGACCTCTCAGCTGCCCGAAGGTGACATGTTTTCCATCTCCCAGACTGAATACAAGGCCATGATCGACGTGTGTATGGGTGGCCGTGTTGCGGAGACGTTGGGTACGTTTTCTCTTCGCTCACGGTGTCGCGGTCCATCATTCCTCGATATTAGTTTATGGTGAAGGTGGCCTCACGAGCGGATGTTCTTCCGATCTCCAAAAGGCGACCCACACGGCGACTCAGATGGTCAAGGTAAGGGCCCTTCGCGCCGTACGGCTGCTGGATGACGGGACCGGTGCAGAACTTTGGTTTCTCTGGCAGAGTGGGACCCGTTTTTTACAGCGATCAAAACGGACCCCTTAGCCCCCAAACGAGCGAGAGAATCGACTCTGAAATCTTGAGGTGAGTATGCGACGAACGTTTTTGCAACCGCCGTCAGTCATCTTGCCGCAGTCTACTTCAGCAAGGCGAGAGCCGAGTAGCCAAGCTTTTGGAGGAAAAGAAAGAGGAGCTTCACCGGGTACGTACCTCGTCGTAGCGCGACTCGCGGTGATATCTGACAAGGGACATGTAGCTCGCACGCGCTCTGGTGGAACACGAGACGTTGACGGCTGACGAGGTCCGCAAGGTGATCAGAGGCGAGCCAATACGACATATACAAGACAAACTCGAGGAAACCGTCGCTGACCACGTTTCAGCGTAGAGATATACAATTATATATTGCGGAGATAAAACCATGCACTCTTTTTGGGATTTTGAAGAGGCGTATGTAATAGTTGGGGTTGAATAAAAAGGCGGTGCCCCCCCCAAATCCGAATCGGAATACGGGTCGTCATTTCTCTTACCTCCGCCGACGAGAGGCAAGTGAGTTTGTGCGCACATGTCGGGATGTGGAGTGGTCAAAAAAACTACTTAACAGGATGTGTCATCGCCAACTCAAGTTTGTCAAACACGTTGCTTGCGGTCACAACTCTTTTCAAGGCGACGCTCTCATCGTCGACTGCGGTGACTCGCGATGCTACAACAGTACCGCACATCCCGTCGTATGCAACCCTTGTCTTTGTCGTCGTTATTTCAAGTACGCTCACTTTTACTTATCTGAGCTGTGCTCATTTTAACCCTCCCCATCAGTCAACCCGAACGCCTCATCACACGCACCGTCAGTTCCTTTTAGACTCCCCAATAGCCCCTCTGATCCGCTCGCTCAACCAGGTTCCGGGTAAATGTAAAGCTTGTCCGCAATAACCTAGACTTTATGATCCCACACCCAAACTACGTACCCTTCTCCGTCCATTCTCCGGTCCTTTTGCCGTCTACCTGTACATATTGCCCACGACATCATGTAATTTTATAATTATTGGTAAGCGTGGCAAACTCAGGACTATTCTCCTGGCATATCCGATCACAGCTCCAAATCCATCAACATCCCATCCTCTATCCCACCATCTCCATACTCATCCTCGTCCTCGGCCACCCGTTGAACCTGCTGCCGTTCCAACAACAGTGCCTGCTCCTTTTGCTTCGCCTGCGCCTTCTCAATGTCCTCGAGCGTCCACAGAGAAACGCCCGTCTGGTTTTCGTTCGCGTTCTGCGAGATCGTTCGCATGAACAACTTGGACAGTGTGACGGCCATGTCTGTAGACAGGTTTGCAGCGATCTCCGTGATGTATTGATTAATCCACCGAGGCAACTTTGCACGCTTGTCTGCCCGTGCAAAACGCTGCGTAGGACTCGGCATTGAAAAAATATGCATGATATTACATCACACTTTACCTTGTCGGCGAAAACCATCAGTCCCCAGTCCGTCTTGCCACGCAGCACACGTCCGACGCACTGTGCAGCGTTTCGCATCGCATCGAACCCAAGAAATTCAGATTCTCTTATCCGATACGCATCTCGGAGGTATTCCAGGCGCGCTTTCAGGATTCGACTTTCCGTATATTGATATGGAACTCTGCAGGCGAACATCGTCCAGTTCTCGAGTGCAACAGGGCATGGCATTCACTCACCCAAACATGATCACAGCACGTCCATAGTTGTGATCAAAATCGATCCCTTCCGATACCTTTCCTCGCGCAACGGACAACAGCACCGCGCCTCGTCCATTATCACAGGCCTTGACTTGATTTCACCTTCTTGTCAACGAAACAGGACAAGCGGTACTCACCCGTCTATAATTCTCGAGCGCTATGCTAGTCTCGTTCGCATCGGGCGTTTCCACGAAAATGAGCTTGTTTTTCCATACTTCGTTCAGAATCCCCTGGAAAACATAGCATCAAGACGCGAGCACGCATGTCCAGGCAGCATACCATGTCGTTCCATGCTGCCACGATCGACTCCATGTAAAGATAGCTAGGAAAGAACGCAACGATGCCATCCGGGACGATTTTACTGTACTCGACGAGGATACTCCCGAAATTCCTGACGACAGCTGGATCGTTCCGAACTTCGAAGCGCGAGCTTATGGCAACTTGGTCGCTACCACGAGTAATGACCTGTACGAGAGCCATGAAGCGGTCAACCGTAAACTATGATCAAACACTCACAAGTGGCAGGAAGGCGTTGCGCGCGAGCGTCATTGGATATGTCTCCTGAACGACCGGCGTGAACTGCAACATTTTGGGATACATGTCCAACGGTGAGATCGTTCCAGATGTGATAACAACACTGCTAAAGTGTTCGAAAACAGGCTTGATAGCCAACGAAGGGTCAAGACACCTGTCGCAAAGTCAGAAACGGAGGACCTGTTGGCTAAAGCACGGACGTGAGGTGAAACATCGGGTTCGGTACAGTAGCGTTATCAGTCTCGAAGGGCTCGAGAATGAGCAAAAAACCTAACGATTGAATAATGATGGAGCGCGATCACAACTCCCGACACTCAGCTCACCCTTCTCGTACGTGGCCACCAGAGTCGCAAAATGTGCGACCTTCTGCAGTGCGGAATGTTCGTCCAGCCGATTGAGCTCTAATGTACGAATCAGAGACTGCAAGCGTTCAGCGCAAAATCTAATCAAAGGAATTAAAAGGGGGATTCGTCAAGTTCTGTGGCAATCACCGTAATGGTCGCCTTTCAATGTACGTGATATCTTTGAGATGTTGTAGGAAAGAAAGCGGCGTTTCTGCGACGACATGCAATACGCGCATACGAGTCTATTCGGTCGTCAGCGTGACTGCATCCGCGATGGCGATGCGTACGAACCTTGAGGTATTCAACAAAACGCTTGAGGAAGGCGACAAAATGCTCGGCTTTCCTGATGTTCCCGGGTATCGCCTCTTTGAGCAGGTCGTCAGGAAGAACTGAACACATGTCGGTCGTAAGCGTCTATGGAGGAGAACACTTGGTCCTATACTTGCCAGGGTTCGTCATGAATGCGTCTTCGGGAGCATCCGCCGTCGCTTCCTGTAAACCCTCAACCAACTTTGCATACTCATCTTGTAGTTTGGCAGCGTCAGTCTTCTTGATCCTTTCTGGAGTTGTCAGTGCCTCTGCAGCAACAAGCATTATCCTTACTCGTCAATCTTTTCACCGAGTCTCGTCACACTCCGTGCAGCCGAATCGAGCATCGGCCGTGTTAGGTCAATGCTGAGGGACTCTATACACACATTGTCTGACACAGCACTGAGCCAACGAGCATAGATGACCTCAATGTCTCTACTGACCAATGTTGTGCGCTTCATCGAAGACGACAATGGCGTCTTTGGACAGCTCCTTCGACACTTGCTCGGCGACCTTGGGATCGATTAGATAATGGAAAGAATATATGATCACGTCCACAAAGGACATCTAATCGAGTCAGTGCGAATGACGGCCAGCCTTTCATGCCACGCAAAACCTACCATTCTTCGTACGGTAAAGTAGGGACATGTGCCTTTGTCTCTACCGTACTGGATCACGTCCGCAAGCGTCCAGATGCCGGGTGGTATGAGAGCTCCGGGCTCGTACGTCCCTAGGTTCTGCCGAGATGTAATATCTTCTGCTTAAAAATTATGCTTCAAAGATAGCTACCTCATGCCAGTCACAAAGCTCGACTGATCCAGGGTGAGCGCGGCCCTTCTCGCACGCCGCAGAGTTGGTAAGGTCACGACACCGCGCATCGACGACTTTACCCTTCTTCTCCTTGGAAACCTGGATGGAGACTCGCGATTACAGGAACTTGACGAGGGCCTGTGTCCCAAACGCACCTCCGGATGTATGCACAGGTTTTTACGACTCGTCAAGCCAAGACCCATGAATTTTTCTTCCTTTTCTCTCTGTTCGGGCGTCTCCGCACATGTAATTCGATACTGCATCAGTCGTTTCAATTCGGAGAGTGCCTTCTCGATTTCTGGCACGGTACGTGAGCAGTATATGAGTTTGCGTTTGGTTGGATGGAACTACGGACACAAGGAGATAAGTACCTGTGACGCTGACTACACGCTCGACAGACCTGTTGATACGATACAATTAGGGACAAGAGTGAGACTGTCTTCCCCGTGCCAGATGGCATTTCTAGGACACAGTGCCCCTGAACGGCCCAGGATGAGAAACAGGTCTTCGTAGCAACATGAAGTATACCGTGGCATCGAGCGTCCGCTTGAGATCACACATATACGCATATTGTTCTAAAAGAGCGATGAGTTCAAGGCTACAGAACCATGGTTCGAACTCACCAGGATAAATTCGGTCATAAGGAAAGATGATCTGCGCAAGTGCATGCGAGTACATAACAGGCCTTGTCCAGCCCGAAGCAAGTCCAGCGAAACACGTACCGGTAAGTTGTCGATGAAGAACTTCATATCCACTGGACGAGAATAACTAGCAACTCTTTGGAGAGTCGATTCTTTAAATGCTACCTCGACCGGCACGTGATCAGATTCCAAAAAGCCAAGAGGTGCATTTTATCCAAGAAAATATCATATCAAAATATAATGTCTATATAGCAAGGTCAAGCTTTCGTCAAGTCCATAGTGTTCAAAAAGGTCCTTCTGGGGCGAATACGGAACAAAGAAGGGCCATCATCTCGTTGGTGTCATCACACGATCCAATATCAGTCAGCCGCGATCTGCTGAGTAGCTGTCTTCAAGTCCTGTTGGACGCCGTCGTTCCCGATACTGCGAATCAAGTTAAGTGACACAGCAGGTCTAACGGCGGGAAGATCTCACTTGCTGTAACCATCGTTGGGCGAAATTCCTGTCGTGCTGTCACTAGGAGAGGTTGAAGTGATCTGGGAATCGTTGGATATACCAGTGACTCCGGGTGAAATTGTGGTGCCAGTTTCCGCCGTCAAGTTCGCTTGGCTCCACTGTTACACGAATGCAACTCAATATCCAAACCATCGCAGTCATTTGACTGTTCAAACCTGATACTGCGAAATAGCGCCTAATCCGGCAGCGATTCCAGCTAATTTCATTCAGATAATGAGTTGTTTGATGAGACGAGAGTAAACATACTGTTCAACCATGTTGAATAGATGTCTGTTTGTTGCAGGTTTGTCACACCATATGCGGTGATGGAATTGGAGGCTACCAGGATGCATCAGTCATCACACAATCTCTGGCTTGCTTCAAGGTTACGCACATGCGTCAGACGCATATGGTGCTGTGGTCATGTTGAAAGGCACAAAGTTTGCTGCATTTGACCGTGTCACCAAGCCAAAGGCCGTAAGCGCCGCAGGCTTTCCAACGCTTGGTGGGTTTCATCGTTAGACACCGAATCCACATTAATGAGTAATGGACTTACGCAGCTGCCGACTGGGCTTGCTTAAGGATCCAGTCGATACCTGCGTTCAGCGTGTTTGTGTAAGAATCCAAGTAAGGATCGGGGGGACCATAAGATTGCTGATCGGGGAGGAGAGTGAAAGAGCCGAAGCTGATATTCGGAATGTTCATAATATCCTGGCTGTCAACCCCATAAGATCCGTCGTAAATCGAACCGATGTTCTGCGTTTCTTGTAACCTGGTACCTATGTGATAACTGAGTGGACAGAAACCCGAAGTATTTACAAGGCTTACGCGTGGACACCCATCGCCCTCTGATGCGGATGCCATCTCGTTTGAGGGTTCCGGCAAGTTTGGCAGCCTCTCGGGTGCGCCGTCGTGATTCGGCGCGCTCACGAAGAATCTGCTCGGTGGTCACCGGAACAGCTTTGGCACGCTTTCTTTTACCAGGTGCAGGAGATGCGGAAGGGGAAGGGGCGGGAGCAGAGGCAGGGTTCAGGGGATACAATTTGGGGCAATCGGTGCACATAAAGCCAGATGTTCTATCATCTATCGATTAACATCCGTGTTCTCCCGAACCTGTCACACTCACCCAGCGGAAATGAGGTGGTTAGGATCAATCGAAAGGATGTGGGCCGCAACAGTGGCATGCCATCGTGTAATAGTCTCGGTCGTACAGCTCGAGCTCGCAGGGAGGGTAGAGCTACACCTAACATTTTCAATGGATCAACCCCCTAAGAATTCTTGGATTGTGAAACAGTAGAACCTTGGATCGTTCGCAGGCTCCCAACTGAAAATGGCAGGACTGTTGACATATCGGGATACGACTTGAGTGGTGAAATTCAGAAAAGAGCTCAGGACGGATGGATTCGTGTAGAACTGATCGTGCGTCTCGAGACCAAATTGGCGAACATACAGATCCATGCCACCTGTCTCGATATGAGAAGTGGGATCTTGAGTGGACAAGACGCGCACTGACCATAGTCGTTGGACAAATAATTCCGGGGCAATGAGTTATTAGTACCAGCGGTGACGTCGCGAGCGAGGACGGCACTGCTGGCTGCGTTGTTCAAAAGAGGGAGAGGATACCAATTGTTGGTGAGAGATAGGATGAGGTAAAGTCCTAGTTTCTCAGCCATTTGAATGATGGTGTCGAGCTTCTGGAGACCATTCGGGCCATCATTGATGGATACTGTCTTGTTGTGAACGAGTTGGAACCATGTACCATTTACCGGGACAGTATCGACATCTAGATAATCCAGGTAAGCGATCTGGACCCAAATCCTAGATGAAGGGCTCGCCATTGAATGCCCACAACCGAACGACTTTGATACCGAGGGCGGAGATGTTGGCAAGAGTGTACCAAACGTCTTCGTCCGTGTTTAAAGCCGGTAACCAGTAGGCATTCGTACCGATGTACCTAAAATTACTGAAAACCATGCGATCGGCGATTGGATGCCCAAGGGGATGCCGCTGATGCACCTACCTTCCGTTTACCGTGAATGATGAGCCGTGTGTGCCGACGAAAGGACTGTGGTTCCTTGCGACGGTCGTCTTTGAGGGATGCGACAAGGCGAGCACCAAGGGGCTCAAGAGGAAAAACAAGGAGAGGAACATCATGGCTTGGGCGTTAAAGTACATGAAGGGCCTACGCGGGAAAGGAGGAGGCGAAGAACGAAACCAGATGCGTTCATGGTTTTATACGGACGGAATACACGTGCCCCTGAGACTCTCGCGCGTCTGTGGTTTGGAAGAACACCGGTATTTCACCCGTTTCCGCGGGTTGATCCTGGAATTGGCTGACATTGACGGCCACTATAAGGCGCAGTGGAAAACGCGGCCAAGGGGAGGCGATGCGCGTGTCGCCACTGCCAGAATGTGTGGCGAACGACAGGCTCGATGATCCTGTTCCTGTGGGTGGTGATCAGCAAAACTTTGGAGATAATACTAATCCATGTTCAGGTGACGCAAAGAAGTGCGACCAAGTGACTCGTCACGTGATATCCTTATCGGTCTCATCGTTTCGTCTAAACTTGGTTGGCTCACATTCGAAATGTTACGGACAGCCTCGTTCAAGCGCGTTGCCCGGCCATTTTTCGGTCCTCCTCGCCCTCGCCATAGGTCACAAGGGAACCAACGGTCCGGTCCGGTCATACAAGACCACTTTGTGACCTCTGCCGGCATCGCGATTAATGTATTCTCCCGCTTCGTCAAACTCTCCCTCCTCACTGCTGTCGGTCTCGGCGTCACAGGTTTCACCATTTTCGAAGGTACCCATTTCTGGGTAGAATCCGTCGAATTCGCATCAGAATCGGACGATGAAATTCGCCGGTGGGAGTGGGACAGAGACGCTGAAGGATGGACAGGTGGTGATCGTGGTGGAACAGACCCCGCGCTCGGCTTCAGGGCAAGACACCTTTTGCGTGGCTCCTGGATGGCGGAAAACTGGGGCGTAGGTTCCGCAGCATTCTCGGACACTGGCGGCGTAGGTAGCCTCAATGTCATCGAGGCTCGTTTGGATTTTGCCCAGAATTATCTGGACATGACCACCAAGATCGCCGAGTCAAAGATGGCGTCATCTGCCAAGTTGCGTCCGCAAACAATTAATGAGCTCCTCCTTCGGCATGGGGCCATTCTAGAACGTATCGGAACGAAGCAAGCCTTAGTTGAGGCTCGCTCGAAATACGAACGTGTCTGGGCCAGCCTTTCAGCCAAAGGGATGGATGCCGCTCGCATCGCGTCGAAACTCGGGGACCTCAACTACAGACTCGGTGACTCGAGTGACGCGCTTGCGTGGTGGACACGATCACTCGGTCTGTCACAAGGAACTCGGCAGACCGAAGGCTCTGTTGCTCCTACTGTATCCCAAGTCGCGCCTTCATCTCCGTCAGCCCAGCGAACACTCACATCCACACTAGTCTCATTATCTGCTTATTATTCCACATCTGGTGATTTAAAACGGGCTCGGCAGATTCAGGAGACTGCACTCGCTTTGCTACGTAGCATCCCCTCTCCCCCAAACGTCTCCGCTCCTTCACCACCTCAGACGTTGCACTCACTGTATCTTCTTCACCGCTCTTCCCTCATTTCTATCCACCTTGCTGAAGTACTTTATGCGCTTCGGTCACCTCGGCAATCATCCTTTGGTTACCTGACTAGAGCTGCAGAGTCTTCTGAGCGTGTTTCATTGGCCCTCACTGGCTTGCCGTTCACCCCACCGGACGCAAAAGGGTCAGGTGTCGCTCATACCCCTGCACCGGATGCTCCTATTCTTGCGTCGTTTTCCAAGTCCCGCGCGATGTGGAAGCCAGCAATGGGGTTGTTGCGCGACGCGCGTCGCACTGCCGCGGAGGCATGGAACTTGATGGGCATTCTCCACGAGCAAGGCGGTGAAATGGAACGTGCTTTTACATGCTACGAGCGGGCAGTTGGGTGGGCTGGTGTTGCTTCCGATCAAAGTATGCCCGGCGAGGGGACGTTGGAGGCGGACTGGAAGGTTATGTGGGCCAACTACACGCGATCCCGTGACGCTCTGCAGAAACGGGAGACACGCTAAAAATGTGTGCAATCGAATGCTCGTTACCGTACCAAGTTGTGAGAGTCACGTGTTGCTAAACTCATATTTACCCCCCTCCTTGTCATTGTGAAGTCCTGTTCATGTCTCGCTTGCTTCGTTCTTCACATCACCGTCCAACTCGTCCATGTATATCACTCAGGTTCAGCTCGACCGTTCTACGCCCCTTTAAATTTCATATAGGCATTAGCTGGGCCCCAAAACCTCCGGATCCAAAGCTAGCGCGTTTTCATACCGCGTTTTCCGTAGACTCTCAGCTCGGGAAGTGGAGGGACACAATGCTCGCACATCCGAGACATTCTGTCTCAAAAGACGCGGGCGAAGATTTCTTTTATCATGCCAAGGCGCGTTCCCTTGCATGCTATTTCTGTCTTTCGCTTACCCTTTTCGCAGATGCGCAATGGGTCGGTAGGTGGACCTGCTTTCTATCCTCCTTCCCAGCTCACCTCGGCGTTTTATCCTCTAGGGAGTTGCGTTCGGTGTGGCTGATGGTGTGGGGGGATGGGTCGATTCGGGCGTCGATCCTTCATTGTTCGCCCAAGCCTTGATGTATTATGCACACAGCTATTCGCATGATTCATGGGCGGGGGAACCGGAGATTGATCCCACCCAGGATCACGAACACGATGAGGACCGAGGTCGGGAAATCACACCTTACGAATGTCTCGACCTTGCGCATCGCCAAGTGATGCGAGAACCGCTCGTGGAAGCTGGTACGTTCACATTTTTCGTCGCTGTATAGATCTCACCTCCTCGCAGGGTCTAGCACAGCTTGCTTGTTGACTCTGAATTCCTCCTCGGGTGTTCTTCGCTCAGCAAAGTGAGCCACGTGACCCCACTTACGACCGCGGGCCACTCGGTGACACCTCTTAGTCTAGGTGACAGCGGTTTTTTGATCATACGATCTTCTTCCGTGATCCACAAAGAGCCGGCGCAAACACATTACTTCAACTGTCCTCTGTGCGTCTCCTGACCCTTCTCGCGTCCGTATCATTGATCTCTACTCACAAGTCAACTTACAAAGTACCCTGAGAGTGTGGGCTTCAACGAACACTATGTAGACCCTCCGAGCGCAGCTGCTCAATTTGAGACGAAGCTTCGACATGGTGACATCGTCATTGCATACGTACGTGATTTATGTCTCGGCGCCTCACGATGCTCAGTTGTCCCCAGACGGATGGCCTATCTGATAATGTGTTCCCCGCCGAAGTTGTTGCAATATGTTCATTGATTGCTCGCACCGGAGGCCCAGAGGACGACCAAGTGCAGATTATGGCAGATCGCATCGTTCAGTACGCCCAGGTGTGCATGCGGGATCGGAAGAGAGTGAGCCCTTTTGAACGTAGGTATATTATCTGCCTATCTACTCTATGTGACACATTACTTCGCAAGGTGACGCGGCGCGGGAGGGCATGGTGTATCGGGGTGGGGTGCGTGTTTGAGACACCTGCTCAGATTTGATACTAACTAGAACACGCGTCCAGAAAGTTGATGAGTGAGCCAAGTCTTGCGCAATTTCGGCGGTACTGACATAAAATCTTAGCGTTACCGTGGTAATGGCCCTAGTCAGCGAGCCCTCGTAACTCTTCTCGCGATTACGGGACACA
The DNA here is from genome assembly GCA_038089915.1 of Sutorius australiensis. Classification (NCBI taxonomy): domain Eukaryota; kingdom Fungi; phylum Basidiomycota; class Agaricomycetes; order Boletales; family Boletaceae; genus Sutorius; species Sutorius australiensis. The sequence goes on from JBBPLR010000006.1 coordinate 106,874, forward strand.
TCCTTGGATACAAGAGTCTACCGATACCATACCCAGCATGCTCTTATGGCAAATATAATGCGCGCTAGTAGAGCACCGTAGTCTTTTGTGAATCCTTGCGTTCCAGATCCCTGTTGCGCAAGCGAGCGAGTCACTGGTAGGCATCTCTTTTACAAGGCAAGATTACTCCAGCTTGTTAGCTTGGAAATCCTATGCTATGATACACCAAGCAAGCCAAATTCTAATGGAGATGTACATATCAACTAAATGGTTCCGGATTCCTGCAGATCCAAATAAGAGATGGTAGCGCAGACTGCATTACTGATCAAAGGCCAGTCCACGGTGTAAACTATACGTGCAATGGGATCATTAGATGTTCTGACACAAGGTGCAATGCAGCGTGATGTGGTCCCGGAAAAACGAAGCTTTACAAGATCGCGGGTGAGCGAACGGCAGATTACTGCATTGAAGAAAACAAAACTCACGCAGGACAAGCAACGACGCAAGACCGGAAATGACCATGACGTAGAGAAGGGTGTACTTGATGATCTTCAGGCACAATGAGCGCTCCATCGTTCAACTCACGAAACGTACTCACGATCCAACGGCGTTGCCTCTTCTGCTTCGTAGAATATAGAGGCGCACGAATCTGCTTGGACGGCCGCAACCAAACTATCAAAGAGTTTTAGAAAGCGACGAATCGGCACTTGAATTCACCTACAGAGCATCGTCGAGTGCAGTTTGTCAATGAAGGGAACAAGGACGGGCACTGTCAGGATGATGAGGAGAATGTGGCCAAGTAAAAAGTCTGAGCTCCATAGAGACATCTCCACGATCTTGACAATAAACTCGCGAGCAGGTTGTGATATGGCAGAGTTCCCCAGTCCGCGACCGTACCATTTACCGGACCACCACGCGCGGTTCGTTTCGTCGTGTTTGAACTCGCGAGAGAGGAAAACAGCAATTAGGATCTTCTGAATTGCACGCTGGATGGCGACGATTGCAATAACACCAAGGACTGCGTGCGATGCATCCCATAGCTCGAGGAACCACTGAAATCAGGCATAAGACATGGTTCGAAGCAAGACGATAGATCACATACGAAGAACTCAAAAAATGCAACAATACCGACAAGCGCGAGGAAGTGAGCGAGCGCGGCCATTATGGAAGCAAACTTGGTCCACTTTTCGAACATGGGCCCGAAGAGCAGTGACACAAAGAACAGCGCCAACAGCACAGCGGCATTCCAAACTACGGGACCAATCGCAACCACTGCAATACGGATAAGAGGGCTGGGATTGGGTTGCCCGGTGGCACTCGGGAAGGACTTGATAAACATATACGCAAGAATGAAAATGATTGCCATGCAGATTGGCCAGATGACTTCAGAAAAGACGACGGCTCGCCATGTCGCACGTGGGACATCCCCAGACAGCTTCTCTGATGGATGGCCAAGCTTCTTCTTCTTGTAGCCAGTAATCATCGTCCTGGAGAGTCGACAATATCCATACCAACTGCTCGCCTTCGTTCTCGAGTTTCCTCGGGACATCCATCGCAAAAATTCGCGATAATCGATGATGAAGTCGGCAAAGGAAAATTGGTGAGGGTTGAAAAGAAAAGGTGCGATACAGAGTGAGAGTACCGAGAACCAGAAGTAGATCAGATGGGGTATCCATATCGCAAGCGAGACGTAGAGGAGCAAAATGAGATTCCTCATTCCCATATAGATGCTCGGCCCCGCAAAGCGCGAGTACAGAATACTGAACGAAATGCGGGTAGTCGCGAACCCACGACCGGTGGCAATATATCGTGCCCCACCAAACGTCAAGTTGCTGAGGATAGCCTGAGAGTATATCTGGGTAGAAAACACCTCGAATATCGGGGAAAGCGACAAAAAGTGTTTTCCGAGACGCAGCAGGGCTTTTCCAGTTCCACGTTCCACAAGCTCTGCGGAGGAGTTAGGCATTGTAACGGAAGCATGGACAACGCTCGTACGTACCTTGCAGGAACAATGGCAGGAATGCGATGAAGAAGACCAGGAAGATGGATGTAATGCACCGTTTGATCCAGTCAAAGACAGGTATGAGATTGTAGCATCCCTGCTGACCACCAAAAGGATCGCCTTGTGAATCCAATCGACAGATGGCTAATTGCTTGTTTAGAGTACCAATGTACAATACTGCGATACGTGAATAAAGGACGTTCGCTATAAATCATAAAACTCACGTGTGACCATGAACACCTGAATGGAATAGATGACCAAGATATTGTTAACATGGAAACCAGGGTGTCCGTAATAGAAGGTGAGAAATCGATCGATGGGGAGTTGCGTGCCGAGGTAGTAGTATTCCCGACTGAGCATCTGCTCGCCCATGCCTGTACCGATCTTCGTCTGAAAATTAAGGATGGTTCCGAACCCAAGGTCACGGCCCTTGCCACACTGGTAGTATTCCGAATGTTTGATGCGTCCACCACGTCCAAAGGCATTCATACCAGCGAAAATGTCTTCGTTTAGGTGAAGTCCCTTTTGAGCTTTTGAGACACCCCCTCTAGTCGTCATAAAGGTCGCATTTAAGAAGTCAGGGTGGCCATAGTGAAGTTTACCTCCGATCCATGCTAGGGCACGGGCAGTCATCGTACCGAACGTTTGTTCTTTCCCTGCTGCGACGTCTCCCAAAACACCTATGTTCTCCGAAAAGATATACTCCCGTGTGCCGATGATGGCAACAGGGGCTTTCTTGAACTCCTTGTGTCCCCATTGGGCATACGGGCTTTGGCCAGAGACTGAGTATTCCTCGAACTCTCCAAGAATGTTACGGATCTTCAGACACTCCTCCAAGTAGTTGTCTTGGTTGGCGTCGATGAGCTGGAGATACTCCCCACGATAGAAGATGATTGCGTGGTTTTGGTTGTCAGACTTTCCGTCACCGAGAATGGGGTTCCCAGGCAACTCGACACGGAACTTTGGTTTGCGCTTGGCAGTCTTCTCGTCAAACTCAGAGTGACCGTCAATCAAGACCGAGAACAAGCGCGGATCACCGCCCTTGGGACCGGCCTCCTCATCAAGGTAAGCGATTTGCAAATCGGGGTATGCACGTAACAAAAACTCGGCATTCTCTTGTTCTTCCTTGTTGAACTTGGAGTACCGCTGCATCGAGATGGTGAACTTGAATTTGCGTCGCGACATCCTCTCTAACTCCCGCTCGAGTTTCTCCGAGTTTCCTCCAAACATGGATACAATATCGGGGTTTTCCACACGATAGAGGAGTTTGATGGCCTTGGAGTAGTTCATCATGCCAGAAACTGTGCGGTATAGTGTCTGAGCGCGGAGTGAGGCCCAGATACGAGTACGGAGGGTGTACTCTGGGGAAGAGGTCTTGAAACCGATACAATAGAAGGGCAGATCATCCACTTTAGTCTTTTCGCTGATGGTGGCCGTGCCATCCGGATGTTCTGACTCCTCGGCGAGGATCTTCGTATCCTTGACAAAGTTGTCCCATTCAACAGGGTGCAACTGCTTCAAATACTCGAGTAGCGTGACACGGGTATTCTGATCCTCTTCACGGATGATCTCTCGGAGGCTTAGCAGAATTTTTTCAGAGTAGTGAGGGACAAGGACAGTAAATGTAGGCATCGCGTCGACAGGGAGGGGCTCCGGAAGAGCAGTGGTAAGAGATGATGCAAGGAAGGAGATGCGTCGTTCTGCTTCACCATCGGCTGGGAAGTAGGTACCCTTGTAGTTCGAGCTGTTTTGGCTGGTGAAGAACGGTGGAGCGCGCAGTGTCCGACGACCATCTGGACCATCAACTTGGTGGTAGAGAAGTCTCTGGACATGGTTGATCGACAAGAGATGTTCACGATACATAGAAATGATGATCGCATTCCAAATTTGCGAGACGAGAACTTTGGGTTTGTACTTGACCTCCATCTCTGCAGTGGCAAGCAACTTGGCGTAGATTCGTTTGGGCATGCGAGTGTATACATCCTTCCATGGTGTCCAAATGGAAAGCCCAAGCGAGAAGGACCGGCCGACAGAGAAGACGACAAGCCAGATGATGTACCACAGATAAGTGTCGAGGAAGAACAAGATGAGGTCCATGATGTACATAATTGCCAGCGTAAACGCAACTTGGTGGGAACATAGCGCCGATCCAAAGTACTTATCGTTGCAGCCCTGGACGGTTGTCTGTGCCATGAGAGCGATAGGGGAGCTGAACGAGCTCGTAAGGAAGAAATAGGATTCAGTGAATTTGCAGCTAAAAACGAGGAGCCAGAGCAACACGCTGGCGGTGCGAGCGGAACGAGGAAGCTCGGGGTATGACGCAGTGAATGTCTGCGAGGCCATATACTTGCGTGACTTGCCCGCAACACGGTCGCCGAACATTCGACCGGAAGGGAATAAACCGAACGTGATGGCAGCAACCACAGAAATGAAGAACTGCACAATGGCTACTATGAGTGGGATCTGGGAGATGGTAGGATTGGGCTGGTTCTCAACAAAAGCGATGTAGACCGTTGGCCCTCCCGTCAACGCAAGGATCACGAGAAGGAAAATCAAGCGTGTCGTGAGATGGGAGGCATTGTTCCAGGTGGTGGGAATGTACATGAACTCGGCAAGAGTGGCGGAAATCATGATGAGTGTAGCGACGGCACCACCCAGGGCCGTGGCAGACCAAGTCATGGCAGGAGACGGGAACTGCTTGTTTGGGGGCGCGTAGACCTTGGGAGAGTTGAATGCAGTGTAAAACCAATAGAATGATACATGGAGTATCCAGACACGGTTGAAATTGACGAGGAGATGTGCGGTGGAGCGCTTCTCAAAGTATGTCTTAAAGAAGACGCGATTCCAGTCAACACGTCGGAGGTTCAAGTACCGTTTGGTCGGAGATATGTCGACCAGTCGAGACTAGATGCGAATAAGGTGACGGAGAAGAGGATAAAGAAATGACGTACGTTATTGTCGAGTACGATTCGAGCAAGACCCTCTGGATACCAAAATAGTTGGTTAATATCGTCGTAACCGATGATCTGGTCATGGTCCCTTTCTCTACGAACGAACTTGCCATCGACGACCTCATAGCCCTGATCGCGCATGAACTTGTAGAGAGGCTTGATGATCGTCTCGAGGTAAAGGCCCTCCTGTACGGGCTCCACGCTGTTCTGACATTCTGGACTGCGATAGTAATCGTCGGCACACTTGAAGATAAAGCAAAGGCACTCTGGAACAAAGCGGACGTTTCCAGCTTCACCCCAACAGAGAAGATAGAGGGCTATTTGGCGGAGACGGTCGTACTGGCTCATGTTGTTCATGGCGTTTCGCCAACGGTTGAGGGCACTGTCGAGATGTTTTGAACCTGCTGTTTTGACGGCGCCACCTTTAACACTCCTGAGACGTTGGAGACCGGGGTTCTGGGACTGGCCAACGGCATCGTCGAGATTGAGCTGAGCAGCGAAATACCACTTGCGATAGTTTGCATGTTGACCGCCGATGTAGTCTGCATGGAGGGTGAGGAGAGCTTGGTTCGGGCTCATGCGGGAACCTCTCGAGTCGAGCTGTTGCATGAGGAAGTCGAACTGAGGGAGAGGTGAGAAGTGGAAGCGTTTGGGAAGAAAGAACGGACCATGTTGCGCATAGAGTCGCGCTGGAAACCAAACTTTTGGGTGAGATCAAGAAAGATGTCCTCTATCTCCTCCATGGAGATCGGGATTTGCTTGTCGGGGGCCCAAGCAGGGTAGGGATATGCGCCTTGACCGGGGTCGCCAAATGGGGAGCCATAGGGCTGACTGACCTGCGAGCTGATGGACGGAGCATACGAGCGGGAACCATGACCAGGATCTGAAGGGGCATCTGCAGCTAGATGAGTTGAGGAGAAAAAAAGAGGTAAAGACGAACCATTGTACGGGTTGTGGTCATAGTAATTCTGGTTGCCAGCGAGTCTGGTGGTGCTCGCGTAGGGCGAGGCGGTCTCGGAGTCGTTGTCGTAATCCTGACGGATAGGTTGTGGGTGTGAGTAGGGATGGCCGGGCGGGTGGGCCATGGAAAAGAGTGTCGGTGGTGATGATGAGTCTTTTTTAAACGAACGAGGTGGTCAAAGTCAACGCCAGCGTAGAAGTCGAAACCAGAGTTTGCGTGTGAATTCATTCAACCCTCTTTTAAAATCACATTTCCCTTCATCGTGGCACACAGCGAACTCACAATGTTACACGTCGTTCCTCCCCTCTCCGTCTTTTGTATCACCGTACTCGCTCGCTTCCCCGACGAGCTCCATCATCTCCACGCCCGTCGCGTTCAACCCTCCCCCGCCGTCCTCGACACGCTCCACGATAACCGCGACCCGTGTCTCTGGGCAGCCCTCGCCCAACTCGTACACCCCCTCCCACCACACCTCCACGACCACGACCTCCCCCTTTCCCATCCCGACCTCCCCCTTTTACAAAGGATTCCAGACACACCCGACTTCTCCCTCGTCACTCTCCTCTCCCTCCCAAACTGTACCCGTCTGTGCGACGACGACATCGCCCACATTCGCACTCTTCGTCGCTTGCTCGCCCTCGATCTCCGTGGCTGCCCCATTTCCTCCCATACCCTCGCTATCCTCGCGCGTGACCTCGCCGGGACGAACACCCTGGGCCTCAGATTGCTCGGTCTCCACGGCTGTCCCAACGTCGACGACGACGTCCTCCCTGCCCTCCAAAAGTTTACCCTTCTCTCTGCAGTCGGTCTGTCCACCTACTCTACCTTGGCCCGACCCGTCCCAACTCAGTGTCACTAGACTTGCGCTTCACTCGATGCACCCCATCCGCGGTCGATGCGCATCTCGCCCCTCTAGGATTCCGTCCGTCTAGCAACAACTCGCTCTTTCACCCAGCACCTCTTTCCTTAGCCCTATGCACCCTCGAGAAGATCGCGCTCACTTCTCCGGATCCTATACCCCTTTACTCCTGTCCTCCAGAGTCGGTGTTTCGGGTGCATATCGATCAACTCGACCACCATCCCCTTCAACCAAACAAGATTGCCCCTGTCCGCGGTTCCGGTGCATCTCACTCGGCCATTCGGACCATGTCATCTACAAAGGACATCGTCGTTTTCAACCCACCTCTCCGGAAGCCGACCAAGAATGTTTCCTCCCTTCCATCCAAGTCACTCGCGTTAGTGACCCTCGATTCCATAGTTCCAACGACTTTCCCGATTGACGAGCCAGCCCACTCTAATTTCGTCTCCAACGTTTCTTCATTCTATGCGGGTGCGCCAGCGTGCAACAAGCATTCTAGGAAAAGCATCATCCCCTTGGCTGCACAGGCGGTCCAATCCTCCCAAAGTGGTAAGTTGGATCCATTGGCCATCGCCCGATCACCGCCCCCATGGAAGGCCGTGGATACCCACAAATCTCATGTGCAATCCGACGTCTCCAATGCAGCAGCCCAGGACCAGGGTGCCTCCTCGAATAATGTAGAAGATGCACGACAGAGGCAGCCAATTGCCCGTTGGACAGGTCGGACGCTAAATAATCCCCTCAAAGTTGATCGCGCACGTTTGCACAAGTGCGGCACAGACGCCGTTTCCGAAATGGTGCATCAGTTTGCAACCAAACGGCTCAAAGTCGAGAGTCAGTTTGCATTGGCAAAAGCACGGACGCACGTCACCGTTCGGTCACGCAATCCATTTGTGAGGTCGGTATTTGCAGAGAGCAGTGCAAACGCCGACAAGCTGCAATACTCGGTACATGGACCCTCCAAGGAGGTAGGACCCGGCACCCAACTGCGGGTCTGTCGTTCTCTCCCGTCGGATACGGTGTGGCAACAAGTGAAGGACATTGGGGGAGCCGTCAAGCCTTTGAAACCGATAACAACGTTCAAGCCACCGATTCTCCCAAAGGAACTGCTACCTTCCGTGCCTCGGCAAGTTTCGAAACCCAAAGTCGACCTGAAGCAGACACGGTTAGCGTTTCGTCGCGAAGGTGTGGACGGCTAAAGTTGAGGACGGCACAGGGATATCGGTGGTTGGATAGTACCTAGCTTGTAGTTGGGTGAGGGTCACGTGAATTTAAATGATTAACATGTCTGTCTCGCGAACGACTCGGGCTCGACAATGGACTACTTTTCCAAGTTTTTGAAGACGAGCATCCAACCGTCTCACAAGCCAGCACACGACCACGCTGGCGAGTTCAACAAGTCGTGGACTCTGATCAAGGTCTGTCCATTCGATTTTTGCCTTGTGCTTTCTTCACAGGTCTCGGAGCAGACCACGCTGGAATGCCCTGATGAACGGCAGCTCATGAAAGGGATCGCGTCGACCGATGTACCAGCTTGTCTCCAATCTATGGTGGACTCACTCGTATGGGAATCGTCTCGGACAGAGGAAGGGTCCGTACACCCCTGCGTCATGCACCTCTCATCATTGACTTTCTTGAAGTGGTACTGGCGCCTGTTTAGAGTACCTTTTAAAGAATGGTGAGGCTTTGTCGCATCGCAGAGGAGGGCATTAATATTCGCGTATAGATGTGTTGGGAACGCTCGTTCGTCTTAGCGAACCCGATCGCCCCTCAGGAATACAAGCAGAGGTTCTTCGCGCCGTACAGAACATGGTCGTCCTCATGGACGAACAATTCCTAGTCCACTCGGCCGTCCATAGGGCCGTGCTTAGGCTCCTTCGTAATTGTGTTGGAGACGACCTACAGGAACAGTTGGATGGTCGTAATAGAGTCATGGGTGCCGCTAAAAGTGCTGTGCGGAGTCAGCCCTCTGAATACGAGCTAGATCGTGAGTCGCGCGTGCATCAGCAGGATTCGCAGCTCATGCTTTCATAGTGGTCAACTTGCTCTGCATACTGTGCAGTCGTATTCGTACATACCGGGAACTCCTCATGATATTCTTTCATGATAAACACTGGTACCGTTCGGAACCTCTGTTCGCTGTGGAGGAAGAGGAAGAAGGTAAAGAAAACGAGGACGAGGACGAGGAGGATTGTTCAGAGAAGCCCGACGGTAATTCAAGACGCGCGCCTTCCCCGACCCCATCACAAGCGACGATAATATCTTCCGCTCGGAAACCAGAGTACGAGTTCCTATTGTTCAATTATCTTCTCCGTTTCGTGCATCGAGAAGGTCAGATAGGCGACTTTGCGCGTGCTGGACTCCTTTTCTTGATGGACGTGGCCATGTCCCCGGGAGGCCCCGCCCACAGACGAGGGAAAACAGGATCTGATCAGGTGGTTGGAGATCCTATCTCAGATGCCGCATTGGCTCTGGCTGAATACATCGTGGACGGTGATTTCTCCGATGTTCTAGGTGCGGGCTTAGGCGCTGTCTACTCCCTTCTACCCTCCAAACTTGAGGTTCGTTCTCCGACCTCCCAAGACAATAGCCCCCCTGGTATGGTCCTTGGCAGCACCGGACCAGCGACCGAGAAGGAAAAGGAAGAAGCCGAGGTTCAAGCAGAGAAGAACCGTGCAATCGGGCTCGAAGAATCTACTAATCCCGACTTTAAAGCGCGCTTAGATCACTTCCTCAAACTTCTCGAGTTTCTGCAGGATATCATTCGGCGAAATCGAATTCGTGAATCGGTAGACAATATCCTCGACACGCCAGGTCTCGTTGGAGCGTCTATCGTGCAAGCTATCCTTGACGCCGTGCGCAGAATATTCTTAGAAAATGTGCTATACCCTTCAATCCTTGAATGCTCTGATCTAGATGGTAGCGCCGTCGCTGTCATGTCCTACATTGACGTCATGATACGGACCCTTGAAAACGGGCAACTCTCAGGTCTCCTCGTCGGTTTCCTCATGAGCGAGGATAGCGATGGCTTTGGAACACCACGCCATCGGCTCCACGGAATGCTCAATCTCAGTAACAGTGTGCCACCCGGCTCTCGCTCCGGCAGTTTAGCGTACAAGGCAACGAAGCTACACCACCGCAAGAGTAGCGCGATGCTGTTGTTGGAAATGGAAGCCCCAGAGTCGAGACGGCAATCAGAATACTTCACCACCATCGCCCGTTTCACCCTGAAGGATCTTCTCCTTTCCAATCTCCGCTCGCAGAACCAGGCCACCGTGACGGCAGCTCTCCAGCTTTTCCAGACAATGTTGACACGGCGGTGTCGTATCTGTACAGACGGTCTCATCATGGTTATTCCTTCTACGAGTGCGACGAGCTATCCGGAGCCAGCGATGGTCGTGCCCTTTGTGACTCCAAGGAAATTGGGAGAAGACAGCGACGAGGAAGAATTCGTTTATCCTGGCGCGGAAGTTGAGCCTAGAACCCAAGGTGCTTTCCTGCCGTCCCTCCCAACGTACCCGCAGCCGGAAACGACATACTCGACCCATGAACGCGAGATGGGTCTTTACTTTGCTCTTGTGTCGCGTATCGATCCGTCGCATAACGAAGACGCGTTCAGTACCGGCTATGACCACTACCTACGCGACGCGCTCAACTCCATCCAAAACCATTCCTGTTTTCACATAGATGTCGATGAAGACCTCGAATCCAGGTCGAAACGGAGACACCGACTGAACGTCAAGGACCCGATCCTTGCTCTTATTCTGGATTCTCTATGCAGATTTTTTTCCAATTCGTCCAAGATGAACATTTCATTAACGGGTGTGCTGGCAGAGCTGGCACTTTGCCCCGACAGGTCTATTGCTGGATGGCTTACGTGCATTGTGAGCGAAACCCCGCAGCTCAAGACAACAGAGGGTGATGTTCAATCGGGAGATATACAAGATGACCACTCTATCGATCTTGAAATAGATGAAAAGCTTGCCACAGAAACGAACATCCTTCCCGCAACTCGGTTGGACGAGAACTCACGCCCAATTGTGCACACGATCTTCCAAGGTCTTGTTGGCCAGCTTGAGCGGTATCGCCAGGTTGTGGACAACTTTGATAAATACCTTCTTGAACGTCGACAAGGTTTACTGTTTTCGGAGAATCTCACGGATGCGTTGACACTCGTTCTCGAGCCTGCACTGGATCCGATGCTTTTAGGCGCGACTTTCAACTCTATGCCATCCCCGAATCCCTCGGACCTAAGTACGCAGCGTGCAAAGTCCAAGTCGAAGACATCTTCGCCGCTCGTTTCGTTCCTTACTCCCAGGAAGAACAAGCCGAAGGCACAAGGACTCTCGGAACCTCAGACGCCGTCCCGGGATGGTAGCAAGGTTGTTGCGTCCAGGCCGTTCGCCCCGCATTATCAGCAGACCCGAGATATCGTCGTCGAGCCATTCGTCGTGCCGCACCCCTCTGAACCATCGAGTTTATGGACATCGTTCCAATCCCCCAGCTGGGGGCCTGATGAAGACGTGTTCTCAACCGGCAGCCAGTGGGGAGGAGTGAACATCAAGAATATTGAGGGGCAGAGTGATCACAAAAGCCAACATTCACCCACCCATATCACTTTGTCCCATTTGTTGGATAATGTGGTCATCCTAGAGGAATGCATCAAAGAGCTGGTCGCAATTGTTCAAGCACGAAGGAGTTTGGGGATTGACTCTCTGAGATATGTATAATATTACGGATACACTGAAACATCTGGAAGTGGTCTGGAATACAAGTAGCACAATTAAATGAGAAAACGAGGCTGAGGTCATTTTGCCTTCTTTACGCGTGTTCCTCCCTTCTCCTTTTCCACTCTGGGGGCCTTTGCCTTCCCTCTTGTGGGTTCGGATCGGCTGTTTTCCAACTTTTCTTCGTCGATCGAGTGGAGGGCAGATCGAGGCCTTTTTTGCGGAGACACAGTTTCCTCAGAGTCTTCGGGTTCGATGATCTTTTTCCGCTTCTTTCCCTTGCCACCCTTCTGCTTCGAGGTTTCTTCTTCCATGTACTTTGCCGCCAAATTATCCAGGAAACCGTTCCTGGCTTTCTGCCTCTGCAAAATGAGAGCTTGTAGAGCAGAAACATCTTCTTCATCGGCATCGTTCTTGTCCTTCTGCTTCCCTTTTCCCTTGCGAGCACCAACTTTGCCCGACCCATAGAATTCGTCCCAAACACCCAACTCCTTGGCCAACTCTTCTGCTTCCTTGGCTTCTTTCTCGGCTTGTTTCTTTCGGACGAGCTTGGCTTTCTCGTCTGCGGAAGATGACCGCCAAAGAGGAAGGTCAGGGAGTTCATCGTCGGTTATGAGCTTGGATAATATGTGGATAAATCGCGGCTCGTCGTCTGCGGTTGAGTGAGGGATGTGGTTCATAATTTCACCCAAGGAGCCCCCCGTTTCGTGGTATGCGGCCACGAGATCCTCGACTTCCTCGGAAGAACCTATGTTCGGAGACCATGGTTTAGCTGAGTGAGTATCATCAACTCGGTGACTACCTTGATATTCTTTCTTCATTTCGTCGAGCCTCCCACGCGTTACACTGTCGAAGAGGTCTTGGAAGTATGCATCCCATCCTCCATAGTTGGAATCGATGAGACTCTCGCCAGTCGTGCCTGTCCTATCGTACTTTTCGCGTCGCTTTTCGTCGCTGAGAATAGCATAGGTGAAACCTATTTGCTGGAAACGCTTTAACGCGCGTTCGCGCTCATGTTCGGATGAGTTGGTGTGTTTGTCCGGATGGCACAAAAGGGCAAGTTTCCTGTAAGATTTCCGAATGTCTTCCTGGGATGCGTCTGACTTGAGTGCAAGGACGGCGTAGAGGTCGACGTCGTCCTCGCCGGGGAACATCCACGACATTTCCGAGTCCTCCATCGTTCAAGGCAGACTGAGGTTTGTGTGACGTGTGACACACGCGTTGAGCGTGACAACACGTGTTTCGATCCCAGCGACCTCCGCCATCGAGCTCGACGTTGAGTACGACGTTCAGGTCGCCCGGAATGGCGGTGTTCCTCCTTGCCGGCAGTTACGTTGGCGGCGAGCAGGACGACTGTCATGCCCAACAAAGATACAACGGCCGTTGCCAGGCATCCTGTGTGCCGTTCACAGTTGTTGTTGCTGTGGGTCCAACGCTTACAAGACGTTTCCTACTTGAGTCAGATCTCTTGTCTCTTTCTAGCCGAAGGGTGCTGTCTGGCGCCCGTGCATAGACTCTTAAAGCGACATTATCTCGCTATTCACTCCAATGTATCCAATGTATCCATCGTCAGCTCGTCCCTCGCACCACCAGCCGCATTTTGTCGGCACGGCCCAATATTCGCGTCCTTCTCCCAATGCCCCCGTTGTAGTGCATAATCATCCTCCACGTACGTCCTTGGCATCGTTGTCTAGTCGGGACTGATCTCTTTCCAGCGCTCAATTTCTACGAGACGATAAATAAAGAATATACGGATCGTGACAGCAGGCTCCGTGATGTTATATCGCGCACCTCGTTTCCGTATCCAGAGAACAAAAGCCAGTGTTTGGATTTCGTTCGGCATCTCCGTATCCATAAAGTAAAAAACTGCAAACATTTTCGACGTACATCGCTAACATCCAACAAGCACCTCTTCGTATACACCTACGTGCATCTAACAGTCTGTTGCCAAAGCAGGTGTGCTGCTCCCCTCATCGTCTGGATAGGTGACTTAATTAGCACAGAGAGACACATCAGCTAGTGAACGCTGCCGAACGCTGGAAGAGATGGGGCAGCATCGAACAGCTCGCTAAACATTCCTTGATTAAAGAGAAACTCTCCAGCTTTTGGACTCACGTAAGGTACCACTCGCTCGTCCGCGCTTTATTAACATCCTTGTCACCAGTCATGCAGCCAGCACCAGTTTATGCTTGCTCAACGCTTCGTAGTAAGGGAGGATGAGAGTGACCTTCTGTGCCATCTTCTATATTGTGGTAAAAAACAGGAGCTGTACGACCTTTGTGACAAACCCGGAGAATTCGAGCAAGTCGTAGAGTTGCTGTGGCAGGTGTGCAACTCGCTTCTTTCAAAGTGCCACGCTGACGACCGATCGATCTGCAGTCTCTCAATAAGCCCCAGAAGGCCGATGTCGCGCGCCGTCTGTACGCCCACATCTATCGCATGGCAAGGAAGTCGGCATACCTTCCGCGTGACTTGCAGATCGGGTACCCTATCTCTAATAAGCGAAAACTTGGTGGTGGTGCGAACGGAACAGTAGTGAAAGCAAGAATAAATGGTCGCGATGTGGCCATCAAGGAAATCTCGTGCAGTGATGGTGCTGCTCAGAGAAATTGCCTCAAGGTTTGGAGCTTTCGAGGCGGTTCCTTTCTCCGCAGACTGAATGTGGGTTACTAGGTGTTCGCTGGTGAGGCTATTGTGTGGAAAACATTACAACACAAGAACATTGTCCCATTCTTGGGTATCGTGCAAAATCCTCTCGGCATAGGTCTTGTGTCGCCGTTCTTCAAAAATGGTAATATCAAAGGTCACATGGGGAAATACAATTCTAGCGATTGGCTCGCGTTGGCGAGAAAATGGGCCAGAGACCTCGCAGAAGCCTTAAAATATATTCACTTACATGAACCACCCATATTTCACGGTGATCTCAAGGGGGTAAGGAATATCTAAGTCATCTTTTTCTCTTTTTTCCCCTGAGATTTAGTAGGATAATGTGTTGGTCAACGATGAAGGTCACGCATGCCTCGGTGACTTTGGCCAATCCTACGCCTCTGACTCGGGCAAATATCTTGATTCATCCCGTGTTGGTCTGGCAAAAAATCCGGTGCATTGGATGGCCCCAGAACTTATGGCAAACGACGATGCCAAAGTCTCGGACAAGGCCGACATATATTCGTTCGGCTGTGTATTATATGAGGTAGGGTCTGAAGATCTGATTCATTGGCCGTTTCGCTGATGCACCAGCTTGTTGCAATAAGATGTTGACTGGCATGGCACCTTTTCAGAATTACTCAGAAGGGCAAGTGCTAGCGTGGGTCCAGAAAGGCAAACGCCCGAATTGTCCAGAATCGATCAGTAGCAACGATCCACTCTGGCAGATGGCACAGTTGTGCTGGGGGAGTCGTCCCGAGGATCGACCCTCCGCCGCGTATCTTGTTTCGCTTGGCTATAGGAGCGGACGACACCAGTAAGCAGTAAATAATAGACATGTAATAACCAGGGAAATGGGTTATTTATTCGGTTATAAACGACAGCCATGGATGATGTGATTACACAGGGCCACAGTACTCCTCCTTTCCATCAATTTATTGATTATCAGCAATCCACCCAACGACCCAATATTTATCTTTCTTAACCTTGGAAGAATAAGAAAGAGTGTCGATTCGAAGAAATACGGAAGAGGAATTAGATAAGGTCCAGTGTCCATACATTAGACTGGAGAGGGTACACATGGGAAACAGTAGAAATCCAGGCGGACAATGCCATCCGTCAACCTCGTCAACCATATCCGAACTCGTTCGTAAGGTGTAATTCATGTGACCAAGCCGACCTTGAAGATAAATCATTCAATCGATATCTGGGGCTGGAGCGGCGTGCCCCCCATATACGCTGATTGTCGCTCGACCATGCCCCCTGGTGTTTTTGGCGAAGGTAAGTATTGTCCGTCCCCATTTATATCTGAGAAAAGAATGGAGAAGTTAATCACCCATTTTAAATGTGTCTGGGACTTGCTGCCGGACAGGCTTATAGAACTGACCATGAGTCTTGGAGTCGTGTAAACCCTTGTCAAAGTCAGAGAAGCACTTGAGGCCGACCAAAAAGGTAGTCAAGAGGAGCAAGAACGCGAAAACCGCTACAAGTATAGATAACAAAGTTCAGTAAAAGACTGCCAGGATAAAGAGCCCACTGACTGAAGACGGTGAGAGTTGCACGGGTGGTTATATATTCGCTCTGGGAGGATGGCAGATAAAAGCGAGTAAGCTTGTAGACTGTAATCAAAGTGAGCTGAGCAAAGAGAAGGGTAATCAAAACCCATTCCTACCGACTGTGGTGGGCAAGGCTCGAGTTAATTACGAGTCTGGGATATAGAAGACTACCTCACAGTAACTCATGCATGGAAGCATCAAAACGAGTGCAGTTGACATCATCCTGAAGGAAAGTTGGTCAGTGGAACAGATTGTGAGACGGAAGAATTACCATTTGATTTCACGCTGAACAGCATAGGCACAACCGGCAAGCAAGATAAGAACCACAGGGATGGCAGTAATAGTGACTCCAAACTCGGCAGAGTCAGTAGCAAGGACGAGGATGAGAAGCTATTGACGTTTTATCAGTGGCCCGTTTGTACTAACGTGGAAAGAAAGTACATACTTGCATGGTAACACCGACAAAGCAGAAGAAGTCGAATTTGAGGAGACAGATAAAGATTTGATAAAACTGATACATGGCTGTCGCGCAGGAGTCAGTGACACGGATTAGCGACACGAAAATCACCGACATTTCAACTTGGGGCTCGCCCCGACAACGTGAAATATGACCCATCTAATTGCAATGAAATCCCGAGAGCTACGTTAAAGAAAAAAGTTATCTCACCCAAATTCTCCATATAGTTGTTTAATCCAGAAAATCAGGAAGAGCCACGATGCAGCCACGATGCATGGCACAACTATGAGGAAAGGCTCGATACTGGACCATAGCGATCCGATGATGTTGGCACACTGTGGTAAGGTGCAGGACACAAGCGCCAACTTCGTCTCGTGGACTTGAAGGGCGGAAAAGACGATCAGAGCACCGTGAAACACTAGAAGATGTGATCAGCTATGATGCATAGGAAATCAGAAGAGCACCTCTGTACATATAATGCCTAGTAGTTGGATGATGTTTCTCATGCGCAAGGCATCATAAGCCATGAAAAGCTCAAAAATCCTGAGAAATACAAATAAACAAGTGCTCGATGGAGTTGTAATAGAGATTACTCGGCCAAAATGAAGAGGGCAAGATAGCAAGACAAGGTCTGGTGGATGATCGATATTTCAACAGCATGATGTGACATAGCACGCTACCTTAAAAGAGCCAATGTCAAAAGGATCTCCGAGGCGTGCATGAACCTATGAAGGGTCGCTTCCATCATCCATCAACCAACTCAGAGGTGCTACTCACGACTCCGAAGGTGGACCCAACCATCGTGATGACTATTAAGGACTCTGAGAGAGTGGTCAGCGCCGCAAAGACCGCCAAATCAAGGCCGTCTACTCACGAACCGCGACTATGGCACACACAGATGCGACCACAACCGATGAGAAAAGGAAAAACTGGTGCAAATCCAGGACCCACTAGTGATGATGAAAGCGCGCTGGGCTCTGGTACCCAACAAGGGTTCCACCGCCATCCTGGACGGAGTAAGTAAGCCTGAGTGTTCGATCGAAGGGGTGAGGGTGAGCTTGAAGCCCTGGTATCCAAAGTGCTAGCTTTGTGTGGCTCTGGTGGCTGTGTGTGCGATTACTGTAGATATCGTGGGAATCGGAGTTGACCCATTCCGGATAATTCCGATACTTGTTTACTTCATTTTTCATCTACCGTCCAAGAAAATGGCGCGATGCTGTATAACACGAAGAGTTGAACGTACGTTGGCTCTGATCATTGACCGTTACGTTCATCCGTGATGACTACGTCGATCCTGCCCCGTTCGCATATGGCAGTGTGCCATCGTTTAACACATGGACACAGTCACTGGCGCAACCCGAATAACATGTCCGGCAAACAAAAGCCGTCTACGACTTTCACGGTTGCCGCGAATTTGGTCTGACAGATGCATGCGTTTGCCTTCAAATATGATCTAGGACTGCGCAAAGCAGATGTTATAACTCGCAGGTGAACGTGGCGCACTCTGTTGTGAGGACGACACTGTGCAGACAATGCCGGCGTTGGTAGACTTGCTCGCAATTAGGGGCGAACTGCCAATGTCGGAGTGTGAACATCTTGGCCGTGCACGTATCGGAGCTCAATCTGAGTGAGTCTATGCTGGTCGGATATTCAAATTTGAGTGGTATCAAGTCATGTAATATTTCTCAAAACTCGTCCCCCCTCAATATGCTCTCCTTCACAGCTCTTGCTACGAATAATTCTTCTTTCCACAGTGACTGGATGTTTTCCGACATCCATTGCACCCACCGAATGTCATTGTTGTATTTATTTTGCATAGTTCCCGATGCGATGGATTTCTCGGCCCTTTTGATGAGTATGTCGCACAGAAGTACTACAGTTTGCCTCCAGGATTGTTCATTTTTGCAAGAAACCACCTGTCGTTTGCCTGTAATAACGTCTCTCCATGGTTGAATGACGTCCTCGTCTGCAGAACTGGCGGTCGTCACAAGGTGGTATAGTCGTAATGCAGCAATTAGCCGCCAGGATGGTTGGGCACCATCCGGAGTCGAATGTAACGTCCAGTTCCTTTGCGATTGTTTAGAAACACGATCAAATGCTGCAGAGAATGAGACCCACCCCCAATATTCCTCAGTAACGAGTGTGGCCTTCACAGCTCCGCAAATTCGCTCATCTGCAAAGACATGGTTCTCTACCAAGTCCTGTACATCAACCTCCCCACCTGGAGATAGCCCATCATCGGGAAAGAGGTTCACGAAGCCATATTCCACGAATAACGTCTTGTTCGAGTGCAATCCATAAGTCAGAAGGATTTCATCATTCTTCTCTATCTTCACATTTTCGGGAGAGATGAATCTGAGTCCATCCCCAATCGAATCTACAGGGACAGCATTCGAAATGTCGGAGTTGGATGGTGCAGGGTTCATACACGCTTGGCCTGAAGCGTGGTTGGCGAAGTCGAGAATGGGGCACATGGTTAGATTGTCTGGATCCGCTTTGGCGTGTTTCAGGCGGTAATAGATACATCGGGTGTTCACTGTGATAGGGGCAGGGGAAATCCAAGTTTACCAGGATGCGAGGCAAGATTACCATTCAGCCAAGCCCACAAAAAGTCCATGACCGCATCGGGTGAATCAAGACTGATTGACGGTGCTTGAGCTTGGACTATGGTCATTACAGGAGCCGTCGTTCGCTGCATCTTGATGAGAAATATCGTAACGAATCAGAAGGATCGCATGCTTACGAGGAACGTTCGTACTTTACACCAATCATTCCAAAATCGACCGTATAGATGATGCAGTGCCAGCATCACGCTCGGGGGTAAGCTATTCAGCAAGGAGATCCGCAAGTCATCCGACTTGTCAAGGTTTGATAGGACAAGCCAGGTGAGGGGATGTACGCCAAAATCCCTGGGAAGAATGGATATGTAGGGCCCAAAGCAAGGGTCTGCACTGTCCTCATCAGCCTTTGGACGCCATATGAATAAGTGCATCGAGATCAACTGCACGGCGGTCAATGGCTTGGCCACTTGAATGTCTGGAGGATAAAGCCATCTTAGTGTCATCTTGTTCATCAACACTTTCGGTGGGACTACAAAGAGAAGAGTTCCTGGCTGGTTTCATTCGTACGACCGTAGCAATGGACTAGCACTTGTACTCACCATGCAGGCAGCGCACGCAAACAGCCCATTGCCAGCTGCATGTACTTTGGGTCAGCTACGTTGGACTCGATGAACGAGCGGGTCACTCAACCATGCCTCATTTCTCTGCACTCTACCGGGAGATTTCGCGCTTGGAATCCGTGGCCCTCGAGCCAGGCCAGTAAATTCTTCCATCTACGCTGGAGGAGGGTCGAGGTTTGGCTAGCCATACTGCGTACTGTGGTCGACGGCGGTAACCTCAGCCACGATCTGACCTAAACGATCTCGCTAATCGATACGCACGTCTCTATTTACGTCGAGAGTGCAGACAGAGAGATCACACGGTCCTATGATACTGCTCGCCCGCCGTGTGCTCTCCGAGTCGGGCACCCGTCTCACCCTGCTTCCGACACACATCAAACCCCCTTCATCCTCCCAACATGTCCGTGTTCAACGCCTCTCGTCTGCTTGGAAAGACCGTTCTCATCACTGGAGCTAGTTCTGGTATCGGCAAGGTGTGTTTGCCACACTCGAAACGGTGCGACTATCAGCTCATTACTATTCATCATTCTCGACTTGAAGGCTACGGCCATTCTGTTCGCCAAAGTTGGTATATCACTTCGTGACCTGCCTTTAGCCATGCTGAAAAGTACGCTCGATAGGGCGGTGCGAACGTCATTCTCACCGCACGTCGAGTGGACGCCCTGCAAAACGTAGCCGAGCAATGTGTTGCTGCACACAACGCAGCGGGTGTCCAACAGGGGGGGAAGTTCGTCTCCGTTGCGCTCGATGTTTCGGACAAGAAGCAGATCGCATCGTTTTTGGAGAGAATCCCAAATGAGTTCCGTAATGTCGACGTTCTCGGTAAGCGACATCATCAAAGTCGCATCACCCACTCTTCTCAATAGTCCTTCAATAGTAAACAATGCAGGCTATGTCGTTGGTGTCGATCACGTCGGCGATCTTTCGCTTGAAAACATAGAAAATATGTTTGCCACCAATGTATTTGGTCTCATCGCATTGACCCAACTGTTCGTCAAAGGTCTGTTTTCAACCCAGTCTGCTTTAGTCCTCCTCAGCATTTTTCAGATTTCAAAGAGAGGAAGACGGGCCACGTTATCAACATCGGTTCCATTGCTGGGAGGGAGCCTTACGCTGGAGGTAGCATCTATTGTGCGACCAAGCACGCCGTTAATGCGTTCAGTGGTGCATTGATGAGAGAGCTTGTCAATACCCCTATTAGGGTGACCGAGATCCAGCCTGGTATGTTGCGATATACTTCAAAAATGCGGCTGATAAACTGTTTGCAACAGGCATGGTTGAGACTGAATTCTCTGTTGTGCGTTTCAAGGGCGACAAATCAGCAGCAGACAAGGTTTACGATGGCCTACAGCCATGTGAGTAGCAAGACAAAGTCTTGCATTTATTCTATCATGTGCTGATCGTTGGCCAAGTGGTTGCCGAAGACATTGCAGAAGAAATTGTCTGGGCGGCATCACGCCCATCTCACGTCAACCTCGCAGAAGTCTTTGTTCTTCCAGTGAACCAAGCGTCAGCCACAATCAACTACAGGTCCCCCAAACTTTAAGGTGATGGTTCCCAATAGCAGGAATGCAATCATGTACATAGGAATCAGCCATGATATGGTGGAGACACGTAAAAATAAGGATACAGCAACGATATCATGAATGCAGATAAACTGGACAACAGACGCTCAGCTCTTGCTTCTCTTGCCTCTCGACCTCGTCACCTTCACAGGAACGGGTTCCGGCTCAATGTCGTTATCGTAAAGGTACCTCTTTACTGTGATCTGTTCCGTAGTGAGCTCAGGGGTCGGTCGATTGTCAATGTCGACAAGGTTTCCAAGGGAGTCGAGCGGAAGGCTCTACAAGAGTGGGTCAGTACACACATAAAATAAATAGCTCGTCCGTGATACATGCCTTCGATGTAAGTGCCAGGCAACCTCTCACGACGACATCCTTTGGCAATGACTTTGGCCTGGAATCAACCTGGTCGAGATAAACGGCAGTAGATAACCCTCGGTGCCACTTAACCTGTTTCACTGGTTTGGTCTTTGGATCCATTCCTTCGAGCCTTAGTGGTTCGATGGCGCGTTCGGGTCTCTCTGGAGTCTCGTAATCTTCGTCATCTCCAGGACCGCGGGAGTGTTTCCGTGGCATACTGGCATATTCATTTTCATCGTGATCTGGACGCGCACCGGAAGATACTTGATCGTCCAGTTTGGTCTGTCCTTCAATGTCACTAGCTCCTAAACTCTCCTCACTCATTCGGGCTTTCCTTTGAGTTCTTTCCCTCCTCCGCATGTCTCTTTCATCCCGCTGTTTCTGCAAAATGGTTCGTGCCTTGACCGTTGGACTTTCAGGTCTTAGACCTTCCTTCCGGATGACCTCCGTCGCCAGTACAGCCACAGTCTGTTGATTCTTCGTCGTGTTGGATGCAGTCAGTGCCTTCAGTGCGGTTGTGCTCATGCCCATGAAACCGTCACCTTCCGTGCGAGGCTGGGGTTTGCGACGCGCTGAGGGCGGCCGTGTGGAGGTATTGTTGCTGAATACATCAAGAACGTATTGTTGTTGTGCTGGCTTGCGCGGGCGGGATGTTCTGCGCGGGCGCGTTGAGGGCTCAATGTCGTCGGGGTCTTGGTACGGCGATGAATGTTCGCATGCACTTGGATCTACCACGGGAGATTCACCATTTGTCTGCGAGATATCTGGTGTCGTAATTTTAGTCTGCGCGAGCGGATGTGCAGTGGGATGATGTTTTCCATCAACGGCCTCTTCGCTCGATGATGACGAGAGCTCCGAAAGTGGGGATAACGGGCGCGAGGCAGGATCTGACGATTCTGGTTGGACATGATTTGCCTTTGCTGGTGGGTATCGAGTGGATAACATGCCGTCTACTACTTTGCGAAATTTCAAGGTCGGTAGAACCTTAGGGGGGCTTGATTCCGGGGGTGAGTGTGCACGGGAAGGTGGTCTCGCAGGTTTTGGAGCGTATTTTTCGCTGAGAATACCCGGCACGACCTGGCGGATCATGATGGGATGAGAATTGGAGGGGGGGTTTACCTCTGCGCCTCGCTTTCGTTTCAGTGACCCCACGAAACGGTGATCGTTCGCGAGCTGAGCGGAAGACACCTCCGTATTGCTGTTCACAGCCCCGTTGTCCTTGAAAGCAAGTCGAAATGGTGGAGGTCTCTGGTGGTAAAAATCAATATCGCTGGACTGGGATCTAGGACAGCTAACGAACACTCACAAGAGCGCGAGCCACGTTGGCTGTCGTTGTACCTACCGTGAAATTTCCATTTTTCGATGGAAGTCTTGCATAGGGCTTGCTGCCAATTCGCGGGATACGGCTATTGGTGGACGCCTGTCTTAATTGAGACGTTGTATGGCCGTGTGTCTCGGTATTTCCTATTCCCACAGTATTCTGTTCCTCAGCGATGGGCAGCGGCAGATTACTGCTTGGCTTTTGGCTGGGAACGAGAGGGAAAGGGAGCTTCGTGCTAAACTTCGGGAGCACAGGGACGGTCGGGAAAATAGACTCTTTGATCTTTCCATGATTATCAGGCTTTGAAATTATGGCAGAGGGCTCGACCGATCGACTGCGGGCAAGGATGGGACGCAAGGGGCGCGGCTCCACGGACGCACTCCTGGCGCGAGAGCTGATTCGCATGGGGAAGCCTAGGGCCTGATCTCCCTTTGCAGGGGAGGTTGTAAAGTCCGCAACAGGTATCCGCCTCGCCGGGCTGCGAGATGGATCATCAAGAGCTGGACGCGTGAAAACCGGAGTTCTTATCGTCGGAAACCGTCCCAGCTGAGATTGGTCTGACCCCGTAGTAATCTGTGCTGTCCTGCGGACTGGAGAAGTTCCCCGTACAACGGCAGTTTCAATCGGTACTCTTTGCGCAGGGGTGCGAGATGTGCTATCAACTTCGAATGACGGCTTGACAGGAGAATCCAATTTCCGGGGACCCTCGTCGGCTCGCACCGGCGTAGGTGCAATAATCGGACGTTGGACAGTTGACCGAGAAAGGTCAGGACGTGTCATGGAACTCTTCGGTGTTCGAGACGGGGTCCTTGGCGGGTGGTCGGGAGGAAAATTTACTTGCTCTGTCGACGAGGTCGGTTCTGAAGGTATGCACGGTCCTGCCAACACGATAGTAGATTGAGGGGGAAGAGCATCCAGTCCCTGGTACGTGTTGGCACCGACCACTTTGGTGCCTGTCGTACCACACTTGCCTTCATGTTCCTCCCTCAAGACTAGCATGTCATTCTCGGCGGTTGACGATGTTTCTTCACCATTACTTTGGCCGCCGATGTCCGTTGTCCCGGTGGCCAGTGAAGCCTCATTCTTTTCACAAGACTGCGGGAGAAAGAGGGTCTTCGCGTTGCGTGCGATGGGCGAAGATCTGTAGTAGTTGGGCTGTTCGGAGCGTAGCAAGGGTCCTTGAGGACAGTCGTCTGAAATGGGAGGTGCGACAGGATGAGACGAGGAATCAACAACTCGTGTTGAAGAGGGACTGAAAACCTCGGAGTCAAAGGAACCAGTCGTTACCAACTGTCGTAGTCCAGTGACAAATGCATCAACTCCAACATGCCCTACAAGGTCCAGAGGATCACATACATGTGGTATCAATGGTGAAGGAGGATCGCTGATTGTACATTGGGTTGACGATGACGGAATTGTGTTAGCAGTGGCCGAACCCTCGTAGAATTCACTTTTCGTGGGCGCAGATGTAACGAATGGTGAACAAGATTCGGGTAAGATGGAACCACGTGTGGAAATGATGGCCAGTTCTGGTATCTCTAGTCGATCACCCAGAGCTGGAGTGCGGAAGCTATATGGGGAATCAAATGATGGATCGGAGTGTTGGTTCAACCTTTCCAGAAGGTTTATGGGACGGAAAGTACTCAGAGGAGCAGACACATCAGGCAGTGGGAATTGTCCGTCTTTCCCAGGTATGTAGTTGATACCGGGATGTGCAAGGTCCTGGGGTGGGGGTGAAGGGTTGTCGTGTGCTCGTATAATTCTGTTTGCAAGCGCTGTGGAAGGCTCTAGCACGTTATGATATCAATAAGAATACTCTCGGCTGGTTTGTGACTCACCGTCAGGCGCAAGAGCCTCATTCTCGGGTGTCTCTTCACGAGAGAGGTGAAGAGCAACATTGTTGACACTTTCGGATTCGTCATCACTGCTTTCGTCTGGGTCTTGTGCGTTGTGACACTCTGAGGGTGGCTGCGGTGACGGAGGACAAGACAGACGTGGTGATCGACGAGTAGGAGAGCCAAATACACCCGCTTTCATAACTCGTCGCCGTGCGATGACCGGAGCAGATGGCCCGTCTAACGGCTGCAGCGGGACATCACGTCCTCGATGGGGTGATGTATTAACCGCGTGCGCGTTGCCTGAAGGCGAAGCCGGGCCGCTGTTCGTAACTGGGTCCATGTCGCGATGTGCTACGCGGAAGCTGTGTGGTGAATAGAGAACGTACAGCACGACGAACGGCTCCCGGCGCTGTAATACTTGTGCGTGGATCTGACCGCCCGGGACGAGCTCAATGCAGCGTTTGATCGAGGTGGGAGAAACGTTCAAGTCGCGTTGGGAGCACGTGACTGATGACCGGGTTCATTCATTCTATAAACTACACATGCTATCACGAACAAGTAACTCTAGAAAAGGTCTTCCGACTCGGCCTGCACGACGCAGTAGTCCGGCTGTGTGCATTCGCGGAACTCTGTAAAGACAGCCAATAGCTCGCTGGGACACCGTCGAGGCTGCTTCAAAAAATCGGCGGTTTCCTCGGGGAAGACGAGGTGGAATCTGTCGGAACAGGCAGCGGAGGAACGCGTTCCGTCGCAGATTTCAGCTGAGACCGACCATATTCAGCGTACATTGCTCCAGCCGATGCTCACAAACCTGATGTTTTTCCTTCGCCAGCTGCTCAATCGCCCTTGTCTGCCTATCCATCTGTGCTTTCATGTCTTCAAGGACAATCCTGAGGCTCGTTCCGAGGTCCCCCTCCTGTGTTGGCACCAGTGACAAGGAAGTGCTGCCTCCGTGGTGGTGCGCTTCCTCAGGGGACCCGTGTATTCCTGGTCCACCGCTCATAAACATTGCGTTCCGCTCTGACAGCGTGGTAGTCCTATCTGTGGTCGTGTCTCTCCAACCATCTGTCGATTTCTGAGATCCTGGTGTCGCATCGTCCAGCCTGTCGCCGATGAACCTCTGCGGACGTGTTATCATCCGAAGTGCACTGTCCCGCTCCTTATCTAGAAGGGCCATCGCCTGCTCCAAACGGGTGTCAATAATCTTGGATATGTCTCTTTCCAGTATTGAGAACAACGTCTTCCACAGCGTCTCGAGCTCTTCCACGTGCCTTTCCAGCCGCTCCCTGGTTCTAGTGTGGCCAGTTATAACTGTAGCGAGTGCCGGGGTGACTGCCATGGCAGCATCTGGGACGGCCCTTGACAGCTCAGTGGAAAGACCAGTAAAGGCTTTCAGCTTATCTTCCTCTCGATCCAGGAAGCAGGTATCCTGAACTATTTCGCAGCATAGTCTGGACCGCAGATTAGCCACATGAACGACGGAATAATGAAGGCCAACTTTGCGAGGCGATGGAAAGTATCTGAAACTTTTGTCGTTGTTTTGGGATCAGGTTCAGAGACGCGTAAAGCATTCTTATTCGTCTGAGTTGCGTGGCGAGTGCTGTTGGATACATCTCCCGGGTCGGATCTATAGAGGGTCTAGCAGCAGGTTAGCCGCCAACGCCAATCGGACACATGCTGAACGACTGACCTTTTCAGACAGTCTCGGTCGCTGACTTGGGTATGAGTCGGCTTCGTCATTCGTTCTCTTCAAGGAATAATTCTGTTCAAAGCCATTATACTCCCGGGGATGACCCCAAGGATCTGAATCACGCCTGCGATCACCATTCCGGACGAACCAGTCATGATGACCATGTTCCCGAGGAGTACCATTTTGTTTGCGCTTGAACAGATCTGTCTGTGGTATCAAGGGGGAGGAACGTTGGCGCTGGGGAGGGCTGCCTGGGGACAATGGAGGCCTATTCTTGCTCTTTGACCTCGCAGCGTCACGATTCTCCGGAGAAGGGGAGCCATCATTCCTACGTTTAATCTTGGCCCACTGGTGGTCATTTGGATGGATGAACCTGCAGGAGGGTTAAGCCTGGCGTGTCTACGTCATAGAGCTGGTCGGTAGATACGCGCCGACATTTGTTGCCCTGAGAACAGTAAGGTTTGGTGGGGTTACCCGCCTCGTCAAAGTGCTTGCGTAGGGAATCAGATGATAGGGAATAGATGAACAAGAATACATACGCGACAACGCTGCGTCTTGTACAGGGACATGATGGCAGATGGCAAGTGACCGTGACTGGTTCGAGAGACGACGTGACTTGGATCCAAAATCTACCCGAAACATCAAAATTATTGTATCATGCCTCTTGTCCGGCTCCGGGTACTTCACACCTCCTCGCATCGAACCTCGCCCCGCCATGAGTCTTTTTTTCAGCCGCTCGTCCCAGGATCGCACACCTCACATTAGATACTCTTCTTCCCCCGCGCTCATCCAGACCAAGGGTCGAGGAAACGAATTCGTATCTCTCCAAGAGTTTGTGCAGAAAAGATGTCCCAGCCTGCACTCCAAGTTTGAACCCGCTTGGTGGCTTCCAAGGTCTCGTACGGCGATGCTTTTTTCCCCAAATACAACTAATCCTACCAATCCTCTGTTAGCGGCCACATGCAGACTCTCTACTGCGTCCTCGGCGATTTTTCGCAGAGAGACAAGGTGAATTACAAGAGGTAAGAACGATCTCTACATTCAGTTCACCTTCTCATACCAAGTTAGGACTTTTCTCCGCTTAAAGGATGGCGGCACAGTGTCAGTCCCTACACCCGATAACGTTGCGCACGTTTCATAGTTACACTACTTAGGGGACTCGATTTTACCCCGGTGGATGACAGTGATATGCCGCTTGACGCACCAATCATCGTAGTGCTACACGGATTGACTGGAGGTATAATATTTATACTGACTTATTCACTCCTTTGTTGAGACCCTCCAAGGCTCGCATGAATCATATGTCAGGGCTATACTGGCGCCCGCTTGTCGAGCGGTCTCGCAAGGCGGACTTGGCTATCGTGCGGTGGTCGTTAATTTCCGCGGATGTGTGTGGTCATTCCAACTAATTGTAGAGATACGCGCTAATAAAGTCACTTTTAGGTGCAGGCGTGCCCGTCACGAGTCCCCAACTTTACTCTGCGGGAGTTACGGATGATCTACGGCAGGCTGTATTCTATATATCCAATGAATTCCCAGCTGCTCCCCTACTGGGACTTTCCTTCTCCCTCGGAGCAAACGTGATGACCCGTTACATTGCCGAAGAAGGAGAGCACTGCCGCTTCCGATCAGCATGTGTTCTAGGATGCGTAGGTGGCACTTTTTTGGTTGGGGGAAGCAAAATTAATCTAGCTTCGTCACGCAGCCGTGGGATTTGGTGGCAAATGTCCGCAAGTAAGTACTTGCCATGATTCTTGGTCCCGCGTTTACTCAGTCATAATAAGGCTTGATTCGACATACCTTGGACGCCACGTTTACTCCAGGGGAATGGGCCAGAACCTCGTGAATACTCTCAGGAAGCACACTTCCTCGTTTTCTCGTGATCCTAACCTCACCGAAGCTGCGACTCTAGCCTGCGCCTTGAATTGGCCCACCATTGATACGTTCGATCAGGTCTTTACCCGGGTTGGAGGCGGCCCTTCACCTCCTTGGCCTTTTGCCTCTGCGCTGGAATACTACGAATATGCCTCTAGTCACAACGTGCTGGGACACGTTAGGATACCCTTCCTCTCAATCAATGCTGCAGATGACCCAGTCGTCCAGGTAGTTCCAATGGGAACCAAGGATAGCAACTGGGTAGTGATAGTCCAGACTCATAATGGTGGCCACCTGGGATGGTTTGAATCGGACGGTAGCTGGGGTCAGGTGAGGCGGTGGATATGTGCTCCTGTGATCGAATGGCTGCGTGCCACCGGGGAGGAGGTTTGCCAAAATAGACAGAATACCAAAGAGCTTCGGAAGATAGGTGGACTCTTAACGGAAGTAGGATCAGAGAGACTAGGGTGCAAGGTTGTTGGCGAGGAGTTCATGATCATCGGTACCGAGGCAGAACCCGACTTGATTCCAGGGCTGTAGAGCTTGGTTTAGAAACTGAATCATGTATACAACGCGTATGTACGATTCTGGTGTCGTTCGCTCGTTGTAGTACCCTCAATCACTGTCGCTAAAGTGTACACGATCCTCATAGTTATCTTCTTCCATCACCTGGGTGCGATCATACTGACTAAAGTCAACAGAGACTGATCCTTCCTCCATGAGACTGTCATCCTCGTGCTCAAGATTCCTGTTTCTTTCAAACAATTGGCGGCCTGGCAACAATGCAATGCCCGTTAGAGAACAGGGAAGTGTCGAGATATTGCGAACCAGTCAAGCGAGTTCCGATTCTCTTAACCTCCTCCCTCTCTTTGGGAGTGAGGGCACGTAACTTCTCTTCTTCATCCCGTGCTCTTCTCTGCGCCATTTCCTTGTCCAATTTAGTCTTCAAGATCCTGAAAGACTCCACCGTGACAGGGGTTCCTCGGGTGCGCGCTTCCTCAGCCTGATGCACATATGAATCATCGGCATCCCTGAGCTTGGGAGTCTAAATGAAATCTCACTTCGATTGCCAACCGTTCCCTCTTGTGCTCCTCTGCTATGCGTGCTTTTACACGATTTTCCACTAAACCCGACAAATTTTCCCTGAGGTGCGAAACCAACGTAAACGTCATCGCCATGCCCTTGTTCTCCTCACCCTGTAGGATACTCAAACATTCAGTCGTTGGAACGTAATTCCCGACATACCACATCTAGAACACTC
The DNA here is from genome assembly GCA_038089915.1 of Sutorius australiensis. Taxonomy (NCBI): domain Eukaryota; kingdom Fungi; phylum Basidiomycota; class Agaricomycetes; order Boletales; family Boletaceae; genus Sutorius; species Sutorius australiensis. The sequence continues at coordinate 136,100 of JBBPLR010000006.1, forward strand.
TTCAAAAGGGCTTTACTTTCCGATTCACTTATTTCGCCGTCAACGGCCTCCAGCCGTAGGCCGGGCAGAACGTCGGGATAGCCATCAGTGTAATTGACTGATAATTTTAGCTTGACTTTCTTCCGCACGCTGATATAAACACTGTTGTGGACGGCATATTTAATCATGAAGCTCACAGGGTTCTGCACCATCTACAACAACGTCTGGTTCGACATCGATTTCGATCTGTCTGTCCGATATAGCTTTGTATGAGTGTTGAGCGAATAAAGTGTATGGTAAAAATATCAGGTACGAACTTGATAGCTCTGATGGGTATATGGCCTCGAGAACCTAGTTTTCGGTGAGCGACGATGATACGGATACATAAAGACTTGACAACCTCGAACTCTTCCTGCAGGACGGAGGACATGCTCACACCGTTAGTTCATCCGATATCCGACACATTGGTTCCGAGGTCAGGTTACTACATTTTTGGTCCTGAACGTTTTCAACCGCGATCATGTCCTGGAGGTGTCAGCTTACTCCAGCTGTTCTACGATATGTTTCTCCTTCACTGCTCGAGGGTCGTGCAACATTGAGCCCTGCAGTATTTTTGAACGGTTCTCGATGTATTTCTCAGTCCTCTTCCACATCGCCGGACCTCGGTGGTTTCAGCGTCAAGGACATGTTAGGGAAAGCATTGGATTTCAAAGGAGCGTTTTCAGAGCACAAGTCGCCTGCCGATTTATGGGCAGGCAAAAGTAGTAACCTGAAACTTCCTCCACCTCCGGATACATGGACAGGTATGTTCACCAAACGTCTCCATTGCTTTGTGCCAAATGTAAGACACAGGTAGACGGCTTGTTGTCCGGAATGGGGACCTGCAGAATACTTTCCAACAACTCAACCTGCGTCTACGGCAAAACCGCGTCGCCAAAGAGATTGCACTGACCATTCGGCACGAGAAGAAAGGTGACAAAAGGGCTCGGCTTCGCAGCGAAAGGTGGAGAAAGCGGTTTGCCGACGCGGCATGTACAAGCTTCCTAGAGATCTGTCTACGCGTGCTGACTACGTACTTTCTCTCACAGGTCAGGAAAAAAGTGCAACTTGTCAGTACTATACGTCGGCGGGGTGGCTGAGTGAAGCCCTCCACGCTTCCGAATCTGTATGCTACACGATTCTGAGCTACCCTGTTGATGGTGATTGGTCACATCTCATTGCCCTTGACCTTCCGTGTCCAGTTTCTCGCGCGTGTGGAAAACCCGCGCGGAATCTCACTCGGATTGCTGCGCCGCAAGCCTTTCGTGTGCACCAATCTAAAACAAATTCAATCAACTTCACGACTCTTTCACCGTGCACGGCTACCTTTGTGATGCAGTGGCTACCGCCGCTAAATGACAAGCCCGCTCCAGGAATGGGCAAGACCCCATCAGGGCGTGAGGCGCTTGGGGGCGCAGCGATTTTGCGGGGTTGTCCGCGACGGTGACCAAGAGCCGAAGACCCTTGTGAAGATGACTTCCAGGCGACGCTTGACTGATGGCATCGTTTTCCTAATTTTGATTGGCCTCGTGTCATTGTTGCGATTCAATTACTGTCAGTCAACCCTAAGATCCTATCGAGCCAAACAAAGTTGCTGCGCACAATGAGCTATCGGGTGGCCCACTTGAACGGTTCCAGCACACGAATCGGCGCCATTGACAGCTGGCAAGATGAGTGGTTCGAATTTCTCACCTGATAGTGGCCCTCGATTTGGTCACCGCACCCTCTGCACCTCGTGTTTACCACGATGAATCGATGAATAGTGTTCTTCCGCTGCGATGCACCGCTTCATGACATCGGAGATAAATTATCTTGCACCTCGTGAAGGGACAAGAATGGCTGGAACCCATCTCGTTAATCCGCCGAGAAAAAAACGCGATATGAATGTGTATGCTGATGCATGATGATGTATTATGAATCCATCGATCGAACACGGAGTAAGATGTGATTGCGCCTTCGGTTCCCGTCCAACGAGCTCCGTCGATTTAAAATTGCCATGCATCTAGTACTCTAGATGGCCTGAAAGGGGCTGCACATTGGTTCTTGCAACGTACTCTTTATTTGCGTTCTTGGCCTAATTTTGTCATGTATCTGCTTCGCCTCGCCTGGTCTGCTAATGTGACCGGCGACCGTAGGAAACGAGGTTGCCTTGCGCATTTGTGACACAACCGCGGCACCCACACAAAATCCATCAAAACATGACATTATGCACTTACCGGAGACTGCTTTAAACCGCCCTCGAGCTCGTGTTAGCTCATCAACGCTCCCTCCAACCCAGTTTTACTTCTTCTTATAATGTGTCATAATGTGCGTGCTTCGTCCGTCCAGAACCAGGGCTAAGCGCTAATGGTTGTCACTCCGCTCCAGATAATTGACGGCCGCTACCACACCCCTTGTGGGCATTTCGTATCCATGTCGACACGAGTACAGGATTGCTTGAGACCTAACTGTCTCTTTAGCAGAAGACATGTGCACCCCGTCGGTAAGGATATGTTCTCGGTGCGGCCCGAGGGGGAATCTGCTAACCTAAGCCCAAGGATGTAAATCCCAGTCTTGTATTAGATTGATGGCATTGCCCGTCAAAAACCCGATCCGTATTAGTCCTTCCGTCTGTTCGAGTTGCCAAATCGGTGGCCCGGTCCCGGTAGGAGCTATGAAATCGTGAAGGCAGTTGTCGGTTGTCAACTTCAGAGTATCGCGGCCGCGCTGGCGCTCGCCGCACCATAGCTAGTTAGTACGGATATACCTTATAATCTTACACATAATCTTTGTTACTCGAAAATCATTGGCTCAACTAGGATGCATCGCACTTTTCGTCGGAGCCCAAGTGTGCGTAGAAAATTCTTGATACAAGCGTTGTTTGCAACCATGGCATCGACTCGGCTCTATTGTTCTGGATGTCAATCAGCCAGAAAAAGAAAAAGAAAGAAAAACGCAGAAATCCAATGGAGGACATGGTACAAAGTGATTGTTTAAACAAAGCGGCGGGACTCGACGGAAAATTCCGACCCTCGGCAGGCCCTCCACTACAGCTACTTCAAGCTTCAGGCCCCGGGTCCGTTCGCCAGAATGGACGGGTTAGAGGGTCTCCCAGTAAATAATGATAGGACACGTTTCGCGACTCAATCCCGCAGTTTATGCGACACTAGGTTTCTTTGTTCCAAATTTGGTAATGGTATGATATGGACTTTTTGGACTGCGTTGTTCTGCACGTCCATATGTGCAAGTCTTGTGCCAGGTTTCTATGGAGACTATGTTAGATTGATAGTGGGCGGTCAGTTGTATTTGTCGAATCTACCTCATACCTGGCTGCCTCGTATTTCAGGTCCCCCACATTCCACCTCGTTTCTGGGAACTCTTGGCTCTGTGACAGTTCTTGGAGAACATGGCATCCAGAGCATCAGACAACTTGCGCTGTTATATCCGAGAAGCGAGGCTCCCAGTCATGGCCCATCTTGCTCCTCGTGGTAAAGCCGGGTCGCCTCACGTCGCTTTGAACATCCGTCCGGAACGGTATCGCAAATTGAGGCTTGTGCATACAGTCAACCCCTCGCTCTTTAACGATATAATTTCCGACTGTTCGTGAATGCTACTAGGCCTGCGCGTGTACAACTAACCATCAACTTAGGGGTAGAGGAATCCGTGCCGTGCAAGTCATTAGGCGTGGACGACGAAGATGAGCGTACTGGAGAACGCTTGACTATTCCTTGCGAACCATTCTTTTCTATAGTTCCATTGCCGCTTGGGCGTGCCGAAGACATTGAACGGTACCAGGTTTCTGCAGTGGTTTTTTATAGTCTGACGAAAATTAAAAGTGTATTCGTCTGGGTTGATATGTTTCCCCTGGAAAGCGTTCGCCGCATTATGAACCTCTTATATGTGGATTCAGACTCATGGAAATTTCTTCCCTGCGAGGAAGGACCCTTTTTGAAGATCTTAGCGTGGTCACAAATCAGTGATCAGGGCAAAATGACATCGACACAGCATGCACTATGTCTATTCTTGATGCCGCCCTGGGTGCTATCCGCAACGGACCTGCAGGATTTTTCTCGGGGACAGTCGGTATGTAGCCACCCAACTCAGAAAGTTCTCGAACGGGCTAATGGTTCTTAGTTTCCCGATCGTGCCTCATTGGACTCACTGGGAGATAACGCACGAAATACCTTTCATGAAAACGAATGGCTTTGGAGCAAGGTTTTTGTCCATTCTAATGCGTCGACAAGATGGTACTAACAGTCAATAAGGTCTGGGATACCTGCATCTGCAGAGATTGTCCGTGGTTTATCATTACGACTTACACGCATTGGGTTATTGGAGTCTTCTCTGCGGGTACGTGTTTCGGAATGCTGGTTTGCCATCTTTTTCCGACACGTGACCATAGGCTGGACTACGTCGTTTGTGTCCCCTGTCTGGGCGTTTGATTCGCATATGCCGACAATTCTGGAAGTCCTTGTCTTCTGGTTAATATCATCAATGGGCCACCCCGGTGGATTCATAGTCCCTGAAATCTCCGATGAGTTGGTACATCATAGACAACTTTTGGTTGCGACGTCGCGCGACATCTCTCGCGAAGAGTCTACTGAAGCACTTGCACTTTCGGCCGTTTAACGGAGAAAATCACTGTCAACGTAATACATCCTGTATACGAGATACAACATACTCGTGTCTTTTCATCCTTGCAATCGAGATGCTAGTGTCCTGCGCGGCTTTAGTGCAAGCTCTGCACGCGCTGAGACTCTCAACTGATTAACTGCTACCTTAACATTCGGTACAATCTACTAATGGTACGAGACGCCGGCTACGAGGTGGTAGGGATTGGTAACCGGATAAATCGTGATCTGTACCAACCTGAAGTTCCACGTAGGTACACTCATCGTACCGCCACTATTTCCCTGCAAATATCTTTCAAGTGCTATACGTCTTGGGCCGATTTCGACAAGTACTTGGGTGTCAAAGATACATGTCACGCCCGCGTGCTGCTTGGAGACCATTCTTTTGCTGGCTTGAGCTCAGCTACATCGTCAAGCCCTCACTAGTGACTGCAAATTGAACTAGAGCAATGCCAGTGCAACATACATGGGTGGTAACTAGGCCTCTGATAGTCATGCGGTTGGGTCGATTTCCATTTGGGTCAACTACTACACCCCGTTCCCAAGCTATAGAGAAACCGGCAACTTTGAGGTCCGGTCACAGCTGGTCCACCGGTGCATTCACAGGGTTCCATAAACCCAACCACAGAACCCCTTCGGGACGAATATGCTCAGAGGCGCAGTGCACTTTCGTCCTACGTTTTGAATAGTTTAGCTCAGATCAAGTCGCGAAGCCTTATTTTGTGTCTCCAGTGTCGGTTTCGAGACAGGCACCTGAGAGGGTGTCATCGACGGTGATGTATTCCCATGGAATGATTCTGGTGTCAGACTGCTGTTGTTTGCTACCACGGCCGGTGCGCGCAACAGCTGCGGGAATGGTTCGTACAGTTTCGGCCGGGAGGAGTGAGTTGGCGGGGTGATCTACACCAAGTCAGAGCGATACTCAAAAGGTTGTTGCGGGGACAGACCGATGTAAGTGAGGAAACATGCGGCGTCGTTTGTGGATCCTGAGCCAAGTAAAACTCCAACATTATACTTAACGCATCTAAACGGACAACTTAAGGCTGCTGACCCGGACCGAGGCGGAACATGCTGACCTGCGAGATTCTGTAACTCTGAATCAGAGAACCCGAAATAGTCAATGGCGAAGCGAGAGGCATCTGGAGAGCCGGGTTTGTGTGACGGAGGAGTCGGAAGCGAGGCAGACGGCGGAGATGCGGATATCCGGGCATCTAGCGAGGGCGAATGAGGCCCTTCGGCCGCACGTTGCGCCAGGATAAAGCATGCGGCCGCGATGATACGAGGTACGAAAAAAATGCAGAGTGGCATGCGGTATCTGCTCTGTATATGGACAGCATGCCTAAAATCAAAGAAAAGGAACCTACGAGTCGTGGGCGAAGCTCCACGAGTAATCCTGAACTTGTGTGCTTGTTTGTTCGGTGTCAAAAAGGTCGACCAGAATTACGTGGGGGCTAGTCGTGATGAAGTCGAAACATAGGGCTTCGAGGAGAGCCTCCTCCGTGAGGAGGATCGCGGTCTGCTGCTGCTCAACCTCCTAATAAAACCTATGAGGGGATTTGAGCGATTCTAACGAAGAGGCATACTTGCCACACCATCAACCGGTATGATCGAAGCATCGACTCCAGTTATCTTGGACACGCATACTCTTGCGACGTCGCGTAATTTTCTGCCACACTCCTCTGTTTTAGTCGCTAAAAATATGCATGCGGCAGCGACGTCCTAGCCAAAACCGTCTAAATTGTACGCGAATAAAGAATAAGAGGGATGGCTACTTGTCTGTGATAGTCCTCCATAGAGAATCTCATGAAAAACCGGTGAAACCAGGTTGCTGCGGTGAACGTCGCAGAGGAAGGTCTGTGGCATAACAAGGCAAGAGAAAAGTGAGATCACAGACCCAAAAGAACACGACGAGGACCGCTGACAGTCCGAGGGAAGAGCCCAACCGGAACAAGAATTCGACACCCCTGGCACGATCATACAGTTCTTTTCCGACGGAGTGACCAGATGTGGCTACACTTGGAGTACATCGGAGAGCATCGATAGGGAATAACCACTGCGTGGAGACGGAGTCTTCGTTGGGAGGAGCTCCCATGATAGCGAACAGCGCCAACGGAAGGAGTCCGGTTAGGATCTTGAAGAACCAACGCCACCGAACGATCACGTAAGGAATATGTGAAGTACGTGTTAATAATGTAGCCCATTACTTACTACTGACCTACAAGTTGTCTCAGGTCTAGGAACTTTTGGAACGCACGGTGTTTCGGCTTGGAACGCGAACAACATATGATCATGCTCACGTCCCGTCGCGGCCAGACCAGGTCAAGGTCGGAGTCAGTCGCTACCTTACACCCGCGGATCTCATGTACGTGCCTCATGCACTGCCTGTCCTTGGGTACTGCTCGTGAACGTCTCATTGCGCGCTCTGCATTGCTATCGTACGAATTTGACTCTCATCTGGATGGTCAAGGGCACCGAAGAATGTGGATTTTCGCAACTACATTTAGAGCGGACGATTCTTCCGTTTTGCAACACGTAGCTCCGCGGTAAATTTGTCGCCACGTCTATGATGTGTTTTGACAAAAAAAATGAAGGTTGGTGACACACCACCGCCTGACGAAATTGCCAATTGCTGTAGCTCAACCATCCTCGGTCTATACTGAACGCCGCATCTCGCGCTGTTCCGTCTCTGAGTTTTATGACATTATTACAACATCGTGACAGATTTCGAATGCTTATTCTTCTCGCGGATTTCTAACCATCTCCTCTCATTCTGACCTTTTCCCCTCCTTTTCATGGTTGTTTACACACTTTTTTGGGCGGTCCTGTGATTTATCCCTCATCACACACTGATATGGTGCGAAGTACTTTCTTTTCGGCGTTAATCCTGGCTACAAAACTCATGTTCATCCTGATTGCAGCAATATCCGTTGACGACCTCAACTGAGAGTCGCACTGCCTTGTTACTGTAATCGACTTAGCCTCTTCCTTGTTGTACACAAGATGTGCACAAGGAGTCTATCTGGCGATCTGCGTGCCGCCCATCCGCTGTCAGTGTTTCTGTGGCGCCCTGTCAAATCAGGCTGTGCACCCACTGTACTGCTCTGGAAACTGACGGCTAATGACGGGTCAGCTGTCGTCTCAAACGGTTTGGATCAAGTCCTTACTATTGCCAGCAGGTGTCGGTGCATGCAGAACAGGTGTCTGAATGTCTCGAGCTGAACTTGCAATATTGATTTTCGCACTGAATCTGCAAACCGATCAATAATGTTCACCCTTGATGGCCATGACCAACCATTTCGTCCGGCTATCCAATCCATCATTCAAGATACTCGGGATGCGAGGACGAAGACGGAGAACGAACCAAGTCATAAACATGCCCACACCGTTTGTAAGTGACTTGCACTCTGGTACGAACGTTGGTCACTAGGGCCTGAAACGACCACACGACAAAGATCACTGACCTTCTCCAGCGGCACATATCGAACGGAAATGTGGTGGGGGCTTTATCGAGGTGGGGAACTACTCGGCTCCCAAACCTATTTTAAAGGTGGAGAGAAAAAGTAATTTCGGGGCAACTCAGATCGTCACGATCTTGCGGTATGTCACTGATTAGGCATCGGTCTGCTTGTTATGCTTGGACTATCACTGAACTCATCTGGTCGCACCGTGACAGCGTGCCGCACGAGGGATCCGTTCGGTGTTCCTCGGGCAGAGCTATTTTCGCTCGGTCAACGGCGAACGCAATGTCATGTACCGTACATTTGGGGTAGGAGAACTAAATACCCCGTGTTCCGGCAAAAAGCCAAAACTAAAAGAGCCAAAACAGTCCCCCTTTGCGGACGGTCACAATACAAACGCATCCCAGCAAAGAAGGGCTACCAATAGCGAGGCGAAACGGTTCCAAGCGGAACAGCGCACATTTTATTTGTCGGGACGGCATACCGATGGTTATATAGCTACCTCGTGATCGGTCCCCACCATAATTGTCCCTGACATTCTGGATCGCATTTCAAGGGCGGAGCGGGATCAAACTCCAGGAGGACTACCGCGGTGCTTTCTGTTGCGGTATCTCGCTCATCTTGGACAGAACTGGATGGGCGGCAGCTGTTCCAGTGAATGCTTTGCTGTTTATATCTGCACCGAATGCGCGGTTAATCTCGAAAATCAGTTTCTCAAGGGAAAGTGCGCTGTTTATCGAAGCTGATCAGTTTGATGAGCTGTTATTCTGTGTTCTAGATGCTTCTCGAGTTTTCCCGCAGGAAGACGCGTGTTCGTGCTCTTGAGATGCCGCCAATAAACTGACAGTGCTCGACATGAGTCTCGCTTATCCACGGCTTGTTCATAGCATCCAATTAGTCACTACCTTGTCCGCCATATCGGCGAGTGAAATTTCAAAAGCGTAAGTGTATCTGTAGCCGATCACCAATAAAGAAAGCTTATCGCAAACTTTATCGCGTATCCAGAGTGCGACAAGATGCTGTTATACGGGTCTACGGTGGAATGCGGTCATCCCGCAAACATTCCGACGAGATACTGGCTAACTCCTTCAGGGGTGAGACTGCCCACGTCAGAGAACACAAGGGTAATGAGATCAGGCCTGTGTGGGATCAGAAAACAGTATGCACGCAGAGCGTGATAATCACCTTGTATAATCCACGTCTGGATGACATGCGATTTGCTCACGCGTCATGGTCCTTGGTCGTTCGGGCGATAATTTATTTTCACTCTTCGCTGGATCCTTGTCCTGCAAAGCAGGCCAAGCTGAGGAAGGAGATGGTAAGGGGAATGCGAGTATACTAGGATTGTGGGTTGGAAGATCATATTGCGATAGCGGAAATAGTCTATGAAACTTGTAGCTTGAGGATTGATCGTGACGGTGGCGTCAGCACGAGTTATGGCGATAATTACGGCACAGACCTCTCTGCGAGGGCATAGAACGGAATGTTGGCGGCTTTTGCGATGATGGCTATTTGATTGCTGCCGACGGCGTTGATCAGGCCACCGCTTTCCACTACGGCTTCTGAGCCAACTAGAACGAAATCGACTTTATCCATAACGTATGATACGGCGGAATCGAGGACGATCGTGCAAGGGATTCCCGCTGCAGTAAGTTCCTCGTATGTTCGGAGACTGACGTGCCAAGTGAGTCCCAGATTCGAGGGCCAGGAGGGCAGAGAGAAGATCTAACCCGGAGCCATGAGGCCTTGCTTCTGTGACATAGACTGAAATCCGCTTCCTCTCGTGTGCACGTAGGAGGGTTTTCATGACGACTCTAGAATAGGAATGAGTAAGAATCTCAAGGTTATGTGAGTGGGAGAGGCGATGAAACATGCGTGAACACTCACGATCGAATCGTCCTTGATGAATCCGAGGGCAAGTTCAGCTATTTTATCGCGATAGGTTAGGGCTTCTGTGGCGTATTTTTGACCTTGCTTGACGAGCTCCGTCTTAAGATCGGAGAAACTCTTTGAAGGGTGTGTAGTGGTGTCGGTGGTATGCGTCCGGAGCGGGGTCACTCACGTCGGAATCGTGTGGAAATAGGGTGACAAAGGCGATGAAGAGCTCGCAACCGGCATTGAGACTGATGGGATTGGGGGAACGATCACCCAAGATTTTGGCACCCTCGTTGAGCGCTTTTACGAGCTCGAACATGGTTCCGGCTATGGAGGGGAGTCACACGGGACGGTGCGCGGATTCGATGAAGAGAATACCATCGGACCTCTCGACGAGCTTGGTAAGAGCCAAGATAGCGGCGAGAGGGGTAGAAAGCTACGCAAAAGAAAAGTAACGAGTTGGCACGGATGAGAATATGGATACGAACCTGTTCGTCTGCGAGGAAGGATTGGTAGACAACCCATACGTCGAACGGGACGTTGTTGTCGGACATGGTGATATGAAAGGATGATAAAGTCACGTGGTTTCGTAATAGATGGGTCCATATTTGGGAATTGTTGTGGGGGGTCGTCAAGGGGGGATATTTGCGCGAATATTTTCCAAATTTGAAAAGATTATGTATTAAAAGTGTGAATATTTATCTGAAAGTAGACAAATTGTGTCATAAGATGGCTTGTCGTCGAAACACGTTGTACGACCGGCGCGGGGTCAAAATGGCCATTTATGTGGTCGGGATCGCACCGCACCCGCCAATTATAGTGGACTGACCCACGCCCGCCCGTCTCCCCTCGTCCCTCAAAAGGTCCTTTCTCTCTCTCCTTCCCCTCCTCCCCCCCTGTCCCTCTTTCTCTATCACCCACCCTCGAGGTCGTTGATCTATCGATACACGCCTGGAAAAGGGCAGGCTCTCGTCCCCTCCGTTTTCTCCCTATAAAACCCTTCCTCCGTACCCCTCTTGCTCAACCCTCATGCAAACACCGCCCTCTTCTACTGCTCAGGTCCATTTTTCTAGCGACGTCCGTAACATGGACAGCTGGGCCCGTCGCACCGGCATACCTCTCACCACTGCCGAAGCTTTGGGTACAACGTATGCCCACGCTCACAAGTGGCTTCTCTCTCTAAAGTCCCAGCTCATACAACAGCATGGCTGGGAGGAATCACAGCCTGCAGACCCTCGCATGCTCTTCTCCATCGAAGCCCCCTCCCCTTGGCGCTCTCCGAGTGGCCTCCCTCTCAGCCCAAAATTGAAGTTGCAACTCCCAATGCATGCTTCCTCTTTCTTCTCTCCAGAGAGACGCGTCCAATGGCAGATGGTCTTCCATAGTGACGTGTTTGCAACCCAGCGACTCATCGTCCAACCCATCAGCGACATTCTCAACCTCATCCAATGTCTCCTCACCGGCCTTGTCACCCTCGTCCATGAAGAACAGCTCCCACAGGGGTCGTATACCACCACCCGTGGTCTGCCTTCTGTCCAATGGATCAACGCCAATCAAGCTGCTCTTCTCGAGGTCTTTGGGCGTCCTCATTTTAAACAGCTCTGGAAAGCTTCCAACGACCGCACGACTTCCTTCAAGGTTGATTTTGAACCCCGGCGACGCTGAGCCGACCTAATGCTTGCATCCACAGGCTCAGGGGAATGGGCCTCGGGTGCTATAACCCGCTGGACGGATTTTACGAGTTGCGTTCTGCTTCGCCCTGCGCTCATCCATCGTGTATTTTTTCACCGCCCACTGCACCTTTGGCATCTGTGATTCGCCACCTTTTTTAATCCGTTTCGGGCATTAAACTGTCACATAAACGCTTCATTACGCATCCCTCATAATTTTGACACCGAGTAAATGATCACTCCCATTATCACTATAACACTAATTCGCTTTATTCATTCAGTACTTTTATTGGCACCAGTTTAATGACTCCTAGTAGCACAACATTCATTTCAATTACTTAGTGCCCAGTCGTTGTCCAGATAATCCTGCGATGCTTTGCAATGACGATCACACCGTCTCTCGAGCTTAGCTGTATATGTGACCAGCCCTCGACCCTGGTAAGCGAAAAACCTGTGTGCGGGCACGAGAGACTCGAACAAACGCCCAGTGATGACATGACACATTTCGTACACCTGTGCATAGAAACTGGGCCGAACGCATGTTTGTTTGAAATTGACATCAAACCTCTCAGCAGTAAACCGCAAGCGGCCTTGGGAATGAACTATCATGGCAGAGTGGACAGAAAGGCGAGGAACGAACGTCTGCCTGTCAAAGAGGTTGACAGGAACCGCGGACGAGCAAAAGTTGCAAGAGGGCTGTGTTCACGTACCAGTTCTATTTTCCGCATTCTAGATCCATTGTCCATGGGAGCGAGACCGACCGACAAGGCATTTACTAAGCCTGTAGTGATCAGGGTTCGTTCGCGAGCACAGGTCAGCTTATGGCGCGAATATTTACCCGGACTTGCCCTACAAGTCCCCTGGTTGATTGCCACGTCAAAGCAACCCTCTCACCAGTGTGATAGGCTCGACGTTGCGGAGGACAGGATTAGAGGCGAGTCCGCCCAACAATTCCAGGGTTTGGGATTAGAAGCAAGCGCACGTTGGAAGAAACGCACCAAAAGAAAACACGAGTGATGCATGCGGGACAGACAGACATGGTGCAGCATGTGGCGCTACCCGCGGCCCGGGTGGCCTTCCCACAGCGTATAGTTGGCTCAATTTCAGTAGCGAACACTAGATCGAGTCAGGCTCGATGAGTTCGCAATCGGTCGTACCGTGCCAGAGCGCAAATTGCCCACAAGGAAACCCTCCATCGCGACTAGAATGCCCGACGTGCAACAAGTATGTCCAGACCGACTTGCTTGGCCGTCCTTGCTAACACGATTTAGGCTAGGCATCCGCGGTTCCTTCTTTTGCGGTCAAGAGTGCTTCAAAGCAGACTGTGGGTACATCTATCGTTCCATATTCTTCGGTAGCTAATCCTATCCCTCGCAGGGGTATATGTCATTCCCACTTTAATACGCTTCCTTACCCTTGTCACCAGAAAACACACAAAGCTGTTCACGAACTAGCGCGTGTCCCCGTCTCAAGTGATGTCCGTCCACCAACTCTTGAGTAGCCAACTCATCGTTCCGTCTAGATGGCACATTCAATCCATTCCCTAATTACGCGTACTCTGGGTCTTTGCGACCCATGTATCCACTCTCACCGAAGCGTCAAGTCCCGGATCATATACCGCGACCAGACTATTCCGACCGCGAAGACGGTGGGCTCACTCCTATTGTATAGCCAGCGCTAACGAATACATCATCCACTAGGTGTTCCCATCTCCGAAATGCGCACATTGGGACATCCTCCGCGAATTCTCAATCTAGATGAAATCGAGAAGATGCGAACTGCATGTCGTGTAAGTGCCGAGTCATTCTCTCTCTTGACGTCTCTTTACAGCTTTCCTGTATGTCGCCTTGGATCTTACCCTTTCGTGCCATAAAATTCGTTCTCATCCAGTTGGGGCGAGAAGTGCTCGACCTTGCTGCATCCCATGTGCGACCGGGAATTACCACAGATGAAATTGATGCAGTCGTCCATCAAGCTATCATTGACCGGAATGCATACCCATCTCCACTCGGTTATCGCAAGTTTCCAAAATCCGTCTGCACGTACGCAATATCCTTACCTCTTGTATGAGCTGGACTCGACGTAAAAGAAGATCTATCAATGAGGCCATCTGCCACGGCATTCCTGACCAACGAAAATTGAGAGACGGGGATATCATCAATCTCGGTCGATCTCCCCCTTTTCCTCAATTGTCGTTTTACTAACATAAATCCACAGATATCTCTCTGTATTATCAAGGTAACCCTTTTCGAGATCACGGTTTCATGGTCTCCAATCCGAGTCTTTTAGGTTTCCACAGCGACCTTAATGCCACATACCCTGTCGGAACTATTGACGATGATTCAGCAAAGCTGATTCGAACGACGCGTGACTGTTTAGATGCGGCGATAAGAGTGTGCAAACCAGGGGCATTGTTTCGCGACATCGGAAAAGCCATGTTAGTTTCAGTTGTAATCTATGTTTTCTAACTGTTGACTTGGAGTAGCGAACCGGTTGCCAGAGCCAACAACTGCGCGGTGGTCCGCACATACACTGGACATGGTATCAACCAACTGTTCCACACCGCCCCCAACATCCCTCATTACGCCAAAAACAAAGCAATTGGGACTATGAAACCCGGAATGGTGAGCGGTCTTTCCATGACCTCGGTGCCATTTTTGACTGACCTCGAACACATCAGTGTTTTACCATTGAACCAGTGAGCATCGATATACATGGGCGCAATTGTTATTTACTCGTGTGCACAGATGATTAATCTGGGTACCAACTGGGACACGCAACACTGGGATGATTCCTGGACCGCAACTACTATTGATGGCAAAAGGAGTGCACAGTTTGAGGAAACATTGTTGTATGTGACCCTCTTTTTGGCTCGAGACCCACGCTCATCGTCCGATAATAGAATAACTGAAACAGACGTGGAGGTGCTAACGGCAGGGAAGGACTTTGTTCTCTAAAGCTCATTCACACACAAAGTGCCCTACATGCGAATACAACGCTCTGGTAAATGCTTCCGCCATCAAAACTTAATCCACTCCGCTCCAAATTCTCAGCGATTAGCAAGGCACATCAAATCATATCCCCAAAGCCCCTTTATGTGTACATATTCTTATCCTTTTCTCGTCACCCTGTTTACACTAGGGAATCGTCAGCCGCTGACAATGTTCTTGGTAAATACAACTTGGAGTTTAGATACATTTTACCCGAACCGCGCGTCTCTTTTACTTCCGCACGTCATCCTTCCCGACGATACACCTATATCTGCAGCGGCCTCGACGCCCAAAAAATGTCCGAGTCTGAGCCTTATCTTCTCGTTGAAAAGTGTGGAGCGTCGCGGGGGAAGCCCATCTATGTGATCACAAAACATATCCCGTCAGTTGGTACCATTGATCAAAGTTACTGCTCGTTTCACGATCCTTCCCCTTATCAGCGCGACAGATGCTTATCCTAGTCGGACGGTATGCCTCGATTTTGATGGGTATGCAGGGAGATTGACTTGTACAGAGAGAGATCAGGTGCATGGACCTAGGCGGCGAAGCTCTGGGCTCTTTCAAGACAAAACAAGAAGGATGTACCCAAATACAAGTGAGTCCATACCCTTGAGAAATGCAGCGGGATCAGACACCGATGTATTTTCTCGGCGCAGTTTTTCAACGAACCATCAGGGCATCTCAAGTAAGCGCCTTTCTCGAACGGAGGAAATGACCCAAGTTGAGAATAGAAACGGCAAGATGTACCAATTCCGATTGCGGCTTGGAGTTCTCCAAGGCAAGTCTCCAAGTGAATGCGTACATCCAGATCAAAGGTCTGCCGGCCTGATGCAAGTGATACCTCGCATTCGATCTCTTGTTTCGCTGGAATTTTGACCTGGCGTCACTTCCATTTTCCTTGTACGGATGGATCTCGCAATGTATATACGAACACCATGCGATCGATACAGTAACCATAACAGAATGTTTAGGTGTGATCGTGTCCACTGATCTCCTCGTTCAGGTCCGCCGTTGCATTCGGAAAGGTCTCCTGCTTATCAACAGTCGCTATGCGTTCTACAGGTACGAGATCGGAAAGACTCTCTTTGCGCTGTCGAGGACGCATGTGAAGCGATTGGCTGTCAGACACTTGCACACCTGACGAAGCGCTAGATGACCCAGCCTGGTTGGTGGATGTCATGCGGAGCCGCTGGAGGTCGGCATAGGAGCCTTGTCGGCTACGGGATTTGCTTCGGGGTGCATCCTCGTAGGCGTGAAGATATCCGATCACATGATCGTAATCTCCATGGTCCTCCTCATCGGACTCGTCGGGCGCAGGTGTTGCTGGTCTGCTAAGGTCATGACTAGGTGTATTCCCCCCCGACGTGCTAGTGCCACGTTGAGATGTGCGACTCCAACCAAAGAGGCGTTCATCTAACCACGTCTATCGGATTGAGCCAGTCGTCAGGTGGTAATACGTGCTCACTAACCATAGGATGAATAAGCAAATTCCCTTGCGCATCTACTTGTCCTACACTGCTCTTCCGTCGCCAAACCCCTGGGTCGGTGGACGGAGGGGCGCTCGCAGGCACCAAGATGCGGAACTATCCAGGATGAGGAACGGAAAAGCACTAGTACACAATACGTGAATGCATACCTGATCAAAATCGTCATACAGCTTCGGTCCAAATTGGTTAATCACGTCGGCCACTTCGTTCGAAAGACGTAATCTCATGGCCTTCAGCTTGTCGAGGTCTCGCTGCTGTCCAGGAATAAGAGCGACAATGAGAGGCCGAAGAGATCTAGAGGATGTTCGAATGACCGGGCAACCCCACAATCGAGATTTGCTTACTTGAAGACATCCATTCCGGCCTCGCCGAATTTGAGGGCGGCATAATTCATGAAAGGGAGGGCGCACATGACGAGGAACGGCGTCCACAGCTGTAGTGACGGAGGTACGTGGGCTTTCATAGCGATAATGGTTGCTAGGATTGCATAGCACGTGTACAAAACAGGGGCAACACCCATGGAGATCAAGATCTTCCAAGTTGCGAGCACATCTCGGCCGGCGACCTTGACGGCGGAGGCAGCAAGCGCCTCTACATCAGTGCAACGACTTTGAGTTACGTCTCTAGCTTCTGGGCGTTCTTACTCACCTTTTGCCTTCTTTTTCGACATGACAGAAGCAACGATAAACATCGGGCCATTCAGAATGACACCAGGCAGCGCCAAGGTGGTCCAGACCATTAACAGGGCAAGACGATAGAGAAGAAGACCAAGAGTCTTCCAGCTTGCCTTCTTAGCGCGCGGTACCTGATTTTGCCACGATGATTCCAGTGTCGTTTAAAGAACGAACGCGAATAGAGCACACCTGATGGTCACGGAGACCGAGATCCCTTAACAGACGGTTATACTTTAACACGTCGTTCCTAAGTTTCTGGACTCGCGGTTCGTCTTTGAAATGTGTGTAACCTTCGAGGAAACGTCGATTCAATTCAACTACTTGACCCAATGTGAGATGTTGGCCAGGCGTCTTGTAAAGTCGCCGAACAGCTTGTATGAGCTGCGAGACGTGTCTTAGCCAGAATCTGAAACGCACGAGCGAACAATCGCACCATAAGAGTGTCATAGTCGGGAGCCCGGATAGTCACGGTCTTGAGACCATCATAAATCAAATCGAGAAACTTTGCAACTGCCTCACGTTTCCGGCTGCCACCCTCGTTGAACATCTCAATCAGCTCCGTCGGAACGTCCAGCGCGGTTCCGAACTCAACGACTGCACGCGAACGGAAGCGGTGAGCATGAAAGTAAGAAAGACCAACTGGCACGATTTTGACTTTGACATTTGGATCGTTGGCCATCGCTCCAAGAGCCATGATGGAGACACCGGCTTTAAGGGGAAGCAAATCAGTGCGGTCATGACTTCCGCCTAACATCATGTCAGTCGCAGATGATGATACAATTGATATTGTGGCCTAACCTTCAGGAAAGATCCCGATGCAGCCTCCTTCTTTCAACCTTTGGTAGACTCCACGGTACATCTCTTGCTGATCAATGAAGGGAAGCGTCTTGAAAGCCAAACCATTCTGTCCTTGTGCCTTGGCCTCGGCCAATCTCTCTCTGATGCGTGCCGTCCCTTTTCCCGCCTCACCTCCAAACTCTTTCTTGACTCGGAGCTGCGTGTCAGAGATGATTTCCACCACTTCGGCCGCTGCTGAGTTGACGGATTTCGAGAGCATAATTTGCGTTTTGGGAATGAACTCGGACTTGAAACGCGTTCCTTCCCCGATGACAAGACATGGGTCGTCCGGAGACAATGAAATCAGGCCGGTTCCGGGCTTCGCTTCATCAGCTGCCCGAGCCACAGGTACTTTGCAAAGACTGAGTGCACCAATACTCTCGGCAGACACAAAGCGCTTACTGCTATCCATTTGGCGGGCGAAAAAACCTACAGCCTGCCGCTTCAAGCTCTTCGCCGCTATTAAGAAGGCGACCCGACGGCGAGTTTCCCTGAATACTTCGAGACTCAGAAGCAAGGGATCAAGGAACTGCGGGGATGGTCTACGAATGTAATTACAGAAGTCATGTAGAGACATACTTGGTTATGATGGGGAGCACCGACGAAGATGATGGGACCATCATGAGGGATATTGAAGGCACCACGGGGGCGTATCTCCCTGAAGAATATCTGGGTAATTACCCTCCAGAATATCAAGGCAGCTTCATATGTGACTGTCGGCATGTCGAGGACGGTACAAGTACGTCGTAAAGTGTTATGTGGAAATGGTCATGAGAGATTGACACTACTGTCGTCCAGCCAGGAAATGTTGGTGAGCGTCGAGCGTCAACACGGACAAACTCAACATCATGCCGACCCGGCTAATGATTATTACTACGATATTCTGCTTGCATGTGCGTACTGTACATATGTCAGGCAACAACCGAAGCGAGGGCGAAATGAACATGTAAGATATGATGATGAGCGAAACGATCATTCAACGAACGTGCGCGGTTTGCTCGCACTAGCGGATGAACCATTGCTTGCCGCGCTCGCCCGCTTATACCGGAATATGTCATGCAATTTGTGAAGCCTATCTTCCCCTGGTGGTTCTGATGCGTGCAATGGCGATCGTGGACCGTTCCCAGATTCCCGGGTCACGGGCGAGCCGGGGCTCGGTTCATTCTCGTTAGCTTCGAGCTCTGCCATTAACCGTGAGTACGCTGCTGAGGGTTCCCTGAATGCACGTACTGGATAGCGTGCTCGCAACGGCCACCGTCCTCTCTAGATCCTCTGCAGCACGACTTGCCAGTGCACGGTTGATGTACTTTCGGAACGCCGGTCCGGTTGCCTCGAGAAGCTTTTCCACTTTCGGTCTTTTATGTGGGTAGTTCTTCAGGAAATGGTGTAGTTCTGTAATACCCTCCTTGTGCATCGCGCCAGTCGTCTCACTGGAAATGTGATTGATGATGGTAATAAGCTGTGCCTCTGGATCTGGTTCTTCTACAGGAGGTGAAAAACCATTGTGTGAAGATGTACTTGGACTAGTCCGGTGACTGGGTGAGGAGCGGCGGTGGTTAGCAGAAACCGAGCCCGTCGGAGAAATTGGCCGGCTAGAAGCGGCTGAATATGGCCGACTGATAGGATCCGGTGGACTCCCACTTGCCCTTGTCGGGGGGTCTGCGGATTTCGAGGCCGAGTTTAGGATGCGGTACACGTACGGATATACGATGGTAGCGGACGGATCATCGAATGAAGCGGACAAAATGTCATAGGATTCATCTCCGTAGTGGCCTGCGCGCCAGGTTAGGAAACGACAATAGTGCGGCGACATTGCATGTCACACGTACCAACCATATGCTGTATGATGACCTTAATGGTCCTCAACGGCATGTCCCCACAGGGGACCTTATTGGTCGCTCTCGCACGCCATTCGTTGGGAGGAACCGATTGGAGGAAATGTTCCACCGCAGGAAGGAGTTCCACTGGATCTAATTTCTGTTCCTTGAGGTCCTGGGGAATGTTCCGTGCAAGCTTCCACACGCATTTGAGAACGAGTTCAGCTACCCGCGATTCTTTCGAATCGGGTGGGGTACCGGTACTAGGAAACGGTTTGATGATTTGGAGAAGGAGGGAAAACAAGGAACTTTGGGGTTTTCAGCATATATTGGTAACACTGAATGTGAGAACAAGCTAACCGGAATATGGACATCCTTCGGGCAGTTGCAAATAGACGCAAAATTATCATGTTTATGAACCGTGACAAGTCCTTGACTTTGGTAACATTGCTTTCATCCGTCTCTAGAAGGCGCAGCGTAAGCTCTTCGAGCAAGGGCGTGAGGATTTCGACGGTTAGTGACTCTGCCAGGAATGTGTGGTCGCAGAACGTGTTGAGAGTTTGTATGAGGTGCTTCGCAAGCCGGAAGTTTTCGTCGAGAACTAATTCTTCTGGTCTTTCGAATATGTGGGTCATCTGTAGCGTGATCGTCTCGATCAGGCCCTCCGTGTGTTCTGCGAGGTCCCTGTATTCGCGTGAAGCATGTCCGTCCTCGGGTTTCGTCATAAGTATCTTCTGTATCTTCTTGAGTGCGTCAACACTACGCGATGGGTCACTGCTGAGGATACTTGAAATCGTTATCGTCACATCGTTGGCACCGTTGGTAGGGGTATTGTCATAGGGAGGGGCGGGATCCACTAGGACGTCGATAGTGTCACTAGATAGAAGGGGGGGTGTATTGGTCACCCGAGATCCATTCGTCCGGGTCGCGTATGGCAGTTCAGATGGTTCCTCAGTTGGTCGTATTGCAGCATTGTTAGTTAATGTGGGAACAGTGGGTCGAGTTACCGACCGAGGCTGTGCCAAACGAGAGGGGAGTATGCTTTTGGGACGCAAGCCAGATGCCGATGCTGATGGGATCCCAGATGTGCTTGCCGCGGGCGGCACTATTACACCGGAGGGACTGGGTAACTTGGAGGATCCACGAGGTGGAGAAGCAGATCTTAATGAACAGCCAGGGGAAGCAGGTCGTGCAACGCGAGATGTCGTAGAGGGAGCGGGACTTGCAGGACGTGGAATACCTCCTAGCTTCCCAACAGACGGAGATTCTGGTCGTGAAGCGGCGTTCGCCAACCGAGCTACCTGTGAGAGAGGTGCGGGGGTTTGTTGTTCAGGCTTGGCGGGACTGCTTGGACCGGCGACACGCCGGAGGCGCTCATCGAGTTGCGTCTTATCTTTGGGAGAGAGTGGTCCTACCAGGGCCCATACCTTCTCTCCAACAAGCACATATGTTTCACTGCGGATCACATTGAATGAAATTCCGTCTGACCCGTAGCCGACGCACCTGAGGACAGACAACGCTGATTTACGGACAGCGGAGTCCTTGTCAGCAATCATTGATCCGATGACGGGGAATGCTTTGGTGGGTTGATTACACGCGCCCATTCCGTTACGTTTCAGCAAATTGGCTAGCTCATCCAGCGCCCCTTGTCTAGTCTTTGCCACTTTTGCTTTGAGGCCGTGTTCTAGCAACAAGTCGAAAACTCGACTGTATGCATACACTTTTGGCAGGGACTGTATGATGTTCTGGACACGCACACGCACAGGCTCGCGCGCGTCGCCAAGCTGGGTGAAAGAAGCTCAGCGGCATTCATGCAATCAAATCCCCCAGGATATCTTCACCTTGTATATGAATGTTGGGACAAAGCAAAGCGCTTCTGAATCCTCAACCTGGGCATCGGTGCTGCGTAGGAAGGACATAAGCGCTTCTATAACATCCAGACATTTCGAGGTCAGATTCGACTGTGGTTCGTGAGCCTTGATGGAAACGTATTTCAACGCGAAGTCGGAGCATGCCAAGCCGACTGCGCGCATATCGTCGACAGGAACACCGTATTTATCTTCTCCTGATGCCGCAGCCAAGAAAAACTCTTGTATGGTAGAGAGCCCAGAAACGTGATCGTTAACTGCGTTATGATCACGACTGAAGAGCTGGCCGACCAATTCCTTGGATACATGAGCCTCCATTTGATGTTGCAAGACGTCTGCGAGGTCCTTGCGTGTTGGTCCAGCTTCATTGGTCCACTTCTGCAGATCTTTTGCCAACCTCGCACGTTTCGCTTCCATGTTTATGCTGGAGAAAGGGAGTGATGCCAGTGCTGTCGGGGTGTTAGATTTTGTGACAGGAGCAGTGGCACCCGGTCGTTTCGGTCCAATCTTCCCCGGCACTTTAGTCGTATTCGACGATTCTTCTAGGGGCTCCTCTCTTGATTCAGGTTTGGTTGTACCTTGCGGCAGCTTCCTCCTAACACCGCCGGGTTTGCTCGGAACTCCAGACGATATGGGGGCTGGGGAGGGTGGAGAGGGTGGAGATACCGGAGAAGGTGGGGATGATGGGACAGTAGGGGCAACTGGTTTGGCTGGTAAGGCAGAAGTCGGAGGTGGCATGGCTAGGTCCTTGGAGGCCTGAATGATCGGAACGGCAGTTTTGCGGGATGCTGGCTTGAGGGCATTCGTGTTCGCCATGACTTTGTCGAATCCGACGGACGTGATCAAGGATGGAAGGAGTGCCTGAGCGCCTTTCCTAACATCTGCGCTACGATCGTCCAAGCAGGAAACTACAGTGCCAACCCAATTGCTCAGATCCAGCGGAGATGAAGGGGGACTTCCCTTCAGACAATCGGCAACCCATCCCATGAGTGATGCCCGCTGGGTAGGATTTGTCGCTTCAAGTGCAGTACCGAGGAAGTGGACCATGGAGTCAATACCCTCGCAGGCATTTGCCATCGCTGTCAAAGTTTGGATGGCAGCCGCCCTGATGGGCGCTTTCTGGTCGGAAAGTACGGTCGTCACCGGAACAACAAACAATTTTGTATACTTCTCGAAAGGCTTTCCCATACCCGTTGCAATGCGTGCGACGATATCAAGAGCGAGTGATTGAACTGCCTTGTTAGTGTCGGCTACCCGAGCCTTCAACACTTGCGCAATTTCACCCATCGTCGGCTTCAATCGCTTATTAGCACCTTGATCTAAAATCGCTTGTAGCGCTTCCAAAGCTTCCTTTTTGGTCTTCCATGCGTCATTCTTTGCATCGGCGAGGATAGTGGTACCCTTGAGTAAAGCGTCAATCTCAACCCTGGGGAAAAGGTCCTCCAATGGATCTACGGTGCCTTTGCCTCCATCAGCTGATGTTACGATCATAGAAACAACGTCGGCGGATGTCCGATTCGGCCGGGGGGAAGGAGTTCCTTCAACCTTGTCAAATTCACTCTGAATCGTCCCTAGAAGCTGTGGATTAATATCCTCCAAAAAGTCCTTGATTCCTATGTTTGATCGAATATGAAGTTTGGCAACGTGGACAGGAGGCGGAGACTTACCTGCCCCCGCAAAAAGTCGCACCGTAACAAGGGTCTTGGTTGCGCTGGTACGTACAGCGGCATTGGAGTTCTTCAAAGCGGTCTTGAGGAACTCGATTAAATTACGAAGTGAGACTCCAGCAATTCCGAACTCGAGGACCGCTGTATCCACCCAAGTCAACGCATCCGCAAGAACCTTGGGAGCCTTCTGTTTGCCTAATGGCTCGTATGCTAGATCGACCTGTCTAAGTTTTCGGTGACCGCATTGGATGGATAGCATATCGAACCTTGATTAAGCACAAACTGCAATGAAGTCTTCTCGGCAAAAATGATGAGCGCATCTCCTGCGGGCTTCCTCAACTTTGCATCACCGAGTTTTTCACTCAGGTGTCCGGTTGATAATGCTACGCAGGACCTCCCAAAAGACGGGCAGCGTTCGGCAAGAATGTTTAAAATACCATATAACTTGGCTGAAACCTGGATAAAGCAATCATCAGCAAGTGATGAACCCACGGGGCGAAGCAGTGTTTACCTGAAAATTCTTTTCAGCCCAGCCTTTCTTGGCGATCGCCCTTACGACGACTTCGGCATCTACGTCCTGTACTGTCCCTTCAAGCCAAGTAGTCATCTCGTCGCATGCGGCAAGCCTTGCTTTCCAGTTCGCGTCTCCAAGTCCCTCCATAACAGGCCCGGGTATAAGGCCAGCGGCAAGTGCTTCGGCATCCTCGGGAGTAAGCCTGTATTTAAATGTATCGAGAGCACCTGGTGGGCCTGGTGGAAGAGGCTTTGCGCCTTTGACAGTCGCAGCGGGGGCCACTTTCTTCGCCGCAGGTGTAGCACCTACGGGGGCGCTAGACTTGGGGGCCCCATCAGCGGAGGGCGCATCGCCATTGGCTTGTCCCCCTTTCTTAGCCTAAAACATTCAGCTACATCAATACCAACCATCGCAGCACCGAAAAGACGAACCAAAAGTTTGGCAGTGGGCTTCCCCGCTGGTTTCTTCGGAGGCTCATCCTGTAGAAGTATATCCTCGCTGGGTGGGGTGGGCGCTGATGGATCAAAAGTTGCTTGAGTTGACGCCTTTAGAGGAGGCCTCTTCTTAGGGGGCTCTTTCGCGGCTGGCAGCGGCTTCGGCGGGCCTCCAGACCCAGCCTTGCACTTCACAGTAGCTTTGTCGTAGGCTTCCTTAACCTTCGCCTTCCGCACATCCGCCAAACCATCCATGAGAGCGTTCAGCGGCCGTTCTCCAACCATCTTCATCAATGTCCCCAAACATACAGCAGCTTCACTGCGAGCACCTTCAAAACTATCTTCGAGTAGGATGGCGAGAGGATCCGTAAGCGGTTTGATTTGCCCCTGTAGGACTGGATTTCTTGATGTCGAAAGACAACGACCCAGGAACTTTAGAGTCCCTTCCTTGACTTGGGGGTTTTTGTTTCCTAACGCTGGAAGCATATCTGGTATTATCTCGGGTAGAGATGTCTGTGGGTTCATGATCACAAAGCGATATCAACCAGAAAATGCCTAGAATGCTCACCGTCAAGAAAACGGCGTCTAGAGCAGCTCCTATGGCATCCGTGACATTGGCTTTTCTCTCCTTCAAACGCTCCAACATGGGAGGAACCACAGCTTCCCTGAGTCTTCCAGACAAACTTATCATTCCCTTGGCGAGTCCCTCCATGACGTTGGCGGCCACCATGACACAGTTAATGTTCGCATCTTTTTGTACACAAGCGGCCAAAGATTTTGCAAGCTCCCCTAACTCTGGTGCATCCTGAATCCGGGGAGTGGCGTTGACGAGCGTGAGTAGTTCATCCAGCGTCTCTTTGCGCTCTTTCCATTTTGAGGATGTGAGATTCGTCTGCATGTTCGATGGGAATCTGGCCACGATGTCGACGGGCTCTGCGAGGCTGCGTGGATCAGGAAGGTCTAGTTCTGCTGAGACAAGATCAGTGGTTGGCAAGAGACGTGACGGAATTACTTACCCTCCACTGTCCCAGTACCCACTACATCCCCGCTGGCCTCAGCATCTGCATTGTCCCCAACTTCCCGTTGTTGTTCCCTTGTCGACCGTTTGGCCCTGAGTATCCCTTTTCCTTTTCCTTCTTTCTCCATGCCCTCAAATGCTTCTTGCAGTTCTTTTACCTGCACGGGCTTGAGCTCCGTTAACCATGGGTCGATTGCTGGTCCAATGTACTGATATAGCGTGTGAGTGAGTTGCGTGCCCTCGGCGCGAACATTTTTGTCCGCATGAGCAAAAATCTTGGGTAATGCCTTTAGAACTGGAGCGGGTGGCGTCACCTGTGTGCCGAATGATCTGTAGGTAGTTAAGTGGTCAATGCTAGCGAAATGGCACCCGTTCCAACCACTTACCGAAGGACCTCCCTGAGCGCGAAAACACTGGCTGCAACTGCTTTGGGCTGCTTCGCGGCAAGACCAGGAATGATATCCGCCTACGATGAGGTGAACATGATCAGGACAATCATTCCAAAGGTAACTGACCGAAAGTCGATCACACGCACCACCACCCCGGCGCCAGAATTCTCCACTTCGACATATTGCAAAATGAGCTCAATCGCTTGATTCTTTGTCCCCGCCCTGGCAGAACCAAGACACTTGTCAACCAAGGCAGGAACGACTGTGTCTCTGGATTTGGCAGCAGTCTCGCCTGCGAACTTGACCAATGCTACGAGGCATTCTACACCCTTCTCTTGTGCCACCGCGTTGGAATCTGTTGCTATCTTCTTGAGAAGATCGGGGTTGGATACGTATGGTTTGAAGGCTGGGTCTGAATCTGACGCAGTTGTTTGGAAGGTCTTGATGAGAGATTCATAGGCATTTACGCGGGCTTTCCAGTTCTTGTGAGCGAGCCTCTCAGAGATTGTTAGTGACGAAAAGTCTTCTTCCTGAGGCGGGGGTCCGTCCATGCCCAAGGGCAGACTTGTTGAACGTTTAAAAACAAAAAGATAAACGCGGCTCTCCACTACGAGTTCTCCCGTGGCCAATCGTGTAATTATGTAATCGAAATAAACAACACGTGACTTGACCCCTACAGCGCGACCAGAGACAGTCCGACGTCCGTGACAAGGTCCCACACCTGCTGCGTTTCTCCGTCCAGGGTGCACTCTTCGAAATCCCGCATCGTTGATATGGTGTTGGAATACCGCTCGAGCACAGCGTCCTCGTCCGCTTTCATCCCAAGGTTGTGGAACACCACCATCAGCAGCCATTGAACGTCCGACGTCGCTTCAAACATCGACAGCCGCGTGTAATCATCTTCGGCCATGACAAGGTGGGGCAACGCCTCACGAAGCCCTTCTTCTGTGAAAAGGGTCTCTCTCACCGGAGGTGTCGATAGCAGTCAAATGTAAACGTACCTTTCGAGTTCGAACTAGCGATCATGCATCTCGCCAATGTGTGGCAAGCAAACGCACGGTGTTCCAACTCGCGACCGCTCAGAACCTGTCACACGATCAAGTTCGCTTGTGCTGTAATCGAAGGATGACCGGCATCTTACTTGAGGTAATATTCCCTCCAGTAGGCGTTGGCAGTGCTTGGTCATCCCAAATTCCAGGCCAATATCCGCGAGGAGGATGGTCCCGACCCTATACAAGGGAAATCTACCCTGAAACTCGGCATGCCACAGTGATTGCAGCAGCGGTTGGATCGCTGTGACAGCTTGTCCCCGTCGCTGTCAGTAAAATCAAAATAAATAACACTCCCACAGCCCGAGATTCCCGCTTGCTTACCCGGGCATGCATCACCTGGTGCAGTTCGCTGCTGATAGGAGGAAGTGGGGCCACGCTGTCATCAAAGAAATACTCTTTTGAAACAAACGTTGAAGATGTCGGCTGGCGGGGTAATAAAAAGTCACGGAAGAACCTGCGCTGATTCCTGTGCACATCGTATATGAATTAAGTCACTACATGATTCGAAATCGAGGACCCACTTACCTCCGACTACTCCTCAACGCCAATGTATGCCAGATCATGATCGCCCACTCTTGATATTGATCGAGCGAAAAACCCCGCCAGGTCTCGGGATGAAGGAGCAGCGCCAAAGCAATTTGATACGACCCAGACCGAGCTAGCTGTTCGAGAACACATGAAATGAGATCAACGCTAGCATTACATTATCCCGCAAAACCAGCTGACCCTGTAAGCCCGATTAAGCGTTACATTAAGATGGTTTGGGTCGCCGTCCCCTGCCTTGGCGAATGCCAGGACAAATGATTCTTCCACTGTTGCGAGGTCATAGCATCCTGAGAACTCGTCAAGCAAAGCCACTAAAATAGTAGTTGCTCGAAAAGGCATACCCAATGTACTCCATAAGACAGCCTCCATTGCATGTTGTCCGAGCACCTCTCGCTCGCAAGACGCCGCTCTCTTGAGGTCAACCCAGTGATCGTATAGCCCGAACGCTTGTGCAAGTTTCTCGAAACAAAGTGTCAAGGGCTGACCCTATGACCGACATCCATCAGCCGACCGGCTAATACGTTCGTTCAATCATGCAGAAATCGTACACTCTGCGGTTTCAGGAGCTTTGCGACATCAAAAAGGACCTCAGAGGGATGCAAGTCCGGCTGGATTTCATTCAGTAAAGGCATGTCCTCGGCGGATAAAATCGGGGGCAAGCGATGCAGCATGCTGTTCTCAGTACCCATGAGTGATCGATATCCCCATGAGACGAAATCGACCGAATATACCTAATGCAGTGTTGCAACGTGATACGATCCCCACTAGTGCGCGCGACTGCGATCGCCTCTTGCAAAAGCTGCAAAGTGCACGCTCAGTCGGGGGACATGGTTCCCGAGATGGTCGCGGACCTGGCGGGCCGCAGGATATTCCTTGCGGACGTAGTGCATGCGCACGAGGTTGAGGAGTGCGTGTTGTCGTATTCCTCTACGAACAAGTCATAACTTAAATGACATTGAGAGAATCGGTGCGTACGAATCGTTATGGTCGTGAAAACGTTGTTCAAAGTACCTTCGTAAGTTTTCTGGCCCCGTGACGTCGTCGCCGGTCGAGCTACCCTTCTCCCAACTGGGATGATGTTAATATACAACAGAAGCCTTAAAAGTATCTGGGACAAATCTTACAGTTCCCATGGTTCTGAACGAGCATATGATTTCAAGTCCGAGTTGGTTTTAAAAATCCAGATGTCGCCTGTCAGAGGGTCCTTTTCAACAGGAGTGTAACCAGCTTGATGGTCTCCTGCACACCAAGCTTGATAGTCCCTTTGTAATTGCATGACCCCGTAAAAAGAAAGCTTGATGAAGCTGACGAAGCAGCGACGACAGAAGTAACCAAAGATGGAGCGGCGTGCCTGGTTGACCCACTTGAATTAGTGGATGCGATGGCGTGAGCGTGATGGGGCGTACGAGGACGTTGGGCTGGCACAAACGACTGTCAGTGGGACGCTCCAAGAACCAGCTCATGTGTGTACCTCGTCTTCAGCCTTTTCCACGAATATGGCAGGTGTACCTAAAAGAGAACTGGGTTATTGGTGGCGGCAGTTTGTGCGCACGACGAACTGTGGAAAAAGTTGGTCAACTGGTCTGCACTCGTGAGTTGGCTTGGCTTGCAAACGCTCGATCAGATATTTGGGGACATGGAGATACTTGGTCTTACCACTGCCTCGAGGGCCATAAGGAGGTTGCGGACATTGGGGGAGTCGATGTCCGGTGCAGACCGCAGCATCGACAGGATTTGCTGATGTGTCCTTGGTTGCACGACCTGATGGAGTGAGTTGACCTGCGAACGAAGAAAGACCGTGCACACCTCGGAAACTTCGAAGAGCAAGAAGCGATATATGAACAAGAGGAAGTTGGGTGGAAGATTGTTGTGAAACTCCTTGAAGACGAGAAGGAAGATGGCGATGAGGTCGATGTGGTGTGGGCGGAGGACGTGATGGACAGGCGGGGGCGTTCCTGGCTTGTAGTCCATCGTCGTTGGATGATGAGAAAGACTTTCCTCTTTCACGTTCTCTCATATGGCCACCAAAAATTTAAAGAAAAGAGCTGCACCAACAATCCCTGCAGTAATCCGATTTCACACTCACGTAGACCGTTGTTCACCCCACCACCAGCGTTCAGCGAAAAAGCAAAAGGTAACACCAAAGAGTAAACCAAAAGGAAAGGAGAACGCTTTCGACCGAGGGTACATCGCCATACCTGGCGTCCCTCCCGACGATAATGTCCGCGATGACGATCTGGCCGAGGACGAGGGGACCTTGTTGGGCGAATTTGGCGACACTGTCAACTTCCTCGCCGCGCTGGATCACAAGGGTATAGCAATGTATGCCATCCCTCTTGGCATAGACCAACACTAACAGTAGCTTATCCAGGAGCAAAAAGGAGACCGAACGTCTCTACCAACTTCACAAGCCCGTTCACAAGCCCAGAATTGACGCTCTACCCTCTGTCGACTCGCACGACGAAGACTCAGAGTCTTGGAGCACCGACATGGAGGATTCCGATGCAGAAACACAGTCAGACGATGCCCATTCTGACGCGGCAGATTCCAAAGAACAACCCCCGGACTCTGATACCGAGATGCCGTATGAGCGTGTTCCACGTCTGCACAAACTTCCGGAGCCAGAGACACGTCGAAGTATACCTGGTCTTCCAATCAAACTTGCCGACGGCCGGATACAGGCCTCCGGAAAAGTGACTGTAGCGCCGGCCCGGATTGATGACGACCAAGAGGCGGATGGCCCTACCCGATCCCTGTCGCCGGCGGCGGAGCCTTTGGCGGTGGAGGATGTAGCGACTGGTGCTCGCTTCGGTCGCCCCGCCGTCGCGGACGTGATTGGAAACAGCTCATGCAAAACCAGAATTCAGGGCGCAAAGGACCAAATAGCCGCCCTTTGTCAAGAAATAATTGCCGACCCTGAAAACAGTGTTTGTCTGCCCTAATCGATACCTTCTTTTTGTCTTGTTGTCTTACTCAACATCTCAGCTAGGCTTGCTTCGTCGCTTGCATACCTTTTCTCTCGAGACAATCACGACCTCGACACGTTCGGAACCAGTGAAAAATGACCCTGCCATACGCAAGCTGGCAATCCTCTCGCAGCTCGCGGTGTTTAAAGACATCATTCCGGGATATCGGATAAGACCTTTGACAGACAAGGAAAGGGCAGAAAAAGCCAGTCAGATGGTTGCCCGAACACGTGAATGGGAGCAAGGCCTTGTACTCGTGTATCAATCCTATCTCCGCGCTCTCGAAGCCGAACTCAAAGGTAGGGATTGCTTTGCGCCGCCTCGTGTTCCTCTTTTGAGCATCCATGAAGCCAAGCGTGACCTCGTCCATGTCGCCCTCAAATGCATGTGCACCCTTGCCACAGATGTCACGCATTTCAACTTCCGGGGAAACCTTATGACATGCATTGTGGCCCAGTTGAGCAAGAAAACATGGGATGAGGTAAGTCTCCTGAACGCGTACCCATTTGGAGAGCCTAGATCGACTCGATCCCCAGTCATCTGATCTGTGTTTGAATACTCTGATCAGTATCTTCCGACACGATCTAACCGGCGTGCCTTCCCTCGAGGCCGTCCAATTGTTGAATCGAATGATCAAAGAAAAGCACTTTAACGTGCACCCAGAGGTTCTCACATGTCTTTTGTACTTGCGCCTCAAAAGCGAGCTGGGCGTGCGAGCTTCGAATTCCAGGGTCGACAAAGAAGAGAAGGCCAACACGTACCCCAAGGGAAATGCGGCGAGTCGTAGAAACACAAGTAAATCGACAGACCGGCCCTATCTAAGCAAGAAGGCCAAGAAAGCTCTCAAAGAAAAGAAGCAAATTGAACGCGAGGTACGAGAGGCAGAAGCGGAAGTAGACAAAGAAGAGCGGGCCAGGACGGTGCGTGATGGAAGAGACGTACTTCTTCGATTACCTGACAAGTGTGGCAAAAGCATACGGAAACCCTGAAGCTTCTTTTTGTGTTGTACTTCCGCATATTGAAGAACCCCCGTTGGACACCTCTTTTGCCGGCAGCCCTGAGGGGCATATCCAAATATGCGCATCTCGTTAACGTCGACTTCTTCAAGGACTTGATGCAGGTTCTCAAGAGTCTCATTATGCAAGAATCTGATGTGATCGACTCGAACGACAAGGAATCACATAGTTTGGACCAGAAGACAGACATAGAGCGTCGCTTGTTGTGCATTGTGACAGCGTTTGAGCTCTTGTCTGGACAAGGTCAGCTCCACTCGGCACCTTGCTGTGAAATTTGGTTTTTTGAATTTTGTTCGACCAGGCGAGGCCCTTAACATCGACCTGAGCGATTTCGTCAATCATCTCTACTCCATCATACTGTCCGTCAGCGAGTTGTTGCTGATCGATGAATCCCTGTCTGCCACAGGGTCACGAACAGCCCATCAGCCGACTATCGCGGATATGTTGTTTCGGGCGCTGACGATCGTGTTCTCTCCGCGAACTGCGGGCAACACACTGCCCTGGCGTTCTGCGGCTTTTGCCAAGCGCCTTCTGATTGCTTCGTTGAATTGGTCACCTACAGTGGCGTTCCGCGCCCTGGATTTCGTGGAGAGTTTGGTGATGAAGGAACCCAAACTTGAAGCGCTATTGTCCACTGACGATCGTCACGTAGATGGCGTGTACCTGGCAGAGGTGCAAGATCCCCAGCTAAGTCATCCGTTCGGGACATCGTTCTTTGAACTGTTGCAATTGCAACAACGCCACTACGATTCTCGAATACGAGAATCGGCCCGTAGGCTCTCTAGTTATACCAGGATGTAACGGTGATTAGACGTACTATGGGTCCACAGTGACGTTACAGAACGTATCTACAGTACTCCATGTTGGGCTAGCTGGTACAAAAGCGGGGCAAGATCGATGAAGACGAACATTAAATTGTGTACTAACAAAGCCCAAAGTTGGGAAACACACAGTTCAAGGAAGACAATATCCAAAGTGAAGAACAAACGGGCGTCCAATGGCGGTGAATGTCCGAGTAATGAGGACGGTCATGAGGGTCATGAAAGCAAAGAAGGCATCATGAATGCCGCCGAGTAAGATGATGTGCCTGAGAGGGAGGTATCCGCGTTGATAGATGACAAAGCATATGATAGAGAGGGCTGAGTGGGAAGGCTGGAGCGCGGTATGCATTGCCCTGGCATATGGGTATAGGTGGGCAAAAGGGAGTCGGCATGATAAGCGGACTGTGGACTTGGCGTCCTTTCCGGGCGACCCTGGTATTTTTGGACCCCGATGAGCTTGGCAGCAGGCATGCTTTCACACTGCCCTCTATCCAGATCGTAAAAGATGACTGCAAGGACCTCTTCGTTTACAGTAATTTTTTGCACAATACAAGTCGGCGAGGCTATGATGAGCACGTGGTGAACATGAGGAGGGTGTGCAGACGGATACGCGGAAAATTACTCACTCGAGTCAAGCCACCGGCTGCGACTCAACGGTGAGTCAGGGAGAAGCAGCGTAATGCTCTCTAACTGATCGTTTCCTGTGGACTCCGCAGCCATCAGGGTACAGTGGCTACTCTCCCGAGAGGTGCACTGGCCGCGTACTAAAACGGCAGTGGAACATCTCACAGGGGCAGAAGACCGCGTGATGAACGTGACGGACCCTTGAAAGCCGTGTAGTGCTGGAAAGGATGGTACGTCAATCGGAGGGAGATGTAGCTTGATTCTCAGGACGAGTGCCGGGGAAGGGTGGGCGAACGGCTGTGTGGATGATATGAGGGCATCGACAGGAAGGGTCAGGGTCGGCATGCCCTCTGCCCAGAGGGAAAGCCTGGTGAATGAGGTGGGACATGGGGTGGGGTCAGCGGAGAACAAAGAAGACTCGGTAAATAGGAGAGGGGAATCGGAGAGGGTGGGTTGGTGAGAGGGCTCGGGTGAATAGTGTGAAGCCAAGTCGAACGTCGGATCGATGGCAGTGTAGAGGGTGCTCGGACAGGATTGAGTTGCCGAGGACCGAGCGAGGTCGGACGTCCAGTAGGACGAAAGTGGGGAAAGACGGCGAGGATCTGAGCGATGAGTGTCGGACGCGGGTAAGGACCGGACGCGACGGGAGTCATCGTCGAAACGGGAGGGTCTTGTTCCTTGCAGATGTGGGAGAGCGAGGTCCGAAGTGGAACTCACGGTGGGGCTAGAGCCGGAACAAATGGACCGGGGCGGGCATATCGAGGTAGCCGAGCCACCTGAGCGATCGGATGCCGGGGAGTGATCATCGAAAAGGCCGGCGGGGGTGAGTAGATGGGCGTCGGGGGAGTCTTCGGCCTTGACGGAGGGCAGAAGGGCAGTTTCGAGGAAGAGCTCCTCGCCACCAGCGACAAGATGGTATTCTGGACGAAGATGGGGCTGATGGAGGGGTAAAGAGGGGGAAGAGACGTACCTGGTTCGCCTTTCCACATGTTGCGCAAGACCTGGATGTGGCTTGCCACCTGTTTCTTTGAGCGGTCGACGCCGTTCTTCTGAAGGTAGTCGACGAGGAACTGGTTCCTCCAACGGGAGCGACCACGGGAGTAGGTCGCCCAGGGAGACTCCCAGTATTCGCGGAGGCCTAGAGAGTGTGTGTGAGGAAGGGGCGTAGATGAACACGATGGTACGCGCCTTGAACGAATATACGCTCGATGTCTTCTGGCCAGACCTCGCTGGAGCCGTCCTTGAGGAGCTTCCTGTGCTTTCGCTGTGGCGTGAGGGACTTTTGAGGAGAGTCTTGGTCGTAGATAGTAGCTAGTCTAGAGGCACGCATCGTTGTGAGGGACGAGGAATGGAGGAACGGAATTGGGGGAGGGTTATATATGTGAGACAGGAGAAGGAGGAGGAGGCGAAGGCTAAAGATCCGGAATGGCATTGACGACCCGCTAGTTCGGACAGGCTCTAATTGAAGTCCCCTGCCATTTTGGCGAGATGCCGATCGGGATATACGTGGGAATTCGTGCCTTTTTGCGGTAGCACCCAATCATCACGTCACATCACGTCACAAATTAAAGTTCAGATGCCATGCGGAAATGGAAAGTACACGCCACACGACCGGAGCGCGACGGTGGGACACTTGTAAGCGCGGACCGGTCTGGGTCCAGCACGCCGGCCCGAAGCGGAGAATAAATTCTACAATCGCCGATCTAATTTCACTTCTTGCGCCACTCCGTCCCGACGCCTGCCCGCCATGGCCGACACCCGTCGCTGGCTTCGGCAACACGCCACCCCTTACGACGACCCCGACCGCCTCTGTACCGACGTCGAGGCCGCCCTCGCCCGCTTTACTACCCTCCGCCCGAAATCGGACCTCTACAGTCAGTCTCGCTCTTCATTAATATCCCTTCTTCTCACCCCCCGCAGCCTACGACGACGGCCGCGCCCAGCTCCTCCTCTGTCTCCACGGCATCCTTCCCATCACATTCAGGGGTACCCCCTACAACATCCCCATCGCGATATGGATAACACGCGACTACCCTCGCCATCCCCCAATCTCCTATGTCGTCCCAACAAATGATCTCCTCGTTCGTCCAAGCAGACATGTCGATCTCAGCGGCAGATGCTCGATCCAGTACATCCAAGATTGGCACAGAAAGCCCGAGGTTCGTCTATCCCCTCCGTCCCGGTCCATTCCCCTACTCACCTTTCAAAGCCCTGCCATATCCTTGCATTGCTCCAAGCCATGCAAGATCATTTCTCCCGTGCCCCCCCTCTTTACGCCAAATCCAAGTCATCTAGTCCCCGTCTAGCCCCACAACCACTCCCCTCCTCTCCATCTCACACCCATTCCTCCTCGGCTTCCCAGCCCTTGTCGCTTCCGCAATCTCACCTTGATGATCGCCCTGCATTGCCACCGAAACCTATCCCATCCCAGCCGCCTTTCGTGCCCCCGCGCCCTATCGCTACCCCAGCGGCATCTCCCCTTTCTTTTACAGAGGTATGTCCATTTCACTCTAAAATCCTCCCTCAATCATGATCGGACTCACAGAGCGACTTGTACAACCGCCCGCCGCCGCCGCTGCCCCAGCAACCTCGTGCAGATATCCGTCCACCCCAATATCACCAATCGATACTTCCTCCGCAGGGCTCGTACACTAGCGATGGAAATACTGCGCGATCATCCATCGAACAGTCTAGAGAACCATCCTCTCCCACCACCCCTAATTACCGCCCTACAATACCTCCGGACGCCCTTCCTCTCCTCTCCTCCCAAAATGTATCAACTCCGACGGCCCATGTACCGCCCCCTGTTCCAGCCTTGCCTTCGACTCCGTTTGCTCTCCACGTACCTCAGCCTCCACCCCATGTCCCACCACCGGTTGTACAATCCATCCCGCGCCCGAACTTGCTTGATGATGAGTCTCCTGTGCCACAGCCTCCTCCGGCCACTGCACCGCCACGCCCGCCGAACCCAGAACTGCTCCAACTGCATGCCCACATTCATGACAAAATACGATCAGAGCTTTCTTCCTTATCCCAGCTTATCCTCTTGGAAGCCGATCGCCTGCGTGCTCAGCAAGCGGATCTTCTTGCCGGCGAACCTGCCATCCGTGATGAGATAGCGCGGCTCGAAGCTGTGAGAGGTGTTTGCCGTAATGTCGCAGCAAGGTTGCGAAGCCATGTTGAACAGGCAGAACGGAACTTGTCCGACTTGCGCCGAAAGGGTGATCCGGAAGTAGATGAATTAGTCTGTTCAACGAGCATCGTCCACAACCAGCGAGTATCTGTTCCCGCGATCTTCCCCTTGTTCGGCGACAGCTAACCGACCTGGGCCGCGCAGGTTGATCAATTTGGTTGCAGAAGACAATGCGATCGAAGATACTATTTACCATTTGCATAGGGCCTTGAACACTGGGCGTATCGATCTAGAACGTTTTTTGAGGGTGAGGGTTATTCTTTTCATTGTCACATGTTTCTCATATCCCGTTCCGTCGCTCAGACGACCCGCGTGCTCGCAGAAGAGCAATTCATGAAAAGGGCGCTCATTGAGAAGATCCAGATGGGGATTCCGATGGGAACGAGCTTGCCCTATACCTAGTCACATTCGGGGTAGCAACCAAATGTGATAGATCCAGATGCCCAGACTGGATCTTATGGGGTGCTCGGCGACGTAGTTGCCATATGCGCCATGTTCTGGACCACGCTTTCTGAACCTCGAGCGCTATCTGGGGTCGACCCTCGTAAGCTGTAGTGATGTGGGCGGCGCTGTGCTGCGGTTTCCTTGTGATCGATTGGTGGCTACAATTTGTTCCTGAGATAATACGCCATCCCGTCAGCAGAGACAGGCAGTGCCTCTGGTAATTGTTCCATGCCCGGATCCGGATCTTCCAACAAGGTTCCGAATGGGAAACGACCATAAGGCGTATCGGCTCATCGAACCAGTTTTTATTACCTTTCACGACCGGGAGAAGTTCACTATACTTAAACGTGAATGTTTCCAAGCGCGACAGAATGACAAACTTGGCTATCCAACTAGAATGGGCATGGGGTTCTGTCAGTCGTCATAAATGAACGCCGACGGGTCTTCGCAAAGTAGATCAGGCGACAGGGCCTTCACCCTTTTCTGTCTCAGTGTGTACCCTCTTCCGATACTCTGGCCCCCTTCCCGCCGTTCCTACCCACCTCCACACGCGATGTTCATCGCCACCTTGTACCTCTTCCAGGTTGACCCTGACATTCGCGTTACCCTCTACAACGCGTTCCACCTGATCCCATAGCCTTTTCCTGACGGATATTGAATGTTGCTCCTGGAGAATGAGATCACGGAGTTGAAGAGAGGATAAATACGGCTGAGGTGCCGTCACCGGGTCCGTATGGTGTGCAAGTTCTTGGTTACGCAACGTATCGAGAGCAATTTGAACTAGTTCCGCGACACGTTTGTTCTCTTTTTGGCGTTGGGCGCGGCTCCGTCTGAGGGCATACAACATACATCCACTGATAAACAATACTGAATGGCGACTCGTCAGCAACTGAGCAACGAGCACAACATAGCATTGTTACCGAAAACGGTCGTTCGAGATTGTAACCACACCTCTCGAAATTTCACAGTGACCTTGCAATTCAGGGTTAAATTAGCAGTCTTGTGGGCGAGATAGCGATGTCCGCTGAGGCAAATTTGGTGATGTGACAATCGGAACCAGGTAATTTGTGATAGTTAACTCACGACATGTCCTCCCCAAATACAACGCTACCCCACTTAACAAGTTGTTGCATAGCTTCATTAAAGGTGTCGTCAAAAGTCTCGATAAGGTGTGGCTGCCGAGCCGAAAGTATCATTTACCGCGCATCCGAGACGACAACTCAACATACCGCAGTTCTCTGTTTCATCGTCTCCCTCAAGACTTCCACTTCCAAACCCCATTTTCTGGCTTCACCTCCTTCACTGTCGGATATCGTCACTTGGCTTTCCTCACCACCAGCACAGACTCTTCTCCCACGTTCCTGGCCAAGAAGGGCTTCGATCGCCTTACCCAAGGCGCCAATATTCCTCTTTCGTCTCGGATCTTCAATACAATGAGGTGGAAATGCAACAGGGCCCAATCCGGGTAATCCATCGGCCACCTCAGAAATGAAGGTCCAGACTAAATCAACAGGAGCTGATGGAGCGGCCCCGAAAGGTGACAACAAAGCAAGAATGGGGTGCGGACGTAGTAAATACCCACTGTTGCACATTACCGTATGCTGATTGCACGATGCAAATTCTGGACAAGGTGCGCATGCTGATGGGCGTGGCAAGGGTTTCAACGAAAGCAGTGGACACGGTGTTCCGTCTTTGGCAGTGATTGCATCAAAGAGTTGCAACGGCATGTCCATAAGGGTCCGGTTGGCTCGAATGCATGGTTCTATTGCAGAAATATGAGCCTGGAATTCCCGTAAAGCTCGACTGCTATTCGACCCCGCGTCGCAAAACCCAATGGACGTAGATTGCTTCTTGTAGTTGATGACGATGCTTGAAAAGGCAAAGAAGCAAATCGCATACAAGAATGTCAGTAGATAAGACCTCGACTTTGCGCGAGGTCCGTCACGACTGACGATGACGCTCGGGATATATTGAGGCGTCGATGTCACCTGCTCGT
Source organism: Sutorius australiensis (assembly GCA_038089915.1). Lineage (NCBI taxonomy): Eukaryota > Fungi > Basidiomycota > Agaricomycetes > Boletales > Boletaceae > Sutorius > Sutorius australiensis. The sequence continues at coordinate 174,084 of JBBPLR010000006.1, forward strand.
GAAGCTCAGGTTCTTCGGTCTTGCCCTCCGCAATGCTCACTGGCGGCGCTATGGGGTCGAAATTGTGTTCTGTAATCTCTGAATTCACGTCTCGGATGCCAGATTGTGGTAACCGTTCCGGTACCAAAGGTAGGCTGGATTGATGAATCTGGGGAACAAATGACATTCTCTTTCCAGGCGGCGACCATGCGACCGGCTGGCGTGGGATATCCGATGGGAGCTGCGGCTCAAACTTGGACTGGGGCGGTGACCGCGGAGATGACTGGAGGAAAGGTGGTGCTTTGATGGGAGATGATGGAGGCGAAACGTGCGGTGGTGCTGACATGGAGTGGCGAGACTTGCGGTGGACAGTACTTTTGCGAGTCGTCCTGCGAACGGGGGACGGTCGGATCGGTGACGAAGACTCAGCGCCAGACTGGAAAATATTGTTGTCTTCCCATCCACTATCGTCTGCCAGCTGCGGGTAGCGAGGTCGGTTTTGTGAGTAACACTGCAATTAAGCCACAGCGTACCAATGATATTCGACGATTTTGAGAATCATCCTGGAAGTTATGCGTCGGTGCAAGTCAATGAGGAGCGGAACTGAATGACTCTACCTCTTTCCTTCTCGTCTGTTTTCGAGTCGGTGGTTCTTCTTCCGGTTCGCTTTCTTCAAGTAGGGTGGGGACATTGGCACGAGCTTTCGTGCTTGGGACCCTTCCCAAGTCCGGTTGAGCGGATGAACGACGACGCTTGGGCTAGAGAGGAGCGCCAGTCAGGAAAGGGGGATGGAATCTTGATTAAACCCACTGGTTCCGGTCGTTGCGAGAGCTCGTCGTCCTCTGGAGCTCGAGAGAGTCTCCGTGAGGACCTTCTCGTTACCTACATCATGATGAGCTAAATCCATTGCGAACGGAAATTGACCACCTTTGTATTCGTATTGAGTGGTCGACCAGTCAGCCCATCTGTAATACCGTCGTCGCTGGCAGTGCTGTTCTCCCTCTTCAGCCTCTCCTTTCGAAACTTTGCGATCTTTGGCCTGATTTCGTCCAGGAACAGCTGTACGAGTTTCGCTTTGGTGTAGGGGGTGGGATATCGGATCTGATGGTAGGCAAAGATACCTAGTAGTTGAGAAACTGTCAAGGTGTTCGGATCGAAGTCATTGTCGAGATAGTCTCCTAGATTGATTATTTGCGTTGCGGTCAAGGACCTCGACATCGTGGTCAACGTCGGGGGAGACAAGCAGTCGTAGAGTGACGGGTGACCCTTGTCACACACCGCGATCACGTGACCACGATCAACCATCCACTTACATAACCTTGGGAGTTGTTACCAGCGGATGGACTCACAGATTCGGGTGCTTCAGTTGTTTGCTAACAAGGTTGACAAGTATACTTGGCAGTAGCAAGCTTGTTCGTCACCGATTGATATTCACTTGTGATTGGCCGGGAAACACTTCGTTCAATCGAACTGACTCGAAGTGTGTCCTACTACCAAATAGTAACAAACTGTTGCGCGCATATTGTACAGGCTCTTATTGAACTTTGAGACCCACCATTCACACTACTTTGCATATCGGATTTGCCAAGGACAAGAATGGCTACTCAACCGGGACAAGATGCCAAGTTCTTCCAACGTGGAAAGATCGAGGTACATCAAGTTAGTTGGGATGTCCCGGTTACCATAGAGCTGGTTTTGCCCAGGAATTCCGTGTAGAGCTTCAAGCTGCAGAAGCAAAGGACAAGAAATTCCAGAAACGAAGAATAGTCCTCAAGAAGATCGTCGCAAACATAACCATGGGCAACGATAGTACGTGAATCAATCAACACCTCTGTTATCCTCAGACAATGTTCATTAATTAGTGTCGCCGCTCTTTCATGACGTTGTCCAATGTATTGGTACCCCTCTGCTTGAAATAAAGAAGAGTAAGTGTCCAACGACAGCGTTGAATTCTCCCCAAAAGTCAACCATGTGGCAGTGGTTTACCTGTACCTGGTCAGCTATGGTCGTTCCAAACCAGAACAAATTCAGATCGTGATCCCGAGCTTTCTGCAGGTATTCCAGGAATGTTTTTGACGAGCTCTACCCACGATTAGTTTCTAGGACTGCAACGATCGTAATCCACTTATCCGGGCACTTGCCATACGGACAATGGCATACATACCCATTCCTGTAGTGACGGAAGCACTCGGCGAACAGCTACGGCATTGCATCAAGGATCGGGATCCCTATGTGCGCAAAACGGCCGCGATCTGCGTCGCGAAACTTTACGCCGCCGATCCTAGGAAAGCGGAGCGGGCAGGATTCGTTGAAATGCTCAGGGATATGATGCTCGATGCCAACGCAACAGTTGTTGCAAATGCCGTAGCAGCACTCTCGGAGATTGGTGATCGTCAGGATGGTGTCATTTTTCGCTTAAACTTGCCCATAGCAAATAAATTAATTGCTGCATTGGGTGAGAGTTCAGAGTAAGTCCATGTGCACTCTATTATGGATCTCGCTCATCTGAGGTCAAGGTGGGGTCAGATTTACATACTGGATTCTTTCCTACGTTATGTCCCGGAGCAGCACGCCGACGCGGAAATGATGGCGGAAAGGGTAATTATACAACTACAACACGCGAACTCAGCCGTGGTTTTGACCACCATCAAAGTTCTCCTGTATCTCATGAATTACATGGAGAATCGAAAGCTCGTCGACCACATTTGCAAGAAGATGGGTCCGCCACTGGGTAATGCAGTGCCTCTTTCTACAGTTATGAAGATTGATCGCTAGGATTCCCTTAGTCACGTTACTGTCTTCTGGTCCAGAAGTTCAGTATGTCGCGCTTCGCAACATTTTACTCATCATCCAACGGCGGCCTACTGTTCTGAAGAATGATGTCAAGGTCTTCTTTTGCAAGTATAATGACCCAATATATATTAAATTGGCAAAATTGGAAATCATGTATCGACTTGGACGTCAAGAGAACGCGAGAGAGGTATTGGCAGAACTCGAAGAGTTGGTCTCTTATTCGTTCTCAGGGGTAACATATCTGATCATCATGGACATAGGTACGCGTCAGAGGTAGACGTCGACTTCGTTCGCAAGGCCGTGCGGTCAATAGGTCGATTGGCCATCAAGGTCGAAGCCGCAGCGGATATGTGTATCCAATCCCTTCTCAATCTCATAGAGACTAAAGTCTCGTATGTCGTTCAAGAGGCCGTGATTGTGACCAAAGATATTTTCAGGCGTTACCCGGGCAGATATGAAGCCATCATCCCGATGCTTTGTGAGAACCTCGATGCCCTGGAGGAGCCCGAGGCCAAAGCGGCTATGGTGTGGATTCTGGGACAATTTTCGGACCGAATCGATAATGCCGATGAACTTCTGGATGACCTAGTGTACAAGTTCCTGGAAGAGACAGTCGAGGTGTCATTAGTCTCAATGATGCCATATCACTGCGTTAATTGGTTTTTAGGTGCAACTTGCCCTTCTGACCGCTGTAGTCAAGCTCTTCATTTACAAATCCTCTTCGGAAAATGCCAAGGCGCTAGTTCACAAGGTGCTGAAATGGGCCACCGAAGAAATAGATAACCCCGATCTACGGGATCGGGGATTTATGTACTGGAGAATGCTTGCGATGAACCCGACTGTGGCTGGTGAAATAGTCCTTGCAGAGAAACCTCCTATCACAACAGATTCAGACCGAATGGACCGCGGTGCACTTGATCAGTTACTATTGCATACGGGTACACTTGGTAGCATCTATCACAAAAACCCAGAGGTCAGTGAATCCCCAAAGGTCGTTTGCCGAGGTCTAACGTGTGGCGAAGACTTTTATTCGGAATGCAGCTGGAAGAGCGTTGGTAGACAGCCCAGCACTCAATGCGAACTCCAGGGCGGTCCTCGTCCCTCTCACGCGCCCTCAACTTCCAAATACTACCATCACCATCGCTGGTCCTGGCCCTATTGAACCACACACCCGTAATCAACTTACCGAAGCTTCTGATGCATCAAAATCAGAACCTAATGTGCTATTACAAAGGCCCAACCTCCTGGAGAACGAAAATTCCCCAGCGGAGGGCGGTAAAAGTACCAGTGATGATCTTGGGAATGAAACTATGGAAAGTGTGGACGAGGAGAATGACGATGATGACATCGGTGACAACCCCATGGCGGACCCATATGCAAACTTGGGTGGCGCATTTGGAGGGTATCTGGCAGACCAGCCTCAGCCTATGGTTGGGCGCCAGAGGAGTAACAATGACCTGGACGATCTGTTGTTCTAACCAAACCCTCCAGTGTTGTCGTTGGAAGGCTTCGCCTGTGTGCTACTGTCCTTTTAGCAATAACTTTGCATCTTGCTTGTGTAGTATGTAGGACGCAACCAGACTGGTAATAAAAAAGTGTGTAATGGTTGAGCCAAGTTCAACAACCAAATAGCAATGCAAATCAGAATTGGTAGGAATTATTACTAGAGGGGGCGCCGCGCCTCCCCGGTCGAACAGTCCCTTCATAAGGGAACATTCCGTATGACCGTACTATCAGCTGAGCATTAGGTGAATTTTATCTGCAACGGCCGCGAGGGCATTCTTGGGTCGTAGAGAATTATAATGCTAAAAGCACAGGTTGGAGCCAGAAGCACTGGGCTTTGCAGATCCACCTACCTCTCCTAGGCCATACATCCGACGATGGAAACTGATGCGGACAATCTTCGCATTCCGCGAAAGGTTATCGGGTGAATTACCGTCGGGGGTATGAGTCACCACGGACGGTGTACTAGCTTGTATCACTTGGATTGGCACATTATATGCCCGACTCAGTGCCAAGATCTCCGGCTCTCCACCCCACGCAGCAGTATCTTTGATGGCCAAACAATATTGTTTGAATTGCTGTGCATCCATACCGTTATTCTCGGTCGCCCCGACACCGTCTTCTCCGGAGATTGACGGCAGGAAAGGAAGAAAGTCATCCGGATGCTCGGTGAGATAGCTAGAGGCTGTGGCTCGGAGCGTCGTATAATTTGCCTCGTTAGGTGGTAGGATATTAAGGAGAGCGAGCTGGTCAGCGATCGCGGAGAAGAGGCAATGACCATCTGGATTTATCTGTGGCATGGGGACATTGCATTTTAATCGGAGGGGGACGAGCGCAAGGTACCAACCTCGTGAATTTGCACGGCGAGCTCGTCACACGTCCGTTTTATCGACGCCGCTTCTTGTTTTATCTGGCGATCAACTTGTGCATCTGAGTCAGGATTCGATGGCGCAAAGTTCTGAGCCAATGCAGCGGCCTTTCGTGCCTACACGTCTTGAAGTGAACTCAGCCTTGGGTGTTATGAGACCCGCTCACCTGTCTTGCAAGATGCCGTACCTTTGAATTCTGCTTCTTGGGACTAGAATCGACCCTTTCCTCAAAATTGTTTACGGGAACATCTTGTAGGGGAGTGACCGATTCTGGTTGAGATTGTTTATCCCTCAAGTCGAGCTCGGCAAATAGATCGACCATCAGTTCATCGTCGCGCAAAGACTGCTGTGGTGGAGACGTGTCTATGTCTATTGGCGTCGCTGACTTTGACTTGTTTCGCTTTGACGATGGCATCTTTTGCGGGAAAAGGACTGTTTCAAGTCCTTCAAAAGGACGCGTTGAGGGGTCTTGCTATGTGGCTATGTAATCTGGCATGCCACTGCTGATCGCGAGGCTGAAACGTTGGACGCGGACCCACACATGGACACCTCGTCGATAACGTCGTCCTGTACGGAAAGTGCATCCAAGTTGGGTTTCCTTTCGACTAAACTCTCCTTTAACCCCTCCGAGGAATCCTGGCTCGACGTCCAGCTCATTTGCAGACATCTCGCAAATTTACTCCGCATCAGAAATAGCCCAGGTTGGCGGCATATCTCGTCGTGTTCAAGTGATGATCTCGACCATATCCCGATAGAGGACAATCATACAGCTCTAGGAGCAAGCTCTTTACCACAAGATCTCACCTCTCTTCTGTCCAAGGCACTCGCCGGATCACCAATCCCAAATGATACTCGCGCAACCACCGTACTCGAAATCCTTCGTGTTAGCGCTAACCTATGCGTGGAACATGGTGGGCTCAATTGACTCGTTGTTAACATGTGCCATGTTCAGTTTATTTTGTTCAGATCAAAACAGAGGACATCTGCTGGAGGCTGGTTTTCCGCAGGCGACTGTATCGCTGCTCGAAGGTTATGCAGACCAGCTGCCAAATCAACCACAAGTCAGCCCTCTACCATTATCCATCTCCCACCTGCAGGTCATCAAAACTGCCATCGGTTTCCTACTAAACTCATCCCTAGGTTACGGTGCGTCTGTGCATTTGCCGATGCGATACACGCTGATATCGGCTTCGTTCATAGAACCTGTCAAGTGCAGACTCACGTCCCTTGAAGTTGCTATGACGCTTGTGCGCCTATCGTCCGCCATATACCCCACCGGTGCGTGGATGAGGGGCCCAATAAGTCTATTTCCTGCAGAAGCCCCCGGACTCGATAGCGTTCCTGAGCATGTAGTAGACTCTTGGACTCTTCGTATCGGGCTCTCTAATTGGACCTGGAGGCTCATCACCGAACTTAGGGATGATGGTCAGTACGTTCAGCGAATCTTACCACCCGAGCGCGTCTGATCATACCGCAGCACATCCGCTTTTTAACCCTGATATACTCCCCTTCCTCGTCCAGCCACTGATCGCTTTCACGCCACCATTGTTAACCGCCCCACCCCCTCCAGATTTTGCGCAGCCATCACAACTCAGGACATCCCTATTGCACGCTGATTTTGATCTACTCTCAGAAGCATGTTCAAATCTCGAATCCCTCGCGTTAGACGTCGAAGATGTTCGATTGTCCCTAGCTCGCGGGTTTGTATTCCCAGCAGAGCATCTCGATGTTCCATGCCTGTCCGCAATGTTGGACTTCGTCGAACAAGGGAGTTATGCACCACTGTGGTATGTACAACACGAAACTAGTCTGGACGACGGCGAGGTTCGGAGCCAAGAAAAGGCTTTCGATGATTGCAAGGCCGCTGTGATCAAAGCGGTGGTTGAAGTATCTGGAGAAGACAAAAACACGGATGTACTTTGCGATGACTCGGAAGAGATGTACCCCGGTGGCAGATTCGTTTCTCGTATGGTCAATTGGATTCGGGCTTTTATCACTACAGGCAACCGTGGAAACCTTAGGGATGATCTGGTGATATGTGCAACTCTTTCCCTCGGAAATCTGACAAGAAGAGGTGATCATACTGCAACAAGATGCCTCTAGGTAGATCCATTGCTGATCATTTGACACTTGCAGAACCGCATGCGACTTTGTTGCTATCCCCACCACATGATATCGCTCAATTATTGTCCTCGGAATCTCTGCTTTCTCCAGTAACGGACGTCAAGTTGAAACATGGGGTGATCGGCTTACTTAAACATCTTTCGCAATCATCTGTTCGATCTGTCTTCAATCGCACAGCACTGAGCGGTGCAGGAATAATCGAGTGTATTGTGGCAAGCAACGTTTGGGACGACCGCGGTGACGTTATGGCAGACATCGTGCAAGTCAATGCCATCGGCGTCGTAAAGCATTTATGCAACGATAGTAGTGAGTAGTTTGCTCACCCGAGCCTTGGCTTTTCCTGACGACACATTTAATGCAAGTTGACAATTCGTTCGCCGTCATATTTCCCACAGATAGCACAGCGGCCTCGGTGTCGGGACTTTCACAACTTCTTGCATTGATTAAACGCTCCGACACGGTCGCCATCAAGAGCGAAGGTACTCGCGTCATCGTCAACCTCATCAAATCACTTTGGTCTAGTGACACCAGGAGCGATCAACGGGACGGAGAAGAGAATCAGACGAGACAACAGAAAAGAGAACGCGCAATACAAGCATTGGTCACCATGCCATGTGTTGACGCCCTTGCCGCACTCGTTGGTAGAAGCGCAAAATACCCAATTCTCATCAACGAGGCCATCGTAGCGCTCAGTTTGTTAAGCACTCACCGCGATGGTGGTAGGTTCATTGGGTCGGTAGGCATGAACACTGTACTCACTTATGTTAGGCCAGCTGGTCTTGCGCACCCTTGTGGCGCCACTCCCAAACGAGATAATACACCCAGCCCCAGGTTCTGCAGCGATGTCCACAGCAGCGTCAACTAGCAGCGAGACAGGATCACCTATCATCACATCTCCTGCACGCGGTCGTGCTCCACCTCAGAGACGTGCCGTTGACATTCTTTCGAATATCCTTCGCAATGGTGGTATTGATGGCGTTACCAGTCCCAGACAACTAGGGTTAACCTCGTATCCTGTCGAACTTCGCGTCAATATCTGCGCTTTACTCGGACAACTAGGAAAGCGAACGAGCGGAGAAGAATTGGAAATGGCCAAAGATGCTACGCGGTCTATCCTAGAGGACCTATCGAAATCCAATCTGACAAGTAAAGAGAATATGCTAGCAACTGCAGCGAAGAAGACCCTTGATATGTGGACATGATAAAGGAAGTTACATACAGGTGAAGACGGTCCCCACAAATGTAGTATTAGTAGTTGTTGCTAGACGCATCGCCGGTTATGTCCCAAAGGCCTCTGCCGGTCTGTGGCAGTACACTGGTACATCCACCTCGTCCAACCGACTTCTCGTTCATGGGGTTGAGCAACGTTCGCGTCAATATCTCTCAAGGAATCGCCACCATCACCCTTAACGAGCCACAAAGACTCAATGCATTGTCGGCTGAAGGTCTGCGCTGTCTTTGGACAAGTGTAAATACCACACTAACGAGTAAGATTACAGACTACGATGATTTCGCGAATTCGTTGAGAGAGATCGACAAACGCGATGACATTGTAGCCACGGTGTGGCAGGGTGAGTCTTACCTTCCGTATTTTAGCAGCTTGATGGATATTCAGTCAAAGTTGTTTGCTTTAGCCAACGGAAAATGGTTTTGCGCGTGAGTGGTGGGTGCTCAATGAAGTGATGACCACGTTCACGAACATGCCCCTGGTTTCGTGACAGAGGAACCGACGTGAAGGACTCAAAGGCTGCCGAGCCAACGGTTAGGGATCAACTCCGTGCTCGAGTAATTTCAGCAAACACAGATTGCACGAGAGCGGTATGTCGCGCTCCGTATAATCAAGGGCTTCCGCACTCATGTTGGCATTCAAGCTGTATACCCACAGTAAGGTTTTGGTCGCTGCTTTGAACGGGCCCGTAATGGGCAAGTAGTCTTATGACTATATCGCGTTGAACATGCTTCTCATAGAGTCATCCAGGTATTGCGGCTGGTAAGTCGGGGTCGCGATCCTTGTCAATAAGCGACGTGATGTGATGTACCCCAAGCGTTCCTGGGCAACTTTGACTTTATCTATGCCCTCCCCGAGGCGTGGCTGTACGTTGGGTTTCCCTTCCTAGGTATCGTGATTGAGGGCGGGGCGAGCGTCAACTTCATCAACCGAAGTAAGCATACTTTGGATCCTTCCCTCGATCCGCCACCGACCCTTTACAGTGGGTCTGGCTAAAGCAAATGAGGTGCTCATGTTTAACCAGAAGAAGCATGCCCAGGAACTATTCGAATGTGGATTTATCAAGTGTGTTTGCACTTTATTCATTCTAGCTGCTCACGATGCTATCTCAACAGTAAAATATTCCCCTCTCAACCTACCGAGTCATTTCATGCGGCAGTGCGAGAACACCTCCTTGGCGAGCTTGATGGCCTAGACCGTTCGTCAGTGCTTGCCATCAAAATGCTCCTCAAGGCCGGGCTGTCAGAGAAGAACAACCCTGACGCCGTCAATCTCCGGGAAAGTTATGCCCAAGCGGAAAAAATGGCCACTGGAATACCCGCTAGACGTTTCGGAATGATTGCACGAAGGGAGATCAAACATAAGCTATGACGCTCTGTTGAAGTGGTAGCATCCCTTGACTATATAACCTTTCATTATCATTTGTCTGCTCGTCGGGGGTCGGTGGCATCCCCGTAGGTGCGTCTCACAAAGGATCTCACCCACATGCAATCTGCGTTTTTTTTCCGCATCCGTGTCTCTCTTCGGCTCACGCCGAGCATGTGGGACGCTATGTTTGCGTGCGATTGCAAGTTTGTTATCGCAAGGTACGGTCCTTACCGCTTCTTACTTGCCGCCAGGAAAACATGTCCAACACCCCGATGAGTCGCCCCGACAGCGACGAGAGTCAACATAACCAATACGCGAAACATGAAGATACTCTCCATCGCGGACTGGAGAGTCGGCACATATCGATGATTGCCGTACGTCATTTGTGATAATCTCGTGCCATGTCTCACTTGGTTCAAAGTTGGGGGGCGCAATTGGAACGGGGCTCATCATGGGTTCCGGAACAGCGCTCGTCCAAGGCGGACCTCTGGGACTATGTCTCGGATATCTATTCGTGGGCCTCATCTGTTACTTGGTCATGAATGCTCTTGGGGAGATGTCAGCCTACCTGCCACACAGGAAAGGTTTTGCGGGTCATGCGACACGCTTCGTGGATCCCGCGTTTGGGTTTGCTGTTGGTTGGAATTACCTCATAAAATATCTCATCACACCAGCCAGCAACATCAATGGTGCTTGCATCGTCATGCAGTATTGGACACGGTCGGTTCCACTCGGGGTGTGGACAGGTTTGTTTTTCCTACGTGCGACAACAAATTGCTCAGCCATCTATTGCTCTGTCAGCCATATACATTTCCTGTGGTAAGTTGGTCATTCACCGTGATGAGTTCATTAAAGGGATGGACTGTGTTTAAAGCTCTGCTCGTCAACCTGTTGGGCGTGCGCGTCTTCGGAGAACTAGAATTCGGCATGAGCGGCCTTAAAATCCTCTCGCTGGCTGGGTTCATACTTTTGGGTATCGTCATTGATCTCGGCGGAAACCCACTGCATGATCGCATCGGATTTCGGTATTGGCGGGCGCCCAATGGCCCCATGGGTAGTTATCTCCTGTCACATGTTCACGACGATCATCTAGCGATCTTCTTGGGCTTCTGGAGTACCCTGACCACTGCGTTATTCGCCTACGTCGGGACGGAACTTGTCGGCATCACGGTGGGAGAGACGAAGAACCCAGAGAAGAACGTTCCTCGAGCCATAAAGCAAACGTTCATCCGGATATTCATTTTCTACGTTGGGACTGTGTTTGCAATCAGCTTGATTGTACCCAGCACGAGTAAGGTATGTGGCAACGGAGGAGACCCCGGGAGGAGTGGCTGACCGCGTTCGAGGCACTTTTCGTTGCCAATAGTTCCCAACCTGGGGCGGCGGCGTCTCCGATTGTCGTCGGTGAGAAGATCGGGGTTCATCGGCCGCAGCAATTCCTGAACGCTGATGTATCGCATGCTTTATAGGTATCACGCTAGTCAACATCCGCTCGCTCGATAATGTCGTTAATGCAATCATCCTTATCTTCACGTTGAGCGGCGCTACCTCAGATCTGTACATCGCATCGCGCACATTACACGGCCTTGCCTTGGAAGGAAAGGCTCACCGCATCTTTACCAAGGCCAACCGAATGGGTGTGCCGTGGACTTGTCTGTTATCGGTTTCGGTGTTCTGCGGCCTGGCGTTCCTCAACACCAGCTCATCTAGTGCTGCCGGTGGGACAATCTGCCATCTTGGACCTCGTGACACTGACCGCGTGCGCAGTCTTCGCGTATTTCGTCAACCTTTTGTCCGCCTTTGGTGCCTTGACTTGGATGGCAATCGCATACACTCACATGTGGGTATCCGAAACCGAGTCAACGGTTCTGGGCTGAATAAACGTGTGTATTTAGTCGGTTCATGGGTGCCCTCAAGGCGCAAGGGATCTCACGAGATACGCTGCCGTACAAGGCCCCCTTCCAGCCCTATGGCTCTTGGATCGCGTTAGTCTGCACCGGCATCATCACGCTCTTCAAAGGCAAGTGGGACACGACGTATGATGGATCGCATACGTGATACTGACCTCGTGTAGGGTTTTATACATTCATTCCTTTCAATGCAACGCTATTTATCACGTGAGTGTATACGAAACCCGCGGATACGCCACTGACCATTGGGCGTACGCACGTTTGACCTCAGGGCGTATATTCCGATTCCCGCGTTCCTCCTCTTATGGCTGGGGTATAAAGTTTATTTTCGCACCAGTCTTATAGCGCCTGAGAAGGTTGAGTTGATGGATGTGAAGATTAACGAAGAGCGGGAGCCGGAGAAGCAGGGAGCTTTTGCGGGGAAGCGGGGTTGCGTGGAAGAACTGATGTTGTAATGAGTTGAACACGAGTCATTATGGCCGGCGCCAACAACGGGTCAGCAGGCTCAATATCGAGGGTTGGGAATCAGACTGGGTTTTGCACAAAGGAATACTGCAACGAGCGTTTATAAGTTAACGGAAGTACAAGGGGTACAGTGACCAAAAGACAAGAATGACTGCAGAGCTTGTAGTAGTACAGATGCAATTGGGAGAGGAGGGGGACGATTACGATATTAACGGGGTAGAGTACAAGATAAAAAGGGATCGCAAGGACCTGTATCGTGGGTGTCACGCACTAATGCTGGTATTCGTGGTCAAAGTTCTGTCTGACGTGGGTGGCTGGGATTGGAGAGAGGGTCTATGAAGCGCGAGGAGAACCTCGTCATTGTCGTTGGTATTTAGTACCTCACGTATCGATTTTTCAGCCAGCATGCACGTCTGGGAGCAGCGTGTGAGACAAGGACGGAAAGGGGTAGTGCCATGACTCACCCTGCTATAACCGCCACGCTGAAGGGATCGACGAGAGATGGCGATCGCATTATGGATACTATCGTAGGCGTACCTTCGCCTGACGAAAATCAACATCAGCACAGGTCGAGCGGCAGTTAAAGAGGATGACAGACAATACGCGCTCGAGTTCGCTGCGAGAGCGAGGGATGATGAAGAGGTCTGAGCCAGCGAGATAGCGGTTAAATGCCTGGTAGGATGCGCATCCCGCGACGAGGGTTTCGTTGAACGAGGGGTGGTCCTGATCCCAGGTGAACCAATTTTCGCTGTATAGGTCGTTAGATGGAACAAGAGGAGTAGGAGGACACGTACGTGAGATGGGAGTGAGCGAGTGCCTCTGAAGTGTGAGGAGCGAGAAAACGGTCCATTCTTGGGAGTCAAAGGCGCGGTCAAAAGGGAGTTTATATACGTTAAAATAATTGATTAGCGCTGTAATTTTGAGCGTCTTGATAATAAAAAGATGTTTATTTTATTATATTTCCTTTTTTAGATCGCACGTTCGAGCATCGCCGGCGTGGTCGAGTCAGTTCCGACACTTTCTTTGTCATCCACGCCATGGCTGTTTCTCGCAACGTGATCAACAGGGTGCTCGCCGTCGAGACCGATGAAGTTTGTCGCGCTAATGAATCATTTCCGTTTCTCAAGGTGACCCTTGGCAGGGCGTAGGCGCGCGCGTCAGGCGTTCCATCGGATCTATGAACCTACGCAACTTGACTCCCTTCTTGATGTTGGATCACTTCCACGTCTCAAAGGGCGCCGTAAGCACAACCCTTATCCCCATCGTATCTACTATACACTCACACGCGATCTCCCTCTCTCAGGGGTTCCCTGACCATCCCCACCGTGGTCAAGCAACCGTCACATACATGCTCGAGGGGTATGGTGCCGTCATACCGTGACAGCGCTACTCACACTACTTCTCACAAAGGTCGAGTCGTCACGAGGATTCCGCCGGACATGCTGGAACAATCGAAACAGGTGGTGTTCAGTGGATGTGTGCCGTACGTCAACCCGTGTCATCCTGCCGTATTCCACCCCCATCTACATCGTGCTTCTACAGGGCAAGGGTATCATACACGCCGAGATGCCAGTACACGCACCGGGTGTTCCAGAACCAAGGGGACTTCAACTCTGGGTCGACTTGCCCAAACAGGTGCGGTAGTGTATGTCACGCTACTCAGAGTTTGGGTCACTCACACCTCGCTCCTTCGTCGTATACAGTTCAAGATGGTGGTCAGTTACCCGTCATAGAAAGTCCCCACGTTTATCCTGTATTGATCATGCCCCCATCCTAGGAACCTTCTTATCAGGAACTTGGCCCTGCAACGTGCGTCCATCGATTAACCTCCTCCCGTACGCTTCTGACGGGAAATAGCATTCCAGTCGCTTATCCCAATGGCCCAAAAGGGTCCATCAGCATTAAGGTGATCAGTGGGAAAAGTCATGGCGTCGAATCCCCTGTCCGACCCCTCGGTGGGTGCTGGTACTTTCACGTAATAATGAACAAGTCGGGGGACAGTGTGTACCAGGATATCCGCAAGTCGTGCTTGTTTTTGACAGGAGTATGGCTGAAATGACTTTCTTAGCCGTTGGCTGGACATCGTTCATCTACCGTATGCGTTGTCTTCCCCACCCATCATGGATGCTGACGTTGCGCAATCAGTTTGGAAGGGGGCTATCTCTGTCGGGGACGATACTACCATCAATGACAGCTTCCATACGCTTGTCCTGTCCAACGACAGCGGACAAACCGGTGCAAGAATCACGGCGACTCAAAGTGACACCGAATTCGTTTTGGTGCGTTCCTTCTAGCAACCTTGTATGTTTCTGGCAATGAACGTGCGTCAGGCTGCGGCTGAACCTCTCGACCAAACCGTTTTCCAATACGGCCCATTTGTAATGACATCGCGTGAGGAGATACAAAAGACGCTGATAGACTGTGATTGTCTTGGTACTCGAAACGTTTTCCGGACCTTTGCTGATACGTCCAACTAGATCAAACTGGCAAGAACGGGTTTGAGAAGGCCCATACGTGGAAAAGTAAAATAGGAAACTAAAGCGGCCGATGGTACGATGAACGGTGGTCTTGTTGCTTGCCAATCAAGTCTTTTCGTGTATCGAGAGACGACCTTGATAAATTACTTGTTCTTACGGGACAAGTCTCTTTCTCCGACATGTTCCATCTGTTCCCATACATCTTCTTCATCCTCTTCGGCGATTGCGTCCGCACCACACTGATCCCAGACAACTACAGTGGGAATCGTGGTCATGTGTACTTTATCCAGAATCATACCCTTCTCTTCCTGTGGCTTTCCGACCTCAACGGCGGGAGGGAATGTGCTGTGGACGCGGGTAAAGCGGTCGAGGGAGACGGAGGCGAGGATGGATGGCGCTACAGCCAGTGCATTCACAGCACCGGATATCCCTATGAAACAGATCCCAATCAGCAAAAGTTGCCATCCTGTGTTAACGTATACCTTTGTATCCATACGTAATTCTGCCTGTGCGTAAATCAAGCGCAAAGAGGTTCGTTCCCTGATCCGATGCGAACACCTCGCTGATGTGATTGCGTAGTGAGCGGCAGATGGAAAATTCCGTTTCCCTACTCACTGCTCCGGGAATCCCTTTTCGACCGTTTTAACACCGCCCACCTTTCCAACACCTTTAAAGTCGCTGACCGGCCGTGGCCCTGAACGCGTATCGTACCTGCGGAGATCGCCACATCGGGTACCAGCGAGGATTTGGGGCTGACTTGATGAACTCGATAGCGGCATATACGTGAGACAGGTGTTGTGGACCGGTTGACGCAGTCCCAGGTAGTCGTTCGCTACATTTTTTGCACGCCAGACTTCGCCCGGAAACAACGTCTCGCCTCTTTTTCGTTTCTTGTTGCTTGAGCACGCTGCAGAACCATCTGATCGTGACTCGAAAGCACGTTCGGTATCCCAGACCGAGATTTCGACTTCGTCGCCGCCATAAGCAAAGGTCCCATGGTCGAGTCCCAGTCGCCAGTCGGTGAGCCGTGATGGCAGCACACCGAGTTTATGCGTCAGGCCACCACCGTCGCTTGTGCAAGTCATCCGAAGCGCACCATTAGAAGCGCACGAAAATATGGTGCTTGCGAAAATGTTTCACCGATCAGCGTCTCGACCGTCTTGAAATTTTCACGACTCACTTTGTTGTCGACGCCAAACCAACGAACTTGGATTGCTCTGCTTTGAACCTCGTCTCCTTCCATTCATGATGTTGCTCTAGATCACCTTCTTTAGTCAATAATGCGAGACCAAGGGTACCATCTGCGTGTGCTGAAGCCAACTTGCTTTGAGCATTATTCGTAGCGTTCGGCTGGTTGATACGAGCGGGACACGCACCAGAGTCGGATCACTCTTGTCGATGGCTAGTTTCTGCACGCACTGCTTGCGACCGGTTGAAGTACCACCACGCAGGGTCTTCAACAGTATCTTGTTCGTCGGCGATGCGTTTGGGTCGTACGAGACCGATTTGATACTGCCCAGCTCGTCGCCGGTCAGAAATCGAGGCATTGGTGTATCGACGTGACGTGACAACACAAAGGTGTGAACGCTCTAAGCGACACTCTCATACATTCATCACGGACGGTATGGACGGACCCATGAAGGAATTGGAGAAGCTTAGGGCATCGACAGAAGGCTCGACAAAGGGAAAACTTCCCTCCGTGGAGAGTTCGCTGGACTCTCTGCTCCAGTCGCTGTACGAAGTCAGGAGCAGAGTCGGGGCTGGCACCGTTACTCAAGACACGTTCACACTACTTTCACAGACGGTAGAAAATAGGAAGAAGGAGATTGACGAGAAGCAGAAGGAGGTTTACAATGCAATCACAAGAGTCGGAAAGGCTTTGGACAAGGTCCGACTTGGTTCCTCGCATGTGCAGCGTCGCTCATCCACCCCCCAGAGATTCACGCAGCCTTTGCCCACCTATGACCCCCTTTTCACGTCTCATGCTGCCAAGGAAGCACTCGATCGAACGATTGCCGTACATCTCCTACGTACTGGCCAATTCTCTACCGCAGAGACTTTCATAGAGGTACGCCGACCATGCCTACTCCACTAACATGATGGCCAACAAACACGTCCAGGAGTCCGGCGCCGAAATCGCCTATGAACTGCGTAGTCGGTTCGTAGAGCTTCATCGCATCATAACAGCACTCCGAAGACAAGATGTGGGTCCTGCGCTTGAGTGAGCCTTTTTTGAGCAAGGATCCCTCGTTTGCGAACTAAATGCACCGTCAGGTGGTCTAGGAAGAACCGCTCGTTCCTTCGTTCACGATCTTCTCCATTAGAATTCTACCTTCACCGCTCACAATACATACGACTGCTCCTTTCGTCTGACCCATCCAATCCCACTCCAGCAATATCGTACGCCAATGCCGCTCTGCGAGGGTTCTACCCTGAACACGCATCCGAGTTCAAACGCCTCATGACTTGTTTGGTTTACCTTCCCAAACAAAAGCTGGAACGCTCGCCATACGCAGATCTTGCCTCGCCTTCGCTTCACACAGACCTTGAACCACTCTTTGCAAAGGAGTATTGTGCGAGCCTAGGAATGAGTCGACAGGTTCCCCTCCGAGTCGTCGGTGATATCGGAGGCGGAGGCGCGCTAGCGAGGATTGAAAAAGCGCGAACCGTGATGAAAGAGAAGAAGAGCGAGTGGAGTCAGAGCGACGAGCTCCCTGTACGTCGTCCCCCTCGACATCCCCCTTTGATCTCTGATGACATTGTCCCCGTAGATTGAGATACCTCTTGCACCGGAAAATCGATATCACTCGACTTTCGCGTGTCCTGTCTCAAAGGACCAGTCTACCGAACAGAATCCACCCATGATGATGACTTGTGGACATGTTATCACGAAGGACAGCCTACAGAAACTTAGCAAAGTTAATGGGTCCGTCACCTCTTTTGTCCTCGGCCGTCTTTCTAACTGAGACTCGTCCGCAGACGTGTCAAATGTCCGTACTGCCCTACAGAGTCGATGCAAGGCAACGCTCTGCGTGTGTATTTCTAGCATACCATCCTTGATGTCTGCCCATTGTAACACTTTTACTACACACGAGACGGTGCAGGATCGACCCATCGAGCCTAATTGTGTACTGCTCAGTGAGATACTGGTGTAGAAGGTCTAGGAGAGCCGGCCTACCATCATCGTTAGAGACTCTTCCCCGTGTTCATCCGTGGTCCGGACGACTGTGCTCTCGTCGATGCTCGGCGTGTTCACAATCCCACTCAGTCGCTGCAGCATCGCAGCGTCGATGTGATACCGCTTTGCTAGCGATTCTAGTTGTGCATAGTTCGTGGTGGACTTTCTTGCCTCGAGTAGCTCCGTCAGAGAAGAAGCCAAGAGACGGTTCTTGGTGGACTGCAGGGCTGCGGCCTCTGTCTCTGACCGTATTCGGGAATGATACATGTTCTGTATATCATTGCCCTGTAGAAAAACAAAAGAGAGAAATCTCAGAGTCAGTTTCCTGGAAATGAATCAACTTTGTGCGATTCTAAGCTTACGGTTCGGACTGTCTGCATGTGATGGTCGACTCGCACCGGGCCTAGTTGATTCAGTTTGTGCATAAAGTACGGATCCTTGGCATCCCTCTCGATGGCTGTCCGAGCAGGTACGTTAATACTCTGGGGTGGTGCAAAGGCGACGAAGTGGCAGCTTTGCGTTACTTGCCTTCATTTTTACCTTCAAAGGCCAACGGTCTTTCAGGTCGTGGACGTGCTGGCGAGTCCGCTGCGGCAGGTGCGCGTGAGCCTGCCCATGAGGGCTTTTCCTTTGGTAGTTTGCGGGCTGCTCTAGAAGAAGCGCTTCCCATGACAACCTGTTGGGACAAGATTGGATTGTAGAGTCTGAAAGCAATTTATTGTCTATGGTACCTTACGGCCATGTCTTACAGCCATCCGCTATGTACTTATACACGATCGTAAAAGTCGACCTAGGGTGAAGAATAGAAAGTGAGGATAGCAACATTCCAGCACCAGTCAAGATCCACATCTCTGTCCAATTTTATGCCAAAAAAGGAGTGTGAGGGAGCATCAGGAAGAGGGTATCAAAGGAGTGGAAGTGAGGACGTTAGGCAACGATCTGGACTATCATGGGGCAAAAGGAAGATAGATAGAGACAACAGAAAGAATAATTTCATTCAATGGGCAGACCGAGTAGTCATGAACGGATTTCGTGAGAGAGCATTTTAATTGAAGGTACCCATGTTAGTCGGTGGTGTCTGTTGGTATACTTGATACATAGCATACGGCGGATAGGCCTGGGGAACGGGCTGGCCACTGTATGCAGCTTGACCCATCCCAAGAACACTACTAGGTTGTGCAACGCCAGAGGCTTGATGGCCGTACGGCATCGTGGAAATGGGAGCCTGACCCATTGGAGTCGTAGTAGGGAGGGTCCCATTACGACGCACTGATGCACGGGGACTGCCGATGTCCGGGGAACGAAGAGCGAACGGGTTGAATGGATCAGAGGATGGGGTGAACGCTGATGGGGGGTTCGAAGCACGGGGACGGGCAGGCGCACTACTCTGACCAAATGTGGGGTCAATGTGTAATTGAGGTGGTCCGGACTGGGGGTTCTGACCACCCATTTGCAACGCAGCCATCATGGAAGCCAAACCCTGGTCGTTGGATGGGTATCCAGAGGGGAGGCCGGGGACACCAAAAGAATTGTGGGACTGCCCCTTTTTACCAGGTGGACCGTTAGAGGTGTATGTTGGTTGATAATTAGGAATGGGTAGGCCAACTTCCTCGATGAGACGACGGTACGCTTGTGTAGCGATTACCTTCAGTTCGATCAACACGCGCTTCGTTGCCTCGATGAAATTTGGTTTGTCGACAGGATCAAGGAAAGGGCTCGTCAATATTTTGTGTACGACAGCAACGCCGTTTACTTGATCTCCCAGGACATCCGTTAAAACGTGATCTCCGTGCGACGAAAACAATGCCTGCACGATTTGACACGATGCCTCAACCTCGATCTTTTGGTTGACGATTCGAAGGACAGTGAGTGATGCTAGCTTGTGAGTGCAGAGATGTGAGAGGTGAGGAGTGAAACGCGGCGCAAGTAAGCTGTATCGTGATGGGAACGAAGATGTGTCCAACAGCCAGGTCAGCAACAACGCGCCATTTGGGTTGGTAGCCAGGGGAATCGAATTGAGAATTACGGCAGTCGCAATACGCCGTTGTTGACTGATGGTGATGTGAGGGCTCTCGAGACAGGCTCTCATGCTCCTCGCTCCGAAACGGCCTTGGGCGATTTCCCACATACGATCAACCATAGCATCGAAGATGAAGTCATTCGCAGGTGCCCCAAAACGCAAGCAACACCTGATAAATTGGTCAAAAATGCAGGCACCAAGTGCTGACAGGTGACATACTGCACAACATAATTCCCAAATTGATCGAGAAGTAGAGGTGGTGCATAAGGCCTCAGGTTTTGCACAATAAGTGCGACTTCCTCAGGAGTCTGCACGCACTCGATGATCTTCTGCGCCGCCCACGTTCCGTTCTTGTGAATCCCGATCATAGCCAAATGAGGCGTGATACGTTCCAACATCGCGAACCTTGGACCTGCGGAGCATCTCTCAAATAGCTTTTGAACAACCTATGTCACGTTAAGAGAAAACTGTAAAATCGTCGAAACGTTACAAATACTGACCGTGTTTCCAAGCCAGTCAGAAGCCAAATCAACAATCTCCCCATCAAGGAAGTCGCCCGCGACCTGGTCGGTTTCCTCGACAGACATTGTACCCGAATCAAGTCGTTTGCGGAGCTCGCGAAGTTTCGAAGCATCCCATCGCCTGTTGTTTGGTCTCTCGGAAACGAGTGGTATCGTGGTATAATACATCGTAGGAGGCCGGAATTCTAATTACAATTTAAGAAGAAGGTTGTTCAAGGTACCAGATGACTCACCAGAAAGGGCCTGGATGTCCGCCTCCGCATCTGTACTTCCCTTCGCGAGCTCCCGCAAGATCATTTGTTGTTCCGTGACAGAGGGAGTCCAACCAGCAGGCTTGGAAAGTCCATCGGAAACACAGGCCATGTTATGCATGCCTGAGCCAATCATACTGAGAAGCAAGTTGGAGCGGTAGTTCTCAACCGTTCCTCCGAGCACCTGTTGATCAGCAGGGATCGTCGAAGCGCCTTTGACGCTCCGCAGTGCATGGATAGTTGCGCCGACACTTAGATCACCAATACCTTGAACCGCAACACTGGGGCTGTCATCCTGTGCGCCGTTGCCTTCTTGACCATTCTTAACTGGCACCTTGGCAAATCCAATGCGGATGGCTCCAACGTCACTGCCCAACACGTCGCGACCGTTCAATGCCTTCCTTGCCCGGACAGCATCGTCAAGGCGCTCGAAATTGACTACAAGACAAAGGAATCAACATCCCATGTCGCGCCCCATAAGAATAAAATAACTAACTGAATCCACAATTCTTGTGTGTCAGCACACGTGCAGACTCGATCGGTCCGTAGGGACTAAACACGTTCAGAATTGTTGCGGGGGTCGTGGTACTTGGGATGGAGCCAATCCATAGCGCACGGGTGGGAGTGGACTGCAGCTGGGCATCTAAGCCTCCCAGACCAGGGCTGGCACTCTTGCCCATGCTGTTGGGTGAGGTCGCACCAGAGTTCGTGATAGTAGTGCCCTTGGCAGGCGCAACTGGAGCACTGTCGGCCTTTCCAAAACCGATCCGGACCGTCTGTCCATTGGGCATGCCAATGTTGCCTCCAAGGCGGTTCAAGACGTCCTCTTTTGCACGAATAGCGTCGGCTTGATCAACAAAATTGACGAACCCGCACTCCTAAGCTTAATCGTGAGTGTTGTTCTCAGAAATCCACTCGAACGGACCTTCTCAGGCAACAACCTCAAGCTCTCGATGGCACCATAGGGCGCAAAAACATGGATAAGTTGTTCACTGGTCACAGCACTATCCAGGTTGCCAATCCACAACGACCGAGTAGGCGTCTGAATCTGTGAACTGTTGTTCGGTTCGGATTTCGGCGAAACGGCCCTTCCTTGGGAATTGGGGGCAACGAGATAAGCCGATGCGCGACTGACATCACCATTAGGAAAATGGACGGTTGGTGAAGATGCATTACGGGATGCCAGCTTGGCATCCGACTTGAGAATACCAGCGGGAGAGGAAAGGCTGGTGAGGCTGCCTGTAACAGGGCCGAGGTCATTCAGATATGGGGTTGGAACCTCGCTCGCCGTAACACGACGTTGGAGAGATCGGATGGGATCATCTAGCGTCCCAACGGATATGGCACGCGGTCGTGAGGTCAAGGCACTACCAGGGGAGAGATGATCAGTCTGCTTGAACCCTTTGGCAACGTAAGACGAATGCAAAAGGTTTGCATCAGAGATAGATCCGTCGTACGAACTGAGACGCTGGCGCTCGTACAGCTGAGCCTCGTAATTCTCAAAGAATTCTTCGTCGTCTTCTCCGCTTGGCGTGGCCAACAACGACGTAGCACCAGAAGAACGTGCACGATATGGGTTGGACACCGTACTTGCACGCAGGCGAGGTGGGTTAGCCAAGTTTCCCGCAATTGCCGCTTGCGCCTGTGTACGTAACTCGGAAATAGTGGCTGCGGGGGGCGGGCGGTGACTATCATCTAACCCAAGGTAATCAAGAGTGTGGACATCAAATTCATCAGCCGAATCAGCGGAGGTCACAGAGCGTAATTCATCCAGAGCAGGGAACGATGGACCGGACGAATTTGTGGATGATAGCCAAGATGACGAGAAGATGGAGGGTCCAAATGGGTTCGTTAGGCCGGAAGACGGCAAGGTCAATGAGCCAGACCTAAGGCGACTGTTACGTTCGGCGACGCCCGTAGGCACACTAGTTGTTGTGGTAGGAGTAACAGAAGTAGCCGAATGACGAAGGCCGGGACGCGGAGGGACGACAAGACTGGGAGGAGTGTTGGCATTTTGCCGCTGTTGCGCTTCCTCGGCAAAAGACTCGGTAGAGGATGTAGCATTACCCAAGGAATTGGAAACAGCAGCAAATCTCTGAGCCGCGAGGTGGACATCGGAAGGAAGAGTACCAGCCCTAGCTCTCCGAAAACCGGGGGGATAAGCAGATGCTGGGGTGGTGTCATTATCGGCTTGAGATGGAACGTTGCATGCCAAGTCATTCGGTGGAGACCCAGAAGGCACAAGAGCGCGCAGCGCAGGTGGCCTGTATCTTCCTAGGCGTTCTTCCGCTTGGATCTCCCGCGCTCTGGAATGTTATCATTAACGACGAGGAGGCTACCAAAGAAAACTGCCCACCTCTTTGCAAAGGCTGCAGAAGGTGCCGGGGGAGGCGTTTTACCCGAAGATACTCTTGAATAGGAGCCATTGTTGTCGGATGCAGATAAAGACATTATAGGGCTTGTTTTCGTGTGCAATTAAAGATTACTGTTGGGTTGTGGATGGAGATTAACGGACGGGGGCCCGCTTTTTCGTGCAGTGGATGGAATAGAGCAAGTCCCAAGCTGATGACCAGACGGGTGGATTTTGGAGGGTCGTGTCTGTGATGTGGAAGGTCGACGGTGGAGACGTCAATGAATTAGCTTGCGCTTGGCCGGGAATGAAGTAACGAAAAAGGGCCGAAAAGCCCGTAAAAGCAAAGGATATTTGATGGACGACGTCCACAGTGGAGTACTTTAAAGGGCTGGCGTACTTTGACCAGAGAAATATGGGAGTACTAAGTAAGATGGTAGAAATTTCGTGGTTGGGAGCAAACCACGGACGAGAAATCCCAAGCGACCTTTTCAAACTCCGCTAGGACAAGTCGTTTTCCCAAGACTCGGTCCGTCCTATCCCCATTCACTCGGCCGAGAGGGAAAAAAAGTTGTGATATATGCTCATGTAACATACGTACATGTCTCATTAAACGGGCTTGGAGGGTCAAGAAAATGTGCAGAAAGGAGCGCACTGCTTAAAGCCGAATGGGGATCATAGAGTACCAAGGTATAAGCGCGTGGCGTCGAAACATGTCGGTTATAATCTCTAGCAAAGGTTGAAATTCAGCAACGAGGAAAATGTCCAAGGTAAACGTGGGGAACGGGTCGACGGATCAAGAGTGTCTGGGACCCTTGGTCCTAGGGGGGGCAACGCGAGAGCGTGCAGCAGCTGCATCGGCAACCCTCCTCGACCGTCGCAATGGTCTCTCTCTCAGGGAACTCTGTTTGCATGCGGTGTCGGGTTTCTCGGTCATTCCAGCCTCCTCCGTTTCCCAGTCAGGATGGACGCAAAGAACACGAAACATCTCTTGTTCTGCAGAATTAAGTGGCATTTCTGGGTCTGCAATACTCTCTTCGGTCGACGTTGATGGGTGAAGAGCGGCTAGCGCGAGATGAACGGACGGAGGGATGTCTAACAACGGTTCCTCAACGAGTCCGGCTTCAATAGGAGCTTCCCATACATCTTCTTTCGCGGGTTTTCCGTCGTCGAGTTGCGGTGTATGCAACGAATTCCCGGATCCCGGCGACGTCAGCGAGGCGTTGAATGGTGGCCCAAATTGGTTAAGTGACCTCCCCGATATGCTCTTCTGGTAGAACTCTTGCAAAGCAGTTGGAAAGCGCATGACGAGGTCGTCAGAGAGAAATATACTCTCTATTCCCTTTGGGAGGCCGGGCGCATACACGCGAGCGACACCGAGAGGCGCCCAAATCCCATCGATGGACACGGATGGATGTGACACATTAACACAGGTGCTAGGAAGGGGAGATGGAGGAGACATAGACACGTGAGACAGGATCGTAGTGAGATTCACGAAATCTGTGTCGATGCGTCTCAGGAGAAGGGTCGAACCGAGAGCAGTCTGGTATACAGAAATGCCTACGGATAGACTCGGGTCAACATTCCCGTCGGAAAATCCTGGTGAACACCACGCGTACCTTCGACTTGTGTTGCACAAACATCAGGGTTGCACGGGCGACACGTGCGAACCACGATGACGTCCGGGAGCAAAGCCACAGATGAAGGGTGCGATGGTCGAGCCTTTGATTCGGTGTGATCAGTTTCTGTCGCTTTGGCCATCATGCACCCAGCGTCCACCTCGTCTTGTTGGGGCCCAACGGGTGGCGAAGTTACAACCTCGTCTAAAGCGCGTTGTGGAAGCAAGTCGCAGTCTGCATGCATTCTCGCTCCACTAGCCCACCCATCCTCAAATTCATTTGGATGCACACTATCTGGGCCAAGCAACTCAGCATCTTGCCAAGTCAGTGCGCAACCCTGCTTGTTGATTCTGATCGGAAACGAGGACGGAGAAGATGATGATGCAGGAAAAGAGAAGGAAGAAAGGGGGGACTGGTGAGTGAAGGAACCCACAGCCGACTCAAAAAACGGGGAAGAGGCTGAGCGATGAGACGAGGACGTAAACGGCAAGACCGGAAACCCTGGCTGAAATGCTTGAAAAGAGGGGAGACATTCATGCTCCTCCGGTTCCATTTTAACAATGGGCAAATCCTGTTGATTTTCTGAAGCACCACCCCAACCACTCTCAAATTCCCATTCCCAAAGCTCTAGAGCATCGAGGTTGAGGTCGTCCGAAGCCAGTAGCTTGACGGTGGCTGATGACACAGTGGACGTCGGCGCGCAATCGAGATCCTCCCAGGCATCTAGCATGTCACGAATGTTGGCAGACTCGTGCCTGAATAGCTGAAGGTCATCGGTGGATTCAACCTTGACCTGCGGGGCTGGTGTCGGTGAGGGGAGAAAGAGGGGAGAGTCCCAGTCAATGTCCGAGTCAAAATCGTGCTCGAAATCGTCGTGATCCGAGTCAGGAGGGGGGGACGCGCTCCAGGGGACAGATGGTGACCGCGTCCGCTCGTCTACCACCGAGCAGTACTGGGCCAAGAACGAGGGCGAATGAGCGCGCTGGTCGCAAGTCGGCGTATAACAGGGCACGGAGATCGATCGGCGCGGATAGGGGGGAAGACTCCATGGGGCCTCGGAAGGGTCTGGACGCATGTCGACGTTATCGGTATCGTCAGCGAAAGCACCGGCGTCGTCCTCGGATGAAGCAGTCGCATCGTTTGACAAGTCAATAACCTCCCTCACCCGGGATGGAGCGGGCGACGTCGACGCGCAGGGGAGAGATGGCCGAAGACGGAGGGTGAGCTTTACTTTTGGGGGTCGCTCGTCCTCGCTGGAATTAGCGCTCAGCTCACCGTATCCACTGTCAGTCGCAGGACTCTGGCTAGTCCGTCCAGAGCTTGAACTTCCTCGAGACCCGTCGGAATCCCGTCGAGAGCCCCTCCTAAGTCTCTTTCTCTTCTCTCCACACCGAGCCTCGTCACGATCGACCTGCTTCTTTGACCCTGGTTGTAACTCGTCGGCGTGTTTTTCCGTGTGTTTCCTTCCCTCCTTTCCGTACTCACAAAGGAGGATCCCTGCACGTGCAAACGGACACGAAACGCCTGTTGCCTTGGAAAGGTACCACACCATCGTTCCCCGTCTGAAGTTCGTTAACCGTTCTCCTTCGAGCACGCCTTGAGCAGTCTGGGTAATGCACTTGTCGTTTGGCCCCAGGTCCTTCAAACTGGGCTTGGTGGGGTTAGTTGCCCCACCCATCCTACTGTGTAGCGCAGGTACGAGGTCATCATCCGCGAGAGTTCCAGATAAAACATGCCGAAGCAGGAGGGGGTGGTCTTGCTGTGCCTCGCACCGTGCCATATGATTCCGAATATAGCTAGTAATAGCCTGGGACGCAGCAGAGACGCTGACAGAGAGAAGAAAGACTGATGAGCAACACGAGACAAATGCGAGGAAAAGGACGTAAAGTAGACGGCAAGGCGGACTTGGGGGGCACGAAGGCTGAATGGGCAAGGAACGAAAGAGGGCACATACTTTTGGCACATTAGACCATATTTGAGGGTCATTTCCGCGAGATCTTTGATCGTCATCGCGCGATTTTCCTACAGGACATCGGCGTGAGAGACAACACGTGTAATGTATCGTGAGCGGCAGATAATACGAGAAGGTGGTGACAGAACTGACGACCGAGAGAAAGGAACGACCAATCGCGTGGAAGACCTTGTTGGATGCATCTTCTGGATGAAGCATGACACCGGGGAGGGGAAAGACGGGGAGGCAAGGATCTAGCGTGGGAGGGACAGGACGGAGAGGAGCTGGCGTAGGCACGGGTTTGATCCTGCGTGGCGGAGGATGTGGGGACGGGGGAGACTGTCGTAGACGTGCGCTTGGTTTGATGATGGAATTCTTGCGGATACGAGTGCCATAGTTATGATGAGAGGGGGTTGGTGAGGATTGCTGGATGTGTGAATGCATCGAACGATTGGAGAGTCGAGATATGTGTCAGAGGGACAGGCTTGTCATTACTATTGGCGCGTACGTCCGACCAACGAAGGTAGAGATATATATAAGGCTTGTATATGGATTATAAAGGGGAGGGTAAGACAAAGTCTGTGGTGAAGCGGAAGGGATGGTGATGGTGAAAGACAAAGGGAGGAGGGCAAGTTACGAGCCCGACGACGTGACACCCAAAATTACCTGAATCCATCAAAAATTCAAAAACAGTTGCTGCGTACGTACGTCACATAATTTTATCACGTAATCAAACTCACCTCCCCGATCATTCCAAGCAGTACCTCGTTATCTCCCCCTACGGGTCATACCGTATCGGGTCGCACAAAAACCCGGTCGACATGCGTGTCTACAGCGCGAGGATGGTGGCAGGGACAATCGTCCTCTTCTAGATCACCAGGGACACGATATTCACACAGAACGGACTCAGTAGACTCGGAAGCTTTCTTCGCTTCCCAGCCGCAGCCCCCCTCATAACGAGTCACCCTGTCACAGAATCCACAGCATCCCCTCGTCTCACCTTTCTTTGCACGACAGAAAGTTTGAGGCACTCTCTGGTTACAATATAGGTCGTTGTGGTTTGGCGACTCGTCAAGTATAGGTCAATGAGCGTCATTAGAAGCCATGGAACCATGGGAACGCAGCCAACAATTGACTTGGTTTTCCAAGTCGGCAACACCGAACCAAAGATGACGTAAATAAAACTATCCGGAAACGTGTCGTTTTTCACAAAAGATGTACTCAACACCATGAAGCCATCTTTGGGTCTCTCCCTTGGTTATTCGCCTGTGCGTTTCATCGATTTCGCTGCACTCCTCGTCACACTCTTGGTCTTTGCGATAGAGGCACTTGAGCTAGCGAGTGCCTGGGTCACATATATCATATCGTCGTCGACGAAAAGTTGGACGACCCACTTGCTTAGCCCTACCCCGTTTCGTAGTGGGCTTGGCGGGTACTTTCCTTCCCGTTATCGGCGTTACGCGCGCTTTCTTTGCCATGGAAGTATACTTCCTGGTCGCAAGCATGGTTTCCGGAATTCGTTCTTCCGTGAAAGGAGGCACCTTTGATTTGGTGGAGGGGACGGGAGGCATTTTCGCTCTCCCGCCAACTTTCGTCTCTGCGAGGCGCTTCGAAAGAGGTTTATTGTTCTGGGTTGACAATCAACCATGGGAATGAGCTATAGAGAGTGCATGCCCACTTCCTTGGCAATCACGTCCTCTCTTTTAGGTGCCAACATGACCTTGCCCGACGCACCTGCACACGACATGACGGGCGCTTCGCGGAACTGATGTACAGGCAACCCACCCTTGGGAAGTATAAAGTCACCGTTGCGTGTTCCACGCGCAATGGCGCGATTGAGTTGACCTGCAGTAACAGCATCCATAGCGAGATGGTACTTGGAATCGACAAACTATGGCCACTCAGCAAACGAGGGGGGACAAAAGCCAAGTAGAAAAGACAGCAACCTTCTTGATCACGGGTCGAGAGACACCATGCCTAGTCCCATCTGAAGTCGTCTTTATGCACTCCTGACGAAACATCATTGACTCGGTGGTGAATACGTGATGCACTCATACCGTGATCATATCAGACCAAGGTGGATGTGTGGGATGATTTGACCCACGCGATGCATTCTCTACGGTCTTTGGACTCGGGCCAACCATGTGCATGATCGTCGTCTGAATGCACTCAAGTTTTGCTCAAGTTCATAGGGGTATCTACGTTGATCACGTGACCCATACATCATCAACGTCGTCGAGGTCGAGGACGTCGCGCAAGTTGGTGTCGACGGTGTCAGCTGGTCTCAGTGACGACGTGATACGACGTGGCCAACCTCGGAGTTGTATTGTGAATGGGTGCGGAGTACACCTCGTCAGCGGTGATGCATGATGACGAAAGCTGAATACCCACGGCAATGACCGGAACTCTCCTCTAGTTTCACCCAGTCCAGTCCTCCCCAGAATAAAACAAAAACATGTCGTTTGCTGATTATCTTGTCACCGACGACTTGACGGTGCTCTTGGGTTTCATCGGTGCATCCGTGTTTCTTCTCCAGAACTTGTACAAACCACAGCCCCTTGTACACCCCATCCTTCTAGGAAGACAGAGCGAAGTTGGCCGCGTAAGACATCCAGCTGAGAGCGCCATCTATAGAAACTATGGCACTGGCCTTATGGGCAGGGTATGTCGTGACTTTGGCTGATCCACGCAGAAAACCCCTTCATGCAATCCTGTAGTTCCCTGTCAGACCTGACAAGGATGTAGACCTAGTCAACGACTTCGTCAGACCTCAATTCGAGTCCCCGAGGACACTTTGGTCGACCAAAGTGAGTGACCCCAGTGTACATGTCTGGGACACCCGGCTAATCCGTGCCACGTAGATCACCAATGCCAGGTTGAACGAGCGCATTGCTGCCTTTGGTGCTGGTATTTCCCGCATTCTCCCCGGAGAGTCCAATGTCCTGTTGCTTTTGAACGATGGCCTTGGTGAGTTCGTCTTTTAACTCGATTCTCGTCAGCTCACAAATGGATGCAGAGTTTCTCATCGCTGATCTCGCACTTGCCAAGTACTCGATAGTATCTATCACCCTTAGTTCGCGGGTGCTTCTTTCACGCGTTTTGGAGGCCCACCCTCCATCTGCTATCATCGTTGGCGCGGATTTCTTGCCTTACGTCCTGGAGCTCATCTATGATGCAAAAGAATATGATCACAAGGTAATCGTCGTGGGACGAACGGATACCGATGTCCGACCGAAAGCGGGCCGCGAAGTTCAAATTCTGAACTGGACTCAAGTCGAGGCCGACGGCGCCCAGGTAGCCAGTGGAGTAGCCCCTCCTGTAGTTCGTAAGTTACCTCTTTGAAATGGCCCTCCAGTCCACTCATTTCCACGCAAGGTCCCAATGACCCGCTAACCCTTGCTTTCTTTGAAACGCCTTCTGGAGGCTTACGTGGGGTGCATTTCACTCACGCAAATTTCACGTCTGGTGTCAC
Source organism: Sutorius australiensis (assembly GCA_038089915.1). Taxonomy (NCBI): domain Eukaryota; kingdom Fungi; phylum Basidiomycota; class Agaricomycetes; order Boletales; family Boletaceae; genus Sutorius; species Sutorius australiensis. The sequence goes on from JBBPLR010000006.1 coordinate 204,162, forward strand.
AGCTATCAGGGCACTGTTCCCACCCTCCATAGCATTGTCCACTCTCGACACTGTCGTCTCTGGACACACACTGAGCATTCCATTTGGGCGAGCCGTTGCGTACACCGCATTGCACGAGTGCGCATGTTTCGCAACATGTGACTCGACCCGAATATATTACAACCCCAACATTGAGTCCAGTGGATTGCAGCGTAACCTTGACGACATACGTTCTACGCTCAAGCTTCCGATACCGTCACCCACGGTATTGTTTGTCCATCCTGACCATCTGCATGATCTGTCAAATACGGTGCTTACCCGCGCAAAGAAGTCATTCGCTTACCCCATTGTATGGAGGCACAAAATGGCAGCACTGGTTGAAGGCTATATAAGCAAGGACAGCCTGTGGGACCGTGCGGTATTCGATAGTGTCCGTGAAAACGTCATGGGACGCATGGCGGGTACATTGAAGGCTGTTGTCGTTAGCGGGGGTGGGCGTTTCGTTGCTATCCTGTTGATGCTGATACTGACACAAACTGATGATCCCCAGGTCCGTTACCGAATGATTTATTAACGCCCGCGCGAATTGCGCTCTCGGTCCCACTTATCAATGCGCACATTCATGCATCAACAAGCGGCCCCATTTTTTCTACGCATGCTTTCGATCTCCAGACCCTGCCTTCTGCAGAGGGTGAACCAGCTCACGTCGGCGCGCCAAGCGTGAACGTTGAGGTCAAGCTTGTTGGGGTGGATGATGCAGCGATTGAGAAGGGAAACGATCCCAAAGGGGAGCTTGTCTTGCGTGGACCGCCGGTTGGGACACCTTTATCTGGGGATGCAAGTGGCATAGACACTGAGGACCAACGTTGGGTCGAGACAGGAGAAATTGCCCGGGTGATGACCAATGGGGCCTTCAGGGTAATTGGAACGAAGTCGCAGTAAACCGTTCGCGTTATTGTGTATCATTTATCGGTCTCAGCAGTTGTACTACTTCTTTGCTATTGTCGTGTACGCGCGTGCTTGTGAAAGAACTATCATCTTGTCATGTCTCTGGATCACCCACGACAAACGATCTTGCAAGACATCCTCTCGCAACTGCAGGATCAGATCACCAAATTCGAGACACTGCTCCCGCTCCTGTGTCTGCCGCTTGCCAAAGTAAACTTGTTGCCGCCACAATTCACAAGGTTCCACTCGCTGCCCAGTGAAGGTGCAACCGTTGACGTCGCCAAGGCATTCCCTCCAATTCAGCGCGTGTTGCTGGAGAAGATCTTGCCGACATGGGAAGCAGTTTTGGAGGAGGAGGGTTGCTCCGCCCTGACACTGCAATATTTTTGTCCAGATGCATTCTCGAACGCTTCCTCTCCAGCAGGCGATGTGGCTTTGTGCGCCTACTCGACGATACTCTCCGTGCCGCTACACCAACGATGTGTGGACATGTTACTGAGACTTGCGAAGGAATATCCCGTCGACCGACTCTTCCATACGGTGTGCACGATCCGCGATCCAGCAAGGAGGTCTGTCAGCTGGAGTGACTGTCTTCGAAATGTCTTCGCCGTACCCGCAAAGGTTGCCAACGCTTCTAAAGTGCAAGACGTTCCAACTGATCTCAGGCTTCCCGATTACTACGACAACTTGAGCATACGAGTCGAGGTTCTCATCCATACTTTGTCCAAGCGCACTATTACAGGCCAGTGTTTTGTTACCAGGCTTTTGGCCTTTGAATTCTTACGTGCACCGAATCAGCAGAGGAGTTATCCCTCGTGACTCAGCTCTTTTCGAAACTCGTGCGGGTCGGGGCTTTACCGGGCTCGGCTCATCCCACCCCTTCGCAGTCCTCATTCTTTCGCTCTTCGTTGCCGTACATCCGAAGTAGACTCCAGGACGAATCGTATCGGAAACTCTGGAACCGGACGGTGACATCATTGCCCTCCCTCTTGACGCAGCAAGCTGTCCTCGTGTCCTTATTTTCGTCGCTTGTCTCCCTGGAATCAACGCTGGGTGCATCCGCCCATGACAGGGGTATCGTACGTCGGGAAGCAGCTCTCCTGCGCGGCATGATCGGTGACATCGGACCTCACGATGATCTCTGGGACTGCTTGCTCTCTGTATTCTTGGCTCGGACCTGGAGTGAAAATCATTCTCGGGTTTTCGTGTGCTGGCTGGCGAGCGGCACACAATCTTCACAAGGTGATTTTTTCTCCGAATCTCCGCGGTAAGGCCTGATCCCCCCGTACGATCCAGCACAGGAAGCTTTTCTTTCTCGCCTGGTCGACGAGTGGAGCGCCTCAGAACACGTCAAACATTCTCTGCTTTCTCGACACCAATGTAGGTCCTCACTCGCGGAACATGTAGTTTACCACATCGAGAACTTGTTTTCAGATCTTTCCACATTACTCCTTTTCGTTGTAACGCATTTTTCACCATCTTCGGGTGAAGTAGCATCAGTTGCGCTCTCCCCTTCCTTGGTCTCTGCGGTTGGCGCCTACATCGCTCACCCAGACGCTAGCGTACGCCGATGTGGTATGTTGGTCGCTGAGGTAGTCGCCAGCAGGGTCGACAAAAACCTGAAATTTGACGATTGGGAAGGTGATGACGATGTTAGGATTTGGGCTAGACGCCTCCGGCAGCTTTGCTCTCAGAGAGACGTCGACTTTGAGCCCTTGGACGAGGACAACACCGTTCGGGGAAACGACGGAGAGCCAAGCTGTAATCCAACTGCCGGAGTAGTATTGACACCAGCAGCCCGCAAAGGATCCGTCGCGGGGACTGGTACACTGGGCCGACGTACCGCGGGCTACGATTCGGATGATTCTTTGACTGGATATGCCTCTCTGTCTTCCTCGCGCTCTCCGTCGCCCACCCCATCAGAGCTGCAGGAAATCGAGAAAGATCCCACGCTTCACGTTGGTCAGAAAAAGGTATCTCGCCCTGTGTACCTGGCTCAATTGGGTGAGCTCGTCCGGGGTAGCGGAGTTGGGGCCTCCGAAGAGACCCAGGAGGCGGACAAGATCGAAATGGCCATGAATGCCGGTGAGGAGCTGATCCGCAGGAAGCGCGATTATGGAACGGAGCTAGGTAGGCTCGGACTACTTCGGTGTAACACTGGTCTTCTTACTCCTTATGCAGCAGAAAACGCTGCCAATCTTGTTTATGGTTTTATTTCCCTCCACAATAAATTTGACTTGAACGATTTTGACAACAAGAGACAACGCATCGTGAACGCGCTGGTCGCGTGCTGTCCCAGAATCGCTACTCAGTACGTCCCGTGCTGGCTACATACGGTTCTCCTCTGAGGTGCCGCAGATGTATCATCGAGGAGTTTTTCAAGAACCAGTACTCATCTGACCAACGTTCAGTGATGCTGAATGCTCTGGCATTAGGTGCCCGAGAGTTAGCATCGCTTCCCATATACTCCCAAGCTTTGCAACCACCTCATACGAAACGGACCACGTTTCCAAGCAAAATGCTGCCGCCTGTACTACATCGCAAGTACCTGGCTACAAGCTCACACGACGCACTTCATCCTCTCCTTGAGGACATCACTAGAATGGCTATTGGCAAGAGCCAGGAAGAGACAGCTGACAAGGTGCCCGAGGTCGTTCGGGAAAGGCAGTTGCGGATTAAGAAGCCGCCCAAGATCAGCGAGGTAGTTTCAGCGAGTCGCATGGGCCCAGTTCTTCCGACGCAGCGCCCGCCTGATGCAATGTCCTTCACAAATATCGCTGCTGAGTGGTTCATCATGCCCCTCGTCAACCGGTTCTGGGCCTTCCTGCGGGACGAGCAAACACGGGAAGAGCGGACTGCCCAGCGTGACGTCCTGTATCAATATCGCGGCGCCGGGACAGGTCTCATCTTAAACCCCCTTATCCTGTCGGCATTTCTGAGTACCGTGGCGATCCTTGTGCATGCGTCTCAAAACGCGCCACAATGGCTCGCTCTTATTGCGCCAAGCGCCCTGGAGTTGGCGGTTACCGTCGGGTCTAGGCAAATCACTAGGCCTGCGAGTGAGGGTTCGGACGATGAGGATAGCTCACAGACGGGGAACAGAAGCAAGGAAGCTTCAGTCGTTACGTCGGCTCTCAACCTGGCACTGGTCGTTTTGGACGGGTGCATTGAACTAGACGGGGGCCATTCTCTCGGCCTGGAGCACACTGCGCTATTAATTGGCACGGGAGAGTGGGCCGGCCAGGTATTCAAGACGCTCGAGAAAGGCATTCGGCTCGCAGGAGTAGGTGGGGTACATGAGGTCGAGCTACGAAGGGCCACGGCCGGTGTACTTCTCAAGGTCGATCAAGTTACTGAAAAATGGCGCCGGTCGATGGTGGATGTAAGCTAGGGTACTCTCGCATCAATTTATTGAAGGGTTTGAGATCTCAAAACGTTGTGTACATCTTGAATACGTGGGAATATCCGAACCGTTGCCAATGTATATAACTTCTCGTTCTCTAGCTAGGCAATCATAGTCATGTTCTCCGCCAAACTTTTGTCGTCCACTGCTACCTTGCGGTCTACGGTGACTCGGAGGTGCATCTCTACGTCACTTCCAAGGCGTTCGGATGCGCTTTTTGTGGTTGGTAACTTCGCAACACGCATGATTTTCTGCTCAAGCATTCGTGTTAGCATCGGGACACCAAGTATAACAACTCCAAGGTGCGTCGTTTGCGTTTCGTGCCAAATGCACACCCAGATATTTTTGATCTAGATACCGTTCGAATTTACTCCGGACAACTTGAAGAAGGCAGAAGAAATCATATCCCGATATCCCCCACAGTACAAGAAAGCTGCCGTCATTCCCCTCCTCGATCTCGGTCAGCGGCAGAACAAGGGATGGACCAGCATAAGTGTCATGAACTATGTTGCAAAACTCCTTGAAATGCCACCAATGCGTGTGTATGAAGTTGTTACCTTCTACACCATGTTCAACCGGTGCGCCAATTTACGGTGGTCGAGCCCTTCAAGTTGACATGTTGAGTATGAATCTTTAGCGAACCGATCGGCGAGAATTTTGTTCAAGTTTGCACCACCACTCCGTGCATGTTGCGTGGGTCGACGGAAATTCTTGATACCGTCTGTTCTCATCTTGGTGGGATTAAACCTGGGGAGACAACCAAGGATGGCAAGTTTACTGTCATTGAAGTGGAGTGTCAGGGTGCTTGTAGCAATGCACCAATGATGGTCGTCAATGACGACTTTTATGTAGGTCGCAGGAGTGGGATAATCGAGTTTGCACTGACGATGATCATAGGAGGACCTCATACCAGCAACTACGACGAGGGTTCTTGACGCGTTTGCAAAAGGTGGAAAACCCAAGCCTGGGCCGCAAAGTGGGCGGCATACCAGCGAAAACTCTGCTGGTTTGACTGCGTTGACGTCCAAGGTTTGCCAGAGTCTCAACGTAGATTCAGTCTTCTTATCCATCGTTCACAGCCATATGGTCCAGGAGAGTTCTGTACCCCCGAGTTTAGTTAGACTATCCTAATTCACACCATGATCTTTCGGGGGTAATAGATGCAGTCCAGTGGGTCAACGAAACATGGTTACGGAACAATAAGTAAAGCAAACAATCATGTCACGGTCAATCGTCCCCCTCGCCGTCATCAAATTCGCTGGTACCATGATCACTTTCCGCCAATCTCTCGATTATATACCTGTACCAGACAATAAGCTATCGGGGTCCATGTACCATTGCCATGTACTTACTCCACCTCTTCTTTCAGGTCGTCGCAGTAGGTATCTGCTCATGTCAGGTATGGAAGCTTGCAAACCCAGAGGCGTACTCACCGAGGGGCAAATCATGCGGGTCATAACCTACAAGTCCGCATCAATTAGTAAGGTACAAGCTGATATCTGGGGTATGCTCACCAAAGGGCATTTCAATTTCGTCTGCAATCCCTTCAATACCCATCAATGTAAATGCGACTACAGTAACGATTGGGATTGTCCTCCAGCCCAGATCATTCATGAGGGTAAGAGGCAGAGCAAAAAGGTACAACGTCACACATTGTTTGAGGTGAATTCCATCTACCGGGATGTCGTTGAACGGAAACATGATAAGACATGACAGCAAACTTACACAAGGAAGGAATGGGTGAATTGGCAATCCGCTCCATACACGACATCTGATCAACCATAGACTGAACCCTGTCGAGTCATCTTCAGCATGCAACAAGTCAACAGGGAAGAGTAACGTGCAGTCCGCTAATCGCATTGGTCCCTTAATAATTGAAATGTGCTTGAGTCCGGTAACCGTGGAGTCAAGGCGTCGGTCTTACCAGCAGGACCAACTGTCTCCAGTAAGCCTTCCCGTTTAAACCTGAATATAGCGCTCGTGATTTCATGGGCGATACTAAAGAGAAAAAAAGCATGAGCTGGGTACGAGTCGGGGAAGTTTTTTTTTTTCCGATACCAACATTAAAGGAAGTGGCATCGATATACGATTAGCATATGGATGAAACTCGACGGTCTGGTGAGAGTCACTGAGAAGAGGCGTGGTGGGACCAGGGGTATATGTTTGTGGTTCCGTGTTCCTCTTGCTGCGCTTCCGTTTGACCCTCTTTGTAGCATCCGCAGAACGCACGTCACTGATGCTAGCATCCGAAGCAGAACCTTGCATCGCCGCATGAGACGGCATGGACGAATGACTCTCGCTCGTCGTATAGCCTAAATCGCCGCGCAAAGAGAAATGAGGTGGCAAAACACCGACCAAGTCAGTATAATCTGCTCCATCTTCTCCACGTAGGTAATGCTTTGTTGCGTAAACGAAGCCGAGACAATATCGCAACGTCTGGATCTTCTGATATTTGACATCAGCATGAGTGAGTTGCGGGTTTCGAACTCGGCCTTGGGGGTTGGCCACCCCATTCTCGTCAGGAGGGAGGGCAACATGAACCCAAATCATGCGAGACAGATTGCGAACCTAAGAATATCCGTGTGTGAGAAGAGTGATAAACGTGGCATCCAATTCGTACATTGGCCATAAGGGTCGAAAAACATTTCCTGCCTTCCCAGTAACGATCGTATGAAGTGCTGTGAGCGGATTAGTGCCCTTCACGTTGGTGATACTGTGCCACGAGCTGTGAGACATACCTATTTCTAGTGCAAGTCGCATTCCATCTCCTGTTGCAGGTGCGAGCGAGAACTCACCTGAACACCAAAATGAGACCAACCTTTTGAGAAATAAGTCAATAACGAGAATTGTATCCGGCTCCCAGTACCTGCTCACCACAACGGAAAGTAAAGGGACAACTGAATTCGCGAGCTCGACCGAATTACCCTGCGATCGTGCAAACGCAATCACGACAGAGAAAATCGTAACCGTGACGATGGGACCGAGAACACGCGGTATTATCTATACGTCTTTCTTGAACGCGTGAAAATGCCGGCATCATGGCTACCTGACGCACGCTGCCTTTCAACCGTAGGACATCCGGTAACCAAGAGTACTGGAATGGTAACTCAGGTTGTTGAACGTTGACGATGTTGGAAACGAGCTGACCTTTCGTAGCTGCTGCCTTTTAATTCTTAGCGGCTGTGATGACCAAATAATCATCATCGTCAAGGTTCAAGCAACTAGACACCACTGGGTCACCAGACGGATGATACTGTACCTTCAGTGAGGCTAGAGCGAACTTCGCATTCCTGCGAGATTCCATGGTTGCTTGCAAAAGCTAGAGACTAGAAGACTAGAAGGATCTTGCAAAGCTCACTCCCACTGGAATCTGCAACGACAGTATGTGGTGGTGGAACAGGGTGTACCATGGCCACGCGGATCCTAATTAATTTCTACACGAGTACCAAACATGTCCATACAATTAATGGCACGTAAACTAGTTCAAAGCGACCGTATGTATACTCCAAGGGAAGACGTGCGATGGTGGCGTGAAAAGCCGCAAAACAGTGATACAAGGTGTTATCGTCTAGACATCTGAGTCGGAGCTGCTGCGAGCGACTGCGAATGATGACTTAGGGAGGAGGGCTCAGAGCTGGCGTGTGGCCAACTTGAACGCCAGAATGAATCTTGGAGTGAACGTAAGCAATCGGGTATACGGGTGTAGGTCGGACCACGAGAGGTGACGCGAAATTTTCGGATGGTCCGGGTTCGGCTTGTCCGAGGAAATCGATCGTACCCTCGCCGGAAACGTTCTCTGATACGGTCGCAGGACTGGCAGCTGTATACGAGTAAGAGACCTCTTTGGTAAGCCGTAAAATTTCGCTTTCAGAGGGGGAGCTGTGGCAGCCAGTGGTGTCGGTCCTCATTTCCGGACACGTGGGATTGTATTGATATGTTGCTAGAGGATACCGAAGGCGGACCTCGCCAAAGGTGCCTTCTCGAGAGCCAAGGGACAAGTCCGGGTTTTGTGGCCAAACCCAGTCGTATGCGAGACCAGAATCAAGTTTCTGTTTTTCTAGCGGGATCAAATGAAGCGGGTGGAATGACGGATGAATCGCACGTTGGGCCGGGATGAGGGTAGAATCGCAGGGAATAGCATTTGCTGATCCATCGTGACAAATCCACGGGTGTGCTGGTTGGAATCCCGAAGAGTGAGGCATACGAGAAAGGTGCGCTGTTGAACCCGAGTCCATTTGTTGACCCTGCTTTGAAGTAAGGCGACGCATTGGAATCGAAAACGCGGATGTGTTGAATGTTGAACTGACCCGAAACCCTCCGTTTATCGTATTTTTGAACAGTAACGGGTCCTGCAGCTCAGAAAGGTAGTCGTAATCGGAAGAGTGCGCGGTGCCCGAGTATTGTTGGGGGGAAAGAAACCCCTGCGGGACAGAAAAAGAGGATTGGTTGTAGAAATTTGGGGACAAATCAAGGGCGTTGCATGGGCTTTCATCAAGGGACGACGTTTCTGAAGGGTAGGAGAGCATGGAGGAACCATCGGTATTTGTGTCCGTGTTCTGGATACTAGGGGTACTGATGTCGAAATTACGCTTTAGTTGCCGTGTGTTGAAAGAAGTGTTTGTGAAAATATCTTGAGAAGATGCGACTACGGCCTGTGGGACATGACAATGCTCTTGGGAAAGTTGAGACCATTCTGAGAAGAGCGGTCGCACTGGAAAGGAAACTAAGCAACACGATTTGCGACCGTCATAATAACACAAGACGAACTGGTAGGGTTGTCCTTATGAATCTTTTTTAATCTTTGGAGGTGGCTGGATACCTGCTTCCTGGAGCGATTCTTCCCAGTTTTCTCAAGGATATAGGATTGAATAAGCTGGCAACGTCCGAACGATTTGGCTCGGTTGCCATCCGATATGTGTTCATTGTCGTGCGTAGATACCCGATAGTATTTGAGTCGCCGTTTGCCCATTGGAGGGTACAAGGCAACCGCTAATCGTTATTGTAGGATAGCAGACCACCAAAGATAAAGGACCGACCTTCCATGAAGGCGGCGTGCACGTCCTCAGGCCATACATCCTCGTATCTTGACTGCTTGAGCTTGCCAACAGCTGGAAGCGAACTCTTGTCTGGATTGTCGTCTATTGGAATGGTCGGCTTTACGTCTACTTCAGGCGATTCCATCAGAGAAAGGTAGCGCAAAGCAGAGGTGAAGCGAGAGAGAGGTCGTTCCAAATGATTACCGCAGCATTATCTACGCGTCGTGTCCTTTGAACCTCGTGCAATGGTCACATGACTAAAATAAATAATCACGTGATGAGATCGGGAGGATAACGTGACTACATGCGCGCGATATCTCCCTTCTTCGTAGACGTTGATGAGCTGTTCGGTATGCTCAGCGTCCCAGAGGCTATCGACGAGCTCAGGGAAGCCTTATACAAGAAAGGCGTCGAAAGCCACGTTCATGATGCATTCAATCATCTTGCATCTTGTCTGGTACTTTTGGTGCGTGCATGTCAATTGTCGTGACCCATATACGATCGATACCTCTGTAGAATTCCTCGACCCCTTCTGTTCAGATGATCCGGAAGCTTGGAACCGTGCTCCGCAAGCCACTTCTTTCATTATATAATACCTGTCTCCCCCCTGCGTTGCAACTTTCTTCTTCTGTCCTCTCCACAGTATTGGGAAAACTTTGCGACGCTCACAATGATGAGAACGAGACGTTGGCCGAATCGTGGGATGCAACCGCAAAAGTCGTCTTGTCCGGTGTCCTTGTAAGATCGCGGTGCTGACCCCAAAGACGGACAGCTAACATATCACGTAGGATTTCTTAGATCAAAATGACAGCGGTGTGTATATAAATATGTGTTTTGAAACAAACGTCGCTCAGAAGATCCAGGCAATGTCGGCTCTGATAGCGCAGACTGGGAGGTTTTGTACCGGATCATCTGCGAATTCTTCTTTCCCGATCCCGGACGGGGAGTACCGGTATTCAGCATACCGCTTTGCTTGTCCGTGCGTAGATCAGTTCTGCAAAAAGTCGCATATATGCGCGATATAAACGTTTTTTTCTCAGGCATACGATACATTAACAGAAACGGCTGTCAGGCAGGTTGCTATTCAAAACGCACTTCGACATAGTGCCGTTTTGGGCGGGTAATATCTGACCTCCTTCCTATATACGCATCAGATCCAAATGACGTCTCGTTAGTGCACGACTTGGGTTTGTTATATCAAGAACAAAAGGTAGTGGTTACCCATATCTTCAAACGTAATGTCCATGATCTTCTGTTCCAGATTATCTTCTCCTAGAGGCGTTGTTGATGTTATTTGTTCGGCTTCTTCCCCCTGTCCACAACACTTCGCAAGGAAAATTCAAAAGGACCAAGTTCGTGAAAGAAGTTCTAGGTTCCCCGAAGCTATTCAAATGCAGTGCGGAGTTACTTGATATCATGAAATCGGCATCTGGCACGCAGTGGGATGATGTTGCTGCCCAGATCACTGACGCTCTCGCAAGCAGTGACATTACCTAGTGAGTGGATAATTCATTGAAGCTTCAACGTTAATACGCTCGTTTCCAGTCCACAACCCTTTCCCGTCGACGAGATAGAGGTCTGTGGACGTGTTTTCCCCCAACCACTAGCGACAGATAGGTTGATCATGGATAAACAAGCTTTCTTTGCGAACGTCATCACTGAGAATGTAATTTTTGTTACCTCTAATCATTTACCACCTCACCGTCTTTTTGAATAGGACGACACATGTGAAAGCCTACAAGTACCATACTCCCATATCCGCACAATCACTCTTGATAATTCAGAGCAAAATGTCCCAAAAGGAAAAGTGCTCGTCATGGTCTACCTGAAATCACCGCCTTTAGTTGCTGGTATTGAAATCGGTGGAAGCCACCTCTATACAAAATTTCTGTTGCAAGATGACGTCGTGAGCAGATTTATGGAGGCGTTGCGACGACGTGGTGTGGTAAGAGTAATAAATTATTACCGGTTGGGCAACTTGTTCATTGATCGCAGGGAAAATTGAACTTCCTCAACCCGTTGACAAGAGTACAAAGGAAGCGCAAAAGTATTTCGATTGGTTCTGGGTTCAAATTTATAGACGACAGTTCTCCAATACCGCCAGCGGGGAGTTTCGAGGGTAAAGTCCAACGCGTTAACCAGGGTAAGATCCACTGTCCCATTACACTTTCACGCTGTCGATGGAACCGTCTCCCCAGTTTACAAAACTGATACCGACGACTTAAACACGTGTGAAGCCGCCCTAGCGCTCCACGTTGGAGATGAAGGCTCTTCCCCTATGCTAAATTCGAAACCCACGCGCCAAGGCGAGAACCCGGTTCCAGACACCCCCGATGGTGTACAAAACGCCGGAATGTTCTCTCCCCCCGGTGCAGCATCAAAGCCCACTCAGGATTTCACGTCGCCCTTCTCCCACGGGAATTCGACCACAGTAATACAGTCACTTGGCGGTGACGACGAGCTCTCAGAAATTTCCGAATTCGAAAATGATAACCGGATGGCCATCGAGCAAATAGCGACCGGAGTAGCTACACCTTGCAATCACGAGTTGAAACTGACACAGCACGAAATACAACGTTTGTGGTCCAGTGGAAGTCCCGTATCGAAAACCGGAGGCCATGTGGAAGGAGTCGCCCAAAAATTGCCTGAGACTGTGAAACCGACGTCGACTGCGGATTCACCGATATCTGGTTCATCATCAAGCACCCAGATTAATGTTTCTCCGAAGATGATGGTGTCCAATGCTGATATCCCGCTCGCCACGACCGGCCAGGAAGCTGACAATAGTCCATACATGGCCTCCAAGGCTTTGGTTGGTGAGGACGGGCCGAAGAAATCGCACGTTGATGGATGCGCGGAGCTTATCACAACCTCGGTAGGCAAGCCTCCGAAAGGGCTCGGTTCCCTAGAACTCGAACCTGGACAGAGTGTCAGGAGCCTTGGCCCATTCTATGGCGATGTTCAAAAAGGACAGTCCCGTATCGGGACCGCGAAGGGTACGAGCGCCCTGCCTAAGTTAGCTGGAAACCGCCGAAAAAGGGAAACAACCAAGTTGTCAAGCAAGGCTGCCATCGAAGTCGACGACGAATTCGCCCCTCCCCGCAAGAAGAGCCGCAATGATAGGCTCGGGATAAAGGAGGTCAAATCTGACGACACTTCGCAAGCTGCCGCTTCTATTTCTAGGGTGAAGAGATACACGAAGCCGGATAAAAGAGATTCTTCTGGTACTGAGCCGATGAAGGTTGATTTCGACGAACTCCCAGAGCGCAAGTCGACCTACCAAGAGACTCGCAGGTCGTCTAGAATCAAAAAAAGGCAGGTACCAGCAACAGGCTCTACTCGAGCCAATGTCAAGCGTGGAAAGACTCGGAAAGGGATAGCAGCAGGCCGCCAATCAATTCGTGATGTGGAGGATGTGAAACTAGTCGCCTCCCCCGAACAAGACGCTAACGTCGAGGTCACCCACGGCACGCTACCAATTCTGAATAGGGAACCCCCTCCTTCGAATAACAATGGCTGCTCGGTCAGTAATGCCACTTCCGTGATCTTATGCGACGTCGAATGGATATTTGCCATTCTATAGCCTTCAGATGAGTTGAGAAGCACCGAATATCGAGAGAGAGAGACGAGAACATCTCCAGAAATACTGAAGGTCAGCTTTTGGGATTCGCATCTGGCGTCATGGAATTACTGTTTGTAGATGCAGGACATCCTCTCCCCCGGATTGAACCAACCGACCAAAGAGTCGAGAGCCCCTGATTCCGGCCAACAAGCCACTTCAGACGCGATGCAAGTGGCAGCGGTACAATCTCGTGTCAAACTCGAAGAATCTATGGATGATCACCTCCTTGTGTCGAATCCATGTGCCATAGACAACGATATTAGCCGGCATCAAGAAGTCGTTGAGCACTCGGTCTGCTTGCCGAGGAGTATGGATCCCGTGGAGGTAATTGGCCTGGTTTCACTGCAACATACTGAATTATTATTGTTATCTAGCTATCCCCACCAGCCATAGAATCAACACCCCACAAAGAAGCTGTCACTATTGATCTCACTATCGACGATTCCCCGGTTCGAGAGAGGAGTTCATCCCACAAGGCGTCCGTTGGTTCTGTGCGTTCAGGGGTGACCGATCAAACAAAGTCCAGGACTTCCGAGGCCCACCGTATCACTTTGGAAGAGCCTAGTTTCGTCGCATCCCCTCGGCATAGACGACGAAACGTCACCTTCGCATCTCCTATCGAGTATGTGCTGGACGAGAAGGTGACACCCAAGATGCATGTCGGTTCATCGAGGTCAGTTAGCTACGTTGCCTTTCTCGCGAACCCATAGCGCTGAGTTCCATCAATGAACACCACACAAAGCCGTCGTTCTCCTTCACCCTCCGAGAGCAATATACTTTCTCCCCTCACGATGTCAGCGGGAACGATGATTGCGAAGCATGGACCACTTGATCGATCGCAGGCTACGTTGCGGAATTCGGCGCCATCACAGGGTAAAATTTGTTCCTATGGTGTGTTGTGATAACCTGGTTTGCAGTCCATGTCGAACCCTCGGTATACCATCAAACTCTTGATAATACTGGAATCCAAGATATCGTGGAGGTGGGTATCTCCATACCCCTTCTTGACCTGCCTGAATCGACAGCTCACAGGTACTCAATGAAATTCAAGCTGTACCTAGACCGTCGTTTGCGTTGTTCTCCGGCGTTACTGATCGATCCACCAGGTAATCATCAAGAGTATCTCTGATAAATTCAAGAATATCAAAAAAGATGCCCGGCATGGTCGAGATGAACTCATCCATCAGGTCCTCGGTGAGCTGAGAGGCATGGCCATCGAGAAGTAAAAATTTCGCCCTCTGCAACAGACACCTTGGTAACTATCCGCTGTAGTGCAAAGTACTTCAACGGGCTGGTACGCCTCGAGGAAGATTACTACAAGAACGGCCAAGCTATCACTCACTGTTGGGAAGAGCTGATCGATTGCAACGACGGTATTGCAGTGCAGTTACAAAAACTGTTGAAGGAACATGATCAGAACGTATCCGCAAGGATATTCCCGAAGTCCCTTGTTTCGCTGCAACCGGTCCTCCGTTACCGCCGTATAAATGCCTAGGGGGTGTACGATACTAGACGAGGATTGATGTTAATGCCGGCATCGCGTGTTCGGTAGTGTTGACGAGTTGCTTTCGCGATTCGAAGACGAGACGAACTGCATTCAACGGAACGTCACTTTGTATACGAGTAGACGCGACCAATGGCATCCTCTGTGTCTCGAAGCCGTATATTCCACGCTGTGGGTCATGCGACCTTTGTTGGTTCCTTCTGCCGTCGGAAGCTATACATTGTAACACGCACGCCATCGCTACGTCCAGGAATCCTTCCCGTATTCACGACGTGCCATTTCTCCACCATGTCTAACGGTGATTTTCGTTTACCATCGAATGTCCGACCGACGCACTATGATCTTACTGTAAAAACGGACCTTAAGAAGGAGATATTTGAAGGTCTCGTGAAGATCAGGCAAGCGTGCTCTGTTCTTCGTATGTTCATGCTTACAATAAGATACTAGACTGAAGATCATGGAAAGGACCTCGGCCCTCACCTTCAACGTGGCAGACTTAGAATTGTCTGACATATCGCTGTACTCTGATGATCTCAGGATGCACCAGGTCAATGTATCAAAGACCATTGATCCCAAGACAGAGCAAGGCACTCTCGTCTTTCCTACGGTGCTACCTGCCAACACTACTGCCACCTTGGCTATCGCTTTCTCGGGAGAACTTACCGGTGAAATGATGGGGTATTACAAGTCCATTTACGAGGGGGATGGTGGAAAGAAGGTATACAGTCTCACGCAGTTTGAGGTACGCCACCACTCCATTCAAGAAGCATTCAGTCTAAATGGATCTGCCTCACAAGCCCACGGCCGCTCGTCGCGCATTTCCTTGCTGGGACGAACCCTCCCTCAAGGCCACATTTACGATCACGATGGTATCTCGTATGAATACCACCAATCTAAGCAACATGCCCGTGACTTCTGAGGAGGTCTACGAACCCGAAACAGTCAACTACGACGATACGGCTCTAGCGAAGCTCTTTGCCACTCTTGGCGTTGAGGAATATGACAAGGATGAGTGGAAGATCACCCAGTTTGATACAACTCCCCTCGTGAGATTACCTGGAGTAAGGGTTATTTTCCAAGGCTGACCGATTGTCGTAGATGTCAACCTACCTTGTGGCCTACGCCAACGGACAGTTCAGTCATCTGGAGAGCTCGTACAAGAGTCCACTGACAGGGAAAGTTCGACCACTCCGTATATACGGTTAGTGTTCCGGCCGCTGAAACTGTGTCGGTTTATCTGTTTTTGCCAGGGACTTCGGATGTCATCACTCGCGCACAGCACGCGCTCGATGTAAAGGCTAAAGTCCTTCCCGTCTACGAACAAATTTTCGATATCGAGTATCCCCTTCCAAAGCTAGACACTCTGGTGGTAAGACATTCAACATATTCGTCTCCGAACTATCACAAATGAATGTCCTAAAGGCTCACGACTTCGATGCCGGTGCCATGGAGAACTGGGTAACGACGTATAGTACTCCAAGTCATTCCAAGTCTCATGACATTGTTAGGGCCTTATCACTGGGCGTACGAGTGCGTTTCTTATGAATATGGATCGACCCGATATGGCGACGAAGCAACGTATCACCGTTTTCCAATCACACGAAGTGGCTCACATGTGGTTAGTAGTTTCTGTTTACATTGATGTTCCATGGTGTCCAATCCCCCTTAAGGTTTGGAGATATTGCCACAATGGAGTGGTGGGACTATTTGTATTTGAATGAAGGTTTTGCCACTTTGGTAAGTGCTTATGTTACATTCTTGTTGATTATCTAGACGCTTTCAAGATGGGTGAAGTCATCGTCGTCGGTATGTCTTTTGGTCTCTTCGCGTAGTACTTCGTTGACATCTTTGTTGACATCCATTTTCAGACCAGTAAGATTGTCTCGGCTGCATGCAGTCTTTCATTTGATCCCTTTGTTTAGTCTCTACCCTGAGTGGAAGGTCGACTCGAAATTCATTACAGAACACTTAAATGACGCTCTCAACCTTGATGCCAAGCTATCTTCCCATCCGATCGAGGTCCAGTGTCCCGACGCAAATCAAATTAACCAAGTAAGCCTGAACAGTGCATGGTTTGCCCACAGAATAGACGACATGTTGTAGATATTCGACTCGTTGTCATATGCAAAAGCAGCGTCCAGTAAGTTTATCACAGACGTCCCTTTGAGACTATTAATTATTCTCAGTTCTTCGCATGCTTTGTAATTTCGTCGGGCAAGATACATTCCTGAAAGGTGTTTCAATCTATCTCAAGGACCACCTCTATGGGAATACGACCACGAAAGATCTGTGGGATGGGATTAACAAAGCCACACACGCCCCGGGTGGAGTAGGCGTAGACGTATCAGAAATGATGGAAAATTGGATTATGAAGGTAGGTCTGATACCTGTTCATTATTTACCAGCTGGCTGGATTTCATAGATAGGATTCCCCGTTCTCAGTGTCATCGAAACGAAAGACGGGGTCAAAATACGTCAAGATCGGTACCTTGAAACTGGTCCTGCCGAACATAAGGATAATCAAACCACTTGGTACCTTTATGTCACCTCCATGCGTTATGCCATTTATGAACGCCGATAGGACTATCCCTCTCTCTCTCTTGACCGTCGATGGAACAGGGAAACCATTGATCGACAAGACCACAGTGCTTGATTCTCGTGAGACTATTCTAACGATCGACACAAGCAAACCATACAAACTTAATGCGGGGACGTATGGTGTTTGTACGCATTGGCTGCCCTTGTCTTTCCCGTCTCTCTTCTGATAGGCAGATAGATAGGGTGCTTTACCCTGAGGAGAGGCTGGCTCGCATCGCGCGTGAAGCGGCTCAGAGTGACGCGGTCTTCTCTCTCAATGACCGCATAGGGCTAGTTCATGACACAATGGCACTCGCCAAGTCTGGACACGCTACTGTTAGCAGTGCACTTACAGTGGTGGGTATTTTCAGGAACGAGACCGAGTGTAAGTGTTTTCGGAGTATGTCACCCCGCTGATCTGGATGGTGGACTGGACAGTCTTGGTTTGGGAAAGTATCGCCGAAAACTTGGCTGTCCTGGTGTCAACCTGGTGGGAAAACGAGGGAATCGTCCGAGGTTTGAATGAATTTAGAAGGGCAAGTGCTACGATTCTATAACCGTGTCGCTATGACCAGGCTGGCATTTCATACAGAGTCTCTTCAGACCAATCGTGGATAGGCTAGGCTACGAGTATTCGCCGTCTGAATCCGTAGACATTGCGCAACTCCGAACGAAAGCTATCGGGCAAGCAGCTGCGGCAGGCGATCAAGCGTATGTTACCATTGATCCACAGCACGAGCGCACAGTTTACCTTGGAGAAGTGTCATTGACACACTCAGGGACATGTTCAGGGACTACACGACTACCAAAGATGAGTCAAAAATCCCTGTGGATTTGTTCAGAGCAGCTGCAATAAATGTGTGTAAACCGCTCCACACCGTGTTTGTTGACGAGAACTGAACATTGCCAGGCTGTGAGATATGGGGGTGTGGATGAATATAATTTCGTCAAAGATCTTTACGAGAATGGGACCACGCTACCCTCGGTTGGGATATCTGCAATGTGCGTGAGCTGGTCAATCGTTGTTGGTATCCATTTCTATTATCCTGAACAGGTATGCGATGTGTGCAAGCAAGGATGAATCATGCAACACCGACACTGAACACTTTGTCCTCAACAAAGCTAGAAACCAGGACATTGTATACTTTACCCGTGGCCAACAGATGAACCACGGTACGAGGCGAAGATCGGCTAAATTTTTCATGGATAATTTTGAAGTCGTGCGTCAGTATTATTTGACTTGGGATATGATTGATCTAGCATGCCACAGTTCGAGGAGCGATACAAGGGAAACTTTTCTTTCAAAAACGTTATCTCAGTGCGTGAATCCACCTACAGATGAATGTTTTTCCTGACTTGAGTTGACAGGCCACGCTTGACAACCTGAACACTAAGGACGATATCGAAGCAATTATTAAATTCTTTGAGGTATTTTTGTCGTGTCTCCGACGTCCCGTCAAGCACTTAAAAAGACACAGCGTAGAGACACTTCGCGATATCATCTTGCGCTTGCGCAAACACTCGACTCCCTACGGGCATCTACTGCTTGGATCGAGGTAGGTTTCTAGGAACGATAAAGCAACAATACTCGTGCGGATGAATCCTGATTGAATTGCACGTCTAGCGTTCGACAACGGACATATCTCGATGGCTCGAGAAGCATAGCAGGGGGTCGTAGACGTGGTTTTCTTTTCTCGCTGGGCGAATGTGGAAACTAGGATATGTTGTATTACATAAGACACACGGGAATAACCAGCTTGTTCTCAGTGAGCCTCAGCGTTTGCGACGACAACGACGACGGCGACGACGACGAACTCGTTCTCATTGGGATTCCTCGCAGACTACTGGGTGATGATTCATTGACTACTTGAACATATTTGTACCACAAGGATCGATATCGTTCTCCGATGCCAGCCTTTGATCCAGTTCGAGACGCAGCCCTGAACTCGCCGGTGTCCCAGTCAAAGCCCCTTCCGACCCATGTCCACGACGCCGACTTGGATAGACATGAAAAACACTCTTTTGATGTTCCTCCCTCCTCCTCGCGTCCGTCTTCCTCACGGGCAATCAACAGCCCGACAATAACTCGTCGAGCAACCGATCTGGCAGTCATGCTCAACTCAGAACCCCAGGAGCCCCGCACACCAAGCTCAGCGCGGCCCTCGAGCCTGTCGCATCTGTTACAAGGTGCCGACATCCAATCGCCCGTGTCATCGTTGCCCCCGGCGACGGGCCCAAGTGGAGAAGTGGACAGGTTGGCTGGTGCACCGTCGCTACGGCGTCGGAGCAATCTCCCAGTGCTCGACATCCCCCGGACGGACACGCCTCAAGAGGACGGACAATCGCAGTATTTCTCACGCCTTCCTCATCCTCCCCCATCTCGTTCGCACTTCCAGACCGAGTCCACTTCCTCCTCTGCCTCGCGTGCCCTCCCCTCGTCACCCCTCACCCACTCTCCCGTCAGGCCTCTCTCTTCCTCCTCAGACCCTCACATTGCTCAATCGATGCAACCACCGCAACCGCTATCCGCTATCCCATACAATCCCCGTAACCGCAAAACCCCCGCGAGTTCGGTGCTTATCCCGATGTCACCGCGAGAAATGGAGTTGTATCGAAACTACCGTGGTGTTGGCACACAACTTCTCTCCAAGCGCAAACGGGACCGCAGTAAGTCTCCAGACAATCCCCCAGCAAAACGTCATGCTGGCGACGTGGGCAAAGTGATTGATCACTGTGAGTGTCTCATACAGTTCTCTCCGCGTCTCTGACTCGTCTCGTTTCCTCCTGCGTGCAGACAATATGCGCCCTGAAGTAGGCGTCAAGCAGCGCATGGATTCTCCCATTATCGGCCTCAAATATTTCAATAATTGGGTAAAATCAGTGTTGATCACGCGCTTTGCCCACCCTGCCCTCTCTGCTTCCGTTGTATCGCAATCTTCCGGGTCGGGCAGAGGACGTGGAAAGGTCCTTGATCTTGGTTGCGGCAAAGGCGGTGACCTTACTAAATGGTCAAAGGCTCGGGTTAAAGAGCTGGTTTGCGCCGGTAAGTGGTTATCAGCCTCCCCCGCCGACCAATCCGTATTGATCATACGACAATATCCATAGATATCGCTGATATTTCCATTACTCAAGCCCGTGAGAGATGGCAGACGATGCCTCATCCGCGCTTTGACGCTACCTTCGCCGCAATCGACTGTTATACAGAACTTCTCTCAAAAGCCTTCCCACCAGAACGACTCACGCAACCGTTCGACGTCGTCTCGATGCAGTTCTGTATGCACTATGCTTTTGAGACGTCCCAAAAAGCGCGGTGTATGCTTCAAAACGTGAGCCAGTATCTCCGCAAGGGTGGGATATTTCTTGGTACGATTCCTAATGCCGATCAATTACTGTATGTAATCTCTTGTTCAACTGTATATCTTGAAATAACACGACCCTCAGAGAGCGGCTAGACGCTCTTCCACCTTCCGCAACTGACCTTTCCTTTGGTAATTCAGTATACAAGATCCATTTTGAAGATCGGCAAACCCGCCCGCTCTTCGGCCATCGCTATTACTTTTTCCTCAGAGACGCCGTTGAGGATGTGCCAGAGTACATTGTAGACTGGGACAACTTCGTAGGGTGGGTTTCCTTTGCCTGTCAATTCACAAAACCACCTGTCTTCCATATCCTTTCACATGGCAGCTTTCTTACTTTTGTTACAGTTTGGCCGCGGATTATTCCCTCTACCCGGTTTACAAGGAAGAATTCCATCAAATATTTGCGGAACACTCCGAGCAAGAGGAGTTCAAGGATCTCATGGTACGCATGAAGGTTGTGGATGCGAACGGCGAGAGTGCGATGGACGAGGATCAGTGGGAAGCCGCAAGTGAGCTGTTTCGCTACCACTTTTCGATGAAACGCTTTTGACGCTGGGTTGACAGACATTTATATTGGGTTCGTGTTTGAGAAGCGGTGAGGTTGTCGTCGTGGGCGGTTGTGTAGACGCGCTCTGAATGCTTTTCTGCTTGGATATTGTAACACGGGATGTGATAAGCTTGACAGGATCAAGGCAGACCGAGTCCACATACAAACAATAATACGTCCCAGTAAGATTACAGGTGAGATAGAATGTCGTTCAGTCACGAAGATAAAAATGAAAATACGCGAGGGCGAAAACGGGTAAATAGGGTGTTCTGTTCTCCGTCTGCGATGCTTATTCCTGACCGAATCCAACGGTCTCCCTTGAAAAGGCCGTCAACGACAGACAAATTTCCGGCAAACAATGAACTTACTCTACTGCAAGTGTAAGTTTTTGCTCCAAACTAGCGTAGTCTTTATACGGTGGCAAATCGATGCGGTTGAAACAAGTATGGCTCTTTGGCAATTGTGACGGGTCACCAGATTTCTCGATTGTGAAGCGCCTCGGCCCGTCCGAGCCCTGTAAATCTTTGAAGCCGTTGACGGGTATACGCGATGTACCCGTTGCAAACTGCAGCAGTCGAGATTTGCGTTCGGGTGGCCAACTGCGAATACACTTCCAGAACCATTGGATTACTTCGTCGTTGACCTCGTAGCCTCGGTAGTCCGTGTGTTTGGTCCAATCATCACTAAAAGGTCAAGGTTCGTAGTGTGCCGCAATGAAAACACGAAAACTTACACATCGATTTCGGACATTCCACCAATCAGCAACTCGAGCTCCCGTTCATCGAAGACCGTGATTAGCTCTTGTGGAATTAACTCGCTGAAGCCTGACATAAAAGCTTCAAACTGATCCTTGATGCGCTTCGAGATACGGTACTCCACCACGGCGTCGACATAATCTTTCTTGTTCTCCTCGGTCACAGGAACGTCTTCACCTCCAGGCTTCAGCTCAATCGTTACAAGCTCTCCGAACCGTTCCTCAGATGTGGTAAACGTCTCGTCGATGATGTCCGTAATGTCATTCTCGCTAGGAGTGGAATGAGTACCCAAGAGGACAAGGTACGCAGGAAGCTCACAGCATCCATGTGAGACCGCGGTGAAGTTCCGCATCAACGGATTCCAGATCAGATAGCGTGACCTTCTTCCTCAAAATCATCTTGTAGAAGCTGACGATAAAGTAGGCATCGAGGAAGCGTCTGTGGAAGATACCGAGTCCAAGACAGCGTCCAATGAACTTGAAGTAATTCAAATGCTCGGGGTTTACGCCTGACGCAGGATTGATCTGGAGAGTATAATTATCGTGCGCGGAGTATTCAAATAAACAATAGAATGGGTTGAACATCTCATGCGAGAGAAGGAAGAAGAACTCTCTAAAAAGATGTTAGTTCACCATCAAGCATCTGTACTCTTGACGCACCTAGAAAGGCCACCGTAGTCCAAACCGTCTTCGCCGTCGAATTTAATCATCAAACGTTTCTTCAAGTCATTGGGTGTCTGCCTCATGATCTCCGCGTAACTGTCCTCGAAGATGTGGTTTCGCCTGACTTTGATCTGGCAATTACCTGGCTGCGCACGCATAGCGGGCTGACTGCGGAAATAAATGAGCTTCCTGCGGAAATCGCGTTTGTATTGTGGCACATTTGCGTCCAAAGACGATGGAAGTCGGGGATCGTCCCATGTGGTGGTCTTGGTGTTGTGATCGACAAAGTACACCCGAGCAGTTGAGGTGAGGCGCATTTCCCATCCAGAGGGTAGAGGTCCAAGCTGAGAAATAGCCTGTGGCTGAAGGGATGTATTTTGGCCATTGGGTCCCATGACACGGATGATTGTCTGGCGGCGAGGGTCGACCCAAGTAGTCGTGCGAGTATTGTGATCGACATAGTATGGGCGTCCTTCAGGGGTGTACCTTTCCTCCCATCCAGCGGGAAGGCTGCCAGTGCCGGCAGTAGTAATGTTATTGCCTGCAGCGATGGCGGCTCCTGAAGTGTTGTTCGTAGTGGATTGAGTTGCAGATGACCCAGCACGGTGAACATTCGTTTGCGTATTAGCACGACCGACATCAACCATATCATCTGCCAGAACACGACGTGAATGTTGGTCCCTGGCTGCGTTCGTCTCAGTATCCTGGTTACTGGTGTTTACCGATTGGTCTGGGGACGGCCGGTTCCAAGTGGTGGTCCGTGTATTGTGATCTACGTAGTAAGTTCGCCCTAGAGGATCAATGCGACGCTCCCACCCAGGAGGCAGTGCACCAAATTGGTCGACGTTGGGACTGAAGTTTCTTTGTTGATTGGTTGTTCCCGATGTTGCCGTAGCATTAGCCTGTTGGGCAACGAGTGTACCCGCACCACCCGAACTAACAGGATGAGTGGATTGAGAAGAGGGCTGATCTTGGTCGGCGAGACCTGACGAAGAGGATGGTACATGAGAAGTTGACGCTGGCATCAGCGGTGTTGCTGCTTCAGCTGCGTGCGCGCTGGAGGTTCGGGAAAGAGTGCTGCCGGAAGGACCGACGGCATTAGGGGAAAGAGAGGTGGTGGACTCGTTCATGCCCATGTCGGCCAGGGCCGTGGTAACGCCCTGCACCTGTGAGGGTCCAGGGTTGGAGATGGGTTGATTGACGTTAGTCGACAAGTATATGATGAGTTTGCCGTGTACGACAAGGTTATCGTTTGACTTTTTGAGGTCGAGCGTCAGCATTTCTGGGGAAATGAATCACTGGGAACGGAGAATGATACAGCACTGGCGGGCGCTTACCATGGCCACCCAATTCAAGGTCGAGAACGTCACTGACTCTGACATTGACGACTCCGAGAAAACCCTGGTCACGTCGCTTGAACTTGCGCTGATCGAATATCTGTACGGCGACGACGGAGGAGTCCTTGACGGTGCTGTAGAGATAAGGGGTGAAAAAAGCGGATAGGATAAGGATGCTGCCGGTAGGGGGAAAGTAGTACCCACATGTCAAAGCTCTCGTTCCAGTAGGGGTTTAAGGTCTTCTTTATGACGCTGGTGGTGTGGGTCTGCTCTGCATCGACGGTGATGACAGCAAAGGGGTCGGGGAGTCGAAAGACATCTCGCTTCGATAACCCATCTGCGGCCACAACTAACGCGACGTCGGTTTGAACATGGACCAAGGAGATGACAGCGAGACATACCCGTTATCCTGATTTTCTTTCTGCTAGGAGTCTGTGAGCACACGGTCGAAAAAGCGGATTGAAGGAACTAACAGATGTGCGGGGGTCGACATCGGGGTGAAGATTTTCAAGGGTACGAGATCGACTGGTTGGCCTCGAACAGCGAAACGGAGAGGATGGCGACGGAGGCTGCTCGACGTTGAGAATGACGACGACGACGACAACGATGGCGATGAGCAACCGAGCCGAGCGCCGAGCGTCCCATTTTCAGACACCGCCCGCAGTACCCGCTCGGCATGATTCGGCACGATTATAAAAATAAATAAATAAATAAATAAACATGGATGATTGGGAGACTCGTCCCGAAATGGATGTAACTTGATAGCTCGATGAGAACAGCTGCACATATCCTCTGCGCCGACTCACCCCACATCGACACCGTACAACGTTCGAAATGTCCGCGACGGATTCACCTTTGCACATCGTCAGTCCAATCCTAATCCTAATCGTCCTCACAGGTTCAACCCTAAGGGCAGGCACACCAACACGCAGCAAATGCCGAAGATTTCTTGAATCAAGGATTGCTCATTCCTGCTGTAGAGCAACATGCAAAAGCTGCGAAATCCTTCTTACAATGCGAAGAAAAATCAAACGATACCAATGTACTTTTTTCCTTCGTCATCGTATGTCCCTATGTCTCTCAGCGTCGAGCTTTCCACTCCAGACGAAGCGTACACTCCGTATGCTTTACAACGAACACATCAAAGCAGGAAAAGACCTTGAGCGGAGAATCACCAAGCTACGTGAAGAGAACAAAGATCCCGCTCTTCCACAAAGGATATCTCTTGCTCAAACCCGCGCCGAACATAGCTCCTCACCCTCAAGTAGGGGCCATCATCCTTCTTACCTGGCCCCGTCACCTCCACCGCCTTCGACCGCTTCTCTTCGACTGACGGATTCTCAAAATAACGTCGATGAATCCTTTATGGTGCTCGGCCAACGGGTACGTAATAACTTTCTCGACACACTCCTAACTAGTTGATTTTCGCATTCATGTCGACAAAAGTCCGATCCAGGGGATGCTTTCAATAACTTCTGGCGGATCATGGAAGGCATGATGGATAAGCTTTCTCAACCTGTCGCTTTCACCACGGCCCCCCTCGGAACCGAACCGAACCATCTAGGGAACCGTGGATTGCAGCGAGATGGGAGTTCAGGAAGCGAGGCCGAGCGTGAAGGAGCACTTGTTTCCAGATTCTCCCGCAAACTTGGGCTTGATGGCAGGTCGAAATCGAGTACGGTCGGTTCCCTGGTAACATCGGTAATCACCTTGACGCTATCCATGCAGAACAAAATATTGTTTTAGAAGAAACTGACGAAGAAGTATTGGCAGACGAAGGTAGATCTTGTCACCAATGAAATTGGTCCAATACCAATTAACTCTCTCGTTGGATGATAGCTGATAACCTGTCAGAATCATTCTGCCTCATCTCCTCCGAGTCGGAGCCGGCGACATCGGTGCTGAGGAAAGAAAACGCTTCGCTTAAGCAAGAGATTGAGGAGATGCAAAGAAGACTTGTTGAAGCAGAGCGCGTAATACAGTTACGCAAGGAACAGGATCAACTGTTACGGGATAGTATAGTGATGGCGCGACACCAGGTAGAATGCATGCTTCTCACCTCACATGTTCCTTTCCATTCACACAGGCACAGGCACAGAGGGCTATGGGAGCTTCCGCTGTCTTACAGCGCCCGGGTGGACAACAACCAGCGATGGATCTGGGCGCCCTTAATATCAATATACCGTCCATTCCCACTCCCACGGCAACCCTCAATGTAGGACGTGACCGCGAGACACAACTCTTGCGCAAAATAAGAGAATTCGAAGAAGAGCTCCGGGTTGCCCGCTTAGAAAATGACAAACAGGTTGGTTACGACCAGACAAGTAGTGTCGTCATCTGACATTCAATGTCGCATAGAAAGCGGTTATTGCGCGATTCCGTGAACGATGGGAGAAATTGAAGGAGTCGGCCAAACGAAAGAAAGATGCTAAAGCTGCTGCGGAGGCCACAAGGGCTGGCGTCCGTGAATGCATCGAGGAAGAACCCGAAGCTGAGCAAGAGTTGGACGAAGCAGCTCACCCATAGTACGCTTGTATATCCCCATGGGGATCAATGCCTTATTGTTGTTCGAGCTATGTCAAGTTGTATCATTAGCTGTATATACCGTTGTCTCGAGTCTCGTCCGATATTTGCGACAGGCTCGAAAGAATTGTCCACTGGTATGGTGGTACCTGGGTGTGAGTGTACTGGAACGCCTGTAGTCTTCCTTCCGAAACTGGTACGGTCAAGGTCCACGACATACACGCCTGTCAGCAAGACAAGTGCATGTCATTATTTTTCCAAGCTGCTCTCTGGTGAAAGGGTATGACAGCGGGCTAAAGAGACAGACGATTCTCCGCCAATGAGGATCTATATCCTCCTGGCGGCCAAACGCCGGCCTTGGGCGAGACCGACTCGAAGCAGACCCCAAACAGACCTCGATGTTCTTGAGGATGGGGTTCAAGCCCTCTGTGCGGTTGTTGGCATGTTATGAAGGATAGTGGACTGGAATGGACTAGGTCGAAAAATAAAAACAAACTTAATGGGATTACTGCTGATGCGCCATGATGAGAGGTTCTTTTGATCGATAGCATGTGTTATGTGTATATCGATGGGGTGTACACAGCCATATGGGAGGGTACGGCATGGGCAGACATTGCCAATTCCTGTGGGACTCATGAGATTACACTCCACGATCTTGGACATGGTGGACCAGAGGTTCGTGACTTGAGCCACCCAAAAGGGTTCACATGCCACCGGAGCAGAATATCGAGAGAATCACGGATTTAGAAGTGCATAGCCTGGTCAGGCTCGTAGGGCACACGATCAGCAGAAGAGGCCGTAGTCGATGATACGGAGGGAAGAAACTAATGTGTTAAATTCTGAAGCGATAGCAGCCGCACGTTCTTCACCTATGCCGCCTTGAGAACCACTTGGCATGCTCACCGATGCCACCAGGTCCGCGCTTTTCCCTCCAGAGTGAACACGGAAGAGAGCGATTAATATGACCACCTCGTCTGGTATGATCGCGTTGAATTTGCGGATGCGTTGAGATCCACGCAGTATGATAGGGGACGGTGTTTGATCTTTTCGATCATTAGGCATGACAAAGGGAGGTTGCATCGTGCTCAAGATGGCCTCGTTGTCATGAGCCAATGCTTCAAAGTGGAGTCTTTGAGAGAATCACTAGATCTGGGATGTAAAAGGGGGACAGGAGATCACTTTACTGCTTCCACATCGTTTGGCTCCGATACGCGTTGCAATACTTCGATGACGATGGAAACATTGGAATCAGGATAGAGGAAGACTTCCTGATTATCCGGAACTTGTCGAAGGTCCCTGCGAGGGGTTTCGGGATCAGGGATCACTACCAAACGTCAAAGACGTACGATACGTCTACGAGATGGCTTGGGAGATCAGCCAGAATGGCGCCGCCATACAGATCTTTCCGAACCATGGAACTAGTAGGATGAGACCAGAGGTGCATCACGTGACTCTTCGACGCGTTGATCATCACTTCTTTTCCTTGAACGCTATACGAAACGTCATGTCGGAAGCGCTACGACGGTCTACGATGCAGCCCGCGGTCGAACACTACGGTAATGTTCGCTCGGGTCTACCTGTCCCATCTACCATCAAAAAGGTGTCCGCGTCTTCGTCTGCGCGTATGAGCCTCGCAGGTCCACCCGGACGCGCACCACATCCACCTCCATCTAACGGTGTCCCAGGGTCTAATCCCAGACAATCCACGTTTAGATCCCAGAACGTCAACCCGCTTTTGCAGAGCACAACCAAACCAAACTATGGTCGGACCCCCCTCAATGCGTGAGCCTATGCGTTCCTCTGCGGATCTGTACTCTGACCAGTTTCTCGCTGTTCATCAAGTTCCACGCGTCGCGGGTCAATGTGGGGAGGCGGCGGCGCTCTTCCTGCTCCATCAGGGAGTCAGGTGCTCAAGGACCCTCGGCCTATTCGCGAGCGCTCATACCAAGCCAAGATGCGTCAAGAGATATTTTCTTGGCTCCAGGGTACCGAATACGAGATCTCTATGCAAACTCTGACAAGTATAACCGGAAAAGACTTTCGTGCAATGTTCCAGCATCTTGTTAACATCGTTGACCCATCATACCCCTTTGATTCCAAGATGCGCTTCGAAGACGAATTTCAGCCAGCTCTGAAAGCCCTCCGATACCCCTTTTCATCTCAGATTGACAACAAGTGGCTAGCTGCTCCTGGTAGTATGCACTCATGGCCAGCATTGCTTGCAGTGTTGCATTGGTTGGTAGAACTTGGCAAGGTCAGCCGTCACCACCACAAGGACGCGTGCCCATAATCATATCTCAGGCCCGAGTACATTACCTAGAAACCGATGACCCGACCTTGCAAGTATTGGATAGGATACCCGAGGAATTTCACGATCCGATACATCATCAAGCCCTGGCTTTCGACTATTTTGCGGAGGCATACATCACATTCTTTCATGGTGCTGATATATTTGAGGAGCAAGACAAAGCCCTGGAGGCACGTTATGGTGGGTTTACACATCCTTTTTCTTTTTTTTCAATCAAACTTGATCTTCTCTCAAGCAAAGAAGAACGAAAGGGTGTTAAACGATCTAGAAGAACAAAAGGAGCGACTCTCCCGAACTAAACTTGAGTTTGAACAACTTCAATCGTCCGCAGTGAGCATAATTATTTTGTTGCGGACTCGGATCTAAGTTTTCGTTAGGCACCTCTCGAGAAGCTGCAAAAAAATCACGGGTTTCTCGTCAGTGACAGAGCGAAGTTCCACGATGTTCTCCAACGCTTCGAATCGCGGAAGAAGCATTTGATCGATACCATCGCGCACGAAAAAGCCGAGCTTACCATCCGCAGTAAGTCATCCATAGATCTCATCAAGTTTTTGCTGATTGTTTCAGCTTCAAATTTGGAACAGCTTAAGAGTGAACATTCGAAATTAGCCGAGGTAGTGAAGGTGCAGAACTTGACACCAGAAGAAGTCGTTCGGATGAATACCGACCACGAAACACTGGCCCGGAATCTCGAGGACCTCAAGCATAGAATCGCCGAAGCTCAAAAAGCCGTCATGTCGTTGGAGGTGGTGATGACAAACCGAGGAGCGGCTGCGGAGGAAGCGCTTGACCTGTATACTAATCTTCTCTCCTCGCTCGGACTATTCCCGCCAATACCCCCGCCATTGCAAGAAATCGACCTTACGCTACAACTTAGCATCGCGATATCTAACCCCCAACAACTTCTCACAGGCTCTGACATCCGGAAAGTGATCAAACCGACTCTTAGCACTATAGCGGAGACCAAAAGGACTGAACGTGCTAACGTGGAGAGTGAGCGGATCAAGGTAGACAACGACTTGGATCAATTGACACTGGAATGCGAAAACGTGGATGAGGAAGTACGAGAGATTGAAAAGAAGGTAGTGGGCTTGAACGAACAAGCGGACGATCTCCGAGATGTGAGTGATTTGTTACATCATGTTCCTGTGCACAGCAAACATCGCCGCAGGCAGCGCAGCAAGAATCTATGGTTAGCAACGCCGAAGCCGCCCGACTAGAGAGAGAACTCGCGCATGCGCGCACGGCAGCATTATCAAGCGGGATGGGGGTCAAGTCGCGACTCCAGGCTTTACAATTCGAGTGAGCAGCGTCCACCAGCACCATTTTTTTTGTTATTGATGCTCAAGTCCGTAGCTACCGAGAGCAACTTGCCAAGGTTGTACGTCTCAAAGACGAGACCATTCGGGCCATTGTCAAAAACAGCAACGAAATTGGCTTGTTCAAGGAAGAGGTTTCTGCGCAGCTCAGACATCTCAGGGACTTTGTAGAGGAAGGGGGGTGATACTTTCTGTATTATAATGTGGCCACTTGATTGGTAATGCGTCCGTGAGTGTCCCTGAGCTGCACTGCGGGATGGGTGACCTTGCTGCTTCGCTTCGCCACAGAAGCACATGGAAGTGTTCACAGCAGCAGGGACGCTTTACAAGTCTCAGGGAATTCTACCGGAATCAATCAGGGAATCAGGCTCTCCTTTCCATCCATGCCAAGAGCTTGTGTTTGTTCTTTGATTCCGGATAATCGGTAAATGTCTCATCCGGGATACTGAGTGGTAGTAACTCAGTATCATAGCCTTTTTGGTGCAGCGGCAGCATCTGACCAGCTGTGCATACTAGAGTAGCACAGGATATGATACTGGTTTCGTCCTATGCGCACAGGCGTACGAGCGCGGTGAAAAAATGTTCCTGGCGGTAGACCCGACCATCCGTTGATGCGCCCGCATTGAACTTCAAGTATTTCCGGAAAACTCGACCGCGGTTGTCCAAATGCACCGCCAAGACCGTCCCGTGTGACTCATACTGCGCGTCTGCTGCGATCATACCCTGCGTCCGACAATGTAATAACTCTATAGCTGGCACACGACAAGATCTGCGGCTGCACGTACACATAGCTGCAGGCCACAGGAGGAAAAAATTGGCTGGTATTTTGCATGAGGTCGTCGACAAGTCAGGGGCCTTCCCAATTAGATAATGTATGACACCGTAGAGCTCGTTGCCAATCCAACAAGTCACATATTTAAAAACGTTGGTCATTTATTTTGGTAAGAAAAAAAAACCTGTTAAAAAAAACTGTTAGTTTGCTACATTTTACAGGTGAGAAAATTTATAACATGATGAATAAAACAACAAATATGATGACAATCGTTTTATTTCTCTTTCATTATAGACACAAGACTCGTATAAAATCGGAAGCGAGAACTTGATTCATCGCATCGTGAAGGGGTTGCCAGGACTGGTCCCATCACGGTCATCGTTACCCTGTCATCACGGCATGAATAATTCATCCCTCGACGACCACCGTGCGTCGTTATGCCCATGGACTGCGCAGGGATATCATGGCGCCTTGGCTATGTCGCACGTTTTCGAAATATCCATGTCATTCTTTGTGAACTTACTGCTCAATTAATCCGTGAGTGTCCTTACCAACCCAAACCATCTGATCCCGACGGCTAGTTCTCAAGCAGTGCAGGCCAAACATTTCTCAGCTCCATTCCACGACGTCTGGCTCCCAGGTTCCCAGGATTCCCGGCTCAGAGACCACTCCGACCCACACCTATCAGGATAAGTGTATATGTAAGTGACAATTTTGTTTTACCGCTCTCCAGGTGCGTAGGGTTATTTCGAGTTTTACTTCTCTCATGCTCCTGCTGAGCATATCGGACTCTCAAGAATGTCGGGGACCGGCTCCCGTCCATTTGACAACTGCTGTGCGATAACCGGTGGCGTGCTTGTGTGGTTCACTCCTCCGATATCAGATGGTCGCTCGGATTCCGAAGCTTTGGTGTGAATACTTGTGGGTTTGTTCCTCCGTCAGTATGCTGCTGGATTGTTTCCGAGATCTCCCCTCCTTCCCTGTATGGTCTCAGTGAGTGTTTTGAAATGAATAAAAGCCAGGTGCGCAGGCGGATGCTGTCTTGCGGTTCGCCCATCCTCTCGACGGTCATTCACACCATCTTTTATCATGACGCCACCCGTCCACAGCGATGCCGAGAAGGGGACGCTGGAGGTCCGTTCCCCTCAGGTTACTGCCAATGCAGACCTGGCCAGGAGTGAGAAGAAACCTGTCGATCTCGACGTGTTCCCCGTGAAGTCTCTCAAGAAGGATGCACCTGTATCACCTTCGAATGTTGCAAAACCTCCTCCCCAACCCCCGAAGTCCAAGAAGATGAAGATCACCAAATACGTCCACTTTATCATCTGGTATGATTCTTACAGGTCAGCCCAACTATATATCCCTTTTACATTGTCACTCATTTCCATGAAGACGATTTTTCACGGTCATCTTCACGCTTAACTTCGTTGCTTTGGGTTTCGCTGCAGCTGGTCTCTGGCCATACGCTCGCCAGTACCCGGGTGCTCTGGTTGTGGGTAATCTGAACTTCGCCGTGCTTATGCGCAACGAGATCTTCGGTCGGCTTCTATACATGTTCGTCAACACCTTCTTCGCCAAGTGGACTCCTCTCATTTGGCGTCTTGGTTGCACCTCTACCCTCCAGGTAGGCGGAATCACTAAACATCTGGGAGTATAATTCACCTGTTTTTACCAGCATCTTGGTGGCATTCATAGCTCTTGCGCAATCTCTGGCATCGCCTGGCTCATCTTTCAACTTGTCCTTCAGTACAGAGTCAAGTATGAATACAATGACTCACTCTTAGTTTTCGGTGTCGTTTTGGTCATCACGTTACTCATCACCCTTATTGCTGGTTTGCCTTGGGTCCGCAATACTCACCACAAGTATGTGTTCACGTAGATATTCTTAGACTCTGACTAACAATTCATAATGTAGCGTCTTTGAGAGGAACCACCGGTTCTTCGGTTGGACGTCTCTCGGCATGACTTGGGTATTCACAATCCTCAGCAACACCTACGATGTCACGGATGGGAAATGGAGCCGTAGCGGTGTCTACGTTATCCGCCAGCAAGCGTTCTGGTATTCCATGGGCATGACTATTCTGTCCGTATCATCCTATTAATGATGTGCTAAATTGGTCTCACGATACGCCGATAGCATTGCTCTTCCTTGGATTTGCACCCGGAAAGTTCGAGTCGACATAGAGCTAGTGAGTGAAACGCTAGCCTTCAAAAATATGTCTCAAGTTGATTGTTTTTGTCAGCCATCTCCGAAAGTTGCGGTCCTTCGCTTCGAACGTGGGATGCAGCAGGGTTTGCTCGCCCGTATCAGCCGTTCCATGGTGATGGAATACCATGCTTTTGGTATCATCTCGTATGTATCTTGCATCAAAACATCTCTTCTGCTTTCTGAGTGCGTCGCAGTGAAGGAACGCACGCCAAATACCATTATTTAATTTGTGGTGTACAGGGTAAGCGCGTTGTGAGTTGGGAGTCCTGAGCCCTCACTCAGTTTTTCGCAGGCGACTTCACAAAAAGTCTTGTCAACAACCCTCCGAGGAAAATCTGGACGCGTCAGCTCAAGGTCGGTTCGACATGCCTTTGCCTTATCCTGGATTCTGACTGTTGGCTCAGGTCGCTGGTGTCTCCAACACTTCGACGTTGTATAGGCGTGGCATCCGTATCTGCACAGGAACAGGTCTTGGAGCTGCTCTCGCAACCTGTATCCAATCGCCCTACTGGTGAGAGCTAGTTGCTATGGTGAATCGTGCTGGCTAATACGCACATACTCTTCCTTGAAGGTACCTCATTTGGATTGGTACGACATCCCGGGGACGCAAGTTCTTTGAGACTAACACGTTTCCCAGGTTCCGACCAGGAGAAGACGTTCGGCCCTACCATCAGTGGCCTCATCCACCGGCACATTGAACCCGAGCGGCTTTTACTATGGGACAGCAAGGAGCGTGGCGGTCGTCCAGATACGATGAAGATATTGAAGGAAGTTTATGACTCCTGGCAAGCAGAAGGTATACACCCCTCTCAACGTTCATCGAGAACCGAGAATTCACGGGCATTATATCAGTCGTGTTCATTACTTCAAACTACGTCGGGAACTTCGAAATACAACACGGATGCAAGACGCTTGGAATTCCTGCCTTTGGTACTCTGTGGGATTTCGTAAGTCCTATCGATCATTTGGTTGTGACCTGCACATACTTATGCGCCGCCAGTGATTTCTCGTCTTGAAGGGGTTAATCTTAGATTGACTGTCTACCAAGTCCAACCGTTCCCACGTCGAGGGTTTTTATAACCTCCAATCCCTCAGTTCCTATTTTGTCTTACCATTTCACTTTGGCATACATGTGAGCCCTACGAGCCCATGTATGATTAGGATATTCTTGGGTGCCGTGTTATCCGCCGTGCCGAGCTCGTCATATATACCAGGAAATATTAGGATCACAACTCTATCCATCGCGTTGGGAGCACAGCTCGGACATTAAGCTTATCCATACTAGAGTCAGCTAGCTTCCCCCAGCGTTATCTATGTATCACTTGTGCGCGTTAACCTATGTACATAAAAATTGGTCTCTGCCTCCGTGTCAATCCACGCCATCCGTTGCCATTCCAAAGGCATCTGATCTTGACTCATGGACGAACCTCATTTCTGAGAAAGACATGGTGCTCAGTGTGAACGTGCACGACAGAAATAGTGTCGAAGATGATACATAATTACTTGTCGCAATGGCCTTATGCATCACGGGATCGTCAAGAAGAATTCAGGTGAGACAGTATTCCAAGACTTCTCCAGGTCTTCCCATCCACTGCCACCGCCTGTTGGGATTTATCGGCGTGTTGGGTTCCAGGCGAATTCCACGCCTAGCAAGCTCGATGATGATACGGGCGATGTTCCGAGTGTCCTAATTTATATGCGAGAACGGAATGAGTAACTGCTGAGATCCGACAGAGTTCGCTTGCATACTGACATCAATCCCACAATGCGGTCTCCCTTGAAATGGATTCAGTGCGAGCGCACGTAACTGCTGCGTTATGTTCAACGACCGAAAGCGGCGGCTAGGCGGAAACTACCAATATGAACTCAGTGGAAGGGTACGGTGAAGTGATGGGAGTGCGGGCATACCTTTGCGTTAAAATACTGGCTGTCGGATGCTCCATTCATCGCAGCCCAAACGGAGACAATCTTTCGTGCATCGAGAACATCGCCCCTCAGCCACGATGGCATTGATACCTAAACAAGCATGACGTTGTCGAAGGTGAAGGTGGGTTGAATTCGGCAGCTAGTTTCGGGATACCGACGTTTGATATAAAGCATTGCTTTACTACAAAATCTCTCATGTCCCATGGTCCGTCACTGCACCAGCAGAATCGTTGCAAAGGTCTGCCATTCTTGGGATCAATTAGCCCGTGCTGGGCCAAGAATCTCGCAAGCATTTTGAGGACCTTGGGAAACGTTGGAGCATAATCGATTTGTGCCTACACGTGGATTAGGAGGAGATCGAGGGACTGGAGAAGAAGACGGACTTGGGTGATCCCAGTTAGGTCGGTACAAAATTGAGACAGCTGAGGTCTCCATGTAGGCTTGACAAAGCTGCGAAATTCAGATACAATCTCCAACTGACTGGCCCTGCCTTTGAGCGACTTGTCTTTCCAGCGTAGGAGACACACTGGCCACTCCTTTCGTTGCTATCAGGGACACGAATGTGTAAGCGAGTAGAAGCCCAGCATACGATGATTTCGTTTGGCCAATCAAAGCCTGATCCTCGGAAGCACGTCGCTTCGACGTCGAGGACCAGGAAGGCATCACAGGGTTGCTTCACATCGACGGTCTCTATTTGCAAGTTGGGTGGGAATATGGATTCTTTTGTGACGCGGGAGGGATGGTTTGGTTCCTCGAAAACTTTCAAGGGTGGTGGGTTAAGTATTGATGGCATGAAAACGGGTCTGTTTGAAGAGCAGGTGGATGTCTTGAAGAATGCAACGATAAAGACGAAGAAGAGGATGGTCGAAAGGTGGGCAAGGGTGGAAGTGAAGGGCATGCATGAAACGGGGAAGCAGGCAGCGATGAACACGGGTTACCCAGCGTCGTGTCCTGCTCATGTTCGTGCTGTCAATACGCTGTCAATTCAAGGTCGATCCATCCCCATTCGTCCCCTTTCTTTCTTTCTTTCTTTCTTTATCCTCGGTTTACTGACATCTTGCCGCACATTTCCCACCGCCTTCTTGAGACCCTGCCGTCACGAATGTGTGCCCAACGTGGCGACGACCTCGAGGACGATTTTGTCCCGGATGAGCTCGTTGCCTCGTCCGGGGAGGAAGACGCCTTCGACCCCCACCGGGGAGCGGGCGATGACATCGACGGCCTCCTTAGTGCAGACGAAGAGGCCGAGCAGGACGAACCCGCTCCCACAGGCAAGCCAGCCATGGCGAAACGGAAACGCAGAGAAAAGGAGAAAGAAAGGCAGGCAAAGGTCACTTGCACC
This sequence comes from Sutorius australiensis, assembly GCA_038089915.1. Lineage (NCBI taxonomy): Eukaryota > Fungi > Basidiomycota > Agaricomycetes > Boletales > Boletaceae > Sutorius > Sutorius australiensis. The sequence goes on from JBBPLR010000006.1 coordinate 240,290, forward strand.
CTCCCGAGATGGACCACCTCGTAATAGAGTATATCACGCAGAGACGAAAACTCGCAGAAACAGTCGAGGTCATTGCACCTCCCTCGATAGCCGCGCAACCGGCCCATGGGCTTGCAGATTATCTGTCTGCCATGCAAGCCAAGGTATTTCCCGACTTGACCGGACTCGAGCTCGGTGACAAGGGTGTCCCTGGTGAGCAGATTCACCATATCTGTCTTCTTGTGATCTTGATTGAACGGCAGATAGAAACAGCTATCGCGGACACGACGCAATGGACGGGGTCGAGGTCATTAGACCGTCTGGTTGACTTTATCATTGAGGGTATGTCTTTTCCCTCTTTGCCTCACGAAACCATCATTTTTCACCAGCCCTTCCCATACTGCACAAGCGTCTCTCGCAAAGATCAAAGTCCCCAGGGGCGCCAACTCTGCTATACATTGCTGGAGCCGCCCTCCGGGTGACCGACGTAACCAGAGTTCTCAAGGATAGGAGATTGCGTGGTGACAAGGGTGGGGATGTGGCTAAGCTTTTTGCAAAACATTTTAAACTGGAAGAGCATGTCGCATATCTCAAACGGTCAAGAATTGGCTCTGCTGCTGGTACACCAGGCAGAGTTGGGAAACTTCTTTGTGAGACAGGTGGGCGAAGGGACCGCGAAACTCGGCTAGTTTTAACCGTTTCCCAGACGCACTATCTGTGTCCCAGCTGACCCACATCATTCTCGATGTATCCTTCCGGGATGCGAAGAATCGCACTCTGTTTGACATACCGGAAACGCGGGACGAAATCTTCAAAACGGTTCTTGGAGCGCCCGGAATACTCGCGGGAATTAGGCAAGGGAAAATACGTGTAGTGTTGTTTTAGTGATCGTTCACGGTGAGCTACTCTCACGTAGCCAACTGATCCACGCGCCCGGATAAAAGTAGTATAGTAACGCCGGGTTCAAAACTAGAATCCTTTTGGATTAACTCTTAGTGTTAACTTTGAAAAACGGCTGTGAGAGGGGCACTTGACGAGCGTAAAGGGAACATACTCTTGTCCACTTTGGCACCTTGTGAATTCCCTTGCGATATCCGCGTGAAGTTGAGCTGAACACGGTGTACTTGTCTTTGGGGGGCATTTCGTGTTCTTTAGGTAGGAGCAACGCGCGGTCCTGGGTCAGGTTGAGAACACGATGGGCCGGTCCTTCTGATGGCACGCTCACCAAAGCTTTGCACTGAACGCCACTTGTACGGACGGCCTCGATGACCGTGTCCACTTTCTTAAGGCGAGCACGCGCATTCGCCTTGCGTGTCACGGACAATTTCCATGGTGTTTTCCTACCACCTGTTCGGCCCTGTGACAATCTAAAATAATGCGAAACTCACCACAAGAGACCGCCAAAGGCGACGGACGTCGGACGGAACGCGCCAAACATATGGACGAGGAGGAGGAAGTGGACAGCACGTGCCGAAACATGCCGAGACCGTTTTCAGTCTCCGACAGTAGTGCACCCCGCCTCAACATCTTTGACGACGACCGCGACGACGACGACAATGGCAGTTGAGACACAGACGATGCCCGCATTCAGCGGAACTGGCTTCAATGACGACGTTGACATGGTCAAGGAACCCTCCCTCAGATTTGCCAGCGGTCTCATTCTCCCTCCCCCAGAAATCAAATGTGAGCAGCCTATTAGCCTCCAGAAAGCTCTGTTACTGATGCATCTTTCAGCCGTCATTGACAGAACTGCTCTTTTTGTTGCGCGCTCAGCCAACCCTCCGCAGTTCGAGGACAAGATTCGCGAGAATCAGCGTCAGGATCCCAAGTTCTCGTTCCTCAACCCTGCGGACCCTTATCATGCTTACTATAGGCATCGTATGGACCGAATATCTGCCGGAGAGGATGTAGAGGAAGCTTCCTCGGACAAGGAGAAGACAGGGGAGGATGAAAAAACAATTGTAGTACCAGAAGATCTCGGAGTTGAACCTCCCCAGCCCCATTTCGTTATGGATATGCCGAGTATCAGTCCCATCGATCTGTAAGCGACACATCACTGATTGTCACTCGATTACACCTTATTTTATGCGTAGGGATATCATGAAACTGACCGCCTTATTCACTGCCCGTCGTGGGCGCGCCTTTCTCGCCGCCCTCTCCCAAAGAGAAGGACGCAATTATCAGTTTGACTTTTTGAGACCCAATCACTCGCTCTTCGGCTACTTCAACCGCCTGGTCGAACAGTATCTAAAAGTTTTATACCCGGGCAAGGAGCTGTTGTCATACGTAAACGGGCGCGCGCAAGATGGGTCGCAGTGGAAAGCTCTTGAACAGTCAAAGAAATATGCACGATGGGAAAGGGTAAAGCGAGAGAAGGATAAAAAACGTCAGGACGATCAAGAGGCCGAGAAATGCACGTCGATTCGTCCCATTCTATCGATTTGACGTACTGACCTCCTTCACTTGCAGTGGCCTTCGCCGAAATTGATTGGCATGATTACGCCATCGTTCAAACCATCGAGTTCACCGTCGCTGATGCAAATTCGGAACTACCTCCACCAATGAGCGTACAGGAGGTAGAAAATATGACTCTGGCACAGAAACGTATGGCTGCAATGATCATGGAGACTACCGCCGACGACATTGAGGCTCACCGTGCGAGACAGGCAGCAGCAGAAGCAGAGGCAGCTGCCGCCGTTGGTGGTGCAGGTAGTCCTACGGCGGAGGGCGAGGACGCCGCGATGGAACAAAGTGAGGACGAAGATGACGAAGCACAAGAGAGGAAGCGGCGCGAAGACGAAGAAAGGACGCGAGAATTGGAGCGCGCAAGGCTCATCCAGGCCAACACCAATGCTGCAGGTCCTATGAAGATCAAGTCCGATTATGTGCCCAAGCGTGAGGATTCTGCCCTCGGTACTATTGGGCGTACTTTTTCTGACGAGTTATGTTAGTTGGCGCCAAGAAAACATCCGCGCTCACCACCTGTGCTATCTGTGGTCAGCAGATTCCCGTGGACGAACTCGACGAACACATGCGCATTGAGTTGTTGGACCCCAAGTGGAAGTCCCAACGAGATGTTTTGGAAGCTCGCAAAGTTCAGGCCTCGGAACTCTTACGAGGTGCAGATGTCGTCTCATCACTGAAGGACCTCGCTCGTACACGTGTCGATATCTTTGGTGCTGAGGCGGACGAAGAACGTCGAAAGAGGGAAGAGCAAGAAGAGCGAGAACGTCGGAAGGAGAAGGAAAAGGTCGTTTGGGACGGGCATACGGCAACCAAAGTCAGCACGATGGACAAGTATTCCCTCAATGTCAATTTCGACGAGCAGATCGCCGCGATCCACCGCGCCAAGGGCCTTGGACCACAGGACGTCAATGCAATCGGGCCTGGTATTGGACCTGCGGTTGCTCCACCTCCGATGACAACACTTCCACCCGCCCCTGCATCACTACCAGCACCACCTATCCAGGCTCCAGGGTCCGTGTCACACCCGGCATATTCCGCTGCAACCATATCATCGGGACCCCAACCGGCTTCCGTATATTCCAATCAACCTCCGCCGGTCATGTTGCCACCACTTCACTATCAGGGTCCAGATGCTGTACAGCCTTTCGGATATCAGCCGCCTCCGCCTGGCATGCTCCCTGCCCGCATGACCGGTATGACCGGGCCACAAGTTGGCATGGTACGGAGCGCCGATGATATGGATGGCCTCGAGGAACAACCTCAAATGAAGAGGCAAAAAATTGCCAAGCTCCCAGGTGGTGCGATGTATCCGGAGGCAGATTGGATCAGCATGCACCCTTACACTATCTCCCTCAACGTCCAACTTCCAAACGAACCTTCGAAACCGGAGTGGAAGCTCGACGGAAAGATGGTTACCATCTCAGATCTACCGCTTACGCTACTTGTTTCGACGCTGCGTGAGCGATTTATCCAGACCACAGGGAGCACGTTACCTGCGTCGAAGATGCGGATATCGTACACGGGCAAGATGCTTACGAATTCGAGCACGATCGCGAGCTATAATTTGGAGGACGAAGATATCGTGGTGCTCAGCGTCAGTGCCGGGAAGAAGAAGTGATTTAGTGATATACTCTTATGTTCATCGTCCATTGGTGTGTGTCGTGAAATGTAATACAATAACATGACGATACGTCGTGTCTAGTGGGTGCGACAAGTCCAGGACCTGATAATGTTAGTGAATACAATATGCGAGCGCGACCGATGAATAGTAATTGCTCGCGATATGGATCAAGACCCCAAATATACCCGAAAACGAATGTTACCCTTGAACGACCCGAATACCCAAAAAAATACCCAAGCGACCCAATGCCCCACACAAAACCCAAATGAACAAACGATTATATGATAATGTCCCTCGTGCCGAAAAACGTTTCAACACACTTGGCTTGCGACGTAAAAGTGATAGGCGATGCGTGGTCAAGTGTGGGGTGATTGACCAAGAAGGCCTGAGCCACACATGGCACGTTTGGCGGATGTGGGCACACCAGGGCTGGTCGAGCGTGGTCGCAACATTGGGGATGGAGGGAAAAGCAAACGGCCAAACGAGCTGTCTGAAGAGGTTGGCGAAGGCGTCGTGTCGGTTGATGTCTCCGATGTTGTGTCGGCATCAGACCCCAAAGATCTGTCGAGTGGGACCATGTCCCGGAGCCACTCATCGTCCCCCTGGGAAGGCCATTTGTGCACGGATGATGTTCGTCGAAAGACGCTGTAGGGGGAAGAGAGATAGGCGGAATGAACGAGCGTGGGCGGTATAGGAGTGGTGTCTGGGCGTCGGGGACAAGTGAGGATGGTTGTCCGTTTTTTACCAGCTCGACTGCAAGAGAGAGAGTCGTACACGACAGAGGAAGACATGAGAGGTCGAGGAAGGGCGAGTTTGCTGAGGGGATTCCTTGTAGCAGGGTGTTCGGGTTTATAAATCCAAGCTGGAAACGTTCAAACGCGCGCTGACATAACGAGATTGCAGTTCATCCCGATTTGGTGTGACCAACTCGATCAAACATACCAAGCTCTCGGTCTAGAAACCATTCAGAGCTGTGCACCCATTCAGTCTCCATATCTGGTTTTTTAAAAAGGTACATGATCCTACAGCCAACGAACGTCCAGAGAATCATAGATCATCGCGCTGCAAAACTAGGCATGCGACTCACAGAACCCGTCTACACAACAACGCCACGACCAGCACGAGCAACACACAGATCGCAGTGTCCAACAGTAACGGTGGCCGGTAAGAGCGATGGTACATGACCGGGGTTGATCCGCGGACGTCCTCCGCGCGACCAACAATCGAGCTCTCGAGCCCTCCAGCGACCGGCGGGACAGGATCAATGGCGGGGGTCGAGGGGACGACTGGATCGGACCCCGATACCGTCGTTTCCGACCCAAATGAACGTTCTGGGGCGGTTGGCAGTGGAGTGGGTAACGGTTGAAGAATAGGAGACCTAGAATGATCTTGAGCGCGGGAAAGTCCTCGGAGCCCTGCGGGATCACTCAGGGTCGTAGCTGCGTCCTGTGGCGGGTCTGGAAGACATTCCAAGTTAGTTTGCTGGCACTTGGGACAAACCCACTCCCGCGATCTGAAATGTGGCGAATTGTCAGGGTGGCTCCAGCGCAATTATTGATATGAAGACTTGCATGAGTGCTAAACGTTTGCGCTCCGAGACGGGGTACTCGACAGAACCAACTCCATTCGCTGCGGAGCCCTTGAGCGGGAAAAACCCCTGGAGGCCAAGGATAGCTGCGAGGATGAATCAGCCAACGTTCAATTAAAACCGAGCGGGTACGCGCCCGTTCGCACGCCCCAGGCAGGCTGCCATTCCTCCTCGTGATCTGTGCGATGGATTAGCCTAGACCATGTGTGAAATGGTGGAGACGACGAACAATTTGTGAAGCTGATGCAAATCTGTCAAGGCGGCAATTGGGCATATAAGTTGAGCGTGTCGGCTAATGGAAATGAATACCTTGGTGTTGAGTTCAAAACGGCCATTTGGGGTAAGCATCATGAGCGAGGGTGGTCGGAAAGGGTATTCTGCGGGTAACAATATGCGGAAATGATATAGGCCGCCCTCGAATTCTGTCCCAGACGGCCCTCTAATGGTGCAATGCCATTCCTAGGTGGGAAAATTAAGAGGGCAAGGGGGTGACGGACGGTGGAAACATACGAAGATGTCGTCCTGCTCGGAAAGCTGAGTAGGTTGGAGGAAAGGTGTCCGATGAAGAATACCTCGAGCGGTGCAGCGTGATAATCGGTGCAAGCGTCATTTGCGAGCTCTCTTGCTTCTTGCATGATCCGTTTCACGGCTGGAGAACCACAGCGTCAGACATCGAGGGTTCCGACGTGAATGGGAAGTAGCATACCGGCATTGTTCTTGTTCAAGGATCTCATGATTGAATGTCACGATGGTGGTCGCTGTCTGGTCCAGCGAGCGCGAGTTAATGATTCATACGTGGCGGGTGTCGGGAACTGCCGAGTAGCATCCCTCGCGGACTTGGTACACATTTTCGAGGTTCCTTTTCGCCATGGTGCACATCGACCGCGTCAAGGTCAGACCAACCAAACGTGTGTTGTCGTCGTGACCGACCGTGACCGACCCTGACGACGTATTGAACAGTTTATCGTCCTTCGCCGTGCAAGGCCGAGTTCGTCGCCATGCTAGGCTGTTGGGCTGCCACCGGCGACGTGCTTTCTGTTGATCCCGGTAAATGCAAGGAGGTGGCAGACGCGCTGTTCAACTGCATGCGCACGACGGTCAGTGTCTCGTCCGGTCCTATATCACCCCACTCATGTACTTGCGCTCCAGCCTGTCTACCCAAAACCGCAAAGACCGTCTATCAACTATCATCTCAGCAAACTCCAGCGGAAAGTCAAGTAGATCTTATTTTACTCGTTTAGATATTGATATCCTTTGCGAATGCCATGCGATGTAATGTAAAACTCGTAACAGGCGATGACCTCCTCGCGTTCAATCATCATGCTTCCCCCGATATCTCGCCACTGACCTCGTGCTGCGTCCCTCGACGACGACGACGACGACGACAAGTCGCCTGTGTACAACTTTCCTTTCACGGGAACATGCTGTACTTTGCGTGGGTGTCCCGTGGTATACCCAATGCTATGTTGCTGTGCTTCCTCGACCACAGCAAGGGTGCCTGAACGGTGCTGCACCTTGTCTGCATGTGCGTTCCACATAACAGAGTACAAAGCCCCGCTCGTCCCCCTGTCCTTTGCTGTGTTCATTTTCCTTCCCTTGTCTCATGTCTGATCATTCAAAGGTCGCCATCTTTTGGGACTACGGTCAGTTCCCACCATCAGTTCAATACCCGCGGCTCACCCACCCTCCCAGAGAATTGCAATCCCCCCTCCAATCCATGTGGTCTAGGATACGATATCGTGAACAACGTCGGTCGTATAGCCCGTTTATTCGGCTCCATCACGACTTTCAGAGCTTATCTCGATATTTCCGCGCAGTCCTACAAGTCCGTGGCCCTTCGTTCCGAGCTCCAGTCGTCCGGTGTATCCTTAATAGACTGCCCCCACAACGGCAAAAAGGACGTCGTAGACAAGATGATTTTAGGTGTGTACACAACGTGTTGTCCTTGTCCTCGTTGTTGAATGAGGGACTCGCTCCAAGTCGATATGCTCGCATTTGCTGTCGATCACCCTGCACCCGCCACAGTCATCCTTATTACCGGAGACCGTGATTATGCCTATGCCATGTCCATCTTGAAGCTTCGCAAGTACCAGGTCGTCCTCGTCGTCCCTTCCTCTCCCCAGACTTCACCCTGCCTCGAGAATCAAGCCTCGCTTGTCATCGACTGGAGTGCAGCCGCACTAAGGACCCGGGCGGAAGCAGCGAACGCTACACAACCTCTCAGACAACCTTATCTTGACCTTGATGCCAACCTCACAATCAATCTCTTGCGAGAACTGCAAGATCTGCCCCCTGATGATCCGGACACTGCTCTCCATACCTACTCCACTCCTTCCCAGAGTGCCTCGAGGCTGCGACGCATGAGCGTTCGCGATCTCCTTGAGCAGTCGAGACACTCCAAAAATACAGGCAGCCTCGACTCCACGCAGGAATCTACCCATAACCCTGCATCGCCGAGGAAATCTACGAGCACAGCAGGTGACTCAGTTTCCGGGGGATTGCCCATCCCGAAAACGCCTTCACATTCTCGGCGTGCGTCCGTTTCCACGGGATCCACTCGAACACGCAGTGCGACTGTTGTTGCGCAATATCCTGCTGCAGTGGAGCAAGATATTTCTGCGAAGAACCCTCCACCGCTCAGCGCAAGGCGATCGAGCGCCTCGGATACCACAGACCTTGCCGGCCCCAGACAGCGGAGTTCATCTATTTTACCATCACTCGACGTGCTTGAGTTGCCCTTGCAGGATAGTCGCCCACCCTCATCGATTATCGTCCGTTCACCCCTTGAACCTGTTCAGTCGACGGACGGCGGACCGGTCTCGGCAAACCCGGGTATTTCTTCCCACAAGTTGAACTGCCTGGCATCACCCTTTATGATGACCAAGGCACCGAACGGGTTAGAGTCACATTCAAACCCTTGCAGTAGGCAGTCGCACATAATGGTCGAGCCTGCATCTCCGATCATGGCACCAACCAAGACACTGGCCGAAACCGCCGCTCCTGTATGCGAGACACCTCAAATAAGAGGTGTCGCATTCCCAGAAGAAATCGAACATTTAATCGAGGCCAATGACGGAAACTCCGAATGGTCTATACCGCATTCCCAGGAAGGAGCTCATAATATGACCAAGTCAAATTGCCACTCCTATGTCACATCGCACACAATATATTCCCCATCGAGCGGGAACGTGGGACTACAACTTTCTGATACCCCTTCCAGAAAGGACGCCTCTCTGTCGCCGCCAATTTTCTCAGGGGGCAGTGATGGTACCGATTCAACACAATTCGCCGCCTCTCCTCGTGCATCAAATACCCCAGACCACTCCGCATCGGGCTCTGAATCGGTACCCTCGTCTACTGGTTTCCGAGCTTCCACTCCGTTCGCTACTGCGGAATCGCATGAAATTGATGACACCGAACGGGGTCAAGCGTGGACAAAGTTCAAACCACTCATTCACCTCTTACTTGCGGCCCGAGAGAGAGGTATTACGCGGCCGTCACGTTCGCCAATTGCAGTAGACCTCCTACAGTTAGACAAACACGCCTATCAACGCGTTGGGGTGTCGAAGTTTCGGGATTACACTGCCTTGGCTGAGCAGGCGGGCATAGTCGTACTCAGCAGCCAGAAAGCGGGTGATGCATGGATTGCATTGCACCCAAATTGGTTTGAAGCGGACAACATTACAACTCATTTCCATACCGATAGGGTCCCGTCTCCCACGTCCAACCCACCGAAAGAGGTTCAAGATCCTTCATTAACGGGCTCCAAGACCCCTCTAATCGGGGGAACTGCGATCTTCCAAACAACTTCTGCTTCGCCGGAGCGCAGATCATTTGAATGTAGCAACGTACTTCCGAATCTATCGACTAACCAAGAGGACGGCACTTCTCGCGCTTGTATACCTATCCAGTTCCTACCTTTGATAGACATCCTTGCCCAGATGCGTGCCGAGGGCTCTCACCAGATCCTCAGATCCGTAGTAGGACAGGCGCTGAGCCAAGATGTGTATGCTCAAGCAGGAGTATCAGGATTCAAGGAATACGTCCGTCAAGCTTCCGAAGCGCAGCTTGTTCAGTGTGGTGCCGTTGGAGGTTATGCATGGATACGCCTTCATCCAGAATTACGCATATAGGGGCCATCCACGACGTTCATATAGGGTGAAAAACGTCCTGCATGCTGTAACTATACTGTATGAATAAAGAAGAAACGGTCGCTACCTTGCTTTGGAACAAATCTTGGCGGAGAACAGGCCCACGTTGAATTAGAGGGGGCAAATGACCTAAACCACCTCAGGAACGCATGCGCGAGGCATCAATGCCGTCCATATCATAGTAGGATCAATCATCATGCAGGTCCTGTGCTCTACCTGCGGTGCGAAGGGGCTCACAGCCAGGGATACCAAGCATGCGGCCGTACTCCGCAGAAAAAGGCCCACGAGGAACTAAAGGATTCTATCTTCTATGTTTAGGGTCAAGTGTAGATTCATGATTATGAGGTGCTGTCTAGTCTGCTCTATGAAATATCAGCGATCAAATGGTTCGGTTCTAGCGTGGTATAAACCCGCTCGACGTCGTCGTTCTCCTCCAGGGCCTCTATCAGGCTTTCTAGACGGTCCATTTCTTCGGCGTCTTCTCCGGCCTCATGTGATTCCAGGGGGGCCCAATTGACCTCGCTTGTGAGTACTTCACAGTGTGAGGACGTCGACGCAAAACCAGTTATCGCTCTCATGACCTTGCTGAGGTCTCCTGGGGGACAGACGAGCTGGGCCAGCGTGTCGTTAATGAGACACCGAGCATGCTCGACTCCTGCTCACCTCCGCCCCACGTTGACCAGATTCCTCCTTCCATTCCGCAAAGTCGATCGAACAAACATTCATGACTTGCTCCAAAAGCGCTTCCATGTCGTCGCCGATGCACACTTTCACGTAGCCTCGCTGCTGGAACATGAATTTCACAGGAGCCGAACGCGCCCTTGAGTCGAGGATGAAGGGACCTAACCCACTTTGGAGAGTATGCGACGCACCCATACGATGGCAGAAGGTCCTTGACATGTTTCACCGTGCGATTGACGTTATCTGACCGACATTCGCTATGCGACTGTGGAGTTGGCTTGGGAAATAACCACTAGAAGGGTGAAAATACTTACATTATGATACCGATCATACCGCTGTAGATAGCTTCGAACAGCATCGCTTGTCCATGACCCTTGGTTCGTTCGGCCTGTCAAGTGAGGGTCATCAGAGAGCTGACGCGGTCATGTTCAGTCCGTGCTCGATTACCCGCTGAAGCGCATTCTCAACGTTCTCCTTGGGAACGCCAACATCTCTCGCTCGCCGAATAGCGACCGCCAAGAGACTGTTCTCTTCTGGGCTTGTTGAACCACCCGCTGGTAACGGTGTATTTCAGTCACGACGATGCTGGCTGAGAGGGCACGAACCTTTTGCGGCAGACACGATGTCCTACGGACGCGCAAGGGTGAGTGCTGTACAAGGGAAAACGGCGTGGTCAGTGCTTACACGTGCGGCCTTGCCGTAGACTTTGGACTTTTTGACGTCCTCTATTCCTTTGCGGTGCTTGATTTTGGACCACTGGGCCACGGTCAGCCTCGGAGACTTGGAACAAGGCTGATGCTCAGTACTTTGTTATGACCGGCAAACCACGTTGGGGTCACGGAGAACGACCGCACTGACGGTGAAGCATGTCCCCGAATATTTAGTGAAACATATCCGAACCGGAGAAACATTGAAAACAGTTCCAGAACCGCTGAGTTCTGCAGTAACTCGATATCGGAGTTGAAGCGGTCGTCGATTGATCCGCGGAAAACATACAAACACGTTTTACTACGGCGCTAATGGTAAATATCATATCCTACACCGCGACCGTTGAGGCCTGAGGACCAGACCTCAACTTTTTCATTCGTAACCACAAGCTAATTCGTACATATTACTGTAAAGTTAAGAGGTCGAAACATCGATCTGTTTCATCGACGGCGTTTCTGACCGGGAGAGCTGCGCAGAGTTGGCTTCTACGGCTCGCAATGCGGCAACCAAATCAAAGTGGAAGAACGGTGTCGTTTCAGCCAGAAGAGGCGCGTTCTCCGATATCCCTTCCCGAGAAAGATGTGTTTCCTGTGCTTCGGCATCTGTCCGTGGGGTTTTCGATTGAGATTTCCAGGCAGTTCTGGGTCCATCACCATAAGGCATGATGGGCGCGATCTCAGTAGGCGGGTGAGATGGCGTGCCAATACCAAAGCCACCGGCAATCAGTGCCCGCTGCATCCATGGCGAAAGAACCGAGACAAAATGGAACTAAACGGCGTTTAATGAATAAGACGGAATAGTAGAATAGGTGGTTGCACTGACTCCTACGGGTCCGTTGTTCCATCGCTCGACCTCGCTACGGGTATCAATCAGTGCCTGTACAGCCGTGGTATCAATGTGAGACCTGATAAAAGCCACTTTTAAGTAAAGAGTGTTGCTTCAGCAGGAGACACTGAAAGGGCTTACACTGTAGAGAAATCGAGGATGATTGCACGAAGCTTTGCCTTTGCTCTGTTTGCTTCCTGAGCTGCTTCAACACCACCGGAGCCAGGACCGGGGTCATTCCAGGGACGATCCCGAAGCCGGATCGCACCAACATCAACACCGCGTTGCATATGTTCCTTCACATAGTCTACAATCGCAGAATTGGCAACTGAACAGTTAGGATAGAGGTAGCTCTCCTCAAAGCGGTAGATGATAACGCCAGGTGCGGGTGGCTCAACTTTGACCTTTGGGTTTGTAACACCGTCAGCACAAAGGGGAAGGAAAACGTCGCGAGTTTCCCCGATGTTTTGAGGGTCAGCGAGTGTGACTTTGCCGAGGAAATGATTGCGAGGATGGGCTATCCGGAGGAGCAATAGGGCCAGCGACGAAATAATCGAGGTATAGATACCATTTTCAATGGTTGAGAAGATGGTGACCAAAACCGCCGCCAGCCAGATGAAGAACTCCAAAGGTGATACACGCCAGTACGTGTATACCTGAGCAGGTGAGGCGACGAGATCAGCGACAGCGTGTATAATAACAGCTGAGAGGCCAGCGGTAGGAATCCAAAAGAACGCTGGCGTAAGACCATACAGCGCGACGATGACGACGATAGCTGCAGCAATGCCACTGGCAGGCGTGCGGACACCTGACTTGGATTGCAACGCCGATCGTGAAAACGACCCGGTAGCAGGATAAGCATGAAATACGCTTCCGATAGTGTTCGTGACGCCAATTGCAATCAACTCTTGGTTGGGATTGATTTTGTAGTTGTTCACTCTGCCGAATGCTTGGGATGTACATCAGCAACTGTCCATGCATACACTCTTTTGGGCCTACATTTTGCGATGGCGATGTGCTCGAGCAAGAGAATGATGGTAGCGACGGGCAGTTGGGAAGAAAGTGCAGACACCAACTCCGGATCAATCGCAACCGGCCCAATATGCTGAAAACCCCTGGGTACTGTCTGAAGAATCTTGATCGGATACCCGTGAGCGGTTTTACGATGGCGGCAGTACAGCCATGCCGCGACGGTCAGAATCAAGATGACAACCGCATTCCTGGCAACCATGATGAAAAAAAATATATGACCTAACACATATTCAAGTCAGTTCACGGGGATGTAGCCGAGATGGTTTATCCCTTACCGCATCGGGGATAGCGCCGTCGAAGTTTTGTACAGGTTATGCGGATACCATAGAGAGCGATGAGGCCGGGTATGCCCCACGCAGCATCAAGAGTGGTTCTTGGTAAGCCCTTGAGGGTATTGATGATGACTTTGTATGTGGCAGCCCTCGTACTGCGGAGAAGAGGAAGTATGATTAATGAAAAGTGACTGATGGCCGACGACTCACTTGAAACCAGAAATGCCCATCAGTCCGGGAACTTGGCCGGCGACGATGCTGATGGCTGAACCTGTCATGAAACCACTCACGGCTGGTGCCGGAATGAACTCGACAAGCCACCCGAGCCTCAAGAGCCCGATCGCGAGGACGATGAAACCGCAAACGAATGCAAGCGTCGTCGCAATTTCTGGACTTTGCCATTTTCCGGGGAACTTTGAATCGACCTCGGCTATGATTTGAGAAAGAGTGAGCGACATTACAGCCACCGGCCCAATAGAAACGTCCTTGGAGGTAGCAAAAAACTAGGTGCGGTTAAAATTGGATTAGATGTAATTTTGAAGTCGAGTACGCACACAGTATATCAAAGTGCCGACGAACGAAGAATATAAGCCATATTGGGGGGGGAGTGTCGCAAGCTGAATCACAAAGGAAGTCAGCAAGGAAGAGGAGGGGACGAGCGCTGGTACTTACTTGAGCATAAGACATTCCCTGGGGGACGAGGACGATGCCGACGGTCAAACCGGCGATGAGATCGCCAGATAGCCATCCGAAATCTACAATTAGTCAGGGTGAGCGACTGGCATTTGCTAATAATTCCTCGATTCCAGACATACTATATCGAGTAATCCAACCAAGGATTGGGAACAGGCTGCAAAGATAACCAATTATCTGTGTGCGCGACGAACGTGAGCGACGACCCTGCGTTACACCTAGCGACTGACTGCTTGCTTGGGGTTACCGACTCGGTCCGTGGCCCAGGTAGTGGTGGATACGGTCGGTACACTATCTTCGGGATAAGCTATTATCTTTTTGCCAACGCGCTTCACTGTGGACGCCATGGTAAGTGGAGAGACGGTTGGGTGAAGAGACAAGGGCAAAGGGGAGATATTGTCGTTTATGTGGGCTATGTATGGTGGATCTGCGAGACGGACCCCGTTGATCGCAAGTTCGCAACCGACGGCTACTTAACCTGCTCTCATGGGAAGAAAGCACACCATTCCCATCGAACCTGACGCGAGGTCGCGAAAGTTTCATTCAACATCACATGGAACTTTGAAAAGTAATACTGTCGGCATATCGAATATGCTACACCGTTCCAACATTAGCACGTACTCGATTCATGACCTTGCTCTCACCATACATTGCATGACCACCTCAAAAATTATTTCTACTTGGCTTGGCTCCAAATATTGTTTGTACCTGGTGGGACGACAGCGATGGCGGTGACTATACCCTAAAGAGCGCACCTCCGATAACGATGGGAGTAGACGCTAATTCGTTGTCGATTACAAACTTCCTTGTATGTACTGCCGCCAAAATATTGCCACGCCCTGGCTTGCTCAACGCCAGTCCGTCTAGCGCTGAGCACCCGTCATACCACTCCCGACCTCGTATCCATCGTCTTTCTCTCCCTCTCTTTTCTTTCTCTCTTCTGTTTTTCTCTTCTTTCTCTCTCCTAACGACTAATGACCACCCAACCAAAGGCCGTGCCACTCGTCGCTCCTGGCCACACCCGCCCCGTTACCCATCTTTCTTTTTCCCCGATCCTCGAAGACAGCACCTATCTGTTGGTGTCCAGTTGCAAGGATGGAAACCCTATGCTCAGAGAGTGGACCGGAGATTGGATCGGCACCTTCCTCGGCCACAAAGGCGCGGTGTGGTGCACCAAACTCTCCCCGGATGGTTCAAGAGCTGTTTCAGGCAGCGCCGATTTCACAGCGTGAGTGCTGTGCGTTAAATGGACACGTATAATCCTCATGTCCCGACATATCCATACCTGATAGAAAAATCTGGGACACGTTTTCTGGGGAAGTCCTCCACTCTTTCCCTCATAATCACATCGTTCGCACAGTCGCAATTTCAAGGACTTCCTCCCACATATTAACAGGTGGACAAGAAAAGAAAGTCCGCATCTTTGATTTGGCACGCCCGGACGCAGAAGCGGATCTCCTTGGCGATTCTGGTACTACGCCGCACGACAAGACCGTAAAGAGCGTGGTTTGGGTCGGCGAACATACCGGTGTATCGGCTGGGGAAGATGGTATTATAAAGTGCGCCACTCCCGCAGACCTTTGAGCCACACTGTATTCATAGGTCTTCAGGTGGTGGGATCTAAGGACCCGCAAGCTTACGACTTCGCTTGCCTTTCCGAATCCTATCACGTCCATGGAGCTCTCCGTGCAGACAAAACGACTTGTTGTCACTTCAGGAGAAACCGTGGCATTCATACCTGCCTTGCCGAGCACCGCACCAACTCATAGTCTGAACCTCCCATACTCCTCGTCGTCCGCTTCTGTCCACCCCATCCTGCAAGACCGCTTCGTCACGGGAAGCCTCGGAGATGAATGGGTTCGAGTACATGGCATGGATGGCGAGGAAAGGGAAATTTTCAAAGGTCACCATGGCCCTGTGCATTGTGTCGAGTTCAGTCCAGACGGCGAAATGTACGCAAGTGGTAGCGGTGCGTGGTACCGTTGGCATGGAGTGCGCCACCATCTGATGATGATCACATTAATTCACGTGATCGCCTGCCCTTTTTCAGAGGATGGTGAGTGCTAGACATGTCCGTTTGTGATACCACTCCAACGCTGACATGTGACATGACGCAGGCACGATTCGACTTTGGCAAACAACGCCCGGGAAGACTTATGGTTTATGGCAGGGTCATTCCAATGGTGGTTAGAGGCACAGCAGCACGCAAGTGTCAGTCATGTAATGATGTGGTAACGGTACATATTCGCACTATTTCTACTGATTGATGGGTAATGTCCGAGGATGCTCCGTCTAGCTGGACACACCTCAAGGAGGGGAGGCAGTGGGCAGTGTCACCTCTCGCCATGACATGTGAACTTTCTAGTGTCGGCGGGCCGTCGCGTCCCCGCGGTTTCTCTACAACTCGGCGCCCCGAGTCGAAGCAAATGCAGTGGCCAGTCTAATTGCTACTTGACCAGGAATGCTCGGTGATCTGTTGACCATGCAAAAGTTCTTGAACGTCACGACCAAGGATATTAGAGTAGCTAACCTGATACGCGACACCCAACGCTAGCACTCGACGGCCCCCGGGCTAGCGAGAACGTGTCAACCGGGCCCAGATCTATTTCATACCCAAATCTAGGATCCTTGGTTTTGTCAGCTTTCACGAAGCGATCTCCACTCGACACACGTGCTATGGGGATGTGAACGTTCGGACGACGCCCCCGCTAAACAGAGAACGTGATCGTACCAAGTAAATGCTCTGCCTGCGAAGCGGAAGTTCACATGCGCAGATTATACCAAGGACTCGCTAAAAAGTGACGGAGAAATCCGCTCGGACCGCGCGTCTTGCCCCAATTAACAAAGTACCTGCACCACGATGTGTTGACCCGGCTCCCGCAACAAAAACACCCGGTGAACCTTTGAGATGAGGATGACGAAGCCAGACCCATGTGTTCAATTTTCATGGCGTGGCACGTGAAGCGACCTCTGCCTGAAATAGGAGGACAGCTAGCCAACCAGTAATCAAGTAAATGGATGCTTACGAGGGTAGCTCGACGGGCATCCCCTGGTCAATATTGTCGAGCACGCGTGACTCCGATATGTGAGTTCTTCTCAGACGTGAAGATCAGCCAACCCCTCTTCATCACTGGCCATGTGTGCCCCTCCCACCTGCCAGACAGCTAGCATGCCGTCCTAGGTGTAGGAGCAACCCTGAGAGGACCATTCAGCGCTGCATACTCTTAGGCTGAGTGATGTTGCACATGATTACGTAGAACAGATTCACTAGATCTGTTTGCAATCGCCTCTTAACAAGCATCACCCAAGCACTACAGGAACGCTCGGTCCACTCGGAAGAACCGATGCGAGGGTGGGACAACAGAGAGAGACGCCATGCGGTGGTATACAATGGTGGGTCCGGTCATGACACTAAAAAAGGGCCACCTCGTCTACCAACACCTCCACCGGCTCGTGTACATGCATATACCTTGAGATCCCTAGGTACGAAGCGGATATGTTGTACATGGTTCGAGACCTGGGTTTCTCAATGCTTGCGACAGAGGGTCAAGTCTGTCATCGAAGTTGAATTTGACGAGTGGGATAGGATCACGCGGATGATGGATAAGCGGAACGATAGGGAGCCGCCGATTCGGTATGATGCAGTAGCTTCGGTCGTTTGAATGGTTATGGTTGATGAGGTCGAGGGCGTTCAAGGAGTGCCCAATCGGGGAGATAGATTATCTTGTATCTTTGGCATGCGTTCCATATGCCTGAGAAAGCTGGTCAGCTGAGGTGGTGGCAGGTAATAACAGGGGGGGTTAGGTGGCTATCAGCGATAACACCAGCTCCTTTCTCTCACCTTCAGTGAACGTGTCAATGGCATCCCCGTGAGTCGCAGTGACGGGTCGTCGTTGGTCGAATGTTGATATCAAAGCAGAGCAGCGCAATCTGTATCGCCCCTCGCGCCGTTGGGCATCGAAGCTGCGCTCAAAGCGAAAGAAGATCACACATTCGTGCCCCGCCCCAAGATCTTTGACGAGTTTGCGCTCACGGATCGGGTCGGGCTGGTGTCGGGTGGCAACAGGGGTCTTGGACTCGAGATGGCGATCGCGCTCGCGGAGGCGGGTGCGCGGGTGGTCTACTGCTTTGATCTGCCCGAGACACCGTCTGAAGAGTTTGAGGCCTCCCGTGAATATGTGAGCAGGCTGGGCAACGGATCGCGATTGGAGTACTTTGGTGCGGACGTGAGGAACCAGGGACTGCTGTGGAAGAAGGCGGAAGAGATCGGGGACAAGGAGGGACGATTTGATTTTTGCGTCGCGGCTGCGGGGATTCTGAAGGCGCACACGGACTGCCTGGAGTACTCCGATTCGCAGTTCCGAGAGGCAAGTGGTCACGATCGGGTTGGACGGACGCTGATCGATGCGCAGGTGCTCGAGGTGAACACGACTGGGGTGCTGTTTACGGCACAGGCAGCTGGACGACAAATGGCACGATTCGGGCGGGGAGGCAGCATCATCCTGATCGCGTCCATGTCTGGAAGCATCACGAACAGGGTGCGGGGTGGCGATGATTGGCATATGGATGCTAAACGTGTTCTAGGATCATGCGTGGGTGTCGTACAACACGTCCAAGTCGGCGGTACTACAGACGGGACGGAGCATGGCATGTGAGCTTGGAGAGCAACGCATTCGAGTGAACACGCTCTCACCAGGACACATTTACACGCGGTGAGTCGGATATATGGATGTGGCTGTGCTTTAGCTGAGTGAACCAGGATGACGGCGGCGTACCTGGACGCGCAACCACACCTGTTTGGTAAGTGGTCTGGGATGAACCCCCTTGGACGACTTGGACGACCTGACGAGATGCGGGGCGTCGTGACGTGGCTCGCGTCGGATGCGTCGAGTTTTTGTACTGGAAGCGAGTGAGTACGACTATCCCTTCGAATCTACTCACACCAACTCGTCGTGTATTACTTAAGCATTTTGGTGAGCGGTGGACATCACGCGTGGTAGAGAATAGGTCACGTGAATAATGATTACATCGTAAATAACTATTACTAAAAACGGAATGATCTCGATCGGCGCAGCAAAGCGACTGCGGATGGACGAAATGCGCAGAGACTTGACCATGACCTCGTCGTCAAAACCGACCAGAAGACGAGAAACGATGGACATTGCAGAACGTATGGTCGCTTTTCAACGTAGAAATGCAACGTGAGCATCTCTCTCTCTCATTCGTACCGACATACTCAACCCCATCAGTGCGACACGGCGCGCGGAACGACCCACACCGCAGCCAGACGCAGACCCGGACGACTTTTCTCGTCGTCTCAAGATATCCCCACCTCACCGCACTCAGCAGCCAAAGCAGCACAACAAGCTCTACAATCCAGACACCGACCCCATCCCCGTTCGTCGCACCCACGACCCAGAGCCCGCATCAGACGCAACCAGCAGCTCGTACATTCCCCGCCACACACCCCATCACCGTGATCCACCCACACACCAGCGTCTCTTCGACCACCGCAAGGACGACCCCGTCCGCTTCTCCGTCCTCGCCAGACCCTCGGTTTGCCCAAAGTCGACTCCCCCACAATCGGGCGATCATGTATCCGCATCCTCTACCTCATCCTATGCCCACTCCGTCGCATCCTCCACTTTCACCCTTTCATCCGGAACCACCGACAATTCCTCGGCCTCGTCCGCTCTCTTTGACGGAAAACCTCGCGAAGAGCCTGGCAACAACGCGTTCGCCGGACAGCTCAAAAAACTCTACCGCAGCATCTCCGCCCTCGAGTCAAAAATCATCTCAGAGGACATGGACGACAACCCAGAAGAGTCCCGCGTCCTCTTGCACGCCCGCGCTCGCGAGGTCTCGGATGAGGAACTCGAACAGCAAAAGTGGATCAAACTCGTATCTGACCATAAGCGGTAACCCTCCCCTGCCATATCATATGCCACGGGCTCATCCCTCTTTTCAGGTTAGCAGACATGATGCATAATCTCATGGAGATATCCCTCGCCCCTTCCGTCCCCGCGTCCCTTCGCGTCATTCCCACAAAGTACAATATCATCATCCGGCTCTGGACCCACGCCTTTCACAGACTCCTCGAAGCTCTCCGTCGTGCCTCGTTCTCTTCCCCTCTCGCGCTAGAACATCTCCAAGACTTTATCTACTTTGCTTACACCTTTTACACCGGTCTCCTCGAAGAACCCACACTCAAGTCCTTCCGCGCAGGCTGGCTCGAGGCACTCGGCGACCTCGCCCGCTATCGCATGGCCGTTGCCGCCATGGTCACCAGCAATCAGCTCGCTGGTGCCGCCCTCACAACCGACGCCGTCTCGCGCGCCAACGCAGAGTCCACTGACGATGTCAGCGAACCTCGCAGGAGCAAGTCCCAGATCAGCGTCAGGTCCTCTTCCGATCGTCCCGCAGCACGCATCGACGATTCTCCCACTCCCAGCGTCGGCATCGTCGCCGCGCGGTTGATGGAAGTCGAACCTGAAAAGGAACGTTGGCGTGGCATTGCAAAAGACTGGTACGCCCAAGGTGTCGCAGACACGCCGGGCGCAGGGAAACTTCATCACCATCTCGGTCTCCTCAGTCGCGAAGTCGAGAGCGAGGAGCTACGGGCTGTCTACCACTTTGTCAAAGGGTCTGTCACCATTTCTCTTTCTTCTATTAACGCTGATCAGCGATCGTTAGCATGACCGCCATTCACCCATTTTCGACGTCGCGGGAATCTATCTTGCCCATATGGTCATCGACAGCGCAGTCCCGCCGCTCTCAGGCGGATGCGACGGTGCCGGAATTATTTGTCCTCCTCCATGGAATGCTCTTCACCAACATTGAACTCGACGACTTTGCGCCGACCATGTCCCGTTTGCTCGAACGCCTCGAAATCGAGGGCGCTCAGGGGCGTGAGTGGATCATGATGGCTGTGACCAACATTGGTGCCGTGATGGAATATGGCCGGCCCAGTGGCATCCTGCGCAAGTCTGGTGTCACGGACACCCGCGATACCGCATCGGTAGCGCCCTTCCGTGTCGTTGCAAAGCGGAATGCGCCCGCTCAAATCGAGGAAGACGCGGAGGCAAAGCGGATGGATGTCGACGATGATGCTGTGCAGGCGCAAACCTCCCCAGTGCTGTCAGACAGCGCGACACCCCCTGAGTTCTCCCAGGCATTCAAATATGCGGTGCAGCTCGCATTCTCAATGCTGTCGTTCGTGCTCCGCAACCCGACACACAAAGCCTCGCCGTTTGCAAAGCCTACCCTCAATCCGTACCTCACCGTCTTCCTCACGTTCCTTACCACCGTTGGTAAACACTCTGAGACACTTGCTGTCCTGGAGCGATTCATTCCATGGCAAGATTTGGCGGCCTTCTTCTCTTCGATCCCGAAGAATATACACAACTCTCAGGGGCTGCATGTTCCCACTCCTGCCGGCGCGGAGCGCTGGGTGATGCTCACGAGTGGTTGTGCTCCGCCCCTCCCAGAGGACTGGTGTATGCGCGGGATGGAATGGGTCGGTCGCAAGGTGTTTGAGCGTGGATACTGGAGGAGCGGGGAAGACCATCGTATGGAAATCGAAGTGTTGGACATTGAGGAAGGCGGTCAGTTGACCGACGGTATCATCGAAGACGAGGATGAAGATGAAAGTGGCAACAAATCCAAGGACGCGACTGTGAAGCGGTGGACGAGGATCGTGCGCAGTGCCGTCAATCTCGCCGGACTCGTCGATGGCTTCACGTGGGTACAAGGGACACGTGAGTGGAAAGTGGACGGCGCGTTGGAGGCAAAGGTACGCCGATGGAGAGACGAGGATCGTCACGAGCGTGAGCAAGAGGAAATTCGCCGCAGAGGGCGCAGATGGACCGACGATGCGATGGATATCGACGTCGATGATGCAGAAGTGGAGGAATCTTCCGAAAGTGAGGATGACGAAGGGGATTTGGAAGAGGTGAAAGCGCTCAAGGTATGCCGATGCGTTCATCGCTGGGATGTTGGCTCATGTGTTGGTAGGCGCGACGGCGATACCTACGGTCTTTGCTTGCATCCGCGCAACGACTTCCACCGTCTTCGACTCCACGTTCGAAACGGCACTCACGCCAGCCTGTCGCGTCTGCTCCGACGTTAAACGTCGTCCCTGGTTACAGCGTTCTCGTGCTCGACACCAACATTTTGTTGTCGTCGTTGTCTATCGTTGCCTCGATCATCGAGTCGCTTCAATGGACCGTCGTCATCCCCGTTCCCGTCGTCATGGAACTTGATGGTCTCTCTTCCAACGTGACCCAGCTCGGCGAGGCGGCGCAAGAGGCCATCGCGTACATCACCTCTCACATCCGGTCACACGCGACGTCGCTCAAGGTTCAGACATCCAAGGGCAATTATCTCACGTCGCTCAACGTCCGAACCGAACAAGTCGAATTTTCCGACGAAACATCCTGGGATCGATGCATGGACGATCTGATCCTCAAGGCTGCCATCTGGCAAGACGAACATTGGATCGATCGATCTGCGCTTCTCAAGGGTGCTGTAGCTGCACGAGACACGAACAATGCCGTCAAGGTCGTGCTGCTGAGTCTGGACCGCAATCGTGAGTTGTCCCTTGGTCTTCTCTTACGTTTTGGACCTCATGTGCGCACGCAGTACGGCTCAAGGCTCGTTCGCGGCAGCTATCCGCAGCGGGCGAAAAAGACTTGGCTACCATTCTCGCCTGCGGGACGTAACGAGGACGGATGGTCAAGTACTCTCGTTGATCTATCTTTTGATTCCTCCGAACCCCTGTTGGGGGACGCGCACAAAGATGCCCCGTCGAGGGTCGTTTTTGCTTGGATAGCTAAATTCCCCCATGGCACGCCAAGAATGCGGTCCAGTCGATCTCAGGCGGTGACGGGACTCTGTACTACTTTCCCCCATACCTCGCTTTTATCGCATATCATCCCTTCGCGTCACTGAATGTTGTATTTTCTCTTTACTACATCAATGTTATTGTCGTTTTGGAAGTGTCACTCCAAGGGTAGGATATAATACACGAAGTTTCAAAAACGCTCCGCATGGCGGGTCTATCCGTCTATTCGTAAATCATGTTTGCTTGGGTGAGTTTGTATTGGAGAGTTCCTTCGGGGAACCACCTGAGTAACAAGGTGAGCATCGATGCCAGAGAGACAGACGCAACATACAGGTTTATCTCCTTTTCGGCGTTCTCGACGGAGTCGGAACCATGGCAAACGTTGCGACCGACGGCAAGACAATAGTCGCCACGGATCGTCCCTAAGAGAATCCGATAAACGCGCTCAGCGACGCGATTGCAGCAAGAAGGATGGAACATACCGGGTTGAGAAGCGAGCGGGTTGGTTGCACCGAGCATGGCGCGCCCCGTCTTGACGGCATCGAGGCCCTCAAAGACCATGCAAAACACAGGGCCGGACTGCATGTACCTGATCAATCCAGGGAAGAAGGGCTTGTCGCTGAGATCGGCGTAATCTGTGCGCGATCGAGTCGAGAGACAGACGGGGATGAAAAAGACGGACGTTTTTCGAGGTGTTCTTTGGGTGGTTGGGCGAGCTTGGCGGCGATGAGTTTGAAGCCGCGTTTCTCAAACCGGGCGAGGATCTCCCCGACGAGACCGCGGTCGACGCCGTCGGGCTGTCGCGATCTTAGCACGTTGATGGTACGAATAACGTCCGATTTACCTTGATCATGATGTAGGTGCGTTCGTGGACGTTGACGGGCATGACGATGGAGAGATTGAACCAAACATTTTTGTTCTCAATTCTGATCTTATCACATGTAGTCACAAACAAGTACAAATAGTTGGTTCCGAATGGCCCCGATTAATGAACAAGGTTCACAAAAACGACGATGAACGCGCTCGGACCATCTCTCGCGCCGTATGTGCGCTCGTCTCGCTCCCTCAAGAGAATCGTCACCCCCGTCGCTCACTGGTATGCTGACCTGATGGGTCACCGTCGCATGGGCCTCAAATACGACGACCTCCGTGCGTCTTCTTCGTCTGTCTTCGTCCGACGCTGACCCGCTCGTTTTTGTCAACACAGAAATGGAGGAGCTACCCGAGGTACAGAGGGTGCGTCGCGCTTGAACTGGGAGACTGCTTGTTCGCGACAACGTTGGCTTTTAGGCTTTGGGACGTCTGACACCCCGCGAAGCGTATGACCGTGTATACCGAATGAAGGTGTCGTTGCACGCGAGCGCTATCCACAAGGAATTGCCAAAGGACAAGTGGGTTTCTACCAAAGACGTACGCCCAATGCCGTCGCACGGATGCTGTATCTCTGATGTGTCGATTGCCCAGGACGTCCGCTACCTCAAGCCACATATCGAGTCTGTCATTCAGGAGGAAGAAGAGAGAGCCGCCTGGGATAACATGACCGTCCACCGAAAATAGACTTGTTGGTTCGACGTAGACACCGCGACCTGCATATTCATATCCATTATAATCCCTCGCTGCAGGCTGCATTTTCAAGCTCGAACACGATCTATTCAAAAATTACACGGGGACTACAGTGCAGCGATCCTATCACTCATTTCCCTAAAAGTTCGGCATCTTACAAAGCTTTATCGAGAGGGGAGACGACTTTTTGGCCCTGGTAGAAACTGATCACTTTCTTGCCCACCGTAGCAATGTCTGGTGTCGGCCAGGTCAGTCAAAGTCACGGATGCGAGCGGATTTACGCACTGGCACCAGTGATACCAAACTTTTCGTAGACTTTCTGGTACGGCCCAGATGCTCCCCATCCAAGCAAACCGTATTGCTGCAAACGGTCGTGAGTACGACTGCCATAACTTCGGGATGCTCGGCACTTGCCTCGTGACTGTACTTTTGCCATCCAACGGTCGACAATGCTTCCAAGGACAGGATCGGAGCTCCGCTCCTCAGGACGCTTAGCTTGTATGCCTTGTCCTGCTTATCGAACACGGACCAGCATGGCAGGCTCACCACGCGGACTTTGAGGTCCTCGTTCTTGAGCTTGCTTGCAGCCTCCAGCGCAATCGGAACCTCGCTTCCGCTGCTGACAATTGTCAGGTCCTCCTTGCCCTCAACCTCGTACAGCACATATCCACCCCGCGCAGCTCGTTCGATCGTGGATCCCTCCAAGTTGGGGAGATTCTGGCGCGAAAGCGAGAGGATCGATGGTGTCTCTTTGCTCTGGAGCGCAACAAGGTAGGATGCGGACGTCTCGTTACCATCCGCGGGACGCCAAAAGTCGATATTCGGCATGGCACGGAAGTGTGCCGCAGTCTCAATCGGCTGATGAGTAGGTCCATCTTCACCGAGACCAATGGAATCGTGAGTTGCTGCGGTGGTAGTTGGGTCACAGGATGTAGAAACGTAGGGGCGGAATGCCACATACCGACCCAGATTACTTGGTGCTTGCTGAGAGCTGATAACCTCACAGCACCAGCAGCATACGACACAAAGTTCTGCACTCGGATAAGGTACAAGCATAACTAATTCTCGTTCGCACGCACCATGAAAGTTCCGATAAAGGGTACAATACCACCATATGCTGAAAGACCGTTGGCAATCGCACCCATAGCATGCTCACGGACACCATAGCGGATGTAAGTTCCAGAGTAGCTTCCCAGGCCCGTGTTTGGCGGCTGGAAGTCAACAGTTCCCTTGGCTTTGGTCAAATTGCTTCCGGTCAGATCCGCCGAACCTCCAATGAGATCTGGAAGCTTAGACGTTATGGCGGTCAGAACGATTTCGGAGTACTTCCTGGAGGCCTGCGCGGCGTCGCTGGGTTTGTAGACTGGCAGGGAGGTCTCCCAGCCTTCCTGGAGCTTTCCGGAAATTCGGCGCGTGAGTTCCGCGTGCTCCTTTGGGTAAGCCTGACTATACTTGGCGAGCAACGTCGTCCAACCAGCCTCGAGCTCAGCGCCTCGGCGGGCGGCTACCCGGTACGCCGCATACGTCTCACCAGGGATGTGGAACGTCTGGTGTGGTGGGAAGCCAAATTTACTCTTGAGTGACTGAATATCATCGGCCTTGAGGGCTGTGTGAGAGATTACATCGAGGGAGGACGGGCCATGCAAAGATGGAATACGCACGAGAACCGTGGACACCATGAGTACCTTGTTGTTTAGAGCCATACCCAATCGTCGTTCGGAGCCGGATAATGGTGGGCTTGGACGTCTCGAGGCGAGCGGCTGCAATCGCTTTGTAGATTGCGTCGAGGTCGCTACCGTGACTGGTTGGCTAAAGAGTGCAGGCAGGGTCGTCTCACATTACCTATCCCCGTCTTCGACACGAAGCACCTGCCAACCATACGACAAAAATCGCTGGCTGACATCCTCGGTGAATGCGACTGCTGTATCACCGTCGATGGAAATATCTGTTCAAAGGGGAGTACAAGGTGAAAATATGCCACAAAGCATCCAAACTCACGGTTGTCGTCGTAGATCTGAAAATGTTCATGAGCATTGTGAAGGTGTCCCACAGACGTGAGATGTGCGTACAACAATGAGGTTACCCAGCTGCAAATGGCCAGCGAGAGACGCGGCCTCGCACGCGACACCTTCCATGAGACAGCCATCTCCAGTGAAGACTGATGACGCAGATATTAATAGGTCGCCTGGATGACGTTTAGCCGGTGCATACCGTAAGTATAATTATTTATGAGATCGAAGCCATCACGATTGTACACAGCACCGAGATGAGCCTGAGCCATGGCAAGGCCCACGCCGTTTGCAAAACCCTGACCGAGGGGACCAGTGGTAACTTCGATACCTGTAAGCAGATGCCTGTCAGAGTGTGAGATAGGGGCCCGGAGAGCTTCGTGCTACCATCGGTGTGATGTGTCTCTGGGTGGCCAGGAGTCAATGAGTCGATTTGTCTAAATGCCTTGAGATCATCTAGGGACAATTTGTATCCAAGGAGGTGCAGTAGAATGTATTGCAAGGCGCAGCTGCGCCCAAAGACAGGTAAGGTTCGGGCACAAGGTGAACTGTGGTGGCGATCTACTTACGCGTGTCTAGGAGGAGGATGTGAGCCATCGAGGAGGCAAGCGAGAGGAAGCTTACCCGTTGGAGAGCACGAAGCGATCACGGTTGAACCACTTGGAGTTGCTCGGATTCGCGTTGAAGAATCTGACATGCCATTGTGAGGAATGAGCAAATGATGATCTGAGAAGAACGTCTACCTCGAGAAAAGTACATGGGCGACGGGGGCCATGCCCATAGGCGCGCCTAGTAGGTGAATTGTTGTGAGCGAATAATGCGGAACGCTCGCGCAGCGCTGACCTGGGTGTCCAGAGTTTGCCTTGCCAACGACGTCCGCGGCGAGCGTGCGGATGGTCGCGATGCAGGTAGCATCTGTGGGAGTGAATTGAGCCATGGATGATGATGGAAGTAGAACAAGAGATAAAGATGATGCCACGAGCGGGCTGGCTGATTAAATAGTAGATAAATCTCATCTTTGATTTGTGTGATCCGCTCGTACAAATTCTCACTCACACGCGAACGAACCTTTTTTTCATCATTGACCACATGCACCCACAGCTTTCTGACAAACGTCAAGGTGAGTTTTGCCAGCTCTGACAATTCTAGATTCATCCCAAACCATCCCACAGCCTGTCGCGATTTCATCGAGGCACTCGAGCTCTGCCACACGAGCACATGGAAACGCCTCACTGGTGGATGCAACGAGCAGAAATCTGCTCTCATCCAATGTCTCCATAAGGAGGTGAGCACCCGAGCTTCTGCACATACAGGCCATTTTGACGTCTCGCACAGAGCCTCGAGCGTTCGAGCCGCAACCGTGCTGTGGCCAAAGAGCGTCGACTTAGGACAGAGCAAATATGGAAAGAACTACATGAGGATGATTAAATTGCATTTCTGGGACGCAGCTGCCTGACCCGCTCAATTCGTTCACTACACCCGAATCCTGCCGTCCATGACAATATCTGCCAGGGCTGAGGGTGGTATATAGCCCCGAAGTGATGTTGTTCGTCAGGTGTTTCACCTTCCACCTCTCACACAGCGAGCGTCCCAATGAAAACCCCAGTCGAACAACCTTCTATAGAGTTACCCTCTTCATCTATCCATTTCGAAGAGAGCAAAATTGATGATAAATCCTTGTCGCTTCAACATGAACTCCCTGCGTCTGTTCTACCTGCTGACGAAGTACCAGACGGAGGGTATGGTTGGGTAGTCGTCTCTGCTTGTAGTCTCATCACGTATGAGCTCGTTCCTCCCTTTAAGCTATGCTCAACCGCCTTGCTCAACTCTAGAGCATTCTATGTGGGTGGATTTTACTCGTGGGGCGTTTTACAAGCTGGGCTGGCAAACGGAAAGGTCGCGCAAGACTCCACGCTCGCATTTGTCGGTTCCCTAGCTGTATCATGGGTTGCAATTGGCGCTGTGCCCAACACACGCGTGATCTACTGGCTTGGTACCCGAAATGCTGCCATACTGGGCTGTTCTTTACTCGGGCTTGGTCAAATCCTGAATGGCTTTAGTGCAAGGAGCGTCGCTGGACTTTTTCTCACTAATGGGATCATCGTTGGCCTGGGAAACAGCTTTTGTTTCCTGGTACGCATTTCTCTTATTTTATTTTTCCAAAAGCATACGGTCGTCAGGTTTGTGGGACACTTCCTTCCCAATGGTTTAAGCGAAGGCGGGGTCTTGCCAATGGCTTGGTCTTCGCCGGTGGTGGTCTCGGCGGCTGTGTCCAAAGCATCGTCATGCAGGTCCTCGTTGACGAACTCGGCATTGTGTGGACATTTCGCATCATGGGATCGGTCACTCTTCTCCTGACCATACCGGCTGCCATGTTACTGAGGGAGCGGTACGCTTACACAACGGCCAAGATCGATTGGTACCGCCATTCTTTAGCAAATAGAGCGCCCTTATATTTACCTGTTCCCAGGTCGTTGTTCAAAAATCTAGAATTCCTGTTGCTGTTCTTCGGCTCTGGCATCGCAACATTCCCCTTGCTCGTCCCGCCTTTCTTCATCCCGATGTATGCGTTATCACTCAATATCTCCGGAAGCATGGCTTCGGTGCTTCTTGCCCTGTTCAACATTTCTTCTGCCGTCGGCCGTGTCGGGTTGGGTCATTTCTGTGATGTCGTCGGTCCTCTGAACAGTCTATGTACTGCTATCATTCTGAGCGCCATCAGCATGCTTGTGATCTGGCCAGAGTCCAACTCGCTCGCTCCGTTCGTTGTATTCGTTCTCATCACCGGCTTTGGAAATGGTGGTTTCTTCGCCACCATGCCGACCGTCGTAGCGCACATCTATGAATCAAACGCGAGGGTCGCGTTCGCGATGGTCGCAACGTCTTGGTCTGTTGGATATATGATGGTACATACTGTGCGAAATGTCGATCCACGGTCTGACCATCTGTTCTTAGGGACCACCTGTAGCAGGCTGGATTCTCGAGTCGTACGGCGGAAGTGACGCAGGTCGGGCGGCATACCGACCAGCGATGTACTATTCGGGCTCCATGTCTCTGGGCAGCCTCCTATTTATCTTGAGCGTTCGACATCTCGTTGGCAAGCGAATTTTTGTTCTTTCCTGAATCTTACGGTTCGCCTTTCTATGGACGGGCAACTCGTGCGGCTCAAAGAAATGTTTCATACTCTACTGTGATTAGAACGGCCCTTCCGATCCTTTTAGGTGTCTAATTTTCTTGTCCTCTTCTCCAAGCGCTCCCCCAAGGTTCAGACGAGCTTTTGTTAACGAGTTATTTCTTTCTCCTATATATGTTTATTATGTAGTGTTCTTTTGTATCGAGTATGCGAGGAACATAGATCGAAGGGTCCGGGGTGTATAGAAAGAGGTAAAGAGAGAAATCCAAAAATAGCATTCTGCATCAACTTGCCTATGCTTGATCCGACCTTGGCCTCGAAGAAGAAAAGAGTCCACCAACCACGCTGGACATCGCTTCACCAATCTGACGTTGTTGCATCTGAGCGTGCTTCACGAGGAATAACCGAACGTTGGTAGAATTCCAAATCCCTAGAGGCGACATTCCATGAACGTAGATCTCACCCCAAATCAGCGAGGTGAGCCAGATGATGGAAGCATCCGACCACTGGTGGAACAATGAGTGATGTAAGATGACGCAAGTGAGGCACGGACCACAAATCTCCGAGGGTATACTTGAGGCCTCGGTGGAAGAATGTCAACAAGGGTCACGCTCTGCAGGAAGTCTGTGATAGCACCGGCGGTATTTATCTTTTGACGACCTGCTTGGAGATTTTGGACCTTGGGAAGGAGCTCGGAGATGACCAACATAACGGTATCGAGAGGGAGGCTGTACTCGCGTGGGCTCGGGGAGCGACTATCAGGAGACGAAACACTTACCCTTGCTGCCAGGAGGTTACCTGGCAAGGACGCATTTAGTATCGATTAAAGTGATCGCAAATAGAGGCTCACCCATCCCTGAGTGGGCATGAATCCGTTCCGTCCGATTCCTGCACTTGCAATTCTCTCGGCGCTACTGTTTGCGTCCAGTGAAGCCGGTCTTCTCTCCCTCATTTTCCCCCTGGCTTTCTCGGAGGTCAGGGTAACAGGAGCAGGAGCACTCTCAGAACTCTGCGGAGCAATTGAATGCGAGAGGATGGGCTCTTCGTCATCCCTTACGTCTGGGTCATGCGATGACTCCGCCTCCCGATCAAGCACATCTTCTTGCTGCAACAGTCGAATCTTTTCCGCATGTAGGTCCCCACACTCGATGTCGTCATCTTCTTGGAGACTGGAGCCTTTGGTGTCGCGTTCTAGTTGAGCGGCTTGTTCCTCTCTAGCAATTTCAACACGTTTGATCTCGCGGAGTGCTCGAGCTAGAGTAAAGGTACCAAGTCCTTGAAAGACTTGGTGTGCAGCGAGAATCCCACATAACAAGTTGGGATTCTCAGACAGATGATGATATATCACCGAATTAAACACCTCAAGCCTGGAGTTGTTTGTGAGCAAATTCAATGAGAACAACGTAGGCACTCACATGAAAAAGAGCAACCTAGGGTGACTCTCGTCGGAAAGAAGAAAACGTGGGTTTGAAAATGACTTGAACATCTGAATCAGTCGCGTTGACGAGACCACTGAAAGGTTCTTAAAGTACGGTGCAACATTCGACAATGCGATGATAAGAGCAGGATATAACGAGTTAAGCGTTCCGGATGTTGTGGCTACCATCGAATATATTGCCTGAATTGCTTTCTTTTAGTGGCTGCTATGAATTGTGATTATGTGAATGTGATGACCCACTGTAATCATGAAATCGGCAGCTGTTCCAGGCGTTGCCCATTTCGCAGGAATGGACACTCTGATGGGGTTAGAAAGCTTGTTGCCGAACGCAGGTTCGGCCGATAAGGTCTGGATGATATAAGTTAACGCACGACAGAGACCATGTTGCTCTAGACAACAGCGTGAACACAAGTCCGATGTAAGCATAATCTGAAAGACGCACGAGGTTTGTCTTTGATGTCTAGACCATAGCAAAAAAGGTATGCCAATACATCTGTTGCTCTCTCGGAATCCAAAAGGTAAGCACGGAATTTCTAATTGGCCATTCAGACATGTAAAGTTTGAGGAAGTTACAAATCCAACCTTGTTTAACTCGATCGTTTTCCACAACAGGATAACTTGATAGAGGTGAGAATCCGGTCACGCTTATCGCCCAACAAACCACACACCAGTTTCAGGCACGTACGGAATGGACTTTCTGGAACCCGGAAGTAAATTGTTCGTGACGCCCAGCTGTTGCTCCAAGATATTCGTGATGCCATCCAGTATAAAAGCAAGATCTTGTGTGCGATGCTTAACGAGAGTTAGCCCAGTTTCCACACATCAACGAACAGTGACTTGCCAACTTCGCCAAAAAATACCGAAACGCGTTGGTTTTGCTCGTAGGCGCAGAAGTCACGGGCTCTCCAGCTCCAGTCGAAGCGTCACGGGCGGGGCCACTCTGGAAGTCAAGTAGAACACAAAGGACCTGCAGACACATGCCCACGAGGGCGATCCTAGGGTCCTCCCCTTTGAATACAAGGTGATTATATGGGACTTTGCCTGCCATGCTTGCGATGGTGACAGTCGTCGTTTTTGAAGAGTTTACGGCCGTGTTGAGCAGGGAGCACAACAGCGTCAATACATCCCGGCGAGGAGTTTTGCGAACCACGTGAAGAGTATAGAAAGATGGTTTGCTGAATAACGACCCGGGAGAAACATACATTTGACGCGATAATAGCACGAGGAGGAGACGTAAAACCTCGGTTTTATTCGAGTCATATTGGCTGCTGGGGCCTGGATCGGTGGTAGTGCCGACACCTTTCTCCCTACAGTCAATACGTTATGAGCGGGCCGATTGCAACAACTCGAACGAGCGCACCAGATAACATAATTGATCTTGTAATGGTCGACTTGTATTTTCGTAGGCAGGGTAAACCCACAACAGAAAAGAAGGTCGTTAATACAACTAAACAGTTTCTCTCCCAGAGATGGCAAAAGTATTTTCTCGGGCTGTAGTTTGGACCCCGAACCTTGGGAGGTTGGCTCGCTCGCATCGTCATGTTCACTCCCGTCATCGTCCTCAATCACGAACTGGGGAGCTTCTTCAGCGTGAGGTTGATCCTCGTTGTCTGCTTCTGCTTTTTTCCACAAGACTTCCAGCTCGAATGCATTCGATTCACCCTCGACTTCGAAGACGACGGGAAGTACTCTTTGCAGGACACGGATAGCATTCAAAACCTCTTTGGTGGTATTCCGTTCAGCTGTGGCAGATTTGATGAGGGATGTCGCATATGAGGTGACGGAGACGCCGATTGGGGAGGGAAAGGTGTGGTCAGAAACTAGATTAAATAAACGCGATGCGAGAACTCGTATCATGGTAGCGACGTTCTCGGGGGCGTCCAGCATCGCACGACGAACTAGTCATAATTTGAGCATCATGGCACGTAGAGTGCATGCCTGTATCCACGTACTATCGTGCGGCGAGATGAGTGAGAATACATCCGAGGGTGTGTCGAACAAGACGAAGTACTAAACGTCGAGTGAAGCAGTCAGGCGAAGTGCACGCAGAGACGACAAACCTGGTCCCAGTAGCTATCGCTCTCAGCAATGTTCTACGGGCCGGTGATGAATATGATTGGCACGTCGTCAGCTGAAGTATAGACAACTCGTACCCTGGTGGATATCAACTTGGAGATCCCCTCGGGACGACTGCGGAATGCTAGCTTGGCTTCGTCCGACAGAATACCCAAAGGCGCGGTGAGTTTCCGGGGAAGGTTTGCGAACATGGGGGTGGGATTGAAGTCGTCGTGAAAGTGTATGTGGCAGATAGAAACCGGAATTCTCACAGCGAGCCTGGTGCTCACAGCTGTATGTCACTATATCTTTTGGTACTACTCCCCCGCCAAAATTCTATCACGACGTCCCTCTGTGGGTGCTTTCACGCGTCATCAAGCGCTGCAAAGGGTTGGGTCATTTCGCTCTACAAAACTATGGAACAGAGCGTCGGAATTGCCTATGACACATCGTGCTGCTGGGTGACCTTGCGGACACTGTCGACGACTGTTTCACTGGTTTCCAGGGGAGTTCAGAGTGACAGTGATCAGTCCCTCCCATAGATATGGTTTCCAACCCCCTTTCCCTAGGCGGAGCACGCCGTCGGTTTGATCCAAAGTCAAGTGGGTCCGAATCTTGTCATGCGAAGAATGGCGTGCCGTGGATGGGACGGTCAAGTACAACAAGCAGGTCTATGTACTATATGAACCTGCGCGATGGTCAATGGAGTCCTGACGGATCCATCGTGATTCCCGGCCGGACCGACGGCTCCGAGGTTGTACCACCATTCGTCTCAGCTGACAGAGTTTGGTGATGCCATAAAGACTAGTCCGGACGAGGAGAAAGGACATCTGCAGCTGGATATGAACACCGAGACCGGCGCCTGGATAGAAACACCTCTGATCTACTCGACTCACATATCCGATCGTCTGGGCTGCTCGGCCTATCTGAAACTCGAGGTGAGGCAACATATTCATACTTGACTCGGACCTTCACATTCCACTACCTTTTGAAACCCGGTTGAAACACCTTCACAGAACCTTCAGCTGTCTCAGTCGTTCAAGTATCGCGGCATTTCACTCCGAATCCAAGAGTCCAAAGCACGTCATGGTCCCGCTATGCATGTTTTTATCGCATCAGGGGGAAATGCAGGTCTCGCTGCCGCAGTCGCTGCACGGGCAATTGGTGTCAGATGTACCGTCTATCTCCCCATCGCTGTGGCCAAGGATACACAGGATATGCTTCGGAAGCAAGGCGCAAATGTGGTCTTGGCTGGCCAGATTTATTCCGACGCGCTAGCAGCCATGTACCAAGCTGTCGAGGAGGACCTTGATGCGTACGCCAGTCGTCTGTCACAAGCACAAGCAACTCGGTTAACCTGGTTACCATATAGCGTCGTGCTTTCGTCGTACGACGACCCAGTTCTTTGGAAAGGACATTCCTCGATGGTCAGAGAAATGGAATCCCAACTCCAACACCCACCAGATGCAATATTCTGCGCAGTGGGCGGAGGCGGGCTAATCGGAGGTATACTCCTCGGATGTCAACTGGTCGGGTGGGATAACGGTTGGTCTGTGAACCAGTTCATCAGCGCAAGAACTCAACCAGTTTCATAGTCCCAATTGTCGCCCTCGAGACACATGGATCCAACTGTTTCTATCACGCTGGCTCGCTCAATACGCAAGGGTTCAGTTCGAAGACACCATCTCTCCCAATCAACATACACCACGAGGCCCCTTATACGGTACAAGTGAGCGAGGAATACCAAGTTGCAGTCCCTTTTATGAAGACATTGACCTCACGTGCCGGTTCACTGGGAGCAACTTCACCTGCACCTGGAGCGATACGCATGGCTTTGAACCATCCTGGCGGTGTAAGATATGTATGCATACCCGACGAATTAGCAATGTTTGCTGCACGAGGATTTGCAGGTGAACAACCTGGATGATCATTTGAGCTCGCTCTCACTAGGTGGCGTAGATGAGCACAAGTTTTTGGTCGAGCTCGCCTGTTCGACAGCCATGTCCCCTGCCTACAGCCACGAGCTGTTCTGGCGCATTCTAGACCCAACGTCGGAACTTTCCCCCGAAGAAAAGCAAAAGAAGAGGGTTATTTTCGTCGTTTGTGGCGGCGTGAAAATTACGTCCGATGAGCTCTCAGAATACGCTCAGATCCTAGATTGTGCTGCCGATGCGGAAAGCGAGTGGAGGATCGTATGCAACGAGAAAGATATCTGCATTCAAAAATAACACAGAGGGAGTTGGGGAGTGTATGAGCGGTGTGTTAAAACGGTGTTAAAGTACACGATTGTTGGTCGCATTGGCTGACGGACAGAAGTGTGTGAAAGTGGTTTTACCACCACGATCTCAACCATGCTTGCGACGGCTGTGTGGATGGAATTTGCACGTCTTCTTTCTCTCGTTGCACCTTCCTTGCGAGTTTTTCCGCTTTTATTCGTGCCAGTTCATTGCGTATGGCTTCCTGATCAGTGAGGAGGCGCTGTAGGACAGGCGTGAGACATGGCCATCCATGCAGGCCAGGTCACACGTACACGATTGGTTTCATCAACGTGAGGAAACAGGCGTTCCTTGTACTATCGAAAAATATATGTTATCGGTCAGTTACGGATGCGAGCACACATACCGGAAGGACATTTTCATGGTACCATTGAGGGTCACCAAAATGCAAAAGGGCCAGGACGGGCACAAAAAGATACAACCCAAACTTGAACAACTCCAAATTTGGGCCCCCCATACTAATACCTGAGCTCGCAGGAGTTGTTGAACGAAGATTGGAAACCTTTGCAAGCGAATTCTGGAATAAGTCACGTGCCTTTATGAGGGGTGCATCGCCACCATCCTGACAGTACGAAACACGGGCACCAAGATCTTATTTTTACACTACTCTCCAGTCGTACAACTTGTTACACATTTTACAATCAGGGGACCGCATTCGATATTCTCGCTTAGCAGGGTTTGGCATATGTTCCCGAAGACTGGGATCCAGAGCCGTGATCCAACCGACCAACGTTGGGTTTGTTGTGGTACCCTTTACCCAAGATATCAAGAGCGTGTGCAGATGAAGCACGATCGATAAGATCTTCGGTCACCTCCACCTAATGGATCTTTGGTCAGCAATGATGCCTGAGTTTATTCGCAGGTGCACTGACGATATCGGCGAGAAGGCGATCAACGAGCTGTCATAAATGAATGAGTGCTGTCATGGCACCATACGAGGACAAAATACTTGCCGCCTCCGTGCAGGTTTCCCTAACAACCACCCGCAAAATCTGAACGCTCTCCAAGTTGGGTGGAAGCTCATAGTTGGGCACAATCCATCCCTTGGCTCGCAATAAAGTTTGAATCCATCTCTGCTCGATCTCAGGGTATTGCTCCTGGAAGCTGTCTGAGAATCGGAAAGCCACCACAGGAAGCCCTTCCACATAGGTCTACGATCGACTTGCTTGAACAATGGAGTGATGCGATGATTGGAAGCATACCTCTGGATCTTCCTCACCAAGGTCATCGTTAGATTTAGGCCTGTGAATGTCGCTCAGTACGGTGTACCATCCTGTATGTTCGAGGGCACGACTGAGAAGCCGCGCATTTTTCAAGTCGTCAAGAGCAACTGCGCGGTAGCCTTCGAAACCAAGGTGCAGGAAGTTGAAGTATTGTGCGATGATTGGTGCCGCTGGCCGAGAAAAGTTGAGTGAGAATGAATACTCGACAGATCCGAGGTAATGAAGCTCAAAGATGAGGTCCTTTGGAAGATATTCTTTCGAGCGCCATACAACCCACCCAACGCCAACGTAGGCGAGACCGAACTTGTGACCAGAAGTGTTAATGGAGACAACACGTGGAATTTTGAAGTCCCACAAGAGTTTTCGGTGAACAAACGGCGCAACAAATGCGCCGGACGCCCCATCAACTGTGTAACCACTTTAATCAGAAGGAATCCTGACACGCCAGGAAATCGCACCATGGATGGGGACAGAGTGACCAGTCTGCTTCTCGTACTCGTCGAGAAGGTCTGCCATCTCTTTGACTGGCTCGTAGTGACCAGTGTAGGTACTTCCGAGGATAATATAAACACCAATTGTATTTTCGTCCACGAACTCCATCGCTTTCTTAGGATCGAACCTGTATTTGCTCTCGACGCTGACCGGAACAAGTCGGCATCCGACTTCAAAGTAACGAGCAAACTTTTCGAGGGCAACCTGGGCATTTGCGCCCATAATGATATTGGGACCAGGTTCATGAATGGACTTGCCCGCTGCCTTGCGACGTTCCTGCCAAATTCGTTTCATAGCGAGGCCACCGAGTTGAATAGCTTCAGATGAGCCTGTAGTAGCTGTACCGATCGCTTCTTTGGTCGACGGCGCATGCCAAAGATCGGCGAGGATGGAAACACATCGAGTGTGGATAAGTTCTAGAAGGACATATTGTCACTGTATCTGGATCACCGGGACAGGTACTTACGCGTCGCGGGGTATTCATCCTGATCGATCAAGTTCTTGGACATGTTCTCTATCATGAGCTTGTTGGCAGGCTCAGGCATCCAAGTATGCACGAACGAGGCGAGACTACAAGGCATGTGAGGATGTCAAAGGGAGTCGACGACAATAAGCACTAACTTGAGGGTAGGATGACCGTCAGTGCTCAATTCATCGTGGATGAGCTGATATGCGGTCTCGGCGCTCGTACCCTTTGGAGGTATGTGGTACTTTGGAAGGGATTCTGTTCCATAACGAGCACCATAGGGGTGAGGAAGAGTATTGACAGAGTCTGTGTTCAAGTAAGAACGGTTTTTCTTGTCCTGTTGGGTAGATGGTAAGCCCGACCATGATAGGGATGAGCGGGACGTAAAGACCTTGGACTGGCGAATGAGTCGCTCGGGGTTGATGTGCTGGATGAGATGGATGAGGAGAAGGGAAGAAAGGTCAGTATGAGGACGTACCTTTGAGAGAGGCATGGCGATAACGACTCGTCAAATACGATATTTTATACATCGAGGGGGAGTCCACGATGTTTACGTAATCTACATATGCGTAACCACGGGATCACAGTGAAACAATAATAAAAGGGCAACACGGGGAAGTAGGAGGGCAAACGTTTAACCGTAGTGTTGCCGTCGAGGCAAATTAATTCGAAGGTTCGTTTGGTTAACTTCGGGAGAGTGCCGGTTCGTCGCAGTTCGACAATGCCGAATTGGGAACGAAGTCAACTCGTTCACTTCGGGAGATCTGTCGAAGCCTACACTGATTATCTCTGGACTCCTATTGTATTTAATAGTACTCTTGATGTATACTTCGACCCCAATCATAGGTGCAGGTGATGGCTGGCAAGTTCTACAAACACTCAGACAATCTTGAGTGATGAGGAGCATGCCCAAAACGAGCTAGAAGAGGACCAGAGAGATGCCGAACGAGAGCTGCAACGTTATGAACAGGCTGGCCCATTATCTGATACTGCAGAGCACACAATTGATTTGGTCCGCTTCTGGGAGGTAAGCCCCGAGATTTTGTTCCAGCATGGAATTCACGAGTTTACTACGTATTGCAGCAGCATGAGCATATCTATCCATTACTCTTTCACATTGCCATGGATGTCTTGCCAGCTCAGGCATCCTCAGTCCCATCCGAGCGTATTTTTTCGCCCAGTAAGTTGACATGCACCGAACGACGCAATAAACTGTCCCCCGGCATCCTCGAAGCACTTCAAAAACTCTAATTTACCTACAAGCAAAGTCGACTCAATTTCACTCCAGATCTCGTTTCCGACGAGAAGGATTATGCAATTTCAGGTCCCATCACGCCCAGGGCAGTTGACGAGCTGATGGAATCGGGAGCATTCGATGAACTGACGCAGTTATTTGCAAACGAGTATGATGACTGGGAGTAGAATACGTTGAGTGGTAGACTCGTAATTTACGGCTTTCTGATTGGTTAGGCAGGCGGGCCGCGTTCCGGCCACTTCGTCTTGGATTCGAATTTCAGTTCACTTCGCCCACATTCGATACGACGAACTGACCCGAATTCATGCTTATTCAGCACTTCGTTTCGCCTCGCGGCAACACTAGTCTTAATCATTTTGCGCGTACACTCAGTCTAGTACGCTCCAACGTCAAAGCCATGGAAGCCTTGTAGGTCGATTCTTTCCCCATGTCGACCCAGGTCGTTTACGTTCCACAGCAAAGTTCCGTCCTCGCCTCGAACGCGTCACTCCAGCGTGTTGTTGCCCCCAACAGTCGACTCGCCTTGCTTCGTTATCGATGCCAAAAACCGTTCCTACAAGCACCAGTACTCCAATATCTATTTCATTAGACTCGCAATGTTAAAGCAGCCAGTCCTTGAGCGCGCGAACGCAAGATGGAAGGATCTTGATGGCAAGTGGCCCGCTATCGTGGAGCAATGCATATACTCATGGAACTCCACTAGGAAACCCCGTATACGTTCCTAGGGTGCTCGACGTTGTCAAGTCTCAACTCTGCTGGATATTAGGCACGGTATATATGGATATGCCACTCAAGCCGAATGTCCTAGAAGATCTGGGTCGAGACGTGAGTGCGCAACCCAACTTCAGTGGTCATCTGTTTGCTCAGTGCCTCGAAGCACTCCCTGCCTCCGCCGCAATTCAGAGAAAAAATTTATTCGGATCAAGACTGTGTTATGCTGGAGGATGAGTCTGGGCGTATAAAGCTTGTGGGCCGGAAACTCAATTCGACGCACGTGGTCACCGGGGTTATTATTGCTGCGCTTGGGATGGAAACCCCAGGTGGCGAATTTGAAGTCATTGACACATGC
This sequence comes from Sutorius australiensis, assembly GCA_038089915.1. Lineage (NCBI taxonomy): Eukaryota > Fungi > Basidiomycota > Agaricomycetes > Boletales > Boletaceae > Sutorius > Sutorius australiensis. The sequence goes on from JBBPLR010000006.1 coordinate 280,127, forward strand.
TTCGCCGACCTCGCGCCATTCGCGGAACAGCACGCCGCTGGGAATAACAGCATGGATGTGGATAGGCAGGTCTGTTTCTGGATAATCTCCTTTATATTCTTAACGTGTTGACGGGCAGCAGTACTGCACAACCGGACGAGTATCTAGCTGTCGTATCAGGGCTATCCGTTGGAACAGAATCCCAGCCAGATCCTCAGATTCAAATGTTGGTAGAGTACCTATCCGGAGAAGTTGGTGGACACGACGATCAAGCAATTGCGTCACAAATCACACGCTTGATTATAGCAGGAAACTCACTCCTGCCTGTTGCCGACGTCGAGAATGGTACAGAAGAGGAAGAAAAGAAGCCCGTAAGTCACTAACATCAAACTACACGCATACCTGACATTGTAGAAAATAGAAAAAGTCGAGCACGATGACTCCATCGGATCTCTCGCCGCATCCCAATTCTGTGCTCTCTGCGTATCTTCACGACCTTGCATCGACCCTTCCCGTGCACATCGTGCCAGGCTCAGACGATCCTTCAGGGGCCATTTTACCGCAGCAACCTTTTCCACGCGCGATGTTCAGTGGGGCAACAGATTTTGAATCATTCCATTGCGAGACGAATCCAGTTTGGCTCCGGCTTCGAGGCGGTGCAGACGCTGAGGAACTGTCATCCGACGTTTCAAGCGTCGGCAACCCTCCTGTGACTCGAAGCATCTTGGTGACGTCTGGTCAACCCGTGCTTGACATGTTTAAATATCTCCCTACACCCCCGTTCACCCTCGTGTCTATAGCGGAGCTGACCCTCAAGTGGCGACATATTGCCCCAACCGCACCAGATACATTATGGTGCCATCCGTACCGCGAACGAGACCCGTTCGTCCTCAACGAAACGCCAGACATATACGTCATCGGAGGAATGTCTGAGTTCGCCACGACGTTGGTAGGACCAGAACAAGAGGACGAGGGGAAAAAGTCCAGGAAATGCAGGGTGGTCCTCTTACCGAATTTTGCCGAGACGGGGACACTGGTGTTAATTAATATGCGGACTCTGGACGTGCGTTGCGTGAATTTCGGAGTCAAGGGCCTGAGTGCGGGTGGGAGACAGGCAGAGCTACTAGAAGAGAATCCCATGCAAGAGGGCTGATGTGGATGTGCGTTTATCGGTTCTTGGATGCCTGTGACCATCCTCTACATCCATTCTATCACCTACTCACGTGAGCCCTTTTAATCAGCCTCCTCGGGACAAATCTGGGACAAAGATGTGGAGTTACGTCTATCGTCCTTCCTCACATTTGTTCGGATATTGATTCATGATTAACCATGTGCGACATGTACAAAACACGAGCCATGTGGTGCAATGGGCGCTCGTTTGGCCGAGACTATCACGTATGGGTGAACAAAACTACGGTCGATCACAATCCTAATGGCAGCGCCTGTAGACTTTTCAACACATCTCAGACTGAATGGCCAAATTTACGGGAAGCATTATATAGGTCTTTTCGAGTACACGGGATGATATATACAAGCGCTATGAACAGTGGTATGATATCTCCCAGGGTATGGGCATCAGTACTTTTCGGACAGGACTGTACATGGTTCAGCGCCTTGCATATGGAGAAGGGCATCATACTTACTAAGGGTGACGAGGGATGTCCAACCGGTGAATGGATGACTAGCAATCGTCAACACCCATCAAGAAATATACGGAAAGTCATACCTTCTTCTACCCTCGCCAGTGAGTGCGTCGTACTGTTCCCAGACATAACCGGTGCGTTCGTATTCCTGGTGTACTATCAGCAGAGGTGACAAGCGAGATGACGACGATAATGTACCTTGTAAACATTCTCCACGACATTCCTCCGCAGTTCCGTATAAATCTGCCTGGCGTACTCCTGATGGGGACCTTCAACAGCTGCATAAGTCTGTCCATCCAGGTTGTGAGCTCAGCGCAAATTCCATTCGAGAGATAGACACACCTTGTATAGTGAGCTCAAGATCATATAATTCATCTGAATCCAGATTGGTCCTTTCCAGTAATTTTCGCCGCGTCCAAATTCAGGATGTGAAGCCGAGAGACTACGGATGCCGTATGGTGACCAAAGATGATCGGGATCACGGAGAAGGTCAAGAATGGAAAGGAGACGAGGAGAGTCCGGAGGGAGAAGCGAGAGCATGAAGGGGAATAACGAAAGATAGCCTTTGTGACATACGTGCTCGGACTCATCTGGGTACGGTTAGAGGAGAAAACACGCCTGGATAGAGATGCGCACCGTCCGCGCTAATTCCAACGTCACAATACATTTTGGCGTCCTCGTTCCAATGAAGATCTATACCGAAGGCAGCGTCGTCAGAATGCCATAAAACCTTGGAACATCATACCATCAATATTTTCGATGATAGCTTTCTCGATTTCCTTGAAGCTTTCCGCATCTTCAGCTTCTCCGATGAATTCTGCCAGGCCACGCATCGTCCGCGTGAAGAAACCCATCCAATTGATGAGATCGAGATGCAGTTCACCGGCGTGCGGTGGACCTCTTGGATAATCATCCATCCCACTGGTGAGGACATGCGTCTCTGAACGTCCTCGCCACCTATATGCCTCGGTGCGCGAACGTGCTTTTCGACCGTATTGTTTGATCTGCCCGCGTTGTGTGCGACGGAACCAGTCATAATGACGCCTTAGGGGAGCATATATCGAGCGCAAAAAATTGAGGCTCTCATCATATGAAAGATACTTGTTCCCCGTTTGGGTTGGTTCGACAAACCCTGTGAGTGTAACTTGCTCGACTCCCATTCCAAAATCCATGCCAAGATCCGCGGCAGAAAGGCCGTCATTTTGCGCCGTAAGACGCTCGATGAGAGCGGTGACTGCCATGGTAAGCGTGGGTGGGTTGGCAAACGTGGGTACCTGTGTACGAAATTCAGGTGGAACACGGCTGCGAGCTTCTTCGCCGAGAATCTGTTCACGAGCAACCCAACCATTCTCATCTATGAGACTTATCCAATCCTTGAGGATCTCGAGGCTGAGGTCATTGTCCCATTGTCCAATGTGAAGTAGATGAAAACCTTCGTCCCTTGAGTAAATGTTGAGTAAATGTGGGACAATAGTGGCAAAATTCCACACTTACCAATAAAACCCCCTCGGGAAGAAGCTGCGACTGGGTGTAGCAGTGAATAGAGCACGAGGCTCAGTGAATCTTGCCCCTTGTTGACTGTCCTGCGCTTCATCCTCGTCCTCGTCGTCTTGGTCCCATTCGAATGCAAAACCTTTGTCGACGATCGAAGAACCGTAGAAATAACCTATCCCTCCGAGGAGATTGGATGTAATCGCCTTGCTAAAGGATTTGAGGCCCTCATAATTGGACACCGCAATTGAGTCAGGAGTGGGAAAGCGAGTCTCGAAGCGATCGTTAAAGGAGGAGACCAGTGCAGGAACGCCAAGATTGATGACGGCAGCTACAGGAGTCCTGGTGTTAGTGTGCGAGAAACGCGTTAACCAAGGCACACACAATCCAGCTTGTTGGGGGAACTTGCGCTATCAAAGAAGACGTCAAACTGGAATTCGCCATCGAAGAATTTTTGCACTGCAAAAAGGTTGCTTGCTGTAACAGTCTCATCGGGCAGCTGGAGCACAAATGATGCATCAGGCGCCTGATCTGCCTGACGATATTGCTCTGCTACTGGGCCTGCATGCCCCAAAACACTTTGCAGGATGAAATCTGTAACGGAAAGGAATATGTGAAGAGAAGTGCTCAATGAACCAACGACACTGACCCTTCGCAGTCCAGACCTGTGCTGGGTTGACGCGCAAACCCACAAAGTGTGATTTGCCAATTCTGTCTGCAAATGCTTCTGAATGAGGACCCAAAGTTACAGCCTGATTGTCAACGTCTGCACGGGACATAAATTCAAGCAAGTGAGCGATTTCACAGGAGGGCATACCATCAACAATACGGAGCGTGAAGTCGTCGAGGTCGGGCGTAGTGCCAGAAAACTCTATAGGTCCGTCGATTCCCTAAAAACTGTAAGCAGAGCCAATGAGGTGCAGGTGACTCGTAAATACATTCTCGTTTTCATCAGTGACCAAATCAACGCCACCGAGACCCTCCAGTCCCAAATAGAAAATTGTAGAAATCGTAGATGGGTATGCTTTGTTGGGCATTACTAGGCTGTACTTGCCAATGTAAACTTTCTGATTTACTCACCTGGCTGGATGGGTTTCCCTTTGATGCGGGCAGCCCAACTGCCCCCATGTTGACCGCCGGGAACCTTCAGAAACTCGGTCGTGATTTCAACATTGTTGAAACTGTCTTTCAGAACTTGTATTCCGCCTTGACGAGGGTCATATACCGTCCATGTGTAATTATCAAGACCGTCGCCCTGGTCGCACGCATGGCGTGCCTCTGAGCGGTGTCAGTCATGACATGCTAGATACATAACAAAACGTGACGCACTGCCGAACGACTGGTAATTGTGCGTCCCGAACCAGATGAGCCCCGTCATGAGGGACTGGGGCAGTCTTGGGCGAACGCCAAAGTATAAACCTGGACGGTAAGTGCCCCAGTGCAAGTCATCTGTGACATTTTCTGGTGATGAAAACGTCCAGGATGGTAACAAGAACAGGAGCAGCCAAAATAGCTGCATCATCGCGCCGTACGCGAAACTAATAACAAGTAGTTAAACCAGAGTATACATACATCGACCCGTCACGTGACCAAACTACACGTCAACGAGTGTTACATAAGACTCTAGTCTCATCTGCTCTGCGCCTCGTCCGCTTCTGACAACCATGACAAGTCACTGGATGTGGTGCATTGCAAGGGGACTGTACCCGGATGCTGCGGTCGACCAGCACGATTCCGCGTGGCGTGGCGCAGTCCCTGGCCGACTGTCCGATCGGTGCACTGCCCTAGTCTGGTGACCTTGACTTGTTATTTTCGTGGGGAACTACGGTCAGACCCGAGCCTATTATACTCGTGGAGCTTCTTTTCAGAACAAACAATATCATTGAGCCGACGGGCAGTGCCATGGATTGTACAGAGCAATCAGAATTTCGAAAGTTCGACGTTTGCTGTGGACACAGGCACGCTCAAGCCGTTGGAACAAGGTAGTAAAGTAACCCCTCAGACAAGGCTATGCACACATCCAGCGGCGCCCAGCAATGCCACGAGCCTATTATGAGGGCGTACGGTTCATGACCACCCTCAAGGTACTCACACAGGATGCGGATGATAACCGCTAAAGTTGCACTGAGATGACGTGTAGTGGGAATCTCGCCGGTCCCGCGTGTATATTAAAGAGGTCAAATAGTGCATTGCAGCAAGACTTGTCAGACCCCCTAACCACTCAAACTCACTGTAATGGACACTTTCAGCGTCGCGGACGGTACCACGGTCGTTGTCGGCCCCGCATCCATTGCCAATCGCAAGGAGCTGTCAAGAGAACGTAGCAATGACTTCCCATCCAAGTCGTACTCACCCGGGATTATCAACGACTCGGTGTCCCAGCCCAAGGCTATCGGCGGGCAAGACTTTTCCAGGGTGGACTTTTCGGTTGAAGACAGACCGTTCTTTGTACTGATTGGCAAAGATGGCATAACGGCTGCGTTACAGAAGCTGGATAGGCAATTGAAGCAGGTGGGCGGAACTTCATGTCACCCTATTCGTTGCCATACCATTTCTAATTCATGTGATGTTTCGTAGACTGGAAGGAGTAACCTGTTATCCAAGAAGGTGGGTATCTGACCCTCCGTTCTTTTCTAGTCACTCCATGTTTTCCTAGCATCCTGTCACATGGATTGGTCGTGAGGTTCCTCCGGGGAGCCTCGGCTTGATCAACCACGGAGGTCTCCCAAAGGTTCTGACGCGACCGGGTCGCTACCCAGGCTTTCCTCTCCGCAATTGGTGGGCGCGAGAGTGGTGTGGGACGCAGGGATGTAAGTGCCGAACCATTTTATTCCGATTTTACGCGAGTCGATCGTGCCCTTTTAGTATCAGACACCGCTATCGAGTTCAAGGGTTTGACCGTGGTGCAAGTCTCCCAGAACCAGGTGAGCCTGGCATCTCTACACTCGACTCCCTTATTGAATCTGTTGCAGGCAGCTGTAGTGTCCGATCCACAGGTCAATTCATAATGCAATCTTGTTCGTTCTCGTAAATTCATGCATGATAACCATAGAATCGCATTTTCGTTGTCAAGAATTCCGGTTTCGTGGCCTACGCAGTCGAGGGCACATATGACGTACTCGCAATAATTGATCAAACACACCTGGAGACAGCCGTGAAGGATCATGTGACAAGTGCCACCCTAGGATGGTACGTTCATTTTATTTAGAGTCTCTCTACCCTGTTTAACCACTGCACAGGACACACGAGGTGAAGATGAGAAGCCGCACTGGCACCAGAAGGGATCAAGAATATGTCGTCGCACTCTTGTCTGTGACCTGCTTTGAGCTGCAGGGTTGCGTTCATTTCGCTGACACGATCTTTCCTACAGTCTGAACATTCCCGCGAACAACTGTGCCATTCTTCAACGTGGAGACGACCTTGAGCTACTTCCCGCTGGCCAGCATTATATTACGAATCCAAATGTCACTTTACGCGGGCTTTACACCCTTGGGGAAAATCAGCTTGAAATGCCGACCAAAGACATGTGAGTGCAGTAACCAAGGTACTTTAATTGTCTTAACGATGGCGTGTAGTTTCACTAGAGACCAAGTTCCTGTCGGTCTGCGCATCTACCTTAAATGGTGAGCACTCCGATTTTCTCCCTTATCCAAATACCAATCCCTTGCAGGCAGCTAGTTGAACCACTCAAAGTGAGCCTCACGATATCCTCTACAGATATGTTGATCCTGATATAGGGTGGAGCTTACGACTCACGGGTATTCCACGCCGTATGACGCACTTCGCGACAAAACTCAATCAATCTTGACGCAAATCGTTGCACATCGTACGTGACTTTCATTTCATCATACTATATGTTTAATTAATGCTTGAAACAGTTGACTACAGCTCGATGGTCAAACAGCGTTCGCTTGGGCCAGACAACCTCGATGATGGGACAGACGTCTCCTCTGCTTTCCTCGATGCTCTCCGGACTCGTGCAATGGATGACTTGCATGAAGCTGCGTTAGAGTATGGTATCGTGCTAAAGGATCTTGGTAAGTGTTCAGTTTCGCCGTAATCGAGACAGTCATGGAACCGTCAACAGCCGTTATCGATAGGCAATTTAAGGGAGAGATCGCGTCTACCATGGATAAGCTAACTACTAGGGCACTTGAGGCACAAGTGGAAGCTGCCGTGAGTCTTCTTGTTTTTGTCGCACCGTCTCGTTAACGTTGGCTGTGTCGTAGAACGTTGATAGGGAGAATTCGAACAAAGTTAAACAAGAGCAGGGAGCGCTGGCCGTGGCACGCATCAAGGCGCAAGCACGCAATGTATGCATTAATCGTTCCGCGGATGAACGACATCCTGACATGGTGCAATCTACAGACACAGGCAGACGCTGACGCTTACGGCGTTATCGCTGCTGCGAAAGCCCAAGCTGAGCGTACAAAGATTGAAGCGCTCGCACATGCCGAAGCTATCCGCCTCACAGCTGAGGCCGAGGCTGAAGCCACCCGGATCAAGGCCACCGCCGACGCGGGGGTCGTCGATCAATTCGCGCGAGAAATGGAACTGAGACGCGTCGAGGTTTCCCGTATTAAGGCCTTCGGAAGCAAGACAGTATTCGTACCCTCTGATGGACCTGGGAGCCAGATAGGTGGTGCAATGGCGATCGGCATGGCCGCAGCGATGGGGAGCGATGCAAGAAAGTGATTATGCTTTCACGTTTATGATGGAGCGACCCATCGAAAGGATAACTTTACCCGCATCTTCAACTTTGTTGTTTGCATCTAACCAAGTATTGAATACCTCTCGTATTTTGGCGCTCATGCCAACTATGTAATCCTCTCTCGACCGTGGTTCCCTACTTTCTGTTTAGTATAATTGTAGTGCTCTGCCATCGAGTCATTTTCCCATTTCGGAGGTGTCTTGTGCCCCAACACGTACAAGTCACGCCATTGTCACATGTCACATCAGCCAGGAGGCTTTGAAAGCCACTTTGGGCTACCGCTTTACCTTCATCCTCAACGTCGACCACGACTCGCTTTAACTTCGACTCACCGTCAATTCGCATCGTTACATTCATTAGCACCGTAATTTCCCCAGCTGCCTACAATGAGGTCGAAATTCAAGGACGAGCACCCCTTTGGTACGGATGTTTGCGACCTGCCGTCTGTTTACTTATCCATGTGGCAACTCACAGAGAAGCGCAAGCAGGAAGCGGAACGTATCAGACAGAAGTATCCAGATCGTATCCCCGTTAGTACTCGTCGCTTGTGGAGCAGGACTTGAGCCAAATATTGCTTGAAATTCAGGTTATCTGCGAGAAGGCAGACCGAACGGATATCCCCACGATCGACAAGAAGAAGTATCTCGTACCTTCGGTAGGGGTGCTTTTGTTGCACACTGCATGCGATGACGTCTGATTACTGTCGACAGGATCTGACTGTTGGGCAGTTCGTCTACGTCATCCGGAAGCGCATCAAGCTTGCACCAGAGAAAGCTATCTTCATCTTTGTCGACGAAGTTCTCCCACCGACCGCGGCCCTTATGAGCGCCATTTACGAAGAACACAAGTCTGTCTTGCCTTGATATGATTTGCAGTGCATCTGATCATGATATACCACAGGGACGAAGATAATTTCCTCTATGTCAGCTATTCGGGCGAGAATACGTTTGGAGAGGATGGATGGATTGAACTATGATCATTTCTGGGGCGCTTCGATCTGTCGTATGGAAGCTTCGAATCGATAGACCGCTATTAGGCAACAACGCCCCAGAAATCTTTTTCCGTCGCTCACCGCTTGATCCACCTTACATACCCTCCCATCTCCCCGTTTGCTTGCCTCTGTACTCTACATTTTGGCACCGGTCCGTTTTTGCCTTCCAGTTTTTCCAACGTGTTTCGATTTACAAGCAATGCACATGTGATCTTGTATCTGCATAACCATGTTACAATTTTCAGCGCGCAGAGTGACTCAAATTATTCCCCCAGTTTGTTGGCCAATCCTACCGTGAACAGATTATCATGGACTCCTCGGTTGCCAACGAGATGTCTCATTTCGGTCAGGTATGAGTTTAGTTCTCCGAATCCGATACAGGGCGTTGTGATTTTGAATCATTGTTCAGTTTCCTTTCACATGGCAAGGTACTCTAGCCTGGTTGCCGAGGTGAAGCGTCATTTTCTCTTAGCCTTGGCTGCGGCGTTGCAGGCAAACCTATCACGTTACGGGTCGCGTCCTCGATGATCGGTAGCGTGGCCGAGTTGGTCTAAGGCGTTGGATTTAAGAAATTTGAATCCCAATGGGCGTAAGTCCGCGCGAGTTCGAACCTCGCCGCTACCAACAAACTTTTTTCCTCTCGCCACGACGCAAGATCGATTTGCACTCGGTGAATCCAACCACTTTGAGAGTCGCGACTTATAACTTCATCACTACAGGAACCTTGACTACGTGCTACAAGCACCCTACTGATATGATCCGTTTGGTTAGAAAAGCTATCGCCAATGAGCGTTTGAGCATCATCACAATGACGCAACGGGGCGCCACTTACACCTTCAATATTGTCATCTCCTCCAGGACGTTGTCGCACTCTGATCAATGGGACGGCTCAGCATTGGAAAGACAGCGGACGAGAATTTGTTTACCTGCGCGTTGGAACGAACGGTTCTGCGCTCTCGTCCGAAAATATGCTTCCAATGCCACTACTTTCCCCGACGGTGCGAACGCGTCTGCGGGATCGGTCAGACGTAAGCACGTTATCACGTCCAAAGAGACACAGACCGTGGCTGAGCGGTGGCCCCGGCGTCGTGATCAGGAGCCTCTTCTCCAAAGAATCGGTCAACGCCAGTGCTTGCGGCCGGTTGATTAACCGAGGCAGATGAAGTAGTCCCTGGAGAAAGAAGTTTGAGTCCATTGAGGACGGATGATCTATCCACCATACCTTCCGTCGCTGTCTCCTCCGAGGTAGGATTAGCAACCATGTTCCCAAATCGTGCATATCCTAAAAAGAACATTCAGTCAACCCGGAGAGACTCGGTTCGTCATAACGCACGCGGCAACTTTTGGATGTTCGTGAAGCCCGGGTCGACGGTGACACCGGCGTATCTGTCTAACGTGCTGAACTTGCCGCGCGCGTCCGTCGACACGTCGAGCGACTTACTTGAGGAACTCGATGAGACTCCGTTTTGTGAAGACGATGTCGGTATTATCCCAGTCCAGCATGCCTACGTCGCGGTAGATTAGATATCGTGGCTTGGATGTTGTACAAACTCACCAAGGTGCATGGGCCAGTCCTTTTCTTTGGACTTGTCGACGGCCTGGGAAGGCGTGAATCTACGATCCGAAAGTGATCAATGTATGCCCCGAAGATCACTTCGGCGTCGAAACGTACGTAGAAGACATGGTAATAGGTATCACTTGGACTTGGTGGGAACCGAACAACTTGAGGCGTGACCGTTTCACCTGCCATTCAAAAAGTGGTAATTACATCGTTCCAACATTACCCTACTCGGTCTGTACCGGAACATACCCGTAGAGGATTGTACGCCGATAATCTCATCGTTCTCGATTAGAACCTGAAGCATTCATCGAGCGAGTGCAAGTACATTCCACGGATTTAAAAAAAATCGAGATTCAACACGGCTCAGCCGACCTGCCCAAATAAAAAGGATCTTGTAGCGAGCGGAAAACCAGAAAGCATTTAACATCAAGACATTGACAACGAAAACAAGAGGAAAACATTGGTATATAAACCGGAAAACGAGTGCGTGAATATCGTGACGGGGATAGAAGTATGTCTTCCGTTTCGAGATGCCCCAAGATGAGCACCATTGGATGAGGAAAATGAATTGAAGACGCATGGACGTCATATGGAGAGTGGCTGCAGTCGTGTGATAATTAAAAAGAAAAGAAAAAAACCAAGAAGCGATAACCGACTTTGAGTGGGGTAGCAGAATAAAATAATGTCACCGCAAAACGTTTCCGTCCTTTGGAATGTCAAAGTCTTCAGGATCGAAAGACAACGCATCAAAGTGAAGAGAGTCAAGTTTCATCTCAAAACTGAGATCGCTCAGACGGCGTGGGGTAGAAAGGTTGTCATCATGGTTGGTATGAAGTGACCGCGACGCAGGCTTTCGATCCATATTTTCAAGGTCAAGGAAGTGCGCATCCGCGAATATATCTTCCTCTAGGGGAACATCTGGATAATTGAACAAGGTGGAGGTAGAAGTCGACGGCATTGAACCACTACAGGCAGATGAACGGGGTGTTGATGACAGGTTATCCGGTGACGACGAAGAAAATGAGAAGAGTCGGTGGAGTTCTCGGACAGAAAACTTGCTGTTCTTCTTCATGCGAGTCGGAGACACTGGTCTGTCCAGCGCATCGTCGATCGTAAGCGTACTTGGAATCTCGTCGAGGGTGGGACTCGTGTTGTTGCACCCGGGGTGTGAAAGGGAAGAAGGGTTTGCGGCCGGGGGAACGTCCGGTGCTTCACCAGATGCGACTGACGACATTCCGCGGAGGATGAGTGAAGACTCTGGTCGTGACGCCTTTATGGGCTGGAAGATCTGCGAAAGCGATCGCGAACTGCCTCGCGATATGGATCCCTTCTTGGTAGGGATAACCTGCCCTGTCTGGTCGTATTGTGAACGGATCTGCTCCTGCACCCCCTTGAAAATCCCGGGCATGCTTTCACTTGATGTCCAGAGGTCCTTTACGTGGGACCTATGTGGGTTCTTCCCAACATTCTTGATCGACTGCAGAGCCTTGGTCGCGCGCGCCTTGAGCGTCCTGGAGCGTTTAACCTTTGTATTCTCCTCCAGGTCCGCGAAAGCCTCTCTGCTACGCTTCACCTTTACTACCTCGATGACGTCCGAGTCCCTCTTCCTCGCATGAGAGGGTTTATTTTCGATTATCTTGATGGCCTCCGGACGCTGTTTCTTTTCGAGCTTCTTCAAAACAGGAGGCCTCGTTCTGGGCTGCTGACCAGAGGTGTGAGCAATGGGAACAGGCACGTCCTGCTCGGGTTGTTGCAAAAGGTAGGGAACGTCCAGAAAATGAATATCGGGGTTCGAAGGGGAGCTACCGCTGCTGTGTGGATGTTCGTCGGCATCGAAGCAGCACCATGGTGGGTTGTCCTGCTGTTCTTCCTCTGGAGGAATTACAAAAACGTGGGGCATTCGCAAGTTAGATGGCAGCGCCGAAGGTTTTGTTGATCGAGACGCGAAGGTGCTCAAGTTCGCGATACGTGGTGTCATGATGGTGGAGAGGAAGATTAAAAGAAATAAAGAGCGACTGGAAATATTAAGGAAGAGCAAAAGGCGTTGAAGCAGGACACTGCTCACCGAAACAAAGAGCCGAACAACTCGACGGCAAGAAAAGAGAAGAAGAGTCAGCCACCCGCGCGAACCCAAGTTCAACCGCACAAAACATACATTTCCTTTTGTGGACGTTTGATATCCACGTGACGGATGTCGAGACCCACGTTACTTGGAAGTGAACGGTCATGGCGAGGAACATGCAGATAACGTTTTTGGGAACGTCTAGTGGAGGGGGACCTTCGTCTTCACGCAATTGTTCGAGTCTCGGTCTGTCCAACCGTTTTTTATGCCTGCTCGGACGTGTCTGATAGGAGTATTTCAGTCGCGAATGTTATCGGGGACGGGTCCTTGTGGAGTATGCGTTAAACTGGCCTGCGCGCCCCTCGATTGACTTGCGTTCCAGTGGTGGACTGTGCGGAAGGCACCACGCGTCAGTTCCATACCCAACCTCGCGGCGGTGGCAGGGAGACGCTCCAAGCACACAGAGTGACTAAACTCTTTGTGACCCACTTGCACGGTAAATGTGAACATCTCTCATACCATGACAGACGTGACTCGGGTCCCTCGCAGCTGACCATAGCATGGGTATCGTGCCATTTCTGAGACATATCCTTTTTCCGCCAGCTATCGTAGATCGCTCGGAGATTCATCCACCCAAACCCGTATGTACCGTGCCTTTTCGTGGTGAGGCTATCTCACATCACCGTTTCGTCCAGCCGCCTCGCATCGACATTTATGGACCAGCTGGCTTACGCACCTTTGTCCGCTCTGTCCTTACGATGACGTTCACCAAGACTGCAGACGCGTATGCGGTGCACGAACTTCTTACGACCCAATGCCTACGCACATCTTGCGACACCACATCTTTGCATTCCAGTGAATGTCCGGGTTCAGATATTTTGTGCGACGAACAAGATCTCTGGCGAGCATTCGTTACAGCCCGTGGACAGCTTGGAGATGTCGTAGTCGATGCAGGGCCCATATTCCACCGAGGTCAGTCTTATGTTGTTGCCCCAGCTTACTAACTATGTATCACTTTGTACCGACACAAGATCCATGTATTGGATATATCATCAGAGAGCCACGGTTCCCTCACCGAAAGGTTGCGATTCTGGGAGATACTTGTGACGCCTCGGGCATCGAGCCTCTCCTTGAGTCTCCTCCACCCTCGCTGCTGATACACGAAGCTACCGATGCGTGTATACCTACATTGGTGGATCCACGAGCGCACAGGACGGAGGAAGAGGTTCGAGAAAAGGTGTTGGCGAGAGGGCACTCGACACCGTCGATGGCAGGCGTGTTTGCAAGGCGTGTCTGCGCTGAGCGATTGGTGTTGAATCACATTGGGAGTAGGTGAGCAGTTGTGCATTGCCTGTTCATGGGACACGTCACGAAGGTGTTTGGAAACAGGTTTCCTGCCCCGCGACAACCGATGGGAGGGCATGATATACGGTTTGCTGTGATTGACGAGATTTCACGGCAAGCCAGCGAGGCATGGGGTATGGGACATGCGCAAGTTGCATTTGACTTTATGAGAGTAAGTGTACCTGCATCCTCAGCCAAAGCAGTGCAAGTGGAAGAAGAGGTGGTAGCGATAGCAGGGTGTGTGAGCGATCAGGTCCATGCAAGTGATGTTGGGGTTGGCTACCGCATCCAGCAACGGGGAGGTAGACAGAGAAGGCGCGGGGGTACGCGAGGGCGGGGGCGGGGTATGCGGGGTAACTACGACGGAGAGGGAATGACGGCAAGACGTGAGACGCAAAGATCGCTGACGAGATAAGGAGGTGTGCCCGTCACCGATCAACGTTGGACATGACAGCATCGTATTTACACGGACGGAACGCGAGGTGACCGATTCCGCGCAGTCGAAGCTAGGAAAAAAAGAATATGCAGGTGTTTTTGATAGAAGCGTGTCGTGTATCACAATCTACGTAGGTCGGGGATTGTGCTATGATAGCGCGCGCGAGAGACAGGGCACGAGGAACGGACGAGGATGCGTGTATTTGTACATCTTTGGGAGGGTAGTCACAGGATCAGTGCGCTCACCACCCCGTCGTCCCTCGCCTCCCTCGTCCTCCTCGTACTTACCCAACCAATCCAATCCACTTCACCGACCCGTCTCGTCATCCTTTTTCTTTCTTCTTCTTCGTCTTACCCTCCCCGCTCGTCCACATCGCCATCCTGATCCATCCAAATCTCCCCCGCGTCTCTCTCTGCCATCACCCGTCCCTCCACAGATGGCATCCAACGCTCCAATAAACGGCGTTAAATTGTCACGTGAGTCTTTTCTTCCCCGCCGTCCTCCCTCCCTCCCCCCCCCCCTCTACATTCCTAATTGGTTTACCCGCCCCTTTCCCTCCCGCCCCCCCCCTCCCGTTTTCCGTCTGCTCCCTCCCACCTCTACCCCCACACCATCCATGGAATCGGATCCTCACCTCTTCATAAATCAACCAGCCATCGACGACCCTCACAGGATCGTCAAAGTCGTCGCTTCAGACGGAAAGACGAACGAGCAACGCGAGCTCGCCTACACAAACTGCAAAGTCATCGGCAACGGCTCTTTTGGTGTCGTATTCCAGGCAAAACTTCTCTCAGACTCATCCAAGGACACCGAAGAAATTGCTATCAAGAAAGTCCTCCAGGACAAGCGCTTCAAGGTGCCTTTCCTTCCTCGGATCGATTTTTTTTTCACCTTTTTTTTTTTTCTTACACAATCTTGTTGCCCTTTTGTTTTTACTGTGCGTCATGCTGATCCTCATTGGACAGAACCGCGAACTACAAATCATGAGGCTTGTCTCTCATCCCAACGTCGTCGACCTCAAAGCCTTTTTCTACTCCAACGGAGACAAGGTTCGCTTGACACGCCACCGGACCAGGCTGGCAGCTCATTCCCACTTTAGAAGGACGAAGTGTATCTCAACCTCGTGCTTGAATATGTACCTGAAACCGTCTATCGCGCGAGTCGCCACTATTCCAAGCTCAAGCAGCCCATGCCCGCCCTCCAAATCAAACTGTACATGTATCAACTCTTGCGTTCTCTCGCTTACATTCATTCCGTCGGCATCTGCCATCGTGATATTAAACCTCAGAACTTGCTCTTGAACCCCGCTACCGGGATTCTGAAACTGTGCGACTTTGGGTCAGCAAAAATTCTCGTGGCGGGCGAGCCCAACGTCAGTTATATTTGCTCGCGGTACTACCGCGCACCCGAGCTCATCTTTGGGGCTACCAATTACACGACAAACATTGGTGAGTGTCGCTCAACATCGTATGTGGCACGCTTGACGGTATCACTTGGACAGACATTTGGTCGACGGGGTGCGTGATGGCAGAGTTGATGTTGGGCCAGCCATTGTTCCCCGGTGAAAGTGGTATTGATCAATTGGTGGAAATCATCAAGGTTCTTGGCACGCCGTCCCGAGAGCAAATCAAGACGATGAACCCCAACTATATGGAACACAAGTTCCCGCAGATCAAACCCCATCCGTTCAACAAGGTGGGTGCGAAGGGTATCTGGCGATGGGGTGTATCTGACGTCGGCGCTTAGGTGTTTCGACCGCGCACTGCACCCGAAGCGATAGATTTAGTCGCGAAGCTACTTGAATATACGCCCGGAGCGCGGTTGAGCGCAGTGGAAGCGATGGTGCACCCATTCTTTGACGAGTTGCGTGGAGAAGGAGCGAGGATGCCAAACCAGAAAGAATTCCCACCTCTGTTCAACTTTACGCGAGAGGGTGAGTCGGATTGCTGTCATGCCAGAACGGACGACTGATGTTGGCATCGTAGAGCTTTCTGTACGACCTGAGCTGAACCGACAGCTGGTGCCACCACACTGCATACCCGAACTGCGCTCACGGGGCATCGACCTGGACACATTTGAGCCGATACCGTTGGAGCAGCTGAGGATCACGCTGGATTGATGGTTCTGCAGCAGAAAGGAATGTGCCGAGTGTGTGTTTTATCTGATTTGTGCGTATAGTATGATATCGAATTGCGAGCGACTCGCCCTGTGGATCGTCGTCGCTGTATTGTTAGCTTGGGAAGCGAGATACATGTATAGCGTGGCTGTGTAATTGCGTGAGTTATGACGTGACGGGTTCGACAACATGCCAACGAATGTTTGCGCCATGTCGCGTGCGACGCTCAGGCTTTGCGAGAACCGTCATCGTTTTGAACGATGTCGCCAACGACGAGCTCAGATATTTACCATTGCGATACTCTACCAGCACCTCGCGTTAAACCAACACCGCTTCAAAGTCGATCACCTTCACCGCCAATCGACCCTTTCCCTGCATCGCCTATGCATATCTCCCCGTTACCCTCGTCTCCGCCCCCACGAAAGCTTTGCGTCCGACATCAGCGCATGGCGGACGAAGGTACCAATCTCAAACTTCAGCAGGTCCGTCTCTGTTTACGCTATCCAATCATCGCTGATCCATCCCCCAGGCACTCGACTCACTCTCCGAGGAGGAACGCCAGGTCGTCAATTCCATCTGGTCCAATTTTTCTTCCTCCTCCCATCCCAGGAGGGAACTCATCCTCCAGGGATTGCTCACCATGTGTTGCTTCTCTCAACTTTCCCTCCTCACAGAACAGCTCGGTCACCTCATACGAATAGATCCCTTCACCGTCCTCCCCCGCGAGGTCTCTCTCAAGATCCTCGCATACCTCGACGCCACCTCCCTTTGTCGTGCCGCACAGGTCTCCAAACACTGGCGTAGTCTCGCCGACGATGACATTCTCTGGCTCGAAATTTGTCAGCAACACATTGGACAAAAATGCCTCAAGTGCGGTTGGGGTCTCCCCATTCTGGAACGCAAACGGCAAATTCCCCCCAGCTCCACGTCTCCTTCTCCCCCCTCTGGGAAACGGGAGCTGGACTCCGCCAAACCTTATCCGGATAGACCACTTAAACGTCAGAGGTCCGATGGTTATCCGCTTCCACATGATCAGCCGATGCCATCTTCGTCTCGCAGCTTGGTTCCCCCCTCACCGTTACCCGGTTCGAGCCCCCGTCCCACCGACCACCTTATCTCCACCGTAGACACTCAATCAGATGCGGTGACCCGTCCCTGGAAGGATGTCTACAGTGAACGCCTTACCATCGAGCGTAACTGGCGCCGCGGCCGATGTCTCGTCCGTACGCTGCGGGGTCATGCGGACGGCGTCATGTGTCTCCAGTTCAGCGAAACGCTTCAGCACCCATCCTTCCCCATCCTCATCACGGGCTCTTACGACCGCACCGTACGCGTCTGGAACCTTGAGACAGGTGCCGAAGTCCGGTGTCTCAGGGGCCACACGAGGGTCGTGCGGGCACTGCAGTTTGACGAGGCAAAACTGATCACGGGGAGCATGGATCACACAATCCGGGTATGGAATTGGCGCAAGGGAGAATGCATACGCACGCTCGAGGGACACACCGATGGCGTGGTGTGTCTCAATTTTGACGCAAATGTCCTGGCCAGCGGCAGCGTCGATACGACCGTCAAGATCTGGAACTTTTGCACCGGGGAAGCATTCACTCTTCGTGGACACAGCGATTGGGTAAACGCTGTGAGGTTATGGGATGCTCACGGGAACGCAAGCTCGCCTGTCGATCCCTGTCGATCGACACTCAAAATCGACACGGGCAAGATGCTCTTCTCTGCCTCAGACGACGGGACCATTCGGCTCTGGGATCTCGCGAATCGAACGTGCGTGCGCCAGTTCCTTGGACACGTGGGTCAGGTTCAGGGCCTACGTGTCCTCGAGGTCGACGATGGGGCAGATGGAGACGATGGCGTGCGTGCATCAGATGCCGTACACGTAATCGAGAGCTCTCCCTTGGACGTCGTCCAGCCTTGTGGGGGATCAGATCCAGCTGATGTCTGTACCGTCGTCACTCATGATCCAAGGGGGTCAAACGAGAATGCGGACGATAAACGGATATCAAACCGCACTGCGACAAATCCGAACGCGACTGGCAGACGTGCCAAGAAGTCGTTGTTAATATCGGGAAGTCTAGACAATACGATCAAGGTGTGGGACGTCGAGACGGGCAAAGCCACACGGACCTTGTTTGGACACATTGAGGGCGTATGGGCGGTGGCGTGCGATAAGCTCAGGCTCGTCAGCGGGAGCCACGACCGCACGATCAAGGTTAGTGCAGGGCCCTTTTTGTCTCCTGATCTATAACTCGACGCTTTGATTGCAGGTATGGAACCGCGAAGAGGGCAAGTGCATGGCCACGCTATTTGGGCATCGCGGTGCGGTGACTTGCATCGACCTCGGAGAAGACAAGGTCGTGTCTGGGAGTGACGACGGCGACGTTACAGTATGGAGTTTTAGTGATCATGAGCGATGAGTAATTCCCGATTCCCGACCACTTTGATTTGTGTTTTACGCTCGGTATACAATGGACACGTTAGATTCCCGCCTCTGTATTCTTGATGTTCCACTAATTGGGGCTTAAATTTACTCGTTGGCTTTGGCGTATTGAGTTCCACATGAACATCTGACCACTTCGCAAAATAAAGCGTCCCCCTTTGTCCATACAGGCCACCTTTGTTCAACCGATCAACGGCAGACTGTATATAATGCGTCTGGCTACTCAAGTCCAAGTACCCATACATTCCTATAGCCCTCGTTGTCCGCGACAACATGCCCTTCCCTTTTGCGCTTTCACGAACAGTCGTTCTTTGTAGGTCCATCGACTTGTCGCTCGACCGTTCGTTGACGGTTTCACCCACAGCCTTTATCATTCTTACCAATGTCATCTCCTTGATACTTTCTGCGGTCGCCTTTCATGAACGGACTGGTGGTGGTATGGTTCAGTCAGGTAACATGCCCAGAGCATAGAATGATGTACGCCTTGTAGCCTTTCAAGTCCTAGTCATCTGCTTCGATTCCTTCACTCTGCTGAGCATCCTTGTTTGGTGCGTACTCTGCCACCCTTGGACGTGCCCGCACCTCCTGAACCTCCGTTTAGTCTCTGCTGTCAGTTCGTGAGTCGGGACGAAGAGGCAAGCAATACGAGGAACATGTGTCTGTTTGGCATCTCTGGGCTGCTTAGTTTTGGTATGGGTTCACCTTTTTCGCCCGTGACTTGATGCTGAGGCCTGCCTAGCACTCGCTATATCGTTGACGGTCCACGCACGTCAGGACCGTGGCGCGGGCCTCTGCAATGATTTCGCAAATGTAGGGAGTCCCTGCGCCCCCGCGGGCGTGCAGCTTGGTATGGCGTACGTCTCTCCCGTCCTTGGTGAGTACGCACGTGCCTGGCGAGTCCCAGCTCACGATTGATCGTGACAGCCTTGATTGGCTTCATCATCTCGTGGATCGACAAGTTTCCCGGTGCGGTCAAAGTGACCCCACGATATCCGATTACAAAGGCGCCCAGCTCGCATTTCGCGGCCCACATGCATGAACTGGACGGCAACTACACGCACCCCCCGGTCAAAGCATCTAGATCGCGGAACAATTCAAACTGGAGCGACGTGCCTTTGGATTGTTGATCACACCATGTATCTATACATCGTTGGCACTCTGGGACTGGTTCCTGGGGATCAGCACCGTGTCCCGGCCTGAAGCAAAGTTTAAGTAGCACTCGTTTACTCTCTCACAACATTGCCACGGAGCAAATATCATGTATTCAAAGTAGGAGGTGCGCTGGACGCGTCTATCTGAGTGAATGCGTCATCTGGTAAAGAGTTTCGTGCCCAGAAAGCATCCCACTCGTCTTGGTCGTCGGCTGGTCCGAGCTCGTTTTCGGGTGTGGGCGGTCGACCGCTCTCGGTAGCAAAGGTGTCAGCAGCGTAGCCAGCGTCCAGCGGCGCGACGTCGTCTCCTAGTTTCCCTTCTGCTACAGCAGCGTGTGTTGTTGGTTGCTTATTTGCTCTTGCAGGCGACGTTGCCACTGAGACGGTGCTTCCTGGTATGACCGAGATTCCCTCTGCCGTGACGATATAGTCGCAGGACGCAGATGGAGTGACCGAACTAAATATGACAGAGAGACGCCGAATTAGCGCCGGCTGGTCATCGGGAGTGACTGGCGTTTGTGCAGTCGAGGCCATCCCAACAGCGGACCGCTTTCTCGGGGTCTCATTCTCGTCGAGGTATCGCCTCCTCCCCGTTCGAGTGAGGAAGATGCGAGCATTCACTTGATTTGCCCACACGAGACCCAGCGCGGCTTCCTTCCGGTCTTCGCCAGGGATGCTGTCGGCTCGACCAAACAGCCTGGACTGGTCTCGGTAGCTTATCGCATTGCCGCATGAAGGCTCGCCACGGTCGATGACGTCTATAACCTCGTTGAGGACGAGGACGGCGATGCGGTATTTGCTGGCCAGATGGTGCAGATGAAAAGATATTTCCGAGATTTGGCGTGAGCGTTCAACGAGTGTCTTTGTTGTGGTTTTCCCGGCGGAATGGAAGAGCTCGGCAAGTGCGTCTATAATGAGCAGCTTGAGCGGTTTTGAGGAAGGGTCTTTGGATGCAGTATCGATGAACTGCGGGAGGAATGTCGATAGGACATGGATGAGTCTCTGTATTGTCGGCGTCTGGACGGTTTGCACGTGCGAGAAAGTACAGAACGATGGGGAGAGGAGGGGGTGCGTGTCTAGAATTTGCTGTAGCCGTGTTGTTTGTAGATGGGAGGCGATGGTAACGTAGCACGCGGAGCCCGATATGCCACCGAGGTCGTGGGGTAACTGCACGAGGAGAGAGAGTTGAAGGGCAAGCTGGGTTTTGCCGGCAGCGCTGGATGAGATACTTCAACTTTTCCGAGACGCTGGGACGGGACTGTGACGATACCTCTCGCCGACGACTTCCCACACCATGCCGGTCGTGATTCCTTCCCCGAGGATGGAATCTAGTTCGGAGTCGCCCGTCGTGAAGGATTCATTAGCATCGGGCAAGAAGGTTTGGAGTGAACGTAGAGGTTGAGCGCGTTCCCGGCAAACGAGGGAGATGATCTTGCTTGCTTCTTGAGGGGGTATTCTGCAAGCTCGAGATATCTCGTTGGGAGTAGCGAGAAGGACGTCGTGTACATCCTTGAAACCACCTGAATGACGACCGTTGGCCGACTCAATGCCAGTTGAACATGACGAGACCGACCTTTTGCGAGCACCGTCTTGTCCTTTGCGGATAGAGTAGACATGAACGCGACTCTCACGTCCACGATGCGACCTATACTCGTCCGCGCCTTGACCACCAGAGCGTCCGCCATCTACGGCAATCCAGCTCACGTCCATGACCCTGCGCTGACCTCCACCCCGTCTGACCTCACGCACCGACAACGCGCGGTTTTGGAAAGCGCATTGCGCGTCGACCACGCAGGGGAAATTGCCGCCAACTATATCTACAAAGGGCAGATGGCCGTGCTTGGGCGGGATCCAACGGTTGCTCCGTTAGTCCAGGTTCGTGTCGCACGTCACTCCTTGCGTGCGTCTTGGACGACCGTCCGTTGCGCAGGAAATGTGGGATCAAGAGAAACGGCACCTCTTCGTCATGGACAAGCTTCAGGAACAACATCGGGTGCGACCCACAATACTCTCTGACGTGGCCGGGGCTGCTGGATACGGTCTCGGCGTCGTCACGGCGCTTCTTGGCAAGGAAGCCGCTATGGCTTGTACGGAAGCCGTCGAAACGGTCATTGGCGAACACTATGACGAGTATGTCCTTTGATTGATTCCACAACCTCGCTTGCATGGTTTCCCAGTCAACTTCAACAGTTTGAGTCGCTGCCATCATCACATCCCAGTGTGCCGCTGCTGCGAGACGTCATCAAAGAACTACGGGACGATGAACTCGAACACCTCGACACCGCGGTCGAGCATCATTCACAACGAGCGCCAGCTCATGCGCTCCTGAGTACAATTGTTGGAGGAGGTTGCAAGATAGCCATAGAACTTTGCAAGAGAATTTAGGCGGTGCACTTGACATGATGGCAATGTATATGAATACATTCTATCATGCATATATCTACCCCACGGCTCTCAGTACTCGGTCAGAGACTCGCCTTTCCGCTTGCCCGTCCATTTATATTTGAGCTATGGTACCAGACGTTGTGAGACACAGGATGGCGATGAATATTGCATCCTTACGTGTGTTTGTGATGCGAAGTAGCAAATTGCACCCGGAACAAACACGAAGCCGGTCAACGAGATCAAGGTGGTACGGCGGGTGAACCTAAAGTGCTTGTATGCATCTTCGCGCTGTACGGTTGTTGGAGTACGGTCCCTGTTGACTACGCGTTGAAACTACGTACCATGCGATTCCATCGCTCAACGGCGGGATCAACCTGGAATGACAGTGTCGGTCAAACGAAAGAATAAACATCGAATTAAGGTACCTTGAGGTAGCCTGTAGAAGGGTCGTTAGCATTTACGGACGACGTCGAGAACGAGTCGGGACGTACTCGCAGCGGCCATGTCTAAATAGTGGTCGAGTCCAAGGAAAGTTGTTGTGCACTATTTGGTCCAATGGGATTATGCTGCGCCATCCAAATTTCGTTCTTACCTCCTTACAACCACCACCATCACCACTACCTTCTTGACGACGATGGCCTACAACCGAGACTGGGACAAGGGTAAAGATTATTGGCCTGATCAAAGCTATTGGCCAGCGGATAACAGAGGAAACGTACGAAATCGAGAAGACGACCACAATGGTGACTGGAAACGCAGAAAGTATAACAATGGGGTTCGTGTCCCACCATTTGTCTCGTTCCATCGTTCACATTCGTCACAGGGACACGATGGACAGTCTTTCGACGAAGCAGCTTTCGAACCCGGTTATGGACAGTCCAATCTTAACAGACATGGCGAGCCTGCGCCCGACCACGCCAATGACGACCGACATGGCAAAGGCTTCCATAGTAAGAAACGCCTAGTCCCGAGCGAACCCAGTTCGCATGTCATTTTCCTGGGTTTAGACCCTGATTTCTCCGAGGCGGATGTTTGTCGATACGCTTTACATGTCCTTCGATACAAAGCTGAATCCATTTCACATTTTAGTTGCAGGCTTACCTCTCCAGCCACGGCTGCAACATCGAGACCGTCACCATCATAAGAGACAGATCAACAGGCACTTGCCCCATTCATATCGTATACTGTGTAGTGCATTAACATGTGTGACTGTTGGATTTTTGAAGGTATCTCCAAGGGCTTCGGTTTCGCCCAGTTCGCGAGCGTGGAACACGCCCGCGCGTTTGTGGACCCACTCTTCCCGTTCATCCAAGTTCCGCCACCGGCGTCCCATGGCGCCTCTGCCAAAGCTGCGTTCTACAAGGCTCTTGAGACTGGCACTCCACATAACGGTCGCAGAGTGAAGATTGATTATTCGCAGAGTGCATTGCCTCACGACAAAGGCCGTCGGCAAAACATGAATGACGGGACTCGCGATATTGGCAACGCGCCTGCCGCCGTGTTGCTCTTTCGCGGATTGGACCCTCTCTCTGGTCCTCAAGCTATCGCACAAGCAATGATGGGTTCTGCAGGACCTGGAAAGGAGGGCCACAAGGGGATGAAACGAATTGTCCTTATCAAGGATAAAGTGACCCTGGCTAGCTTCCAGTTTGCGTTTGTGGAGTTTGTGGATATTCAGGTACTCGATAATTTGGTTTTTTTAGCGGTTATTATCATGTTTATGCTCGGCAGGCCGCATCTACAGTTTTGGCAAACAGCATGTCGCCACAAATCCATCCATCCGGCTTTCGTATTTCTGACAAACCCGTTGCGGCCTCATTCGCGCACCCATATTCTTTTCAACCGGTCTCGGATTATATGCTTCGTGACGAAACTGCCATATCATCATCGCTCAACCTCGGTGGTGTTGAGAACAACTTTGTCAAATACTGGGATGAGTCGGCGACTGTTGCTGTCTTGGAATTCAAGATAGACGAACCGCCTGCATCACAAGCCTCAGAAGTAGCCGCGGTCACTGTCAAGGACAAGGAGAAAAGGAGGAAGATCAAGGGTGCGTCTACATTGTCGTACTTATATCATGACGGTCTGACTTGTTCTAGACGATCCATCTAAGAAACCGCCGGCGCCATCCGCGTTACCTGTGTCTGATAAACCAGTCACCCTCAATTTCAAGACCGGGACAACTGGGGGTAAATCATTGGTATCGCTTTCAGCACCAAAGGCACCTGTTTCGTTACCCCTAGGATTTTCCGCGGAAGAATTTGACCCCGGCGACGAAAAGACCGAGCCAGAGCCCACAGCCGAAGATGACAAAGGTTCTCTCTTAGCCTTTCCGGCCGCAGTTCTGTTCTCATTCATATATATCAACCACAGCCACAGCAGCTAAAAAAGTTGCACCGTTGATCGCCAGTAAAAAGGTATGTGCTCAGCTTGGATACAATCGTCGTTTGGTTGGTCTGAGGGCACCCGTCCAGACTGCCAACAATATCCAGAAATGGAACCAGGTTCAGGAAGAACTCAAAGAAGGTTCGACTTCGGTACCTAGGATTCAAGCTGAAACGTCAAACACCGAAGTAGTCAACGTTCACCTACCAATCCCTCAGGTTTCTACTACGCAACCTCCAGCAATATCCAATGGGCCGTCAACGGCAACGACTCTCGAGCCGGTGGAGATCGACTTCGAGTTTTCTGACACGAGCGCGATGACGTGTCTACTCTGTGCAAGGCAGTTCAAAACTATGGATCAACTCAAGCGTCACAACAAAGGATCAGATCTTCACAAGGCTCGCTTTTTTTAATTCCTATTCGCTTAGTTGCTTACCAGAAGGAACTGACGCCCTTCTTTTCTCGTTTTGCTTTTGCGCACGTCGCTTGCTGGATACGACCCCCGATCAAACATAACAGAAAAACTTCAAGGATGCTAATCTGCGCGATGTGGCACGCCAAAAAGTGGAAGTTGCGCGAAGAACTGCCGCTGTCAAAGCAGCTGAAGCAGAGCAGCCCAAGTATCGTGATCGTGCATCCGAACGCCGAATTATGCACAACCAGCCAGATGTTCCGTTACCCGAAAACATGACCACAGTTTCCAAGAAGAAACGATTTGCCGATGGACCTCCGCCGCCACCTTCCCCACCTCCTGTTGCGTTAGCCCCAGGCAAGGATAACAACAACGTTGGGAACAAACTTTTGAAGATGATGGGCTGGAAAGAGGGTTCTGGGTTGGGTGCTGAAGGTGACGGTCGTGTTGACCCAATGTAACACCTCTCTTGCATTCCTTTCAGCATAAATCTTGACTTCTTGCGCAGTCAAACAGCCATATATGCACAAGGCGTCGGCCTTGGTGCGAGCAAAGCCAAAGAGTTGGGAAAATATGCTGAAGGCTACTCAGGCTACGTGCACATGGCCCAAGACGCGGTAAGTGCGATAGGACTTCAGGGGATAAAGATGACGATGTCGTGCCACAAATTCTTACTCTTTTGTCGCAACGCAGGCTCGGGAGCGCTACGGCAGCTAAGCGCGACTCGAATTATTGATATAGCTACCCCCCTTTTGTCGACCTTTTGGTTTATCTCTATATTTTTCGCATGTTACATCACATTTCCCGAGGAATCATATCTATCGTCCAACAACCGTCCAACACGCGCGACTATGGGCTCGATACTATACAGGGCACCACGCTACAAAGCTAGCAAGCCCATAATCGGAGCCAGGAATAGGGCTAGTGCGTTGTGTGTCGTGCTCGGTCCCGAGTTCGTTTTCTGTGCTCCTGCGCCTGTTGGATGAATTGTCGTACTGCTCCATCCGGGAAGGGTCTGAGAAATCACTGCACTTGTCGGTGGGATAGAGGCCGTCGCAGGACCTCGTTGGCATGTAAAATAGGATGCCTACCAGCTCAGCGCTCAGGTTTCTAATACGGGTACGCGGCACTTACTGCAACCATCACGCATTTTGTGTACTAAATACGTCGTCCGTTAGTTTGTTCGACCTCATCAAAGCAAAACATCAAAACTTACCCTAGTATAATCCCCGACTGAAAACCTACCGCCGCCTACATTTGGTTGAGAGAGGTCGGGGGGCGACACAAAGTCAGCGGGCTGGGCTAACACGAGGATAGCGTATCTGGAAATTGTAGGTCAACCTCCAGTCTTGTAAATCTTTGCACAAAAGCGGGCTAACCTGTGTGGTCCGTCCCCTACAGGAGGATTCGGCGGAATGTATTGGGTAACCACCGTAGCCCCTACAGTGGATATGTTTGTACTCGCAGCCCCGTCTATCTGACGATCAACATCTTCTTCTCGTACACAGACGAGTGACGCACCGAGGACAGTTGCGCCATTGACGAGCCAATGTCGTCGCACACCATGACTTTGGTCCGACCCTGGGGGGCCCGCGTCGACCATGATGATGGTGTATGATGTGCCTCGGAGCGGTATGGACGGGTTGAAAGCCGTCATCGACAGGTCCGGTTCATACAGGGCTTCTACATGGACAAATGAGCCGAGGTCGTTCCGCCGGGCTGGGCGAGTTCACCCACGCTCTCTTACTATGGGTTGACCTATGACAGTCTTCCCGATACCTTCGAAGGCGACAGAGAGGAGTGCCCCCGGAGTGAATGGGGCCAAGGGGGCCGGGACGAGTCCGGATTGATTGAAATGAGCCTCGATAGCCTCGATTTCGACCTGGGTAGCATTGACCTGTGCCAGCACAGGGGGTAAACTGCAGAGAACGAGGGCGAGGCTTAGTAACTGGAGAGACATCTGGTGACCGATGAAGAGAACATTTGAATCAACTACACTCGTCATATTTCCGTCAACAATGTTCCAAAATCAAAGTTTGGTATGCTCGCCGTATGGCACGAAAATATTTCTAGATGAGGCGAAACTAATACAAGCAGATACGTTACAGATGGAATCATACATTCGGCTAATGAGAGCAATAATATCATGTCAAGTCCGTGGTCGACTCTGATTCCAACCCGAAGTCCGATACTGTGGGGAGGTCAGGCAATCCAGCCACAGGCGATGCCACCTCGGAATGCGAGTCGCCAGCCTCGCTCACTAATCCCTGTACCCTTCTTCTCGCTCTGCGTCTCAGTGCTGTGGACGTCGGAGACGAAGGTAAGCTTGGGGGGCCAAAGCCATCTGCTTGGAGTGCGGCCAACATATTTTGTGCAATGTGTGCAGCATCGGCAATCCCGTCTGTGACGAGTGAGACAGCGGGTTTGCCTTCCGGTTTGCCTGGCCGTGCGCGACGCGCCTTGCGTACAGTTGTGTCCCCGTTGCGTAATTTCTCCAGTAAGTTATCCAACACGGCGTTGTCTTCACGTGGACCAGATTGTTCTTGGGCGTTCTGTCTGTTGAGCCTCGATTCTGCCATGGCCTGCTTGCGCCTTTCCATCGCCAGTTTTTCCTCAGCCGCCGTTTGATTATCCGTCATACATTTCTGGGGAAAGAGATCAGCCAACACAGTTATAATCCCTAGACTGGCTCACTTTATACGATGTGACGAAGGTCTTGAATATCGCAAAGAATTCTGTTGATGTCGTATTTTTGTTGTCTTCCCCATAGTATGCGACGACCTCGGTGAAGGTAGTTTCTGCATGGTTGACATCATCGATAAGGTCTTCCAGCCTTGCAGTGGCTTTTCCAACGAATTGCCACATCTGTCTACTGAATCCGTCATTCTGTGCCACGTCGACATAATGATCATTCAATTCTTGTCGTATGCGTTTAAGTCCGTCTCGGAGGACGATTAGGTCTTTTCTGACATCCTGGATGTTAACTATGCGGGGGATTAGATTTTGGGGTGGGAATGCGTTCAATGCAAACCTCTGTAGGCTTCTGCCGGTTTATTTAACTCTTCGAGGAACACCTCCATATTCGGGAAGTGTTTATGGACGGTCCTTTCGAGGAAATGTAAAAGAGTAGTGTTGTTGACGGACTTGGTATCGACAAGCTGCGCAAATACGTGAGCACAATAAATGGTGGCGAACAGAATGATACCGGCTTTGTTGATGCTGCTGACGCGGAAGCCGAACGCGCCACCTTTGATGCCAGTACCGTTCATATAGTTACCAACCATTAGAATGAGCTGGGAAAGGGTCAGCAACGGCCTAGCTTATTGACGAAGGCGGAGCCTACATTAAGCACTTCCTTGAACTGTTTGGCTTGTAGCAACGCTTCACTGGCTTGACTAACTTTCCTAGCACCCTACAAAGATGTTCAGCTGTGTGATGAGGAATGGATGAGAATCCTTCACCTCGTCGAGAAGTAGCCATTGTTCTTCGAACTTGCATTTATAAAGCATGCCCTCTATTCGGGGACCAAGTCGTTCAATCTGGATAAGCTTCACCATGAGCCGGTCTGATGCGTGCAAGCCGGCAAGCTCTTCAGGTTCAGCATTCCGGTAAACGTTGAGCTTGCCAACCTGACAGAAAGATTAGCACTAAAAAAGTTTCAACTTTGTGTAAGAACGTGTGCCTGTTCAGGAGTAGGTAGGACACCCTTCAGCTCGCTGAGGAAAACCTCGGTGCATGTTTCCTGGTCAAATTGTTGTATCCGCCGTGCAATCTCTTCTGGCTCCAGTTTTTTAACCCGCTGGATAAGGATTTCTGCGAGAGCGATAATATAATAACATTTCTCAGACTGCTGACCGAAGACGTACCGACACGTTTCTTGGTCTGGGGATCAAGGACACTCTTCAGCTCAGCTTGCTTTTGTCGCGCTTTGACGAAAGGTCAGCACGGGTGTTCCGTCTCAAGGTAGCCATGGAGGTCCCAAAGAGTCCACCTACCCAATAGATTAATCATCAGTTGCTTAGCCTTAAAGTCTTCTTCCATCTCGGACCACACTCCATCACTCTGTAGTTTCTTCAACATTTCCTGCTCCTTTTGACTATCCTCCGCGTTCCAGAGCGTCTTGGCAACCTGCTGATGTGGGAGCTTATCCCACTGGAGCTGCTTCATTTTAATTCCAGGTGTAAATGGCATATCCTTGCGGGCAGAAAGCATAACAGATAGGTTGGCGCCGAGGAGCATGGACGCGCGAGCAGAGCTAGGGGCAGTACTTGGGGTGGAGGCAATCCCTCTCATCGGAGGCGGGGGAGGAGGCGGAGGAGGCGGTAAAGAGGTACTCGACGATGGGTTTCCGAGGAAACCAACAGGAGGGGGTGGGGGAGGCGGGGGTGGTGGTGGTGGGGGACTTCCGTCATCATTTACATCGTCTTTAGATGGTGGCGGCGGTGGCGGCGGGGGAGGCGGTGGAGGCGGTGGAGGAGGGGGAGGGGGGAATGAAAGGTCTGCCGATTCCGATTCTTCAGGAAGTGTCGGGAGGGGTGGGGTGGCACTACCGTCCGACATTGAAGGCGCGCGACCATGTGAATGGAGTCGTTTCGCGAGTTGCTCGGAAAATGATTGCGGGGGACCACGCGAACCTTCCGCAGAACTGTTACTCGAGCTGACAGACGTGGGATGGGTGTCGTCAGTGAAGGCAGTGAACCCACTGCGAGTTGATTGTCCGAATTCGCTTTCGATATCGTGATCATCGCCCCGCAGGAATGAATCACGGTCACTGTGATCGAGCGAATCGTCAGGGCGCGGGACGACAAGATTATTAGAACGATGCATCCGGGATAAAGAAGGGGTATCATCTCCAACTACGGGCCGATTCGTCCGCCTTGGAGAGCCTCGGATGCTACGAGGACTGGCCATGTATTCACCTTCTGGAGAAAGCTGCCCAAGGCATAAGGTAGTGCACAAGTCCACACGTGCGAACGTACAATTTTGACGCCAGCAGCGAGTTGGTGTTGAATCTGCTCGCGTACATCTGCTTCATCTGCATCCATGAACTGAGAGTCGCGACCACCCTGGGCTGTCGATATTCGAATAGATTTCGTCGTCCCGTTAGGTCGACCGTGGGTAGCATTATCCCTCTTCATGTCTGTCTTCCTGGGAGTCGCGTCCTGCGACTCCTGATCTGACCCTTCAGTGTCGTCCTCACCTTCACCACCAGCCTTCTTCCTCCGGCCCTTACCCTCGAGGATATTAATCGTCTTTGTCCGTTCTAAATGTCTGTTTAGCACGTCAATAAGCATTTTTCGGTCCATGGACCCGGTATTCGATTCGATGATCTTATCCACCCCCTTTCCAACCTCCTTCAACATCCTAAACAGTTCCATGATCTGTGCCTCGAGCTGCGCAATCTGTTCCTCGTAGCCGGTCTTTTGCACCTCAAGTTGAGATTGGAGCCGGGAAATCGTTTCGCGGGCAGTAGCAAGCTTTTGTTCGAGATGGATTACCTTCTCCTTGAGTTGACCGACGAGCCCGTCGTGACCTTGTGATAGCTCTTCTTCGAGTGCGTCTTTCTCAAGCTTTAGACGGAGAGCGTGGGCGCGAAGCTCTGCAGCCTCGGTCTCCGCTACTTGGACCCTATCGGATTCGTTCAATTGAGCAATGATGCGTTGCACTGAATGTCCGATTCTTTGTTCTGCCGTGGCCAGTTTTCCGTCCATGACGATATCTGAGACAACCGAATCCAGGAGCTGATAGTGATAGGCAAGCTGTGGACCCTCCTCCCTAATCAACAATAAATGTCGCATCATGGAGAGGAAGTAATCTTTTGCACGCGAACCCTCCATCCGTGCACATAGCGCATTCCAGATGTCCTCTGTGTTGGAAAAGCTGGCCAGGATGGCATTATCTTGGCGTTCTCTTAGGCGCTGTTCGTCCTCTTCGAGCATAGTTGCAAGCTCGTCCAATTGCTTGTCCATGGCGGGGATACCCAGCTCACGACAAAGGGCAATAATGCGTGGAAGGCCCGCAGAATCCATGAGAGTGCGGTGGTGTATGCGGACATCGATGTCGTCCATGACATCCATAATGTGAACTATCAGACCGATATTGAGGAGCTTGGAGCCAGCCCGTGAGTTACGAGAAGGGAGAAGGGAAGGAAGATAACCTCACAGCGTAATCAACCAACGCCCCACTGCTCCCACCAGCGCGTTTGTATTCATCGCTGGCGCCAACGAGGCTACCCATTCTACCCCTTCCTCGGAGCACACTTTCGAGCGATTGAAACCAGTAATCATAACACCCAGTTGAATCACCATTCGTTTGACTGAGAGTTGCTAGACCGTGAAAGACAAGATCCAGGGAATCTCTGCTGCAGTAAACGACCGACAGCAACACCTCTATAATTGTCCGACGGGTTGGTAGGTGAGGGGAATTGAGCGCGGATGTTATTTGAGTCACGATATTGGGGATTTTCATGGCTTCCCGTACACGAGACTGTCGGGTACATGAGACGAGTAGGACACGAAAAGCGCAGGGTAGAGGTACTTACGGTGCTGTTGAAGATGACTTTCAAACATTTAACGATTTCGTGCTCTAATGGTATATCGGCTTGACTCCTAGATGAAGAAGGGTGAATGATTCAAGGGTGGAGAAGAAATGGTGATCACCTCTTGGGCTTGCGACTGATCTGTGCAAGGGATTGTGCCAATACTGCCGTGCCACTGTGATCGATGAAACTATCGAGCCAGCTAGAGGGAGCATGAGCAACATTCAAAGACGCAGCAACACTCAACTCACCTAGTTTCATGCCCCCGTAGCGAAACCCAGACGCTGGAAACGTGCTTTGCAGTGATGGTTCCGTCCAAAAACTTGCGTATGTACCACTCGGGAGAACCCTCGCCGGATAGAGTGTCCTGTCCTGCATCACCTGGCCTGCGAGCATGATCGCCCCTGTTTCGCTCTTCCTGCCATCGCATCTGTTCCGCCGCATGGACTATGCCCCATTTCTGGTTGATGGTGAGGTTGTCCACATTGATTAGATCGCGCTGCTGAGCGACACGGACGAAGAGGGCTTCGATGTCGTCATCGTTCTCTGGACGGGGAAAATAAAACTCTTCGGTATGTGGCTTGTGAAATATGTGAGAAAGATGTGCAGAGTGGCTGTCGGAATGCATCGTAGAGCTCGAGAAGCGAGAGGACGGGTTGTCTTGAGCGTGGACGGCCCGCAGCATGGTGCTCGCGGCGCTAGGGGAAGAAGGGATTGGGACAGGGCCAAACTCTGAACTCGAAGGACTTCTGCGACCAGAAGAGACAGAAGCTTCGCTCTTACGGAGTTTGTGTGTGGTGGGTGTCTTTGGACGCTTTGGGGGAACGGAGGCGAGGGAGTCATTGTAGAGGGTAAACGAGTCGGCAGTGCTGGGTGTTGAATCGGGTCTGGCCGGGGCTGGTGAGGGGGAGACCTTATCTCTCTCGAGCCTTGCGCGGTAGATGTTCTGGTAGTTGAGATTGAGATCTGTACCGTCGGCGGTGAGGGTAGGATTTGTGAGGGGTGCGGATATAACAGAGGTGGAGGGACCACGAAGGCCTTGGGAGACGGTGTTGACTGCGAGGGGAGAGCGAGCTTGTGAGGGCAGCTTGTCGTATGGTACCGAGTCAGCCAAGTCCTGGGCTGTAACGGACACATTCCGGGGCCGTTGCTTCTTCCGGTTGAAGAAGGTGTCCATGACCTTGAATATCCGCCCGTCGTCGTCGCTGACCACGACGTGCGCGTCCAAAAAAAATCGGGACTGGTCACTGGTAACTTGTATTGAATAGCATCAGCCCCGAGCGGACGATGTTCTAGCGGGACAATAATCAAAACATGTGTCAACATTCCAGTACTCTACGCCAAATTCGTCCCAAGGACGATAGAATCAAAAAATTAGTGGGATTGTCGCTTGGGTCACAGGCAATTCAATGCCTCGCCAAATCCCCCATCTACAGTCATTCCGGTGGTCGCAAGACCAGGCCCGGTCCCAGTCTACAAGGTTGAATCCTTCCCCCACTCCAGTTCGATCCCCCACGCGCACACCGTGCATGCATTGGGGGTGCACACGTCCATTCGCTTCGGCTGTCGCTCCACCAGATGCATCACCGTCAATCCCGCCACCTGTTTCCGCAATGAGCAGTACACCTCATCCTTGCCGCCGTCGCACACAGAACAATCCTCCCGCGACAGCTCGCCAGATCCGAAAGCACTAGTTACTCTGCGAGTTGAATTCTGTGCGTGCTCATGGCCCAGATGCAACACATGAACAATCTGCCATACCCGATGCCATCACCACCTACCCACTCTGTGCATAGTCATACGGTTCGAGCGTCCGCACACCCATCTCAAAATAATCCAAATCCTGCTGTCCTCGAGACGAATCTCTATTGCCCCCTCCGCAGAAAAGGCAATTTCAGCGAAGAAAAGGATCTCTCAAGACGGATGCATCGCTCCTCGACTGTAGACGAGAGTGAATGGATCAGGTGGGATGACATGGACCACAGCCGTGCCATTCGATACGCTGCACAAATCGCCAACACGTTGATCGGGAAACAGGCCAGAGATTGAGAACCAAACTCAGAGTAGTTCGCAACGGTCGAATATGGGTCTTGGCTACCTCGTGCGGAACGATCATCCTTGAGGGACTGCCTGTGCCCGTGATGTAGGCAACAAAAGGGACTCGAAGCAGACCGGTTATGAAACGTCCAGTGACACGTCGAAACCGAGCAAGCGTTACATGGCCGAGCTGAAGTGCGATGGGGGTGGGAGGGCCGCGCCTGTGAAGACTGATGATGGTTGAGTTTCGCAAACCACCCCATAATCAACGAGAGTGCTTCCTGTGCGTATTGCATTCAATAGCCAAACGCGATCCAATCTGGTTTTCCACGTCGCAAGCCACCTTGAAACCATGTCGAGTTCGCTACGCACATCGACGTTTGAGGACTCCAATACCGGAGCTCTCTGCTTCAAAGGAGACAGAGAGTTCGGCACAGCCCATGGCGCACAACCAAGACCTGAAAGCACCAGGATAGAGCAGTAGGGTAGCCCCTAAGAGCTACCTACGACTCCAGGAAAAGTCAAAAGACCGAGGTCTCGGGGAGCACGTGCGTGGGCCAGACGATGTGGGTCAGCACGGTCGGACGTATTGCATAGCAATGGAGAAATTCAAAAACGACGGATGGACAGTACGAGCAAAGGTGCTCTGTGCGTGGCCCAAGCTGCACACCACAGGTGATTGCTGCAGTCCCCCACCTGTCCGTATTCTGCTCTGCCCCTGAGCGCGCCAAAAGAAAACGGCGACACATCTCTGGCATTCATTTTCGAGGCCAGTCACCTATTGCCACACAGAGTACCTCACCCGTCCGGTGCCATCTTGCCCTTTTTCGCACTTCAGCTGGACACAGTGAAAGTGTTTACTTTCTGTGCGTTGTGTCTGCGTCGTGAAAGGGATCCCGAGACGATACAAAGGGGATACTTGTTCGTGTATGGACAAACGAGCGCGGCCTGAACCGAGATGAACGCGTTCCGAAGATATGTTGAGACGCTTGAAAGAGGCTTCATCACAGAAGATGGAGACAGTTGACGAGCGACCCTTTGTGACGCGCAAACCAAGAATCCCGATGCGGGAGCAACAGACCCGGTCCGTTAGTGGCGTCGTTCCATGCTGCAGTTGACCCGCACAGGCAAAGACGATATGCTCCCTCCGACCTGTAAATTCTTAGGGTTAGAAATCATCCCGGTTAGGGATGGATCTTTTGGTTAGAAGCGGCGGAAAGCTCTGTGGCAGTGGATGCGAAATGACGAGAATGAACACCTGGGCGACGAAGGTACCAAGCTGGAGAGCGCTGCACCCGAGGAGGATGGTTGCGAGAACGCGACTTTGCAAGCAAAAGCGTGGACGCGCCATTTCTTTTGTGTACAGGTAATATTTGGTTCGGACAAATAACACGAACAACGTCAATATAAAACTACGCAAGCGAGTGTATATTCCTGCTAAGCTGGAGCGGATGATCCACTGCTCAAACAAAGCTTGAGAGTCGGGTTCATGCGGGGATACAATCAGTGACTTTTGAGAATGTGGTGTAGCACGATCAGTCCATCAGACCAGCTTGGGGAAAGACTAGCTCTAGCATGTCAATCGATCATGTGATCAAAGGAGCTGGAGCACGTGGTTGTGGGAATATGCATTGTCACGGTGGTCATGTCACGACAGGGCACAGGTGCCGGACAAGACATTTGTCGAAAACGGGCTGCAACCACGACCACCACGACGCGGGCCCATCGAATGGCCGAAAATATTTACAGCAAGGGAACCCGAGTCTGGTTCGAGGACAAAGACCAGGCTTGGATATCCGCAGAGGTCACCAGTGCTACGAAGGGCAATGAGGACGCCATCAGACTCGTTTTCGTCGACGAACGAGGCAAGGTACGCGTCGATATCACCATCCCTTCATTCTCACCATTTCATCTCTTCTCCACAGGAAATTGTCATCAATACAACGGGAAAGGATATCAAAGACGGCAAAGAAGGTCTTCCACCACTGCGCAATCCTCCGTTACTAGAAACAGCAGATGATTTGGCTACCCTTTCCCACCTTAACGAGCCTTCGGGTATGCACACCACATCCTTATGCGTCCGCTCTCTCAATCTTTCATGTAGTATTACATACGATCCGCAACCGCTACGCCCAGCACAGTATATACACCTATAGCGGCATCGTCCTCATTGCTGTCAATCCCTTCCAGCGTGTCACTCTTTATGGCCCAGAGATAATTCAAGCTTACAGCGGTCGAAAGAGGGGTGAGCTAGAGCCACATCTCTTTGCCATCGCCGAGGACGCATACACTGCCATGGCAAGGGAGGGTATGGGCCAAACCATCATTGTGTCTGGCGAGAGGTGTCCTCCCTTCTTTTACCATGTCTTCTGTATCTCATATATATTTACAGCGGTGCAGGTAAAACCGAGTCGGTATGCTGTCTTCGGTCACTAGATTCGCTTCTTTCTAATATCTTTTCAGGCCAAGTTCATTATGCGGTACATCGCCTCGGTCAACCCCCCTGGCTCTGGAGCCAAGGCTAGGACAAAGTTGTCACTAGATGAGTCAAGTGAGATAGAGCGACAGATTCTCGCTACGAACCCGATCCTCGAATCCTTTGGGAATGCAAAAACAACACGTAACGATAATTCGTCGCGCTTTGGGAAATATATTCAGGTCGGTCAATTTCGCGTGCACCTGGTTATCTGCCGAATCGAGAAACTTTAGATTCTTTTCGACGGAAAACCACAAATCGTCGGCGCACGTATTCGTACATACCTTCTAGAGCGGTCCCGTATCGTTTTCCAACCAACTACGGAGCGGAACTACCATATCTTCTACCAGCTGTGCGCGGGCGCCCCACTGAAGGAGCGGAAAGACCTTGGGCTAGATGCTGATGTGACGAAATTCCACTATCTTAAGCAGGGTGGACCTACCTCAACACCCATCGCAGGAGTGGATGATGCCGAAGAGTTTCGCAATACCCAGCAGGCTCTTTCGACGGTCGGCATCAGTGTTGAGAAACAGTGGGCGGTTTTCAGACTTCTCTCCGCACTTTTACATCTTGGCAACGTCAAGGTTACCCAGGCTCGAAATGAATCAGTTATTAATGAGGAAGACCCCGCTCTCATTTTGGCTACTCGGTTTTTGGGAATCACACTCTCTGAGTTCAGGAAGTGGACGATCAAGAAGCAGATCATTACACGTTCCGAAAAGATCGTCACATCCCTGAATGCCGCGCAGGCGACGGTAGTCAGGGATAGTGTCGCGAAGTTCGTGTATGCATGCCTGTTCGAATGGTTGGTTGCAATCGTCAACGAGAGTTTGGCGGGAGAAAATGGCGATGCGGCCGAGCGTGCAGAGATGTTCATAGGTGTGTTGGATATATATGGATTCGAACACTTCCAGAAGGTGGTTTCTGTGCGCGTGCAGTAGCATTCCCAGCTCACTTACCTCGCGCAGAACTCGTTCGAACAATTCAGTATCAATTACGCCAATGAAAAGCTACAGCAGGAGGTGAGTGCTACCAACCTCACCGTAGGCGGTTCTGATGATCTTTGTTTGCAGTTCAACTCGCACGTGTTCAAGCTTGAACAAGAAGAGTACATGAAGGAACAAATCAACTGGACATTTATTGACTTCTCGGACAACCAGCCCTGTATCGACGTTATCGAGGGCAGGCTTGGTGTCCTTGCTCTCCTTGACGAAGAGTCCCGTCTGCCCTCGGGCAGTGACGCTTCCTTTCTCCAGAAACTCAACGCGCAACTCTTGAAACCGGCGAATAAAACTGTTTTCAAGAAGCCACGGTTTGGTAACTCCGCATTCACCATCGCACATTATGCACTAGATGTTACATATGAAGTCGACGGTTTCCTGGAGAAGAACAGGGATACAGTACCGGATGAGCACATGGTACTCCTGGCGACGACAAAAAATCCTTTCCTAAAGGAAGTTTTGGACGCTGCTCTTGGCTCAGTCAGGTCTGCAGATAAATCTGGTGACCCTCCCCATCCTGGTTCGCCTTCCCTCTCCGATTCAGGGAGTGGCGGATCACGTCGTTCGTCGCTTATACCCGATCCCGGTCGTTCAGCGCTAGTAGCGTCCACCTCAACAGCTGCTGGATCCAAGAAGCCAGGTGCGGCCATCAGGAAACCCACGCAAGGCTCGATCTTTAAAGCATCGCTAATCACGTTGATGGACACGCTCACCATCACGAACGTCCACTACATCCGATGTATTAAACCGAACGAGGCCAAGAAACCATGGGAGTTTACACCTTCTCAGGTCCTAGGCCAGCTCCGCGCCTGCGGTGTTCTGGAGACTATCCGTATCAGTTGTGCAGGATACCCTTCTCGGTGGACGTACGAGGAATTTGCAGAACGGTGAGTAACTGTTCAGATGCCGAACGCATGACTCACTCTGCTTGCTAGGTATTATATGCTCGTGTCTTCAGCAGATTGGCAACCTATGATACAGAAACTAGAACTTAAACCTCTTTGCTCATTGATCTTGGAAAAGACGATCAATGATCCCGATAAACACCAAAGTGGCCTTACCAAGATCTTCTTCCGTGCGGGTATGCTTGCTGCGCTCGAGTCTCTCAGGTCCGAAAGACTGAATGCCCTCGTGACCATCGTCCAAAAGAACATGCGACGGCGCATGGCTGTCAAGGGGTACCATGAACTCCGCAGTGCCACGATCAGAATTCAGACGTGGTGGCGAGGCGTTTTGGCGAGGCGTTTGGTGGAAAGTATCCGCAAAGACGTTGCTGCGAAGAGGTTACAGGCAGGCGTTCGATGCTTCCTCCAAAGATCCAAGTTCGTCCAAGTTCGTCAAACAGTTATTGCTGTACAGAGCCGTGAGTTCTAGAGGTAACAACGTAGGCTTGTTTCACTGATCCTTGGTTGCTTAGGTATTCGTGGTGCACAAGCCAGGTGCGCGCACAGGCAGGCAAGGACCCTACATGCGGCCGTGCTGTTGCAATCCCTGTTCCGTGGAGTGTACGCTTCCTGTTCCTTTATCTGGCTTACCAAACTAGCAGGCTGACGGATGTTTCACAGATTGTACCGCCGTTCATACCGATCTGACGTCAGGCATGTAGTATACCTGCAGTCATGCCTCAGACGGCGTCTTGCTAGGAAACAGCTCAAAATTTTCAAGGCGGAGGCACGCTCAGTATCTAAATTCAAGGAGATCTCCTACCGTCTCGAGAACAAAGTCGTGGAACTTACTCAAACGCTCCAGAAACGAACGGAAGAGAAGAGAGCCTTGCAAACCCAACTTGACGAGCTCGAGAAGCAGATCCAGCAGTGGACTTCGAAATATGAGGAAGTAGATTCCAAAGCCAAGTTGCTTCAAACCGCTTTACAGACTGCGGAAACCGAGTTGTCTCGGAGGGAAGAGCTTCTCCAAGCAAAAGCCGACGTTGAAAAACGTCTAGAAGAGGCAACCGCCAAAGCTGCCGAGAAGGAGGAGGCGATCCAGCGGTTAACGAACGAAGTACTCGCCCAAGCTTCCCAACTACAATCCCAAGAAAAGGCATTTGCTGTTTCGCCAATGAGATCTACAGAGGATGTTTCAGTCATTGCGACTCTGAAGAATGAAGTTAGCAGTTTACGCGAACAACTCAACCGTGCCAACGCATACAATGCTCTTACGAGAGGCGCCCGAGAGCCTCCGACATCCCCAACTTTCGTACCTGCCCTCCGCATCCCCGAACCCAATGGCGCCAATGGCCTTTCACTGGCTCCCC
Organism: Sutorius australiensis; assembly: GCA_038089915.1. Lineage (NCBI taxonomy): Eukaryota > Fungi > Basidiomycota > Agaricomycetes > Boletales > Boletaceae > Sutorius > Sutorius australiensis. The sequence continues at coordinate 319,552 of JBBPLR010000006.1, forward strand.
CCAATTCTAATCGCCACCAACGACGACACAGTTCTGCCGGCGTCGTTCAGCTCAGCCCCTCTGAATTCCGCACATCTGCCGACGAGCTGATGTTTGATGTTAAGCGGAGCCAAGCGCTCAACCAGCGAGCGGTCTCTGTTGCTTACAATGGGGAAGACAATGGTCTCCGAGTACGGACCAACGGCATGGCCGACCTTCGCAGCTACGATGACTTGGCAGAAGAAAAAATCAGGCTTATGCAGGATATCAAGCGTCTCGACGAAGACGTTCTCGTGGGACTGGTTCGGGGTTTGAAGATTCCTGTGCCCAGCATGACGAATCCATCTGCCGTAAAAGAAATCCTTTTCCCCGCAAATCTCATCAGCCTCGTCACGAACGAGATGTGGAAGTATGGCCTTATCCCAGAAAGTGAGCGCTTCTTGGCCAACGTCATGGAGGCTATCCAAGCGCATGTTATGGTTGGTCTCTTTTCGCGCTCTTTGAACCATTCTAAATCATCGCTAGTCTTTCAATGGGGAAGATGCCATTGTCCCGGGTATATTCTGGCTTTCTAACGTCCACGAAATGCTTTCCTTCATCTGCGTCGCGGAGAGTGATATGGTGCAGGGCATCGGTCCAGGAGAAGAAAATGCTGTTCGCGAATTCGACTGGAATGACTACGAGCGCCTTGTCACCGTAGTCAAACATGACCTTGGCAGCCTGGAGTACAACCTCTATCACACCTGGATGCAGGAAACCAAGAAACGCCTTTCCAAGATGGTAATCCCTGCATTGATCGAGAGTCAATCTCTACCTGGGTTCACCTCAAGTGACGGAGGTGGACGATTATTCAACCGCATTCTTAACACGAACAGCCAGCCAGCTTACAGCATGGACGATATCCTGAACTTACTGAACAAAGTCTGGAAGAGTCTGAAGAGTTATTATATGGAGGACTCAGTGGTACAACAGGTCCTAACCGAATTGCTCAAGCTGATAGGCGTCACGAGCTTCAATGACCTTCTGATGAGGAGAAACTTCTCCTCTTGGAAGAGAGGTATTCGTGTTTCTTTTTCTTGAAGCAATGTTTAATTCTGTGCTCGTCTCGTAGCTATGCAGATCCAATACAACATCACGCGAATAGAAGAATGGTGCAAGTCGCATGATATGCCAGAGGGCACACTCCACTTGGAGCATTTGATGCAAGCTATCAAGCTGTTGCAGCTGAAAAAAGTAGGTAAAGCTGACCTATTCCCTGATCAAAATCCCTGACCTGGCGCGATAGGCGACACCTGCCGATATTGAGATTATTTATGACGTCTGCTGGATGCTCAGTCCGATGCAAATACAAAGAATGTGCACGAACTACTATGTCGCAGAGTATGAGGTGCGTTCCCTGGTACCTACTGAGTGGTTGGTGTGTTTATGCCCCACTCTTTCCAGAATCCTATCTCTCCTGAAATTCTCCGCGTTGTTGCCTCTCGAGTGCAAGCGAATGACCGTAATGATCATCTCCTTCTCTCACCCGAAACGGAGGAAGTCGGACCATATGAGCCTCCATATCCTCGTGAAGTATCCGGCCTTGAGACGTATGTTCCAGCATACCTCAACGTACCTCATCTCCGTCGGTTGGCCGCCCTTGTTGCATAATGCCTTTCTACCTTGGTTGTCCCCAAGGTTCTTTCTAGCCAACAACCAGACAATGACTTCGCATTTGCCATCCGTTTACACTATGTACTTTCTTCGGATATTCTTCACGTAATATCAATACGGGGTCTCTGGAAGACATAATGTTGCCTTGTGATAAGATGGGAGCGACTAGTCAGGGGTGTAATAGATCTTGAGCCAGGGTATGGTTATCCGACTCAGAGTCAGTCAGCACAACCGTGGACCCGTCTTCGAGTTGCTCTGACAACTCCAAATGATTTTGCAATACACGACGTCCAGCCTCTGTGGACAACTGCTCCAAACGCAATATCTGGTCCAAATGAATGACTGAGCCGCCCTGAGAGAGCAAAACGTACGGAAGCTGTATGGGACATGTTGAAGTGCCGAACAACCAGATCGAGTGCCCTACCCGCGGTCGTCGTCTATGATGGTACATTAGAGAACGAAAACCTTGTGTGAACCTACATCACCTTTCGGAACCATAGAGATACCTCTTTAAAGTCTTTGGCTGATCGGCCAACGGTCTCGAGACGCACAATTACATGAAGACGTTGGTCAACAAGTACTGTGGAACCTCTGTCCTTGGGATCTCCAGGCACTGCTGTGTGGCGCAATTTCATTATATTAACCTTTTGAACCTGCGCTAGTTTTCGAGAGTCGGAAGGAAGATCCCTCCGCCGACGGGATGGCACCACGGGGACATGGGATGTCGGTGCGCTACTTTCCGGAAACTTTTGGGCAAGAATAGTACGGGCAGCTTCATGTTTCACCTCATGTTTCCCGGTAGTAAGGCCAGTGCACGAGTGAAACTGCGTGTGACGATGACTGAGTCACGTAAGATGTTTGAGAGACTCGACGCAGTACTCGCGAACGCACTCGACGCAGAAAGTAAGCTCACAGCCAGGACAACCCCTAGGCTCGTGGGATCCTCTCTCTTGAGCAGCATTCATCGCCTCTGTCACAAGGGAGGGCTTGTTACATCCATAAAAGGCGCACTTGGAGTGTGTCCGAACGGAGGATGGTGAGCCGAATGACTCGGATGGCTGCCGTTGCGCAGCAGAACAGTCATGGAGCTCTGGCGAGATATGAAGATTGCAAAACCACTCCGAACAACAGCATTGAATGGGTAGAAAATCGAGGACATTGCAAGACCGCAATGCGCAATGCTTTCCAACGGGATCCAAATCCATGAGGTTGGTGAGAACCGCGATCGAGCGCGTTACGTAAACCATTTTCGCAAATGTTCACCTTGAAGAGATCAAGGCACATCTTTGCATCCATCTACACTCAATAATTGGGTCGTTGCAAAAGCACACATTTTTTGACGTTGGTGCTCAAAGAGAAAATACATATGATGATATGTCGTGACGTGCGGCGGAACAGATATCAATCTCAACGATAATCCACACTTTTTGACATGGGGGTGAGTAGCGAGAGTGATGTGGATCGCGATGGGCTGGTAATGCGAGTGTGAGACGAGGCAGCCAAGGCATCTAGTTCTTCCGACGGAAAGAAGAACCTGGATGAGGTCGATATCAGCAGAGCGAATACGAGAATGATCACGAATGACTGACCCTCAGTCAGTCGTGCCTTTCCACCAGTCGGTTGACACAGCACGCTCGCACACGAGCCACACTGAACCACTGTTTGTGCGTGCGAGAAAACGGTTGTAATCGCAAAGCAGCCTACAGATCGGCTAGTGGGTGAGTATGGTGTTCCAGCCGACGACAAGAGAAGTGACAGACCTGGGCACTTCACATCCATGAAATACGAGTTGGGTGATTGAACGAGACGCTTGAGCTTGTGCCTTCTCCTTTCTTGTTCGGCAGAAGGGTTCAATAGGTCAACTGCGAGAGGCTGGGGAACGATGTTAGAAACGGCGTGGAAGTGTACTTCGAGCCTACCATAGTTGCGGATGGTAGCCTTCTTGATGATGGTGATTGTGTACGATGAGCTTTGCGAGAAGGTTAAGGTTAGTCAGAATTTTATTCTCCGAACGGCATTCTCCGTGCTGTGTCATTCATGGATGCCAATGCTAATTATAGCAGTCACAACAGTCGCAGCCGTTGCTGCACACAACGTCGACGGTCATGAACATCATCGTACGTCCGGTCTCGATGTGTCTAAACGTTTTAAACTCTCACAGGAAACCCTCTTTGGTAGGACCGTCACTCCCGCAGAGAGGCTACGCCAACACCAGCGAGCGCTCACAAAGGCTCAGCGCGAGCTCGACCGGGAACGCTCAAAGCTTGAGCAGAGCGAGAAGAAACTCGTCATGGATATAAAGAAAAGTGCCAAGGCTGGTCAGATGGTGTGTGACCTTCAGCATCCCAGGCAATCTTCGTCAATTGTCTCAGTAGAATGCATGTAAAGTCATGGCCAAGGATCTCGTCCGCACCCGAAGATATACTCAGAAGTTCTATCAGATGAAGACACAGCTGCAGGCAGTCGGCCTGAGGATACAGGCCCTTCGCAGTAATCAACAAATGGCAGAGGCTATGCGTGGAGCGACGAGAGTATGTTTCATCATTCCCCTGAATGTTTCCCAACACCCTTAACCATTGCTGTTTCGGAAGGCTATGGCCTCCATGAATCGTGGTCTCAATCTACCGGCTATCCAGAAGATTATGAACGATTTTGAAAAGGAAAGCTCAATGATGGATATGAAGGAAGAGATGATGTCGGATGCTGTCGACGACGTAATGGACGACGAGGCCGAAGACGAGGAAGAGGAAGGTGACAAGATCTTGAGGCAGGTCCTCGACGAAATTGGTGTCGACCTTTCTCAGCAAGTATGTCATGCCAGCCAGTCTAGATGGACCATTCTAACGTGATGGAATATAGCTTACTGAGGCACCCACTGGACTTGGTGCCATATCTTCACCCCTCACTGAGAGCCGTAGACCAGTGGCAATCGGAGAGGCAAGCGGACCATCTCATGGAGAAGATCGACCAGGTGGTGATGTGGTCGCTGCCGACGAAGACTCTCTTCAAGCTCGTTTGGATGCTCTGCGCCGTGGATGATTGCAACGTTCAATTCCTACCCATTACGGAACGGGATTGTATATATGTACTGAGGCTCGAGGATCTCTTGTCGTGATGTGCACATAACCTGTCTTGGAGTTGAGTGGAATTGCCATCAATACATTGTCTTTGGCATCCGGAAGTTACGAACGCTCGAAGAACATATTTTGAAGCCGTCTGCGTCAGTCCTCAATCACTGGTCTCCACAGGGTAATTGGCCGATTCACATCGGCTGGTCGTACGACAGTTCCTGGTACGTGCCTAGTGCTATTGTATTGGCCCGAACAGTTGTAACCAGAAGTAAATCATGTGTGTCTGGAACCGCCCCGGCAATGTAACCCATACGCTTGGGTACAGCAATTAGCCAGCCGTCAAGCTTTCAGACTGACAATGTCCTTGGCTTCTTGCATACTCAACATCCAAGAAATGCCCGATCCACTGTAGAATGACTCGACGTCCTCGTCCTGATCAAACATGGGGATCAACGGTGCCGATCGTAGGACTAGTAACTTACACTGTCAAGGTTCAACAACGAGGAGACTTGTTGGAGACGGACAAATTTCTCTCGAATATCGCCGAATACCGTTTGGGAGGACAGGTATGCTATTATGGAACGGAGGTCACGGTCAAAGCGTATTGCGCCCAACTAATGAAGGCATCAGCAGAGACCAGGACTTGAGATATTTTGGACGTGCTTCCGAGTAATGGAGGGTCAAAATGTATTTTTCCCATGGTCGGAGAATAACATCAAGAGCAAGGCCAAACAAGATGCGGTAGTTGTTTTCCGTACACGCATCCTGTTCTTCTACGTAAGCTCCAGTCTGAGGAAATTTGTAAAACTGACTTTATACCCATCTGTTAACCCTTCCCACACCTTCACGAAGCGTTTCCTCACAATGTCTTGGTACTCTGCGGCTGCATACCCGTCTTCGTTCAGGACATAAGAAACGTCTTTGTAGACGTCAGGTATCAAAGTTCGTAGCCTTGGTCGCATCACTTGATTAAACAATTGGTCTATACCAGCCTGGAGGGATTATTAGACTGTGCCACAAGGTGATGCAACAGGTTACTTTTAAGGTTGTTTTGAATTTATTGGTAGAAGTAAGCATGCTTGTTATAAAAGCTTTTACTCGTGCCTGTTCAGTACCGAGGAATAACTGTGTGATGGCAGGCTGCGAAAGTAGGTCCTTGGTAAGCCTTTCCATATGCGAGGAGGATATATCGAGGTCGTTCAGGAGCACCTTTCAGAAATGAATTAGTGACATGATCCAGCCCGAGAAGGCAAACAAACACACGAGAAACGATGTTCGAGCTTCTTTTTCAGTCTTCTCGGTTCGCACACCCGTACCGACACGGTAAACATCATCTAGTTTCTTCTTGGTGCCGCCAGCAAGGTCGTGATCCAGCACGTCTTTGAGAAGTTCAGTAGTCCGCTCCAAGATTCCGAGAGACCCCGTTGACAATAGACGTGTATATGCGGTTTTGAGGATATAGAAAACGTCATCTGGCATGGTAGTGGTCGCTGGAGTTTGTGAGAAATCAGGGCTAGCGAAGTGCTGAGCCTATGGTCATTCGGCTAAGGGATAGTTCTGAACATGGCGGCTTAGAGACAGACCTTGTCGATGATCGTGCGGATGTACCAGATCTCCATAGGGATATAATAGGAACTCAGTAGATCCTCAAATTCTTTTTGGGAGGACGTCGAGTCTAACAGCGCGACAGGTTCAACAGGCGGGGGAGCATGAATATTGGAGCTGGAAGGTCTAGGGAATGGTGGGTTCCGGTCATTAGAGTCAACTTCTCCATCTATAATCACCTCTTCTTCCTAGGTTGTCATTGTCAAGTGATGCGATGGACGAGGGTCAGATGTGGATACACGCCTGTAACTGTTCAACGAGGAACTTTCGAAACAAGTTCCATCGACCACTCATTCCGGCGATCTCGGAGAGGGTCTTGTCAATCTCACGTGGATCAACCTCGTCCATTTCCGAAGCAGTCAGAAACTGCTTTCGAGGAGCAGATACGTGTAGCGTTGAATTCAAAATATCTGATAACTGAAGCAAGATGAACTCGTTCAAATAACACAAATAAGAAAAAATGTTCACCTTTCTCTTGATTAGTCGATCCTCCTTCCAGGCCTCAAGTGTGCTTCGCACCACTCGATCGCACTCCTCTAATAACCTCTTAATGACACTTCTCATGTTTCCTGCGCCATAATATTTCTCCACGACAGGTTGGTGCTGGTCAATGATCATGGCTACACCTTCGAAAAGTGCAGTTAGGACGGTGACGTAGTATAATGAGGAAGAGGCTGTCGACGCTTGCACTCAGCGCCTTGCAAACAGATAACATACACTCCTACTTTTGGCAGAAGTAGGTGCCCTCACCCGCACCAAATCGACGACAAACGCCGCATATGCCTCAAGGCCCTCTGCTTCCCAACCGATCGCAGGGAATAGTTTGAAATAGCGGCTTGTCGCTGCTGCATCACGAGATTGCGATGCTTGTGCAAACTGGCGGAGGAATATTGATAGGAGTTGTTCCCTGGCAGCTTGAAGTGTTTGTGCAGGAGGGAGATGATTCTCTGCAGTCGGCTGGATAGAATTTAAGCCCTGCATACGTGCAGATATGAGAAAGGATGTACCACAGAGATTTCCGCAAAGGGGCCAGAAATAACTTCGAACGGTAGTGACATAGCACGGGCACAATGTCTAGTCGCTGATTCCCAGTCCTGACGTTCAATGCAAGACTGTAATTGGGACAGGGAGGACTTCAAAAGGGTAAATCATGGAAGTTATTCGTACCATATATGCATTGAATCACCTTGAGCTCCATAACCTGTCCTACTTGTTCTGCTGCCTGTGAAACACGACTCATCTCCTGGTCAAGAGTCCTCACCCGCCCACCAACGCGGTCCGCTGTTTTCGCGGTGCAAGAAACCTTCTCCGTAAGCCGTGAAGACTCGAGACAAAGGCCATCCAGTTGAGGAGCAAGATCTTCCAGCAGACGGAGCGAATCTACTATGGATTCACGGTCGGAGAGTAACGCAGCTAGAGAATTGGAGAGGGCTGCCTCTTCGGACTGGTACCAGGACAGACACGACAAGATATCGTTCAAGTTGGTGAGTTTCCTTGGGTCTTTTTGAACGCAACGCGACGTCTCGGCTTGCGAATGATCTATCGTGCCATTAGATGTATTCGTAGCCATGGGTGGTTGTACTGTATTGACAATGAAGTCGCAGGAATGTTAGTATTAGTTGTCGGGAGATTTGCCTTTGGTGTACTAAAGTCGCTAGTGTGAGGACCAAATATGCATGCCGCTACGTATTACATTATGTGCAGTCTACAAACCACTCCAGATGAAAGGTGCCGTGCAGCAGTAGCTCTCCACTGTTGAACCCGATAGACAAGTGAGCGAATCAACCTTGAGCTTTTCTACGAGCTCGGCATTTGATGCATCCAGGAATGCTCTCAACATGATGGCATCTAGACCCTGTACGACTGTGGGATCTTCCTTTGCAGGGGTAGATGCACGCTTGGACCGGCAAAACGTCGATGATATTCTGGGGAGACTTGTGTCAACCATTTCTCGTCTGTATAATCATAACAGCTCGATTAGGGCAACCCGTGGCTCTTACTGGCACTTACTGTTATCCAATAACACGGCCCTCCGGGCAAACCTGGACCCATTGGAGAAGAATTTATATTTGACAGACGTGTGTGCACCGTGTGGATAAGGATTATGGTACAGCATGTACATGATAATCAAAGTATTCCTTCTGAAGAGGGTGAAGGCAAGCATTGACGCTACACCTACCCGAGCTGGTATGGTCATGAAACCATCCTACCATGATGAAGACGCTACGACGAGGCCAAAAAGGCCGCAGTATGCGCCAGAATACCAACGCAAATGGTCAGGATGAATGGAGGAGGAAGACCCACCTTAAGGAGGTGAAGTTGAGTTAGACAGGCCAGGCGACGAAACAGTTGCACCACAGTACACATAGTATCCAGCAACGTCCAGAAGGTGGCAGGAAGCGGCGCAACACGAGGAAAACGCGTCGTATCGATTTGCAGGTCGAGAAGACTATCTAGGCGAGAAGGTCGAATCAGATGACATTGAGGGCAAAGCGCAACGCCAAAACAATGCGCACAGCATCGGGTCGACCACGAGACACCATAGGAACCATACGGACCAGCGTGGCAGGGATACGGATGCGTTGTATCGGGATAGAGGCCCAGGAGGTCCAGTAGGCGAGTTGGACGATCCGGGAGGCACCAAGACCGAAACACGACGTGAAAACCATACGAACCACGTCAATGCGAATGGAAGGCGAGGCGGAAATGACTGCACAATGAGCGGCACACGCAGCGAGTCGGAACGACTCGACAGAGTTGCTAGCTGTACACGACGAGTCAGCACATACCTGGGCCATCCCAACCACTCCCTAGACACCAGAGAAGGCCTATCAAGGCCACAAATCCACCGCGCCGATGAGGAAAATTCAAACCTCGAGCTGGATAAATCAATCAAGCCAAGATGCTGAACATATCAGCTATGGCAATGCCGTTTCGGGCGATCCAGAGCCATCAGAAGTGTCGAGGACAGGGGAATGGACAACGTCACGAGCGGCGTGCACAACGTCTCGAAACAAGACGATACGAGACTGCTAATTGGAGAAGCAGCGAGTCAGCGCGATTGACGAAAGCGCACAACGGACGACGTACTCGAGCGGTCGACACCACCTCCAAGGTCATCACGCTGCCGAGGAAAATTGTAAACACGACCTAGAAGATTCAGTCAGTCAAGAAGATAATGTACATACCGATCGATCGGCTACATCGAGGCCAAACCAGGCACGACCTGCACATTGGTAGCATCGTTGCAAGTGCTGCTCGTGTCGTTGTCCATTCCTCCTCGCCTCCCGCTCGTATGGATACAGTTCGCATGATTTTCGCACCGCAGATCGGTCTCGAGGCCTCCCAGAAAGGTCATCTCGCCTCCTCAACCTCCTCAGTCTTTCTCTCGACACACCGCGTCCATATCGACATCGTGTTGGTCCATCTTGTTTCCATGGCGTCTCGTGTTCGACAGTCTCACCCAAGTGAGCATCGCAACCTGTAACTCCACGCGGCGAGTCCATATGGCCCTTGCAATGGTTCGTATCATCTGTGGGTTGTCCCTGGACGTTGTGGAGACCATCTGGTGTGACCTTTTCGTTGCCCGGCTCATTTGGGTTGTCTCAACCTCTTCGAGGTGAGATGTCCACCCGGCAGAAGGTCTGCAGCAAGATATATATATAAATGCAAAACCACCGCACACCCTGTTGCGACAATCGATTACAACGCAAACGACAACGAAAGACAGCAAAGTAATAAGTCCCTTGGGTCACACGCCCCTCACGGAGAAAGCCGAACCCGCCATTTTCCCACGAGTTTCTGAGATTACGGGTCCAGGAATACATGATGATCATGTTCCTTGGATCACTGGGCCATTGATTCCACAGATCGATGTTTTCATTCGAATTAATAGACGCGTGTTCATTGAATGGGATCTAGTAGAAGAGTGGCCAGACTGATCAAAGTCTAGAACCTGCCAGAATGCCATGAACCCAAGACTTTGTCATGGCTATGCGGTACAGACACCATCGATATCCCTTCATATACGCCTTCAACAATTCCTCAAATCCTCTGAATGTCCGAAGGAATATCTCACACATTGACCAATGAGGCTGTCCCGCGAACGGAGGCAACGATCACCATCCGTGTAATCAAGTCTTTCGAATACCGGACGTCGCGCAGCCTCGTCCTCCACAAACTCAACCTCGAAACGACGACGGTCGGTGGTTTGAAAGAGATAGTTCGCGAAGGTATATCGATTTCAAGTAGTCCCAACCGACCTCACTTTCAACTCAGTCATCCAGACCGGAACTCCATGGCGGCCCTACCGTGGCGCTGTCCTAGGTCCCCATCCTACTCGGTCATATAATTCCCTCGTTGTTTAATGTCGAGGTAGATACTCTTAAGCTCTATGCAAAGGCTCATGGTGCCAAGGCAAGAAAGTTGCTCTATCTTGAAAACTACGCGCTCATACGCATGGGCTTGTTTCTTCGCAGACCACGAACTTGATCATCAATTTGGACCATGATGAATGGATCTTGGACGATGACAGCAAGACGTTGGCAGGCGTTGGTTTCGGTGAGCGTAGAGTTTAATCTATTTGTTCTGTCGTTCACAATCAGTCTAGAGAACGAAACCGAAATCAGTTTCTTTTGCCGCAAGGCTTACGAAGACTTCAAACTTAACCCAGAAGTAATGTCCTCGTTTACACCCAGCACTACACCCTCTGATCACTGATCACTGCCAGGTTCGCTGGGATACAACCTCATAACAGCATCTCACTCTTAATGCATATTAATTACGATGGATGTAGCAGAGGATGTGTATGAATCCATGCGGCAACTATTAATCACCATACTAGTGGCAACAAATATCAAGTGGCAAACGTCCATTAACCAGCAGGAAATTACTGATTGGCACATTGTACCCGGGGTTCGCCCTCATGATCCTCATCCATTGCATCGTCCGCCATGGCGCTAGCTCTCGACCGTGCATCGGGTTCCTCGAGATCCACTTCTTCTATGTGGACGCTCTTGGGGAAATTCTGCACCGGAATGCGAGGGGGGAGCGCCTGCTCAAGTGCAAGCACTTTGGAGGGATCGACAGTATCGGGAAATTTAACAGCGAACTTGACATAGAGATCACCGGGTTCATGATGCCGTTGAGATGGCATGCCTTGTGACCGGATAACCTTGACAGATTCTATTAAAGTTAGGATAAAAGGAGGGGCGATACAACACTAAAATGCCCGCGTACCATTTTTAACAACTTCCCCCGGTAAAAATCGAATAAGTAGTGCTCGATCGTCCAGATGTTTGATCGCGACCTCACCACCGGCGAGTGCGGTGAGGAGGTCGATCTCTAGGTCGGTTATGAGGTTGTTTTCCTGGCGCTTGAACTTGTCGTGGGGTTTCTCCTCTATAACGATAACGACATCTCCAGACTGAGCGTTTGGCGATTGATCGCTTTCGCCTGCGAAGGTTATTGTTTGACCACCCTTCATACCCTTGTCTATGTGAACCTCTAGAATCTTCTTCTCCGGCAAGACCTTCTTGCCCTTGCAGTTTGAGCAACGATCTTTGGGATTGATAAACTCTCCCGATCCATTACACTCGTCGCATCCAGACTGTATTTGTTGGATCATGGGACCCATTTGGCGGAGGGTGACCTTGATACCCCGACCATTACATGATCCACATGTGCGGACGGCACCCTCTTTGCCACCTTTTCCGTTACACTTTGAACAAAGTGCGTTTCGCGTGAGCGCAAGCTTCGTGGTCTTGCCCTTGTAGAGGTCCTCGAGCGACACCTGGACCCGGTGTACAAGGTCTTTGGTCTTGCGAAGGCCCTGGGAACGGCCGCCACCTCCGCCAAAGAAACCTCCGCCACCAAAGAGCTGGCTGAAGAGATCCTAGAACACGAGTGTGGATCGGGTCAGTGAGTGGATCGGGGGAGGAATGTGACTAACCTGTGGATCCATCCCACCCATTCCACCCTGTTCCGAGAGACCAGCTTCTCCGCGAGCATCATAAATACTTCGTTTCTCGGGATCTGCCAGCACCTCGTACCTAGTATGCACACACGTCAGCAAAGGGAGAACGGAAGCAAACATGGACGTACGCGTGTGTCACTTCCTTGAATAACTCGGGATCACCGCCTTTGTCTGGGTGGAGTCGTAACGCTCTGAGGAACGATGAAGACAAGGAAGGAAATAATGAAGAAAGGGCAATCACTTCTTTCTGTAGGCCTTTTTGAGGTCACTCTCGGAGGCATCGGGGGTTACCTCGAGCAGATCGTAATATTTTCTGGAAAGGAAGTGAGTCGGTTGCAGAGAAATGGTCAAAAGAAGCGACTGACGTTTCTCTGACCATGGTGGGAGATGAAAGTGAGCGGAATAAGGGAGGTAACGAACGGGACGGGGCTCTTTAGCCTCCTTGCACGCAATGCTGTACCAGAAAGCCGTGGAATGTCCTGGAAGTTTCTTGCTATCCAGATTTGGAAGCCAGCCGAGTTACGCTACACTCTCGTAGACTTCTACTACTAATAATTTGGTGCTTTCCTACGATTCTCCGCTAACGTCTGGATAAACATCAAATCGCCGTTGTGTGGTCACGGGTATTCCTGCTCTTGCGGAGTGGAACACTTGGGGATCTTTGGAAAGATAGTCATGCTGAGAGTCTGCGGCATCGAACCTCGAAGCAGCTCACCAATGTTAAAGTGCAGGATATCTTCGCCCTCCTGGGCTTCACCGAGTACTTTCCCGCTAATTCACGTCAGCACTCGTAAGCCACTCGCAGCGGAGCACTCACAATGGATCGACTAGCATCGTGTGGCCGTACTGTCACGCACGGTCGTTAGTTGACACCACAATCACGAAATATACCCACCGCCTGATAGGCTGCCTTCGGGTCTCGTGCAGGGCTACACATCGAAAAGAAGACCTGGTTGTCCACGGCACTGCATATAACCATGCGTCAGTTCCATTATATCAGGTCTCAACAGCTGCCTACCGAGCCCGCTGGAGCAGTTCCCAATGGAGGGGTCCCGTTGTCGTGTTGAATGCCCCAGGATAGATGAGTACATGGCAACCTGTCAGACAGGATTGAGCGTGCTGTCCGCTGTTTGTTACCCATGTATCACCCCTGACCCTTTCGTGCAGCAATCATGGCAAGTTCCGGAAAGCGCACATCGTAACATATCCCGAGGCCAATGCGCGCAAAACCTGTCATCAATCGTGATAACCATCCGACTCGTGGTAATGGACCCTACCCGTGTCGAAGAACGTCGTCGAGGAACCACCCGTCAACGTCTCGCTCTCCTACACAATTAAATGGAGGTTGATCGCCTAAAAATATGCACGTACCTTGAACGCGATCCTTCCAGGAATGTCGATGTCAAACAGATGAACTTTGCGATGCGCCGCTACAAGTTTGCCTGGCGAAACTGTGAGCGACAAGGACAAAAGCATGCAGCTATTCATGCCTTGTGGTGAAAATACGATGCAAGTGTTGTAGACCTTTCCGTCGACGGCGTCCCTTTCGGGTATCGAGCCTGGTTCGTCGTTGAATCAACTGGGCAAATCGTACCGAGCGCGTAGCGCACCTCCAATGAGCCAGATCTGGTTTTCTGACGCTACCTCTGAGAGTAATCTGACGCTCTGGCTCTGAGTCTTCGTGGTGTCGTATTCTTTCCCGGGCGTGTAGTCGATGGTCTCGGCGTAGACAGGGAAGTGCACATGGCCATATGGTGAGTTAAAACATTCCTAGGGTCGATCTTGTTACCGAGGCGGGGTAGAATAGAAGGAAGCGCCTTACAGGCAGCACGACCAGGTCTGGCTTCCCGCCGGGGCTCTTTGCTGCGCGATCAATCATGTCTTTGGCATGTTGCAGGTTCGCTTGTTTGATGTCCGTCGCGGTAGGCGTTGCTGAGAGAAGAGAGGGACTGCCAAGCTGGACGAGTGCCAGTCTGAACGGCTTGAACTCGGGTGGAGAAGAGACCATCGTTCGATAATAAACACGAGTCGAATACGGTAATCTCGCAGTACGGCAAAGCAAAGAGAGCATGGGAGAGTGACTTGAGAACATGTCGCTTCTTCTCGTCTACAATCCCGTCTCTGGCGACTCCACGGCTGAGCAATTCTTCCATGCTCACATCATTCCCCGTCTTTACACGGCGAACCGAATCCCTGCTGAGATCGTCCGCACCAGCGCTGCCGGTGATGCGGGGACGCAGGTCTCCAGTTTCCTCGGTAGACACGAGGGGGATATCACGATCGTCCTAGGATCTGGGGACGGGACCCTTCACGAGATAATAAATCACGTCCTTGCAACCGACGTGGTATCGGTATCCCAACAGTCCATCCGCATCGTACTCGTTCCATGCGGCACAGCGAATGCGTTGTATGCATCCCTCTTCAGACCGCCTCCGTCACAAGAGACGGTCGCCTATAAATTGCGATCTTTGGAGGCCTTCCTTGGTAGCTCGGAACCGAGACCGCTCACTCTGTCCCTTACCTCGCTTCTTGGTCCTCTTGACGGCCAGACCAATCCCAATCCCATAGCATCGATCGTCGTCACATCGACAGCGTTACACGCAGCCATCCTCAGGGATTCGGAGAAGCTGCGCAAGGAAGTTCCTGGCATCGATCGGTTTAAGATCGCAGCATGGCAAAACATCACAAAGTGGCAGGTCAGTCGAGTCAAACTCTTACCTGTCCCAGCGTCTGGTGTCGTCCACGTCTATGATCCACAAAAGGGTGATTTTATTCCACTTGGCGTTCCTGCCTTGGACGTGGATGGCCCGTTCGCCTACTTCTTATCCACCGTAAATGTAGATCGACTGGAACCCGAGTTTCGCATCAATCCTACGATATCAAGCAATCCCCCGACGGATGCATCGATGGATATAGTCATGATCCGCCCCAAGCGTGATCCGACCTTTATCCAGGATACCCTTCAAGCGAGGAAAGTATTCGCAGAGAAGATCGTTGCAGTCCTCAACACAGCGTATCAAGATGGGAAGCATATAAACTTGCGTTATTCGGAAAACGGGGACACAATAGATAGCGGTGACGGTAACACGATCGTTGAATGCTTCAGGTGTGGAGGATGGGAATGGATCCCTGTTTGTCGATTCCGTCTTTGTATTCTCAGTGTCACTGACACTTCTCTCAAGGACGAAACGGATGAGGATGCGCATTTGTTGTGCGCAGATGGTACTCTCTTCGAAATAGAGAAAGGAGGCAGAGCCACTTGTAGGGTGGCACCACACACCCTGAGGAATTTCCACGTTCACATTTGAAGCTGCTACACTGTACCATGGTGTGAAAGCCGCTGGTATCTGAATCACGGGATATATTGGGTTAATGCAAGACTTTCAAAACAGCCTCGCTAGCTTCCTTATGGCACTGCTCGATGGATTGGTTGCTATTAATCTACAATTGACGATCAGGATGCGCTCCGCGATAGGTTTGGATTTGTACCTTGATGACTTGGCCTTTACTTTCGTAGTACTCGATGACAGGTTGGACAAGCTCCTTGTGGGTCTCTGGATGGACTCTCAATCCATCTTGGCAAGTCGAAAGGAAATAAAACCTTACGGAAGCGTTTCCTGAGAGTTTCAATATTGTCGTCTTCACGCCCGCTGGTTTTTCCCCGTTCTAAGATACGGCGTATCATGACATCTTCGTCCGCCTCAAAGACCAAGACCTGGGATGGCAAACAAACCTTTCGACATCGAATCAGCACTCGTCGAAACACGATAAGATCGTGCATGACATACAGTACTATCGAACGTCAAAGCTTGATCCATTTTACGGGGGAAACCGTCAATGAGGAAACGACCTTTGCCCTCTGCCCACCCGGAACCCAATCGTGTCTGCAACTCTGTAGACATTGCAATCTGCAAAAGCCTGATGGTGACCTCCTGCGGAACGATTTTTGCTTCACGGATGCAAGTACGGATCAAGTTCCCGTACTCAGAACCCTCTCGGCTCTGTTCTGCACGCAAGAGGTCGCCAGCTAGCAGCCAGCCATATCGATCAGCGTGAGCACGACCCGGATGCGAGAGGCTTACCTGATAAATGCGAAAAATTGAAGTCCTCTACGAGTCTGGCACACTGAGTTCCCTTGCCTTTGTGGATGTTAGATCATGGGGTTTTCTAGTATTGCAAGAACTCGCCTGCACCGGGCCCTCCAAGCACATATATCACGGTGACTTTACCCGAGTCGAACGCTGGTCGCGCAGCACCGTCCAAGGTTGACGCCATTAAGCACTGATATCAGCTGCGATCGTGTTGCCGGGGTGGAACAAGTGGATGAGCGTGCTGCAGGGGTTGTTTCGATGCTGGATATGTTGCGTTTCTGTGTTTCACGACAAGGTAGAACGTCCCGGCAGATGCGAGGAACAATCCAAGGAAGAGAAACGGATTAGGACCTTTGTGGGCAGGTGTCGGAGGAGGCAGCATGGCAAGGCACAGCTTTCTCGTTTGGGCCGAATTCACGTTCAGGTTTTCGATCGATTCTCGACAAATCAAAGCCACCCCCACAAATCAAGAGTTACTCAGATTCTAGCATCATGGACGAAGGTGTCATCAGAATAGATCATGGTTCGAACGTGTATGCGGTACGGTCATGCTACCACGAGGACGGGCAAGACCTATTGGCCTTTGGGGGTGAGCATTCTGTCGAAGTCTACCAGATAGTCAGCGAAATTACATTTCTTCCACTTCCTCCATTGCTAAATAATTATATCTTAGAGTGCAACTTCCGCCAGGAGGTTGGCTTCGTTTCACATTGGTACCAGAGTGACCGCGCTGGCCTGGTCTCCTCGCACGCTTTCACCTAGCAGTGGGGATGGTTGGTTCATCGAGTTCGTCCCTACAGTTGCATCTAGAGTGCAATTACAATATGGTGTCTAATTGACAGGATTGCGGCAGCTGGGATAGACTTTGGTCTCCACCTGTTGACAAAGTCCGCTTCAGCCGGGGAGTACATATTTCCTTTTGGTGGTGGCCTGAGCGGACACCATGGTAAAGTGAATGATATGTGTTTTTGTGGCGGCCATGACCAAGACAGGGCACGCTACGTCGCCTCCGCGTCCGGTAAGCTATTTTTGCGTTCAGGAGTTGGCTTACTGATCGGTCCTAGATGATAAAATGCTCATGGTGTGGGATCTTCAACCAAAGCTCAATATCTCTTCCGTGGCTCCTTCTCCAGAAATGTTCGGTCACAACGCTTCCTCTCCACCTAATCCCCGACCTCAGCCTACCGCCTACGTTATCGCTTTTCCACACCCTTTAATAACCGTCAATTCACATCCCGGGAGTAGCAAGGAATTTCTCGTCTCCGATTGCCACGGTTCCATCTTCCTTACGGATTGGCGAACTGACCCCGCTCTAACCGAACAAGGAAGTTGGAGACATTCTACATTGGTTGAGCTTGTCGAACCACATGTCCTAAGAGACTCCCTTCTTGGCAAATCGTCTCAGAACATGGGTTTTGCTGCATGGCGTCGGGATAATGCTAACATGTATGTGCATTGCTTTCGGAAACCACGCTTGTAACGAAATATTGTACCTACAGTGTGGGGGCAAGCTATGGGTCCCGTTTCGCCATTTGGGATATGTCGAAACTACGGGGCGGCAAGCCTATACACACGGGAATTAGTTTTCAGGACGGCGGTCATATTTTCCGGTATGTCTCCTCCATTTATACAAAATCACAAGATGTTTATCGTTATTAACAGTTGGTGTCCGACAAACCCCGATTATTTCGCAATTGCCGCCGACTCCGTCAAAAAGGGGGCAGTTCTGCATGTCCATAATATTGGATATGTACACGCGCAACCTAGCATCATAAACGTAGCTCCCCGCCCACACCACATTCGAGACTTCGACTTCATAGCCCTGCGTGGCCAACCACTGTTGGCTATCGCTTTTGGACAACAGGTTGTTGCATTTTCCATTGGTGACGAGTAATAGAACATGGTGTATACCGAATACAAAACTTGTGCCGACGCTAGCTGCTCATAACATGGAAATGGCTAAGTAATCGAAATTCTACTGGGGTAAACGAGCGATAGTGCTCATTAGCCCCCAACGAAACTGGCTTGGCTGAGTGGTTGCGTTTGTCCGTAAGGATATTGGGTATAGTGAGTGGTCAAGGCATCACTATACGTGACACTGCGCATGCCATCATTCGCGGACAGCCCTTGATGTTCCTCTCCCCCAAACCCAAGATCGAACAACATATTACGATAGTAGTGGTGATCCGCTGACGTATACCCATCGATCGGTGGACTTGTCGAAGGTGCATAGGCAACGGGTCCGTTCCGCATCGGTAGACCATAGATTATCCCATTTGCATTCGCCGGGTAACCTTCTTGGGGACTCGTGATAGGATAGTTGGCATGATGGGGTATTGGGTTTCGAGCACCCCCGTGTGGAGAGGGTGTTGTCTGTGATGGCGATACCTGCTCTCCTAGAGGTTCGTCAGCGGCAGCAGCGCACAAAATCAAGGGGCGTACTCTGAGGGGGAAGGTCGAGAGGAGTATCGTGATGAGGTCGATCCCTCGTAACGTTCGGGCGTGTACGGTGCCTGTGAATGAGATGCCACAAGAAACGAGCATGATAGGCCGCAAGGGATGCGGTGGGCGAGAAATGGGCAGCCTCGTTGTAGGCTTCGGCGGTTCTTATTATAGTTGCGTGAATTTCGCGAGCTGCACCCTCGGGCAGCTCGGATTGCAAGCCTGGATTCGCATCTGGGCTCCGCAATAACTGAAAAGCAGTGAACCACGATTCCACCAAACTTGGAGGATTGTACCTTCAAAAGGAAGATTGCAGAGTAGGCGGTCATAACAGTTGTAGTTTCTTGGCCGTATCTCTGGGATATAATAGGCATATATATTTGCACGAGAACGTTCATGCGTACCAGCACCCCGAGATCCCGGAAATCCTTCGAGGCGATTTGAAGGACGCTGAGTGCATTCTCGAAGCATGCTGCAAGTGCACGTAGGTGACAATTGGACCGGTTCTCCTAAAACCCTGTCAGGGTCAGACACAATTACTGTCAAAAAGAAAACTTGCTGGAGCAGCATCGGCTTGTACACCAAAACTATTCAAGAAGAGGCTGGAATATAAGCAGAAAAAGTTGAGGAACGAGAAGTGAAATGATTCCCCATTTGCTGCTGAATGGATCAACAAAAAGCAACAGCCAAAAATGCTGTCTCTCACCTCTCCGCATCTCATGCTCCCATTTCGTTGTCCATTGTGATAACTTAGCGTTTGCATTTTTGAGTGCCATATCGATGTTGATCTGGCCACCACCGCCGTCAACCAGACTCCGATTAGTGTGTAGCATATCAGTGGTCTCTGCCTAGATAACGTGCATTAGGGCCTAATAAAGGTAAGTGGAACATACACACCGCAATTCTGCGTAGTTGTATGAACGCGGCGACAATGACATCCTCACACCGCAAAGGAGAACCACCTCGCTCATGCCAGGTATCCGCATGCCTGATAAAGTCGTCCTGCGCACAACTGAGTGAAACGTGAAATGCACTCTGACTCTTACATTACTTACCTCCGGAAGCATCCAATGACGCCCGGTTTGCATGCTGAGGCTCCGGTCGTGAACAAATAATACGAGATAAGTTCTCTCGCGGTTTCGTCGTTCGAGTAATTGAAACTCTGTTTCGTTAACCGGCGGCTTCGTCAGATAACGATTAAGACCAAGCTCTACGGCCATCCGACACGCCTGTCGGTCGTGTCAATAACGGGAGAATTATTCCGAGAACCTCTCGCACTCACATATCCAATGTACATCCACGTACGCTAGGGACATGTTAAAAGGGGCATTTGATTCAGGCCGAGGCAGGTCCACGTACATTATCATCTTGCTCTCTCCAATATGTTAGGCATGCAAAGGCTTGGACGACTTCAACTCGTTTCCATCCCTCAGCGAACGCACGGACTGCTAATTCATGCGCGAGACGGTAACATTCCTTGTACAAACTTGGCTCAAAGAATTTACAACCAGCAGCGATGAGCGTCGTAAACAAAAGGGGACACTTCGAGCGCACATAATTGACCGAGTGCAACTGTGGGTCAAATAGATTGATAAACGGATTGAGGCGTAGAAAGATGGCATCGAAAAGCATCTTGGCTTTGTCTTCTGATATGAGGCCAGCTGTGATCGGGTCTTGTAATCCGGCTGGGAGGGGAGCAGGTCGTACCAGTTGAAGGCTATCCAGATCACCTCGAGTTATCTGAGATGCAACATTGGTATAAGGAGATTTGTGTTCCGGGTTCAGAATGGTTCGGAAGAAGGAATTTTCTCTACGGATGAGTTTCGCGGGAAACTTTTCATCCCCCCGGTCATCTTCGTCGTCACCGTCCGAGGGCCGACTTCCAGAGGCTAAACGCCGTAGGCACACAATTTTGATGTAAGTGGAGCACGTGTAAGGGGATTGAATTGTTACCTGAGGCGCTGTATTGATCCATGGGTCGGATCAAGGTACCAAAATGCGTGTCTGCTTGGGAAGATTGGGAGTCGACAGCGGGAAAAACAGAGGACATAGACGTTTCATTGGCCTGCTTAAGTTTTGCAGTGTTTAGACCTTTCTCCAGACGTCGGAGCATCTTTGATGCCTCTGATAATCTGAGAGAAGGCGTATCAGCAAATAAAAGATACTCCGTTTGGAAAAATTCTATCATACTTTGACCCAGGTTTACGACCACGGCGATGTTTCTCGAAAACGCATCTGGAGCAGCGCAAGATGTAACACCCATCAAGCAGAGTCACATTATTTCCTACATACTCAGCATTGGTTCTCTTACACCTCTGGCATGGTCTTTGGCCATCCTCAGCCCCAACACATTTCATCTAGCTTGCAGTGAACCAGAGAACGTGGGCAGAATACGAATGGCTTACTTTAGCTGCGCGGCATACTGTGCAGGCTCTAGGGTTCCTTACAACGGGCGCTTTGGAACTGTGTGGGATGTTGATATACGAATGAGAGGGCATAATGAGTTCCAAACATACGCAAGTTTCGTGGACTGTATATCTGCAACCTCAGGAGAGGCCTGCATCATGTCTAGTCTGGGTGAGCACGGTTATCAACGTTACGGTGACTCGGCGTCAGTTTATCGACCGGGGAAGGTCGGTTAATTAAGGATTTAGATGAAGATGAGTCAAAGTCAGTCTCAGAGGTGACTAGAACTCCCGATGCGAATGGGGCTGCAGAGAAAAAAATTCCAACACGGATTCCGGAGGGTAAAGTATCAGAGCGAGCTTTGATATCGATGAAGGAGCGAAGGAACGGGGATGAGATGTGGTAGTGGGATTTGTTGCAAATAAAGCCGGGCGGCAAAACGAACATAGGTTGCCGAGCTCGGCAATCACTTGATTGTCCGACTTCAAACCGCTCATTTCCTAATCCAGAGAGGCGATGCTATGGTGGTGCCTTTTGAAATTAAATCTAACAAGGCGTCTACACAAAAATAATAACACGCGTGGGCAACATGCCTAATGGATCACGAAGGCTGTCCTCGTGACGATACACACATGCGCAGCAGCTTTGGGCGCAATCACAGCATCGTTCTAAACTTCGAGAGCCCGAGTGCCGCTCGAATTGCCGGTCCGAAACCTTGGTCGGAGGCACACTATGAGTCGGGGAAATCTCCGGACTCGCGTGAGATCTTGGACGAGGTTCGACATTTGCGTGTTCATGTTCGTTGTTTGCGCGGCCCATCGTGACATTTCCGCCCTTGGTAACTGAGGACCCGCACGAGCTGACTCTTATCAGAACGCCACAGTTTTCTGACCTTCTGTAAACCAGAAACGGGTGGAATCGACCCAAAGTCACAGTCTGGCGCATTTTACATAAAAGGATGGAAGCATGCATTACACAAGCAAGTCCGAAGCGTACGGGTCACTTTTTGCATGCGTCTACGTGTCGTTCATAGGAGAATCAAGGGAAACTCCTACATCATCGCATCGAAGCGAGATATCGCTGCAAAGCGTGTCAAACTTTAAGACAAAAGTCCGAAACGGTTCACTCACCGTTTCAGCATCGACCACCGCAGCTTTGAAACGGGCAACCTCCCTCCAACACTCCAAGGGTGTCGTTAGATTCATTCTAGATGCCTTTAGCCTAAAACACAACCCTATGAAGAGTATTATACGTACTTGTAGCACGATGCAATTGCTTCACCCGTCTCCTTAACAAAAGGGAAGTCACCCAATTGGCGTCGTGTCTGGAACCTATCAACCTTCTCCCGGATTTCCTCCAAGTCACCGAGCAATGCAACGCCGGTCTTCACGCCACCGTGGCCACCGCCGTCTTCGGCCATGCTCATTTCCCGATCTAGATTTTCCTTCTCCAAAGCACGATGAATCTCGAGTTGGACCGTCTCCTCCTCAGCGCGCAGAGCTGTCAGTTCACGCTGTATCCTTTCTCGTATAAGAGAATCCACGGCGTATTGTCGCTCGGGCGTTGTCACCTCAGATGCGAGGCGCATAGAGAGGTTGTTTACAACATCAGGCGAAATCTGGACATGTGAGTAGTCTGCGGGTGGTGAAAGAGACCGGCATACCTCTATCGGTATTTCTGAATGGAATACCTTCGGGCTCGTATCCGGTTGGGATTGGCTTGCACCCATTGAGTAAAAGCAAAACTCGCGGGACGACCAGGGAGTAATGATGTTGTTTGTTTGGCTGTTACACGGCTCCCACGAAATTCCGACGAGTCTGAGTTACTTGACAGTATGTACTGTACGCCGTACATATCAACCTCGCACATGTTTATTGTAATATTTGTGACCATATTCGAGGAGCCTACAGACTGCAAGTCAGGTTCCCGCATTGGAATAGTGTTCAGGATGTGTGTTACCAGTCGGACTCAATTTCCGTGATCACTTTAATCCTGGGTTGGAGCACCTCGGCAAACCGACCGCAATAAGCCACAAATAGACTTACTGAGTTTTTTTGGTCTCCTCCAATTCGTGGAAAATTACCCACCCAGTGCGCGGCTTCCGTGTAAACAGCACAGATGTCGGGTGAACATGTAGGATCTGCAAAAGATATCGATAACTGCCAACAAGCCATTATGCGTCACGTACCCGGTCATTTTGAACCGAGCGATACGTTCCGTCTGCCATCCACCGGGCTGCGTTTCGCCAGTATCCACTTACAAGACACTGTCGCAGCCTTTTCGCATCTCCTTCGCAACTCTGTTTTGGGAGATCAAAGCGCGTCATGTACTTGCTGAGTTGCGATCGAATGGACACTGCTCTAGACATTGCCCGAAAGTTCAGCGCATGAACCTTGCACCAGGACGATGAACGTCCATATCTTGTGAATGCATTGTACGCTGTTACTCATAAGCACGCCTGTAATACAGACAGACCAAATGCACACCATTCAGAAGTGTCAGGTGATCCTTTGCATGCGGTCAACGACATTGGCAAATGAAAAACATGACATAATCACCCCCTCTTCAGCAGTGAATTTCCGCCTTTCGAGTTCAGCGAGAGCACCCGGCGCCCCGTCTGGTATGACAAATACGTCCTACATTCCATATGGTCACCGTGGTAGGTTCGGGGTTAAGTTCCCACACACCTGAACGGAGATCATTGCAGCGATCGTCAAAATTTCTTCTCCACAAGAGAACTCCTTAGAGCTAAACAGCTGGAAGAACAACTTAGATGTGGCCACGCAGGTGGGACTCATTCTTACCAAACGGGCAATGCGAAGTTCGATAGGGCACTCGGCGACTCGCTGACCCATGGAAGTCAGTCGACCATCCTCTCCAATCATTCCGGTTATGGCTAGACCTTCTATTGCACGCAGGATACTTTCAGCGGATGGAGGAGAGATCCATTCAAATTTCATTAGGTCATCAATCCCAAGGGACTTGAGCTGGAGAATGGGTGTGGCCATGTCTGCACGAGTAATCTCTGGGGGAGTGGTCGCTGGAAGAGACGCTAGGCATGATTCAGGATATAGCCTATAGCAGGTGCCGGGTGATGTGCGGCCAGCACGACCAGCCCTCTGCGTGGCCGATGCCAGGGAAACAGAGACGGTAGACAGCAAAGAGAGGGAGGAGGATGGGTTGTAAGACCGTATCTAAAACTGCGTTGACCCTGTTTTACTTATCCTCGACAGACAGAACATACCTTAACAAACCCACAATCCACTACAAATTTCATCCCATCAATCGTAACACTTGCCTAGTGGAACGTGTGAAAATTTGCCTTTCGAGGTGTCAGAAATGAGCACACTTCAGCAATATTAGTTGCAGCAACGACTTTGCGAGAATTTGGGTGGACGCGGCCAAAAACTCTAAGTTGCTCTTCCATACTCAATCCTGAGTGCAACGCCAGCGGAATAATCTGTGGGGCACCTGGAGGCAAACTAGGTGTAAAGGACAGTCGGTCCAAGTACATCTGATCAGATTGGCTGCGCACCTAGGCATGAGTTCTGTCATAGCCTCCAGGAATTGCTCGATGTCCTCTCGGCCAGTCAAAAAGATGAGAATATCACCGGCTGCATGCTTTCAAGTTTCCTACTCAACGTCGCACGCAGACCATAAAATACGGCGCACACCTGCATGTTAATTTTCCAGGTCACCTCAACAGCCGTTCTAATATAGTCTGTGGTGGGCTCTTCTAGATAGACAATCTCTACCGGGTACATTCTCCCTTCCAGGCTGACAATAGTCGCCTCCTTTGGTGAAGTACCCGAGCAGAAGTAATCATGGAAAGACTTGGCATCAAGTGTCGCGGATGAAACAATTATGCGAAGAGACGGTCGTTTGCGTCTGATCCTAACAGGGATCATTTCAGCAAACAGTGACGCGTAAGGTGAGGTTTCTAGACTTTTTGAGAAGGCCGATCAACAAATCGGTGTAAAGGCTTCGCTCATGGGCCTCGTCAATCTAGAGCAGAATATCTTAAGAGAGGAAACGAAAAGCTTGTCATGTATCCTTGCCATAACGACACTATAGTGTGTCAATAGTGGGTCGACTAGGGCTTCCCGGAAGAGCATTCCGTCCGTCATGTAACGAATCCGGGTTTTTTCTTTGTCGCTCACGTCCTCGAATCGGATGGTATATCCAACCTGATGGACCATACACAATATCGTCGGTACTTGGTCACGAAAATGTTTGTCAATCCGTACCTCTTCTCCAAGAACAGCTCCCACTTCGGCAGCCACACGTACCGCAACCGAAGTAGCGGCAACTCTTCGAGGTTGGGTGCAGGCTATCACATTACCTTCAGCAGCCCATCCAGCTTCCAATAGATATTGGGGAAGCTCTTGAGATAATTAGGTTCGCGCGACCATGTGCTGTCGTCGGACGTACGTGTAGTTTTCCCGGAGCCAGTCTGTCCCACTACGATGGTAACGGGATATTGTTCGATGCAATATAAGAGCTTGTTACCTGAAGACAGTGAAGCTGATGATCGTCACAGAGACAAATTCACGGTCACTCACGGTATTTTGCGATGGGGAGGCGTTCACGTTGGGCTTGGATTGGGAGAGAACCGTCCGATGGCGCAGATGGGAGAGTCACACTTTGCTGTTCCTGCGCCAACCTGTCCAGACTGCTTCCTGGAGCTGCCGTCCCAGGCTTCCAAAACGACAACGAAGACATTGGATATCTCCTTGTGTGTTCGCTGGAAGAGAGAATAGCGTAGGTTGTGTGAGTCAGTAACTTCTACAACAAATATTATGGGTAGGTACTACAACCTAACCAAACAAGATCTAACGCAGGGGTTGTCCCCTGTACACCTAGTTTCTCCCATTATGGATGCGCGCGAAGATCTCCCCAAGGTGTCCATCGAGACTGAGCAGAACTGGAGACGAATTCAGCAAAACTTGTCTGCCGCCCTTTTGACCCGTTTAGAGACCGAGCTCGAATTCCACGGGCAAGCCGGCGACAAGGATGCGCTCTTGCCACATATTCATCAGGTAAGGTCGCAACGCCTTGCTCCTGTACGCGCCAAACCGTACCGAATTTAGTTCCTTGGGGTTGCCTTTGACATCGCTCGCCCTAATCTACGTATAAATGGACGTACGACGGACGAACCGTGCGGGGATGAGGACGGTAAGTGGGCTACTCATCTGAACTTCCGTATTCTTTGTTCACAAGTCACAGATGTGGAGCCATTCGACGAGGCCTTGGATCGGCATATTTGGTCGCTGTCAGACCAAAGGTTGAAGTGGGACAAAGAAATAGCAGACCGTCGACGCTCAGCACCTGCGGACGTCGAGAAGATGGTGGTGGAAAGCTTGGCGAAACATCACGCGTTTAACTTGGACATATCAGAGAAGTCTGATGCTCACGCTGATGTTAACCGTAGGTTGTGGGCTAATTGTGTCAACACTGTTGAACGTCCCATAGCAGAGCAGTTCGACACTGAACTCCAGCGCACTCTATTGAATGCGGTATCCTTGGCACCTCAACTTTTGCAGGTGCGCTCATATTGGATTTGAACGGTGGTCCGTAAAGCGTTCCAACAAGGTTACAGTCGGTTAGGTCTCAGCAGACTCGGGCGAATAGGATGAAATTGGTGTCCACTGAAGTAAAGGCAATGAAGCCCTAAAGGTGGTGGATTCATCCAATGATTGCTCATCGCGTCAATCTCAATTAACATTTTGTCTGGGAATCAGCAGATTATGAACCATGGCTGAATCTGTTGGCACCCCGGCTGCCATAACTACCTCTGAATCCGCCACGCCCACCACGATCATTACCCCTACTACCTCTGCCGCCTCTCCCCCCCCTACCACCACCTGGTCGAAGTCCACGGCCGCCTGAACTCCCCCGACCGCGTAGACTGGCACGTGTGCCACGGCCACGTTCTGGAAACAGATCAGCTAGTGGAAACCACGGCAAGCCATTGACATACTGAGAATTCCTGGATAGTGGAATGTGCATATTAGTTATTTATACGTTTTTAAGGGGGCAGAGATATACCTGTTGCCTTTGGTTTAGGAAGGAATCGCTCAATCGGTAGGAGCTTGTCACTTCCAATATAGACTTTGTCTCCTTTTTGAAAACTGCTTGCTACCATGCCTTCACCCATTTTCACTGAGAAGTACACTTCATTTATTGGGCCAAGTATCTCGTCAACTTTTCCGATGATAGATTTGTTTTGGAGGTAGACGGGTGCATTGAAATACGGTACTTTGTCCGAAATGAGGGAGGCACAGAGCATCTCATCCTCGACAGAGTGCATGAATGAGCCTATTTCTGTCGGCAGGTGAGCACAAGGGACGAACAGATGTTTAGAAATACCTAGCACGGTATCTGGTGGACCTGCGTCGCGCTGCTGCCAGAAGCCACCTCGGCCACCTCCACGGGCTAATGTAAGAAGTAAGGTCATTACAGAAAACAGGGCAACGCTCAGCCCCACCTCCACCGCGGCCAAATCCTCTAGTCGTGCCGCCTCGATTCATGGTCCAGGAATGGGTGCGGAAGTTTGATTATGTAATCATCGGTAGGTAAGTTTCACGCACTGAGCCTTTGAAATCACCACCCAAACATCTCACCGACCAACACTTCTCCAAGTCTTGGCATGAGCCTTTTCTTCCGTCATATTCCGGCCGTGGAGGCCAAATTCTCTGTCCAGAGTGCTGCGGAAACCACAGATGAAATTGTGCTTGTCTCGGAAGTTATTTGGGACACTCTTTGTTTGCCCTGTGGATCGCGCAAGGCCGTATCCATAAAACCGAAGCACCAGTCCCCATCAAGGTCACTTTCTCATCAGGTCAAAGCACTAACTTGTTGGGCCACCTGTGATCCGAATGTGCGTGTTGTTCTACAACTTCAATTCTCTTCGTTTATCGTGGTGAAGGTGTCTGAGATCGTCATCCCGCCGGCCTGGTTGGCCTCTTATCCAACCATTTTTCGACCTTTCCAAAGCAATTTAGATGGTCCCTTTAATTCTATCAGTATATCTGCTGCGGACAACGTTGTACTGTCGGAGGTCATTCTGACCGCAAAGTACGAGGACGCTTACAAAGCGGCCTCCAATCACGGAGCCATATTGGAGGATTGGTTCTTCGAATCCCATGTCATCCTCCGAAGTGGTGAAGAAGTCTTCATTCCCTCGAATGTCTTCATTCGTACTCCGTCGACTCAGCTGCCTTGTTCGTCACTCTTCGGATACACTATCAACTTCACATTGCCCCACAACCAAGGAATCGCACAGCGAGGCTCCACGCGATTTATAGTAATGTCGTGCGATAAATCAAACGGAATATCAGACGAAGCGGGTAGCACAGCCAGCCAGGAGAACTTGGAAATCAACGAATCATTTCTTATTTCCGCTGTGTTATCGTCTCCGGAAACCTTGTCTCAGGAAAATGAAACCGGTGAGGGTGTAACATGATGATTGTCTGTCTCGCTCATGTATCATGTAGCCGGGCTCTCTGGGGCTGTGTTTTTTGCTAGGGCATTGCGATCTCCCATTGACGTTGATCTAGATCAAGATACTGTATATATTCATACGAGCAACTTGCGTCCACTTGGAGTACTAAATGGTGATTGGGTAGGATCTTTTTGCCTTGTATTTTCACGTTCAGGCCTAACCCCTAAGTCAGGTTTTAGCTTCGCCAGTCGATTTCTCGATCTCGCGTCTAGTGCGTATCCGCGCAGCCGATGAAATCTTCGGCGATTCGTGCGATCGATCTGCTCTGTTGTCACCTACCCTTCTTCACAACTTGTGCCTACGTCGCTCTCCGAAAATCGTGCTTCAGGTGTCTCCGTATGGAACTCGCGATCCTGGTGTTGCAACAGCAAAGAGCGTTACTTTGGCGAGGGTAGCTTCACCATTCTCAATCCATCGCCGTCATGAGCCACTGTTTATTGATGCTTTACACAAATACTTCGGCTCATCGAAACGTCTGGTTAAAGATGGTGACATCATCCCATTACGGATCAATGTTGACCATTTGCTGGATCCTCGTCACACTTTAAGGCCCTTCGATTTCACCATGCATGCCACGCACAACTGTGCGGACGTCCCGGTTTACTTTGTTGTTCGGAACGTGGATCACGGTGCCATTGCTGTCCAGCCGCACGGGCGGCTTTTTCCGTCCTCGCGTGTTGGCTCTTTCGTCGATGTCCATGTGACAAAGGTGGTTCAAGCTGGAGTTGAGCATATCCGGGTTCCAGATATATATGATTATTACGAACTCTGTTAGGTGTCATTTTGGTCGCATTTATTTCTCGTGTTGACCATTCCTCTCAGGTCGATCGCAGGCGAGGTTGCCAGCTGTGCTCGAATCTTCTCACCAGATCTCTCAATTGTCAAATGCCATGTCACTTGATGAGGCAGCAAGTTTTGGGGTACAGTCTACGGTTTTCGTCACAGGATCAAGGGGAACAGGCAAATTCTCAGTGGCAGTACACATTGCTCGTCACCTTCAGGTGCATTTTGTGGAGGTGAGCAGTCAGTTGTCCACCCAAGACTCGGGAAGGTGACAGCTTTACAGATCAATTGTTTTAATGCCCTATCTGATACAGCAGAGAAAACAGCAGTTACACTACAAGAACAAGTAGAAAGTGCTTTGTTATGTTGTCCATGTTTGGTTGTACTTCGCCATATTGAAGCATTGAGCCCTTTTGGGGCTGCTGGAAATGGTGAGTGGTTTATTTTATCATCTTTTTACCTCCCATATATTCACTTCTTGTATCCCAGGGCCAATTGTCTTACAAGCATTACAGCAGTGTGTTAATGATGCCAATAGGATCCAGAGTCAGCAGTGCATCCTCTTTGGAATAGTGGAGCAGGGCCAGATACCTGAAGGCATCTCATTCAGCAATGAGATAGAGGTCAAGGTAGGTAGGTTTTGGGGTTTGCTGCTTTCTGACAGCTCATGTGCTCAGATACCAAGTGAGGAAGAGCGCTGCTGTCTACTTTTGGAACAAGTGAATGGTTCTGGTGTCCAACTTGCCCCAGATGTGTCTATTCCTGCAATAGCCAAGCACACTGCAGCATTAGCTGCACTGGACCTGACCCACCTGGTTAGAAAGGCACAACTTTTTGCAACCATGAAGTAAGTCAGTGTTGTAGTAAATAGCATGGTTCTCATTTGTTGGATATAGTTCTGAAGTGTGGAAATTGAGGACTCAACCAGTCATAACTGCCAAACAGTTTGATACTGCCTTACAGAAGGCAAGGACAACCTTTGCTCAGAGTGTAGGTGCACCCAGTATTCCAACAGTCCTTTGGGAAGATGTTGGGGGATTGGGTTTGGTGAAAGATGTGATTCTTGACACAGTGCAGTTACCACTGGACTATCCTGAATTATTTCAGAGTGGGCTAAAGAAGAGATCAGGTTATATGTATTTGTTTAATATGCCATTGTTGCTGACCATCAGTCTTTTTGTAGGTGTTTTGCTCTATGGTCCACCAGGGACCGGAAAGACACTGCTTGCAAAAGCAGTAGCAACTTCATGCTCACTAAATTTCTTCTCTGTCAAGGGACCAGAGTTACTGAACATGTATATTGGAGAATCTGAGGCCAGTGTTCGCAGAGTTTTTCAAAGGGCAAGGGATGCCAAGCCTTGTGTCATCTTCTTTGATGAACTGGATTCAATAGCTCCTAAGAGAGGAATTCAAGGAGACTCTGGTGGAGTTATGGATCGTATAGTAAGTCAGCTTTTAGCTGAGCTTGATGGGATGAGCACAGGAGGGATGGACATATTTGTGATTGGAGCTACCAATCGTCCAGACCTGCTGGATCCTGCATTGTTACGCCCAGGACGGTATGTTTAAGCCTATTCAATTACAAAAAAATAAGGCTAATTTCCTGAATAGGTTTGATAGAATGCTTTACCTGGGTGTTTGTGAATCCCATGAAGCCCAACTTGATATTCTAAAGGCTCTAACTCGAAAGTTCAATCTACATCCAAATCTCAACCTATCCACCATTGCTGCTCAATGCTCCTTCAATTATACTGGTGCAGATTTCTATGCACTGTGTGCTGATGCACTTCTTCATGCACTGTCATGCAAAGTAGCAGAACTTGAAAAGCAAAGAGGTGATCTATTTTTACAAAATTTTATTTCATGTATTTCATTTTGTTTCACTGCAGCTGAGCTGAATGCTCTTTCCAAATATCAGCAGCATCCTATCTCTCCACAGTTTTTTATTTCTGAAATGAAATCAGACATAGATCTGCAGCTGCTGGTAAAGGCAGAAGATTTTGGTCTGGCTTTGGAAGAGTTGATTCCAAGTATAAGCATTTCTGAATTATTACAGTATGCAGCAGTTCAAAAGAGTTGGCTCAAAGACAAAATATGATACATATATATGCAACTTTACATTTACTTCAACAGTTCCTTTGCAGTTACATATTTGTTGACAGTAGTACATGCTATATGCATAAAATTCCAAAAGAATGGCATATAACCTTTATGCCCTGGTGATATCTCACATGAATTGATGACAAGCAGTTTTGGAACATCATGTATGGACCATGTACCTATTATGTTTCTTTCAATTTTGTCTTGTCTTTGTTTCATTGGTCTCCAGACTCATAGTGCCCTTAATGGCAATGTTCTTGAGTCAAGCCATGATAACTTGATGCTCATATTCTGTGATGGAAAAAACCCTGGAGGCCAGAGGCCCAGTGGTAGCAGTAGTGGTGATGGAAGGGGCTAACAAAGCAGAGTTGGCAACATTGGCAATGTGGTCAGTGTACTTGGGGATCTTGGTGAGCACAATCATTTCCATGACCTTAGGAATCTTGTAGTTAAGTTTGAAAAGACACATATAAACCATTAATTTTTGTAAAGGAGGATATTATATTTCTTTCTTTTTTGTATCATACTTTGTACCTTATTGTCATGGACTACTATTTCTTTTGTTCTGCTGACTCATTTCCTTCCACTTCCTACCAGAACTTTCCACTTGCTTCATCAGTGTTTCATCCAGAATAGTGTTCTATCTATTGTTCTCTACTTGTTGTCTTTTTACTTTGTCTATTTTTTCTTGTTTGGCTTGCTTGGATACAGTGGCTCAAAAAAGTGTCCCAATGTTGGGTCATTTTGGAAAGATTTGATATTTGTGAGAGAATTAGAATGAATTAGTCTTAGCTTCCGCAGGGTTTCTGATAGTCCTAACCCTTGCCTTGATACTGAGATTTTGGTCATGTGATTTGGTTGCCATGGCATGGAGATATAACCATTTTAGAATGAGGTGTCATTGGGACACTTATTTGAGCAACATTTCCATGGCATAGTTTTAGTATTTAGTGTGTCCTCCCTTTGCTTTTATCACTGCCTCCAGTCTCCCAGGCATGCTTTCTATCAGTCTTTGACATTCCTCAACCTCTATCTTCCCCCATTCCACTACAATTCTCTCCCAAAGTTTCCAAACCCCTCTAGGTGGTGTTCCATAGGAATTGAGCTTCTTTTTGAGGATTTGCCAAAGATGTTCAATAGGATTAAGGTCTGAAGATTGGGCTGGCCAGTCAAGAACCTTGATCCCTTCAGAATTAAGCCAATTCCTAGCTGTTTTAGAGGAGGCTTGGTGTTACAGGTTCACATTATAACCCCTATTCTTGCGCAATCTAGCGCTCGACTGCACTCACAACTAAGTAGCTTGATGCTACACTTTACTAGGATCTATAGGACCACTAGTACCACTAGACGCTCAATGCGATCCAGTTACTATGTCCTCCGATCTTATCTTATTGGTCTAGGCTAGCCCTACCGATTATACACACTTCACGAGGTATTGTATACACTTGTTTACATTA
>JBBPLR010000007.1:0-242322 GCA_038089915.1 Sutorius australiensis
AGGGAAATTTTTAAGAGATGACAATCCTATATAATGCTAAGATGGGGGTAGATAATGGTAGATATGGGATTATAATCAATGATAATGCATTATCTAGGATTATCATTTCCTTAAAATTTCCCTGATGTAATAGATATACTAATAGTTCGTGTGTTAAATAGTAAATCGGAAGATATGGTCCAAGGGTTAATAAATAGGAATGGAAGAGGGTATAACATGTGTGCGATGCATGTAGAATGGAAGTATACACATAGCCATCAAGGCAATGTGGAATGGAAGTGGGTACATGCACATAGTGCATGCGGTTGTGATTAGGGGGTATTAGCTCCTGAGCATATGTGCAAGATTGGATCACAGATCCAATCATGAATTCTATAATAATGTAAACAAGCATATACAATACCTTGTGAAGTGCGTATAATCAGTAGGACTAACCTAGACCGATAAGATAAGATTGGAGGACATAGTAACTGGATTGCATTGAGTGTCTAGTGGTACTAGGGGTCCTATAGATCCTAGTGAAGTGTAGCATCAAGCTACTAGTCATGAGTGCAGTCGAGTGCTAGATTGCGCAAGAATAGGGGTTGAAATGTAGACCTGTAACAGTGAGTGTAGTGATGACAACAGAGACAATCAGCAAAGAGAGTTTCATTCTAAAGATAATTGTTACAGGTCCATTTTAGCACCATTTTAAAGCCTCTATATCTGGGTTAGACACCCATATGCAAGGGCTAGATGCTCTACTAAGGCTTGACACCTTAACTCAAGACTAGAGACCTCTAGTGCCACTTAGATGCACAAGCACATTCCAGTCACCAAGTCCATTATCTTATCAGTCACATGGTATTAATTACTATTGTTGACCTTATTATAGAGTCCAGGATGCACATGGCATCACTGGATCTAGATCAGATCTCATCAGATCTAAGGGATCTGAAATCCCTTATATCCACCATGAGGCCACTGCCTCACCATGCCTTAAGGGCATGCATGATCTAGAGATCTGCCATACCACATGTAAGCAGCAAGTATTTAATATGATAGGGACTATGCCCTTACTTCTATGCACACATGTGTAGAACACATGTTCTTCTCTTCCATCCCTATTTATTAATCTTCCATTCTATATAGCATTGCAGGCTATGTCTGTGCTTCCACTCAGAGGCTCTGCAACCTCATTGCAACCTCAAGGACTATTCCTTTATTTAATTGTACATCTATAGATTAGATTACAACATATATAAATAGATCTTTGGTATGTATACCAGGGGTCCTAGCTGGGTTAATCCCCAGTCTAGTTCACTTTGGACTTCCTTGCATAAGTTGCTTGGATACTTCCCCAAGTCCCCACTAGTACTCAGGGCATAAGTGGCCCTTCACTCCAAGCCTAGCAGAGAGTGGTATTAACTCCCCATTGCCTAGCAAGCTCAGGCATCCCAGCAAGTGGCCCATTGGCCTTAGGGGTTTGGGTTGTTTTAGAAAGGATCAGACAGCTCTCCTACATGGTGAGGATTGGACAGCTCTTCCATACCATGGTGAGGATTAAATGGCTCTCCCTCAGGTTGTTCCCCCACATCAACAATCTTGTCCTTCACAAGTGATAGGAGATCTTCAGCATGATTGGCATTGGAATGGGAGGAACTGATGTTGGAGTTGAATGAAGGGATACCATGCCAAATCAAGTCCAGCTCATCATAAAATGAAAATTTTGAACAGATATCCTCTAAGATTTTGAAACAAGCCAAACCCCAAGGCCAATGGGCCACTTGCTGGGATGCTTGAGCTTGCTAGGCAAGAGTTGAAACAAGTACATGCCCTTGACTTGGAATGAAGGGCTGCTTATGCCCTAAGTACTAGTGGGGACTGGGGAAGTCTCCTCCTACCAGCTTATGGTGAAGAAATCCAAAGTGAACTAGACTGGGGGTTAACCCAGCTAGAACCCCTGGTATATATATCAGAGATCTATTTACATATGTTGTAATCTAATCTGTAGATATACAACTAAATAATGAAGTAGTCCTTGAGGTTACAATGAGGTTGCAGAGCCTCAGAATGGAAGCATAGACGTAGCCTTCAAGGCTATGTAGAATGGAAGTTGATAAATAAGAATGGAAGAGAAAACATGCATGTAATGCATGTGTGCATAGAAGAAAGGGGGACAGCCCCTATCATATTGAATACTTGCTGCCTACATGAGGTGTGGCAGAATGGAAGATCATACCTGCCTTCAAGACATGGTGAGGCAGTGGCCTCATGGTGAGCATGAGGGATTCCAGATCCCTAAGATCTGATGAGATCTGATCATGTGACTGATAAGATAATCAGTCCAGCTGATAAGCTTGATCTTATCTTCGAGATATAGTAGACTTAGTGACTGGAATGTGCTTGCACATCTAAGTGGCACTAGAG
The DNA here is from genome assembly GCA_038089915.1 of Sutorius australiensis. Taxonomy (NCBI): domain Eukaryota; kingdom Fungi; phylum Basidiomycota; class Agaricomycetes; order Boletales; family Boletaceae; genus Sutorius; species Sutorius australiensis. The sequence continues at coordinate 2,410 of JBBPLR010000007.1, forward strand.
GTCTAGGAGCTTGAGTTAAGGCTTCAAGCCTTAGTAGAGCATCTAGCCCTTGCTTAGGGGTGTCTAACCCGAGTATAGGGGCTTTAGAATGGCGCTAAAATTGACCTGTAACATTCATCGACAGCCTTGTGAAAGATCTACTCACCAAGCAATGGTCTACCATCAAAACCAAGGTACATGATACATGTAGAAACATGTTATGTACTCATCCATTTTATGTGGTATAGATTGTGACCTCAATTGACTCCAAGATGCACATCTCCCACCTTGTGAAATCCCTTGCACCTTCCAGATACTATGAGGTGACAATGGCCCAGTGGGCATGTTTTGCATTCTTGGTAAGGCTGATGTTGCATGTTACACAATTGCTCACTCCCCATTTATGCTAGTGTGCAAGCCTGGAAATGTTCACCAAGCTTGTGAACAAGTCCATGAAGGACAAAGTTGTGATACTCATAGCCAAAGGCAACAAATTGGCATCTGTGACTGGGGATGATGCTGAGATGGAACATTTACCAGATGAAGAAGTGCCCAAAGTTGAGCAGGAGAAGTCATGCTCCTGGAATACATCAGATTTCTGAGCATACATTGATAGTTTGCTCACAGAGGTACATGGCCATCTTGAAGAAACTCAGCTGACAATAGAGCAATGCAAGAAGAAGATCGATGAGTAAGTTTGCCCTTCAGCATACTATCATGGTCATCAAGCATCAATCTACAGATTCTTCACATCATGCCTCCAGTGTGACTTGAGGAAGTATCTGATGACTAAACAGAGTGCTGGCATTCCAGCTGTCAATCAAGTCACATCCAAGCTCCATCATAATATCTATGAACACTTGATTTGGTAGCTTTGTTATCTTTTGTGTCCTTCATCACTCACATATAGTCTTCCCTCAATTCCCCTCATTTTAAACCATTGCTACACTCACTTCTCATTACTGCTCTCTACACCCTATGGTTGTTTAGTGTGCAGCTAAATGCACTCATGTTATTGTGATATACCTGAATCATATAAACTGTGGTTCTGTTACTCTTGCAGTGTGAATACCAGCAAATAAATGGGCCATTGTGGTTTGTGTACTGTGCAATATGTTGGCTCACCACATATATCACTGGATAGAAAATATCCAACATGCTTGGCTGTAAATAATGTAAGACACATATGTCAAATGCGATTACAATCAAACAGTAAACATTTTAACATTATGCATCCTAAATAATTTGAATTACAGGACAATATACATTGGTATTATTCATTTATTTTAGTTAATACTCCCCATACATTCTGGGCTTGGCCTGTGTGTCACAAGGATAGACCATATGAAACCCTGAGTAGGATTACCTGTTAAGCAATGTTGTAGTTATAGTTGAAATAATATCATTGACAACTGCAGGAGATTACTTGGACATGATCTGTTCCTTTGCAAGAGCATGGTATCCATGTTTCTCATAATGTAGAGCTAGCATTGTGTCTATCACACACTACATGAATATTCAGATGCTGATCAGATATCAGCTCTCAACACCATTAATATGTTTGTCATGGAATGTTACTGATAGGTCTGGCTCCTGACAGCTCATTTACAATATGGAAAATCACTTGGGCATGTACAGTACAAGATACCAGTTACCTCCCAGATTATTGGTAGCACCCACAATTAATAAAATGTTCAGAGAAGAAAAGACGGAAAATATTGATAACATGTCCACACCACCTCACCTTGATGTAAACCAATTTTAACATCAGTCAGACATTAGCTTAATTTAGGTGTGTAGTATGGACAACTATTTATGTAACTCGTGCTACATAGTGAAAACTTAATGACAGCAACATATCAAGAGAGCAAATACATACAAAGGGAGCCAGTTGTGAACTAGAGGGTATATCTGAACAGTGGATTGTCATCTCCACTTCCCTTGAAGTCGTCATTCTGATCCTCAGTAATCCCACGTTCGCGGCATATCTTGTCCTTCTCCTTGTTCAGTCTGTCTAAATCCCACATTGCAATGGCCGACAGTGCTATCCTAGGATGCTCTTAGCAAAAACAACCATCAGAGAGCATCAAGAGGAGACACACGTGAGAATCAGCATTGCCATTATTGTCTCCAGCCCGACATGGAACCGGGGCGGATCGAAGAAGATAAAGGCCGCACATATCCTGCAATTATTCAATCAGATCTTGAATGCGCCAGAAATGAACACCACTCACCCTCCCAAATTTCCAAAGGCACTCATCATCGCAATTGCAACGCCGCGCTTGATCTCCCCTCCGGCATTTGAGCTGACCCACGTAAGGTCGATGGGTATGGCCGAATAAACACCCATTGCGGCGAGCACGGTGCCAACATAGGAAGGTCCAGGTTTCGTTTGGGTGTCTAGAATAATGAATCCCACCAGGGCTATTACTGGCCCGGCGATCACGTACGGCCCGCGAAGCTGGTGCTTGTCAGAATAAAAACTGACAAACAAGGTCCATGCGCAGCCCACAACGAAAGGAGGGACGGAGAGGAGCTGCGCATTTGCAGCAGAGAAACCAAGATTACGAATGATGGTCGGCAAAAAGAGTGTGATCCCATACCCGGGGATAATCAGACTGGCGTGCAGTTTTCAGAGCCTGTCAGGATTACAAAAGCCTTCAATTTGCGCACCCGAGGAATATACCAAATTGAATGTAGATTTTATAATCCTTGAGGGCCTGCAGAACGAACTTCCAGTCATAGTGCGTAGCGAGACCTTGCATGTCGGCCTTCAACAATTCAATAAGGTCGCGTCTCTCATCCTCTGTCAAAAATGACGCTGTTTCCGGAGACTGGGTAGAATTGAGTCGTGACGAGGTACTGGATGTATGGATGCACGAACATCATATATAAGGAAAGGAGCTGCGAGTGCAACGAGCACCGTGGCTGTGGAAAATGAAAGTCAGACCATCGTCTCCGACGATGGTGGGATACTTGCCAATGCCCTCCAAGCAAAACTAGTTTGGATTAATGCATTGTATAGTGAGATTACTTGCAAGCAACTTACAATCCATTGCCAACCACGGAGGCCACCAATCCTGCCATGAGAAGCAAGTTAGTGCAATGATGGAAACATTCTCAAATGTGAAGCCTACCCATCCATTTTTTCAATGAAATAACTGTTGATGCGTGAGTGACGTGTGGTATCAAATCAATAACGCGGTCTTACGCCAATAAACCACTGAATGCACCCGCTAAAATTGCAGCGGACAGGAAAAACGCGATACGCTTTGCCCGCTCTGCACGTGGGTACCACGACGTGAGGTAGAATGTCACGCCCGGGAACAACCCAGCTTCTGCCGCGCCGAGGAAAAATCTGGCGCTACACACAACCAAACCAGCGTCGGCAATCACGGTCCACCATATTTATGACCCTTACGCAAGGAGTCCATGATATGTCTTCACGAGACACATCAAGGTCATGATCAGACCCCAGACAATCATGATCCCAGGCACTATATCAGGTATTTTGGATCAACATCAAAAGCTGCGTTGAAAAATGACTACTGTACGCCATCGAGATGGTCGGACGAGCTTTAGGAGTACATTTCTGTGAATATTGTTTGATTCATATATCATATGTATGTTAATTCGACTCACGATGGGACTTGTTCAAGACAGTACGGGATCTAAACAAGTGTTAGTCGTACCAGGGCATGCGTCATCCTACGTGGGAGTCTAACGCACGAAGAAGATCGCGGCAGCGGCGTTGTATCTGAGTCCGACAAGGTTCAGGTCAGTCTCCATTCCCGCCACCTTAGCATTGCCTAAGGGACATCGTGAGTGGCGTAGATTCCAAGAAGTGAACTTGCACTAGCCGATATTAGCGCGGTCTCTAAAGGCGAAACATAACTATCGGTCAAGGAGAGTCGGAAGACAGTTTGACAATTACTCACAAGAACGAAAAGAGGTATAGCAACGAGACGATGGGCAGTACGTGCCAGTCTATTTTCCTTAGGATCCGGGCCTGCTCCTTCAAGTCGGTACGGAGACCGGGAGCTTCGATGGCAGCCTCCTTGGAACGGGCAACATCTGTGTCGGTGCCGGCTTTGAGATCTCCAGAGGAAGACTGGAGCATGTTGGCCATAGTCGAATGGGATGAGGAATTCAAGGCCCTGAGTTGGCTGGCATCTCATATTTGAGGTTGCACGATGTCCTGAAACGGGGTTTCATCACATTTCTGATGCTTTTCGGGAGTCGGTAATTCGGTGGTGTACGGATCATACTTAGATCTTAGGGTATGTGATCAGCACCGTTCATTTGATGTTCGCCACGTTCCGGAAGGGGGTTCGGACGGCTCAAAGGTACCTGGCACGTAAGCAAGACGTTTAGTATTTATGCGGCAACAGGCTGAGGTGCCACGGAATGGCCGCCGCTACCACGACTGGCGTATTTCATGCAGCACCCAAGCTACACCCGAGCCACACGGCGTTCACAGAGCGAGACCAATCGATCTTGCGCTCGTCTTCATATCCATGCGCACGGTACGGCCGCGTGCGTGCACCAAAAGATACCTATCTCTCTTTCAACAAAGGCCGCATTACGGGTGTCAATCTTGACGTTATCGTGGCGGACACATCTAAGTATAGTCGAACGAAGTTGTAAAGGATTTAATTATCGCCACCCACAAATGATGAAGCATCGCTTCGTACGACCCGAGGCCCTCCGATATACCATTGCTAGCCAGACAATCTGTGAGGTACAACAAGATTTTTCCTGTTTGGTGGTCGTAGCAGCCACTATGGTGTAGCATTAGCATCAACTCGTGGGCCGAGAATCACAAGGTTCTGCGACAGAACTGCGGATCCATGTCGTTACGAGGAAAGCGCAAAGAAGGAAACCTATACCGGGCGCTTGTTTCGGTTTCAGCATACGTGGCGCGATATGGTCTTGGATACAATCTCCACCGAGGCATGCCATCCCTTGCGAGGATGCCCAGTGAAGTGAGATAAGAGTATTCGCATAGCAAATAGCCATATTATATCGAGAAGCTTGAAAATAGAACCAAACTACATATAGATAGCTTGATAGACCAGGGTCATGCATCATGATCGTGGCCAGAGTCGACCTCTCAATACTGGTATTTGAAACCATAGGTCCCGGCCAAGTAAGGCGCAGTAATATATCAAGCCATGAGATCCGAGGACTACACAGCGGACCCAATATTAGACTCAGAAGTATCAACCGATCGCTCGGGGAAACACGACGTGCTGGTTCGTGCATAAAATTATTTGTCGCTAGAACAGAGGAATGGACCTATCGGGATAATAAAAATATATAGTATCCTGGGGGTATCGGGGATTTGGAACTATCCGGACAAAACGGGCGGCTGCTCTACGCGTGCTGTTACAGGTGGGTTCAACAGGGACATCATTCTGCAGTTGACATATCCTTTACAAGAACGTGACGATCCTCGAGAGCCCGATACGATAACGACATGTGAAGGGAACATAAAATAAAGCATACCGTATAACTTGAGCAGGGAAATCCGTGGAGTCGTGGTGGAATAAACGAGAGCGGCATGCACAAGGGATCTTGCGTGCAAGGTAGACACGTCTAATATGTCACACTCATATCCACTCTACCAAGACTGGCCTCGGGCGACGCCACCGATACCAACTGATGGGATGCTCCATGATCAGAGTACATGCTGACTTGCTTCTGAGGCTGGCTCTAAATGTGAAACATACTTAGAACACAAGGTACGAATGAGGAATCCAGTTACCACAGCATCTCATCATGAAATTTCAACTATGGACCTTTCCTTTCCTCGGAGCAATGGGGAGGCAAGGTAAAATTATTCGGGGAATGCGCACGGATATCATATCTACTTCTTCTTAACCGCCCTTAGACGTATCGTCTCATCGCCAATGAAAACACCCTTTTGAACGACATAAGTGGGGAAAGGAAGGTGGAGGGTTAGGCTTACTTTGCCCTTGTATGGCTCAGGGGGACGTAATCTCCGGATTTTGGCAGCAAAGTGACCCAAAGCGACGTTATTTGTACTGCTGAGTACAACCTTGGTGGCCGAAGGGACCTCGGCAGTGATGTAGGCGGGGATGGGGACAAAGATGTTGTGAGAGTGTCCGAGTTTGAGGTTGAGCCTCTTGCCGTTTCCACCCGCAACGGTCCCGCGCGGGTCGTCTTCCAATGCAGCCCTGTATCCGACGCCGACCAGATACAGCGGTTTTGAGAAGCCGTTAGTCATGCCTGTGATGGCATTATTTATCATCGATCGTGTCGTGCCCCACATGGCGCGTTGATACTTGACGGTACCATCCTCGACGGTAAGGGATAATACGTTCGGTCGGGGGAAGGAGAGCTGCATGTATGTCTCGAGGGGGACGGTTGTTTCACCAAGAGGTCCCCTAACGGCGAGGGACGTCGAGGATGGTATGAGGGTGACATTGGGTGGTATTTGAATGGGTTGCTTTCCAATGTTGGATATAAACCCACAGACCCGCGCCGACGTACTGAACCGTCGAAGCGTGTTCATGGCAAAATGTCGTATTGTTCGGAGTTTGAACGACTTTGTTTATTCCCGACCATCCTGTCCCCGTTTTTCTCATAAATTTCGGGGACCAATATTGACCAAGAAGGTGCCGGAAAAATGATCCATGCTGCTTCTTAGCTCCCAGGCGCGTTGCTTTGCATATGCCCTCTCCATCATGGCCCTTACCCGCTTGAGCTACCTTTGTTCGCAAAAGATAAACTTAAAGCCAGTTCCCCTGCTGTGGATGCTTGTCTAAGCCTATTGGAGCAATTGCACGCAGGGAGAGCTTGATATTGCTATCTCAGACTGTGTGATGATGGGTGCGTTCCACTTCTGCCTCGTCTTCATGGCGATGCCAAGCAATGAAAGCATGCTACTGTGTCGCGCGCGTATTCCGTCTCGTGATGGCTTCTTGAATCCTTTCGACCTGACATCGATTCACTGAGTCATAGCTCGCGAACTGTCGTCTTTGAGAGTAAGACGCCGAATCATCCTGGTTGTCACTCGGCCTTGCCAGCCCGACGCCTATCTGGTAACACTCCACATACATGCTGAAAGTCTTGGATGGCCACGAAGAGGCTCACCGTGGGTTTCGAGCCCGTGAGACGACGCAAACACCCCAAGCCGGTGCGATGGAACAACAGTAGTAGTTTAGCGTAGCACTGCGGTTAGTTGAGCGCAAGTAAGGTACACCGGAAACGACCTCCCGAGTTTCCAGGACACGGATTGTGTGGGGAATGATTGTACAGTGACCCATATGAGGGAAGTTGGTGTCTCGGGAAGGCAAGCATGTACGCTTGGAATTGAGAAGCCTATTGCTTGTTCACATACGCTGCGCGCTACCCTGGCCCAGTTTAACTCGTCACTTTAACTGCCTTCGTCATCCCGTCCTTGACCTAACCTTCGTTCACATCCAACCACGACTCTTGTCGCTTCACGTCTCCAACGTTCTCGTACCCAGTCTACCATTGAAAGGTCAAAATGGCAGCATACTACGCCAGCGACTCTGTGTTAACGCATGCAACCTCCTTGTACCCTTATGGCCAACACGATGATCCAGACGGCCAGGCTCAGAGCGCTACTGTATACAACCTGCCAACAGACTCCGAAGGGGAGGCGGAAGTGGATGAACTGGAGTCAGACACCAACTCGGAGCAAGAGACTGGCGCGTCCGCCACTCACAAGAAAGCGGGAAAAAGAATGGGGGAACGTGTGCCGGGAACCACGTTGCTTCCTATTTCCAAAGTCGAGAGTATAGTTCAAGCGGATGGTACGTTCCCTCCTCCATCGTAAGTTGACGCGGTTTCACCATTGTTTTTAAGGCATCACAACCAACCTCTCCATGTCAAAGGAGGCTTCCTTTGTCCTATCCATTGCAGCGGTATGCACTGTCTTTGTTTTATGCGGCTCAGGGGTTCATACTGCCAACTCAGGAGGAATTCATAAAACGCATGGTTCAAGCTGGCCATCGACACGCTTCTGTATCGCGCAGAACAAACGTCAACTATGTAGACATGGGTTGGACCAACGTCATCAGTGCACGCGCCTTCGACTGATTGCTTTTCAGCGGCTTCCACTCAGCAATATCAAGAATTCATGTTCCTTCGAGGTACTTACCTATCTAGCCCTACCCAGTATCATACATTGATGCGCTTTGTTGACTCAGACATAATCCCGGGTCCAGTCTCGCTCTCTGAAGCCCTAGAGAGACGAAAGACAAAAGAAAAAGAAGACCTGGAGACAAATCCTGCCATGTGTTCGGCCACCCACTCGCCTTTCCCAGGGTTGTCCGCTGGTCACCTGAACGGCAAACTAAAATCTAGAACTCGCACAGCGAACGGAAGGGAAAAAGCGAGTGCCGCCCCCACTCTGCATTCGGAGCCTAGGAGGCAGCCGGGACTATTCGATCCACCGAACGACCCTACTTCGGCGAATATAATTAGAAGTTCCAGCGGAAGAGTAATACGAAGTACGAGAGCCGCGCGTCAGGACGATGAAGCGGACCCCGATGAAAGCGAGTTGACCAATGGCTTCGCTCACTCTCGCGATCACGACTGGCCTGGTTCCACATCGCCGAGACGACCACCAATGTCGAACCCGCCACCTCACGACATTCATAACCTAACGCCGCCATCCTTCACCCCTCCATGGCCGGGTCAGTTCACAGGTCCTGCTAGCGCTTTCTTACAAGATTCTCATCAGAACACATTTGGGCGGATGGTGCAAAATCCGGGACGCACTATTTATTCACAGCATACACGCCCAGAAAATGGGTCTTACTCTTAAATACAGCGTCGTTCATCTAGCGGAATGTATTCACTATTCGTCACCTAATACGCCCCTTTTACGCAGACTATTCCGGATTCGTTCCGCTCCTCGCACCTTCATGATATGAAGCTATTTTTTTTCGAGGCGATGCATCTGTGACGGTACCAGTGTGTCTGTACATCGCTGGTGTCTCGCTAAGACCTTGATGAGCTTCATGAGCAAGTCCGGAATCAACCAATCTTATCTTATCTACGCGAATCGCCTGCTCCGATCTTAATCTCACACAACCAGCAACTCGAGTCGCAGTTGAAGATGGGAAGTGATGGGTGTGGATTTCAGCTCCCTATCATCAACATCGCACCGTACTGGGACGCTCAATCGGCCAGTAGCACGGAACGGGAGGCAGTATCCAGAGCTCTTCACTCTGCCTGTGTGGAATACGGTTTCTTTTATCTCGACATTTCTCAATGTGTCAACATGACTGAAACAGAGGAGCTTGCAACGCTTGCTCGAGAATTCTTTGCATTACCTCAAGCCGAGAAAGACAAGATCTCGTTGAAACACCAGGACTTTGCCCGAGGTGCGGATGTCCCTTGTTCAGTCGAGCTGCCCATCTCACAACTTCAAGGTTACCAAAGACTAAGGGAAGGCGTCACGGGCGGAAAGGCAGATAATCAGGAGGCTATCGACTTCTACAGGCCCGTGGAGAACCCCGACAAGTCGCGACCACTCTGGGGAGAAAATCAATGGCCAACCATCCCAGGCTTCCAGGCAAAATACGAGAAGTGGATCGAGAAAATGAAGGAGCTCGGGATGGTTCTTATGGAAGCGCAAGTATCCATCGTGTCCCTCGCATGCGTCAACTGAGTGGGTCACTAGAATGGCCTACGGGCTTGGGATGGACGCGAAGGAGTGGCACGAACTTCGCGCTCAGGTAGACGATAGCTTCTGGGTGATGCGGGTCGTTGGTTCGTTCATAACTATCCCGTGCGTCAAATAGATTCTAGGTCCTGACACCCTCACTCTGTAGGCTATCCGCCCCTGCCCGACGACCACGATGGTTTCTCTTGTGGAGCACATAAGTGTGTCAATGTATTGAACCTCGACGTGCTATCTGACCTGTCCACAGGGACTACGGATGCGTGACGTAACTATAGTTCCATGAGAAAGAGATATGGGCCGTCTGACGAGGAGTCTCAGTTTCCTTTATGCAGATCCTACGAAATCAGCATTGCAGGTGTTCTTACGCAAACGCGGTCATGTCTCGAAATTCGCTGACGGACTCCCAGACGAGCAGGGAGGCGAAGAGGGACTCTGGATCAACGCCGATCCGATCCCTGGATGCATCGTCTGTAACATTGGCGAGAGTGAGTCCATCTATAGACCAGAAAGATCATTTGCTCACAGTTGTGTAGTGTGGGAGACATGGACAAATGGTCTGTATAGAAGTACTCTGCATCGGGTAGTCCATAGAGGAGCAAACTATCGGTACGTTGTGCTTTCTTGGATCGTACCGTCATGTTGATCACCACCACAGCGTCTCGTACGGTTTTGATTTGCCTCATGCAGCACTGTGCTTACCCTATTTCAGCATTCCGTTTTTCTTCGAGCCGAACTTCACAGCGCATGTCGCCCCGTTACCAGCTGCGGTGCGTCTGATGGGCGACACACCGCAGGAGACTTACAAACCGGTCGTGTATGGCGAATTCTTGATGAGAAAGGTAGGAAACAATTTTGCGTTAGATGGTAAAGGAAAGTATGACTAGCACTGGCGGGGATCGATGGCATAGAACAATCGTGTGGTCTCGTGTAGGGAGTTTGACCGCTCGCAAGTAGGTTACGTCACGTGCCACCCATCCTACTCCACGGATGAACGTCTTGACTCGTAAATTCTTTTGTCGACACCGATTGCTCTCATATCACCCGCTTTGGAGACCTCTAATTGCGAGGACGATGTCATACGAAGCATCACTTTCGAGCCTGCCTTCCCCGTTGAAAGATCTGGTTGCGAATGCACAAGCAAACACAGGAAAGACCGATACTGACAAGCAAGAAGTGATAAGCTGGATAGATAAAGTTGCTGCAGGCAACATCACAAACTCTGAGAACTTCTCGGTGAGCTTGCTATTACGACGTGTGACACTGACCGATGACCTTGATTTTTGTGTGCTCTCAGGAGTTGGAATCCCTTCTGGTACCTCGGACATACATCGTCAGCAACTACCTTACGGCTGCGGACGTTGCGCTGTATGGTGCCCTTCATCCAACGCTGGTATGCTGAGATTGTTCCTATACCGAGGTTTCTGTCTCACGTTGGCTCAAGTCTCAGTTGCAGCCGGCCCAGTCTTACGCGACGCCCGCAATTACCCGCTACTTTGACCATATCCAGGCGGTTCCGTCAGTACTAGTTGCGGCAAAAGCATTGTCGCCTGCGTTCTCCACCGTATCCTTTGATTTCGAATCGGCTCCCAAGATAGAGAGAAAACAAGAACCGACGAAGAAGAAAGAAAAGGCCCCGAAGGTTGTCTCGAAAGCGGAAACGGGAAAGAAAGCTGTAGCCCTTAAATCGAAGGAAATCGCAAGTGAGCCTCCGAGAGAAAAGGAGAAAAAAGAAAAGAAGAAGGATGCTACTGCGGACGATGGAGGAAAGAAGAACAAGGGAGCAACTGGTGGTGGGAAGGCACCTGCCGAAGATGCTGGTGAACCTGTGCCATCCATGATAGATTTGAGAGTGGGTCACATCGTCGATGGTATGATATCTTTGGATCCCTGGCTTATACTAACAATTTCCTATTAGTGAAGAAGCATCCAGATGCAGACAGTCTTTACATTGAGGTAAACGGCTGAATTTCCGGACCCTTGCCTTTGATTTCTTTAAAACGTGTTTTTTACAGCAAATAGATCTTGGAGAAGAAACCGGCCCTCGCACAGTGGTATCCGGCCTCGTCAATTACATACCTATAGAAGAGATGCGCGATAAATATCTCGTTGCAATCGTGTGTGGATGCTTCTTCCTCTGGAGTAATCGTTTTCGCCTAACCACAGATCTGACTTCGCTCAGTGTAACCTCAAGCCCGTGGCCATGCGTGGAGTGAAAAGTTTTGCCATGGTTCTTGCCGTGTGTCCATACCTTGGGATGTACTCCGGAACTGATCTTGTCTACAGGCAACATCAAAAGAAGGAAAGGATGGTGGTGTTGAGTTGATTCAACCACCGCCTGGCTCAAAACCCGGGGAACGGGTGTACTTCGAAGGGCCCGAATATGAGGGTATGCTTATTCTTCCTCTCGAATCCAAACGTTCCTCTAGAATTGCCCCCAGATACCCTGCCGCTATCCCAAATGAACCCGAAGAAAAAAATCTTCGAGACCATCCAACCTGGTACGAATCACAGTGATGTCTTTGCCGGGCGGTTTTTTCATCATTGCCTCCGCATCACCAGGTTTCATCACCCTAGACACCAGAGAGGCGGCCTGGATCAACCCTGCGACCAAGAGTGTCCACAGAATCCGCACGAAGGACGGTGTCTGTGTCGCCCCCACCTTTGTTGGGGCATCCTTGTCATGATTATCATCGATGTAGATAATCAATAAGATGATGAACGATAAAAGGTATCTGGGTTCCTGTGCTTCGGCTCTTCATCGACAGATTTGCGATTGGAACTGAGTGCCTGGCCCAATTTAGCGTGGCAGCTGTACGATAGTCATGGGTCCGATGGACAAGTTCGCTCCAAGCAGCGACGATCCAAAGATCAGATGTGCAGAAGACAAATTGGCAAGATGACCACGACAGTGGCATCGTTGTCTGTTGACACGTCCTGTTTCTCTATACCGAATGTCACGAAATCAGATGAGAGATCCGACTCAGCCACCCCCTTCCCGAGTGCGAGGTGGCAGGGGCGGCGACGTCTGCAGATACCCGACGACGCCGGATGTCCTTTATCGCCTTAAGCAACCTAGGTCACTGCCTGGGATCAAACGACGTGTTTGGCCACTATACGGAAACAAATTGGGGTGACATGCGAGACACAACGTCCTACTGAGAACGCGATACATCTGCAGAAATTCTTGGCCACCAGCTACTATTCGTCGCAGCGCTATGGCCTTTCAATCAAGTCTTGCGTTGCTAAATCTCGGGATCATCTCCTCGGTCCGAGCCCCAGGCAAGGCACATATTTTATCTGGTGGCAAAGAGCGGTTGTTTCCCCGGCAACTTTGACCACGATCGAGATTCGAGCTCCACAACTCGCATTCAACATTTGCTGAGCCCTGCGATACGTACTATCGTACGACGGCCTTGGGACAGTTGAATAAGTGTTTTATGAACTTACGTCTTGCCAAGGGCCGTATTGGCAGAGCATTCCGGAGATATCGATATCTGCTCCTGCCCAACACGAAATGTGCAATCAATGGCCATGAAAGAGACCTACTATTAGATGGCCGCAATTTCGTTGTTGCCAGCTGCTACCGTGCCACTGGCACTGCTAGAGGTGGTGGTCGATATTTCACGACTGTCATTTTGGCTGAAGATAGAGATCAGCAACGCATGAGTCGGTCATTATTTAGTGAGGGGAGGGCTTTGGCCCATAAATGGTGTGTATACAACGATAGTTTGAGTGGTGCTACAGGAAAGAACGCGCCTAGGTCGAGGTAAATTAGATAGAATTATAAGAATTTCGTGACAACACCATCCGCTAATCAACGTCGATTTTGACGGCCTCCTTATCCTCCATTTTCGGGACCTTCAGAGTGAGGACTCCGTCAGCCAGCTTGGCCGTGATATTCGAACTGTCAATTGGGCGAGGAAGCCAGACTGTTCGTATAAACGACGACGTTCCGGAGTAAAGACGCTCTGTAGTCAACTGGTTGGATGGCCTCTCCGATGCCCCGACGGCGCCTGTACCTGCAGTTGCCATTAGTCGATCAATTGGTCCGCCCATTACTAGATGTGCCCACCTTCGCCTTGTGATGTGGTGCTTTCCACGGTTGGCTCTGCAGAATCGCCCGAACGACGGCCGAATGTCTTGCCCTGAATGGTGACGCTACGACCACCGTCACCAACAGTGATATCGACATTCTCCTTCTTCACGCCAGGTAATTCTGCCTCAACGATGTACTTGTCTCCCTCCTCTGTCAAGTCCACAGCAGGATGAATGGCGCTGGGGGAGGTGAAGAAAGGGTCAGAGAAGATTGGGCCAAATGGACGACGTGGAAAGCCGTAGATGGAGGGTGTACCCCTGGTTAGAGGCTCTTCGAGCATGTGGAACAAGGGTCTGAATTCGTGTAAGAGTCTACTGATGGACATGGTCGTTGGGTTTCAACTCGAGCATCACGACTCGCACCCGTATTTATAGGGGATAATGAACATGGAATGAGGTCACACTAGTTCCATGACGTAGGCCCTCGGCATCCCTCGACTTTTCTGGAAACGCGACAGAGTTCCAGGGGTCCTAAACAGGGGTTCCAGCTGTCCTACCGATTCCCATATACGATACTTGGATACAGAATCATCAAACAATTACGCACCGGGCCATTCCACGACCCATTGCGCGAGTACAGAATGCTCCTGATCGTCGTCATCCTCAAATTTCAGCTTATACATTGAAATATGCATGGAAGACGTTCCCTGTTTTCACATCTTGTTAGTGTGATCCCTATCGACATTCGCTACGACTTACACGACCAGACGGCTGGAGATCCTTTGGTGATGCTATTACTTCGGCACGATAGAAACAACTAGTATCAGGATACAGAGCCATCACAGTCGACCCTGCTGGGAATTCTTGATATGCATTCGGATGCGCCGCACTATTTGGCGGGGCACTGGGATCAGGCAGAGGAATAATGGCTCGAAGCGTAGTGTTGTAACACTGTCCGGGTTGTCCGTCTTCTTGTGGCTCTACGTCCTGTACCTCATAGCTGCAAGCGTATCCAATGAACCTTAGCAGCCTTTAATACAAACGATAACCCACCGATTCTTATCCTGATTGATGCATTTGGTGATTACGGCCAAAATCCACGTATTCTCGTCGTCGACAGTACTTCCATCCGCGTTCTTCCCGGGAGGAGGATGGAAGGCAACTTTACGTCCTTCCTGTAAAGGAAGCTGCTTTGCCAGTGCCTCTCGCCGCGCCTTGGGCTCTCGGGAAAAAGGAACGGCGGGTGATGGTCCAGTAGATCCCCGGACAGGGACCGCCGTGGTGGCCCGTTGTGCTCCGATGACAGGGGGAGTAACAGAGGTAGAAGTGGGTGAAGGTGACGGAGGTCGCGGACGCTTATTGCGTTTCTCTGTCGCCGAAAGTCGTCAGATGACACGGGTGTTGCTCAGGAAGACAAAAACCTTGTGGCAACGTTTCAGATGCCTTTCGAAGTGCGATCAGAACACCGACTCGTTCAATGGCATCGTTGAGCGCCCTGTAATAAAGTTTAAATTGTGGCCAAACAGTATTGGGAGACAGATTCTCACTCTATCTCATCCTCAGAATTACGGCGTACCTCTTTCAGCGCGGAAGACAACCGTTTAAAATTAGTCTTGAGTGTTTCGTAGCTCTCCACCGGGAGCGAATCATCGCTTGGCCACATGGCTATGAGCCTGTTGACGCGTCCAATCGTCTCGATGCTAGTTGGGTTAGCATAAATGTTAGAGAGCGTTCCCAGCGATTTGCTTGCATGGGACCAGTACTCTATCTCTGTTTCACGGACGGGATATATGATATGTATCTCAGGAGGAAGCGTGGGAACCTACCTTCAGACGAAGCTGGGCGTGCTGAACTTCGCCTTCTATCCATGGTCGGAATGGTGGTAAAGTATCTGGGAGTTATGGTTGTGAAATGAGATACGCTGGAAACAATCGCAACAGGAAACGTGGCCAGCAAACGAGCGCGCAATTACTACGTTGAGTTGGGTGTTCTTTGCAAGACGATGATCATCGCGGAGTTCAACGACATATGGATTGCCACAGCACGACAGCGCACAACTCAACTACACACGTTTATGCTATCCTGACGACCACAATCCCAATGTTATTTTTTAGCAACATTTTTCGAATCTGCCAACTTTCGGAGTGATACATCATAGACTACTGAAGCAGCAGTCAGAATTTAGGTAGTAAGCTGAGGAAATAGGACTAACCCTCTTCGATTTTTTTGAGATCATATTTGAGGCTGTCAAAGCGCCGCCGCAGAGTGTCATTCTTTAGGTTGAGCTTGATTGAATTCCAGAAAAGAAGACATGTTAAACCCTGCAGATAAATCTCCTTTGACAAGTTTTACCATCGAAAAACCAGCAAAGATATCTTTCACGAATGCCGAGATACGAAGTGGTGCTTCGTAGTCTCCGAACGTCACTGCATTGACGGCAAGCCGGGACTAAAATAGTGAAGAGACGCAATTCTGCGTTTCTCAAGATACCGAGAATCGGAAAGTTTCATTTACCAGTTCATTGACGAGGCTAATTAGTCCATGCAGGTAATCTTCCACAGTTATCGTGAATTTATCCGCCCATTCTTCTCTTACTAGGAAGACATGAGTGCTTTGATGTTGTCGAGGACTCGGGGACGAATAGCTCACTTCCAAGTACTTCATTGGCTTGCGAAAGCGTGATGAGGGAACCACTACTTAGGTATTCCACTAGGGCGGCGGAATATATCGCCGTTCGGAGAGAGTTCGACCACATGTCTTTCCAGCGCCAAAGCTGATTAGGAGGAACATTGGAGGCAAGAGCAATGATGATAACATGACAACTGCGCAAAATCGGTCGCACCGAATCGAGCAGCGGTGGGACTTGAATGAACGGTGTTAGGTGCCAACATGTGAGGTGAGCAAGAGACTAACGGGCGTCTGTTGAGGTAGAGTGAATTTTGTTCAGAATCCCAACCATGAGGCGGGTCTGCTTGTCGAGATAAGATACTTGATCTTTAATTTTCTTCCACAGGGGATCGTCATAAACTTTGGTATGGCCAATTATAGTCGCCGTACCTCTCTATTCTCGACGTCTTGCTCTAAAAGCTCATTGAGATAATCCACGTCGTGTGCATCCATTTGTTGACTCGTCAAGGTACATTACAAAATCGTGGTAGTGACTCGCGCTTCCGGTTATCCTTTTCTGGTATCGAGTCAGCAACTTCTCCTTCACTCCTCCACCCGCGGCGCGCTCTGTAACTCCGTTCTCATACTATTCTACCTTCCTAATCTCTTTCATGACTGCGGCCACTGATGTGGTCAAGGTCAAGGTTCTACTTGCCAGGCTCCGCGACACACCCGTCAACTCGGTGGATGGTTCAGAAGACGTGTTGGCACAGGTCTTCAACTATCTAATGAAGGTGCCGTCCAACAGCTCCGATAGATGTTACCATTGGTTTTGTTCTCGAGCGGATCAAGTCACCGTTGGCGCTGCCACTTTTCTTCTGAGGTTGTTCGCCTACAACAGCCCAAAGGTGGACGAATGGAAGGTTAGGTTGAAGGGTTGCTTGGCGGGTTGCTGTGCTTGCGTCAAGGCCTTTGGCGAGGTAAAGGTCACCTCTCGGTCAACGTGAGTTCCCGATTTCCCCTGTTCCATTCATTGTCGGGAGGGTTGAGAGACACCTTCGCGTTCTCACTTTCCGGCTATGGTCAGATTCATGAAGCTCGTGTAGCTAACTGAAGGAACCAGGTATTTCGGCGCATTTCCAGACGACGTTCTCGGGAGATTCTATAGGAGTTTCGACAATTGGGAATTGGAGCTCGTGAAGGATGGCCTGTCTTCAGCTGGGGTCAGCCACGCTGCGCGAAACGGCTCTTCTACTTGGCGCAACGTGCCACCTGCGATAATATACCATGCGGTCTCGAATTTACGCATCATCCGGGATCCCGACGTCCTTACGTTAGTGCGTTTTCGACCCTCAGTTTCAAGCTGGCCAACGGATGTTTCACCTGCCGGACTTTTCGTTCTCATTTTTGACGAATCTCAAGATGTGCGGCAGTGGGCCAAGTCTTTTGTGACAAACTGCTCCGAGATCCCTATGGCGGTGGACCATTTCGTCACTGGGCACGAGGCGGCCCTTCGGATTATATTTGACTTGATTGCAAACACTACAAACCAACGTGACTCTGCTTCGTCGCACTTACCTTCCCTGCAAGGGGATGCTCTCCATGTAGACTCATTCTCCTTCACATCGGATCCGAATGAAATCTGGGTCGGCTTTTGTCAGATTCTTCGTCAGATACCTACAGAAGTCATTCTGCGGTCTTTGGGGGGTGCAAACTGTCGAAGAGTTGTCACGGGTCACTTGCACGACAAGGGTTCCCGTACGTGCATAGAACTTCCAAGCACCCAACTCGCGGTTGACTGGTTTTCTTTTCAGAGTTTGCGCACATACTCAAGTGTATGCTCTTTCTCATCAAGCGCCTGAGTGTTGATCTATGGAAAGGCGAGGCACCCGAGTTCCCGCAGGTCGTATTCGATGCCATAAAGGATAATCCGTCCTTTATTAAATTAGTCGAGGAAGCTAACCCACTAGACGACAAGCCCTGGTTTCTTTCGTGGTTTGGAGAGTACCTATCATCGTTGAAAGATTCTGGAGTCTTCGGTGACGTGCTCGCAAAAATTGTAGATCTACTTTGCGAGGAACTCCAACACGAAAGGTTCAAGGAAGTTCGCCCGATGGTCATGTTCGCTGCTATACGAGTGGGCCGTTGTATCTCATATCTAATAAGATTTGGACTGATGCTGGTAATAGTTGCTCTCGTCGCTGGTCCGTAAAAGCCAAACCGAAGAACTTGCCCGTCATCGCCAGGCAATATCGAGTGTCCTGGACATTCATGGCGATGTTTTTGTAGCCGTTGCTTTTGGTCGCCATTACGCGGATGAAAAGTGGAAGTCTACCCGTAGCGCTGCCCGTGATCTCGTAGTAACGAGCCTCGAGCGAGACGTGCGAGAGATTGCTGGTGCGATCACCCAATCTTGCACGTTTCTTGCAGGTCAAACCGATACATTCTCGGTGTGCGCTGTGCAAGAGCACATGTGGAGGAAGATGTACGAGTCCTTGCAGACAAATGATGCGGAAGGCACCACTTCTCTTCTCGAACTGGTTGCCCAATATGCCCATTTGGACGTTCTGAACCCCCGTGCTTATAAACCAATCTTTTCAAAGTCGAATGCCCGAGTCGCCTTCGACGCAATCAATCACTCTCTCCAAGTTACGAGACAGGGCTTTGTCGAAACGATCTCTAAATTTGCGAATTACAATCAACCATCATTTCTGCGCAATGTTCTCCGTCTCCCAGATGTCTCCAGGAACGTCATGTTCCTCATGTTTTGCCCAATTGACGACCTTCAAGCTGCTGCTAAGACCTTGGTCGGACAGGCATTCGATGTGGACGGCCGCCTTGACTGTTTTCGTGCGCTCCTCTCCAATCTACCCGACCCCTCCCTCTCCGCTGTCTTCACATTCCTCGAAACATTCATTCGGCACGCGCCTCATGTCACCGAGGCGTGCAGCTTGTCAAAATCCCTAGTACAATGTCTCACAGATATCATCGAGGTGCTTTGTTCTAGCCCTGATGGTTTGCTGCATTCGAACGCCTTCTTGCGGCCTGGAGACCTGCAAGGTCCTGGTGCTCAACTCCCTCAACTATGGACTCTCATGACACAGGCGATTACCGTGATATTCAAACGGACCCCGCTGTGGGCAGATTTCTTCGAGATACCCGATATGACAGTATGGATGAGGGATGCGCTCATTTTTGGTCGGGATATGCTGGCACAGTGGAGGGTCATGGAGTCCGCCGCTTCTGCATCTACAGAGGTAGAGTCCACCTCGCTTAGTCGGAAACCCTCCAGGCTGTCTCGGGCGGGAAAGCGGATGATGAACGATCTTCAGCCTGTCTTACCCGAGCTTGCAAGGTGGCTTCGGCTGTCAGACGAGGAGCTGTTACACCAATCATTCGCTCTTATCCAAACCGTTCTGGACTGCTTCCGGACGACGGGAGTACAACCTTCTGAGGCTGGCCTGGCGAAGCTGAACAAACATATAGACGATGCCCGCAAGACGACGGACGGGACTCCCAGGACTCGGCTCGATTCCACTCGTATAGCAAAACTCGAGGACGCTCTAGCAGCATTTGAAAGCGACGACGATGACGTGGAGATCGTCTCGGTGAAATTGGCAAGTGATCGCATTTCGGCTCTACCACGCAAAGATACCAAATCGAAAGGCAAAGAAGTGCAGACAACACTCAAGCCATTGCCCGCCCAGAAACCTACCAAAGCCCCACCTGTGGACCAGGTAAAGGTGGAGAAACCTGCTTTCCCGACATTCCAGAAGATACGGACAACCGTCATATCGAAACCAAATCCTCTACCTCCTGTTCCTGATCGCAGTGATGTGCATAAGGTACCACAAGCCGCGGATTCATCATCCAGTGATTCCGAATCCGACGTTGGAGCCGGAGGGGCGAAAGGCTTGGCTGCCCTTGCCAAGTTTCAGAAGTCCCCCAAAATGCCAAAGCCTGTTGAGAGACGTCAGGTCAGGATGTTTGACGTCACGAACCAGGTCAAGAACGCCACGATGGAACGGCTTCATCGAAGGGACGATGCCCGTCGGAGAGCCATGCGGCTTAGGCCAGACATTTCTGGACTGCATCGAGCGCTGCTGTCGTGGAATTATGATCATGACGGCCCAGATCCTCCTATACAAGAAATAAAACCGGGCCTAGTTCGTGTTCCGGACAAATTTGCAGATCACCGCCAATACCTCGATGTATTCGAGCCACTTCTCCTACTTGAATGCTGGGCTCAGATTGTCCAGTCCAAGGAAGTGGAGCAGCCGACGTACGATTGCAAGATTTGTACAAAGCAGTTTACGGACGATTTCATTGATCTCGAGGTCAGCATAACTGAACCTCTCCAGAAAGATTGGCGTCTGTCAGAAACAGATGTAGTTCTGCTCAGACATCCTTCTGGGAAAAAGTCGCTCTTGGCCAAAACACAGTCATTTCGTACCACTCCGGCTTGCGCCCAAGCAACTGTTCGATGCTTTATACCCAATGGAACTGATCCCGGCTTGCAGATCAATAGCATCTGGAGCCTGAAGAAGGTGTTCGGGCAAGTTAATGCTTTAGTAATTACGTTTGCGAGGCTGAACATCCTGTAGTTTGGCTACACTGCACCGGGAATATGGTGCCCTGATAGCTCTTCCTTTCTACGATGCCTTTCAATGCATCATGCAGCCTCGCATATCCGCAATGCCATGCCTGGATAACCATGATGTTGAACACGCTATGTCAACGTACCGCGTCAACGAACCTCAGGCAAAAGCTATTCTTAGTTCATTGCGAGCCGAAGGATTTGGATTGATTCAAGGGTAGGTAAACTTGTCCGTCCAGATAGCTTGATCGTTCAAATACTTCAAAGGCCTCCAGGAACGGGGAAGACGTCAACCATATGTGGGTTGGTTGAGGCTTTCTTGTCGCGACGACCCCGAGCTACGACTTCTATACATGCGGGACGGAACCCCACGCAGGCGGATAAGGGACCAGTACAAAAAATCCTTTTATGCGCCCCGAGTAACGCAGCAATCGACGAAGTCGCCAGTCGCCTGAAGGAGGGTTACCGAGGCACTCAGAAGCGCGGGGAACCCATCAAGGTGGTTCGGATCGGCAGTGATAAGGCTATCGACATTAGCGTCCGCGACATCGCGCTAGACTACCTGGTGGATCAGAAGATGAACGGCGAAAACATGCCAGACTCCTCCAACGATGCCGGGAAACAAATAGCCATGCTTCGACAGGAGATAGAATCCGTCAAGCGTGCCAAACAGGAAAAGTTCCAGGAGCTGGCCTCAGTCCAAAACAATACTGCGAGGACACTTTACATCGATGAAGAGATCAAGAAATTAAATTCTCGTCGAATGGCCCTAACTCAACAGTTTGATCGTTTGAAGGACAAACAAAAGTCCGATAGCCGGACTTTAGATGCTGTGCGAAGGCGCATGCGTATAGAAGTTTTGCACGAGGCAGACGTGATCTGCGCGACACTTGCAGGATCTGGCCACGAATCAATCGAGCAGTTGGAGTTTGAGATGATCATTATTGACGAAGCTGCCCAAGCTGTTGAATTGACTTCACTAATTCCCTTGAAATTTCGTACTCCAAGATGCATTATGGTTGGAGGTGTGTGTTTAGTAGCCTCTTCTGTGATATTAAAAGTAAATCACTTTGTAGATCCCCAACAGCTTCCGCCGACTGTGCTCTCCCAGGAGGTGACAAGCTCCCCTTGCACAGTCTCTTTTTCTTGACGACCTTTTTAGGCATGTAAATTCAGCTACAACCAGTCGCTCTTTGTTCGCTTGCAAAAACATCGCCCAGAAGCTGTTCATCTGTTAAGGCGAGTGTAGTGTGATGGCTTCCCAACGACCTGCTGAAAGACCCAATAGCATTCAATACCGCATGCACCCAGAAATCAGTCAACTCCCCAGCCGTTTATTCTACCAAGGTCGCCTACTCGACGGGCCCGACATGGATGTCAAAACCAAACAGCCCTGGCAATCTCATACTAAGTTTGGCTGCTATCGGTTTTTCAACATACCACGTGGGCAGGAAGAAGGGACTGTCGGTCACTCGATGAAAAACGTATTGGAGGCTCAGGTGGCTGTTGCACTGTATGCAAGGTTGCGGAAAGAATTCGCAGCGATCGATCTCGATTTCCGAGTGGGCATTGTCTCAATGTATCGCGGCCAGGTGGTTGAACTTCAGCGTACATTCGCAAGGATATTCGGGGACGATATTCGTGGTAAGATACACTTCCATACGGTTGACGGCTTCCAAGGTCAAGAAAAGGACATCATCATCCTTTCATGTGTGCGTGCCGGTCCTGGCGTTCAGTCGGTCGGCTTCTTAGCTGGTATGAATCGTGGACCTTTAAATGAAGGCGCGGCTAAAATTCTATGTACTAGATGTCCGTCGAATGAACGTAGCTCTTACCCGAGCAAAGTCCTCCTTGTTCATCCTCGGAAATGCCCCGACACTTGAGAGGAGCAATGCAGATTGGAAAGAAATCGTGAACGATGCAAGAACCAGGTCACTGCTGACCGATGTAAGTTATTTGCTCGCCCACAGTGACCAATATTTCTAAGGTCATGTTACATGTAGGTGGACGTGTCTTACTTCAAAGAGCCCAACTCCGTGCGATCGGCTCGGCCTGCTTCGCCCACAAAGGCGAGCAAACAGCGGCCGGTTTCCAAGGTTGCAGAGCCCACAGATCTTGTCACTCCACAGAGCTTGGCAGGGTCAGTTCGTGCCAAAGTACAACCACAGAATCCTTCCACTCCAACTGTCCCCACTTCGGACCAAATCGCTATGAGACCAAGGGGTGATTCGGCAAAAAAGCCTCTACCGAAGAGACCCCTTGCAGAGGAAGCCACTTCATCAACGAACGAGCACAAGCCTGCCCAACCGCCCCGTAAGCGATCAAAGAAGGACAAGGGTAATATCTTCATCCCAAGGAAACCCAAACCATAGATGTTACATTCGGTACACAGCCAGAATCTCTCAGGAATCTCTGCCCGCACAGCGCGTCTACCTAGATTACCCCTACATTAGTGTTTGCATACAGGATATAACGTATTTGTATTGTCACTATGAAGCTTTTATCGGTGGTAGTTCCCATTGATCTGGTCCAAATCTGGGTATTGTCATCGACACGCCGGCACTGTTTTTTGCGGGTTTAGTGAACGTGCAGAGTGTCGGCTTCCCAAGTGTCGACAACCATGCCGGATTGACCAGGGTCAGTCCTAGAGGACTGTCAGAGGGGGGGTCTGGTCAAATTTCGGATGGTATCGTACCTTTGAGCCAGGGTTTCGTCGTTCTTACGGTTTCAATGAAGACAATATAATCTGGAGGAGAGCTTCGTGACAGGACGGACGAAGGATGAATAAATACGTCCTCCTGGATACCCATTGCTCTGTAAGGGACACCTTTAGTTGTGGAGTATTGAACCCCGGTGGCCGACTTCTTTTGCACGAGATCTTTGCGAACGGCAACTTGGTCGATAAACGCAGCAGCCAATAACTGGCGGAGGACCTTCAACTGAAAGGCATTGTTTAGTGTGACACCAGCGAGCAGAAAATGATGCAATTAACTTGTGTTTCGTTGGGTGGCTTAAGTGCCTGTGCAAGACTCGTTTCTGTGCCAGGGAAGGTCGCGCTCACGATGTTGCAAATCTGGGCTCTCAACTTATGGATCTCTTCCATGGCCTGTACATCACGTTAGTTACATAGGCACATACTAAGATCCTTCGGGTCGTACTTTAGGCCGAACGAAATGTTCCGAGCAAAACTGGAAGCCACCCCCAGCGAACTCGTATGCGCCGACGACTGAGAGCATCCGAAAGATATCGCTAGTTGACCTTCCCAAGGAGGCGTGGATCTAGGAAAGGGAGTGTTAGCGTCGCACAGTGAAGGCACTAGACCAACGGTACTTGTTGCGACTCGAAGAAAGCCTTCCGACGCGTTCTGCGAACCTCTTTCGCCCTGAGCTGTTCGTTCTTGATGTGTCCCAATTGATTATAGTCCTCATCATCGGAATCGTTACCTTCGCCTAATCCCTCCTCGTGCAAGAAGGGATCCCCCACTGTCATAGCTGATACAATGGTGATCACATATGGCAGGCAACCATGCTGTTGGCCCATAACCAACATCCGAGAATATCGGGGAGCAAGCGGGAACAAACTCATCGACTTCCCAAGCGACGTGATCTTACCCCCGATCGTAGCGATAGAGACTTCTGGGGTTGCCAGTGATGCGAGAGGCGTACTGCTCACCGCACCGAGATGAGTCAGCACCGTCTCAGCTTTCTTCAAGGCTCGCGTATCGGGAGGGGTCGGGAAAGGGAAATTCACCACTGTATCGATACCCATGCTCTTCATTTGGAGTACCACACCTTCTATGGGTGTGCGGAGAATCTCAGGTTGTGAGAATGATTCGAAATAGTGTTCGAAGAGCGCGGACGAATAAAGCCTGTAGCAATGCCCAGGGCCTGTCCGTCCCGCCCGACCGGCTCTCTGCGCCGCGGAGGCTTTGGATATCCAGCTTACCTGGAAAGACTGCATACTGTTGGCGGCATCGTACCTACGCTGATAATTCCTGTGAGAACAAATATTGCCTGCAATCGGGAGTAACCCACCTCCTTTGCTCGCCCACAATCGACGACGTATCGAATTCCTGGAATTGTTAACGATGTTTCGGCTACATTCGTTGCGACCACCACTAGACGGTGTCCAGGGGGTGGTGATTCAAAGACCCGCATCTGCATGTCACTCGGCAGAAGAGAATATAGTGGAACGACGTGCATTGGAGCTATGGGATACATATTCATAAGTATAAACAGAGAGCCAAGGGTCTGACTTACAGTCGCTCTCTTCTATTTCAACGGCGTCCTCATCGGCGCTGTCCAAAGCTTCAGGGTCTTCCTCAGGGACGCCGTCATCGATACCTAATGCCGAGTCTTGGCTTCCGGCACCCAATTCCACATCTTCTGCCTCCAGGACAACTGCGAACACGGTAAACAACTATTTTTGAGCAAACCACTATCGGTGGCGTACCTTCCACGGCAGCTACCGTCTTTCGGGGGTCTGGTGGTTCGTCCGTAAAAAAAGCGGAAGCATTCACCGACCGCCTATTACGCGTTCTGGTTTCTATGGCTCTAGGGCTAAATTTAGCATCTAGAGCCCGACAGACACCCGATATTTCGTTCTGACCGGTCAGAAAGACCAAGATGCCACCAGGCGGCAGGCGGGAATGAATCTTGGCGGTCTTTCTGATAGCTTCCTTGACGTAGTCCGAGGGTGTTCGGCGATTGAAATGGATCGTCACTGGGTACTGTCGCGCGGAAACGCTAATCACTGGAGGAGGTGATGAAAAGAGGAGCTTGTTTTCTGCAAAGTCGCTGACACGGAGGGTGGCGGACATTATAACGAGGCGGAGGGGTTTTACGCCATCCTTTTTGTCCTTCCACATTTGTTCTCGCAATCTCAGGACGCGACTAAGTACACCGATGAGTATGTCCGTGTTCATGCTTCGTTCGTGGGCTTCGTCGATGACGACGACGGAGTACTTGGACAGCAGGAAGTCGGTAGCCAATTCGCGCAACAGAATGCCATCCGTCATATATTTGATCGTTGTTGAAGGAGATACGGTCGCGTCGTAGCGGATTTGGTAAGAGACCCGTGACGAAGTCAGAGACAATTCATAGGCAACACGTGCCGCCATCGAGATCGCTGCGACTCGTCGAGGTTGTGTCACCCCGATCATTCCGGGATTGTCTAAAAGATCAATGTTAGTGTCCTGTCGTTCCGCTCATGCTCTGCGCACCTCCACTGGGATCCCCGAACCCTGCTTCGTAAAGAAACTGTGGCACCTGTGTAGTTTTACCACTACCAGTCTCACCGCATATGATCGCAACGGGATGGAGCAAAATAGACTCCATAATGGGTTGCTCCTCTGCTATGATGGGTAACATCAACCGAGCTTCTTCGACGTCCGCGGGTCGCGAGACAGAAACAACCTTAGCCTTCCTTTCGGAGGAGGGACCCAACGATTCTTGTGGTTTCCTCGACAAATGCTCCGCCAGCGCAGTGGCAGGCAATTTGATATCATCTCCAAGCGGACCACGCATCATGGTATCATGAGGTGGACGCAAGACCTTGGGTCTTTTCAGAGGTTGTTCGGTAGTATTCTGGACCGTCGTCGACTGAGTGGATGACTCGCCGACGGGAACGGCATAACTCTTGGCCGCGGAGAGCTGATTCATTGCCCATGTCTTGAAACCCGCACGCTTCACTGAAGCAGTATCGGTCTCTGCATGAGATGGGTAATTGTGACTCGATTCATCGTCTGATGTCGACCCTGAAAGAGATTCAACCTCGTCGTTTTCATCTTCTTTTTTATCATTTGCGGAATCTGAGCTATCAAATGACGAATCAGACTCTGGCTCGGGGACCGGCTGCGCAGATGGTTTTGACCAGCGCCGAAAGCTTTCCTGAAGAAATATTACGAGATCACGAATTGCAAATCATCAACCGACCAACCTTTTCACCGACTTTTTTTTTTTTGACGATTCGAGGGGCTGCGGAGGTACCATCTGCATTTCGTCGGAGCGCGCCACCAACAACAACGGTAGACTGTGTTGATTTCTCTGGCGTAGCTAAGCTGGCCGACATGTCCACAATCTGAACTTGGTCCCGAGGGGCGGCGTGGGGTAAATCAATGCTAGCAGCATCAGAAGCCATCATATCCAGCTCTGCGTCTTCGCTGTCGCTGTCAGCGGATCCCGCGACAACAAAACCATCGTTACGCCGCCTTCGTTTGTTTGAACGGCCGTCCATAACACGCCGAACATCTATATCTTCAGTCTTGTCGAATCGTTCACGATGAGAGACCGCCTTTCCTGTCCCTAACGTGGAAGAGGACTGTAATTCCAAAGTGGGAACTGACGTCTGAGTCTGACTGCAAGGCTGGGTAAACGATCAAGGAGCAAGAGCATAGCAGTGTCATACGCCAGTTTTTCAAAGATCAACACCCTCTCCTCTTGTCTAAGTTTTTTATCCTTGTCAAAAGATATATCAGTGAAACGTATCGAGAATATAGACGTATCTTACAATGTACTTTTCCAGTCTCTTCCTTCGCTTACTTGATACCTTGGTCTCTGATTGTGCTGCAAGCTATGCCAATCAAAATACGCGGCATTAAGATACTTGCAACTTACCTCCTGGAAGAGTCTCTCCTTCCTCTCCTTTTCTTTCTGCTCTCGGGATTTCGGAATGAGGATTTCTGCATTGGGATCTACTGTCTCTGCCGACGTAGTGGGTGCATGTTCGTGTCGTTTCCGCTCTTTGTGTGATCCCGGGCGTGACTGGCGTGCCCTGGCGTTGTACCTCTCTCGAACTCGATTCATCCCGATGAATGTTCAGTAATATAGGGTATGTGGAGGCAATAAATTGGCGGACTAAATTGTTACATAAGCAGATCCTGCGCCAGTTGAAATCATCACAATGATAACACTTCTTTGGATTGCTACAACTGGTTCAGACGTAAGTAAGACAGGGTATCTAGGGGAGAACTAAAAGTATGAACAAGTAGAGACGACAATAAACGATATTGATACATCTTACGAAGTATGAAACTACCTTTTTCTGTGCATCTAGCACGTCTCAATTCGAACTAGCGACGAACGCATTGAAGTTGTAGGAAGACGGCGAGGGATTGAAGGTGAAATCACTGGGATGAAGGTTAATAATGGTTTGACCGTCCCTTTGTAGCACTGCTTCCATATAATTGCCAGCGTTGATAGGCATCGAAAGTTTTGTAGCCCCAGCTGCAACCTGGAAAGTCTGCGACGTGGTGGACGACGTCGAAAGCTTAACGGTCGCAGGAGAGGTCGCTAAAACAACTACCCAAATCTTGTCCTGTGTCTATGGTGACCGAGTCAGATCCAGATAGCATGGCCGCCGAAAAAAAAGGCTCACAAGCTCAAAATTGGAGGGTCGAGCGACTGGATCAGGTGAAGGGGCGCTCGCCGGATGGGGACGAGACCACATAAAAATCTGGTCTTTCGAGACGGTAGGGTACGCTCCTGTCTTAAACGCGGTAGCATAGTACGATGTCATATTGAGCCAGCCTGGCGGGCGTCATTTCCGGTGCTGAGCGCAGACACAAGTTAGATAACGTAGCAGAGCTTACCAGTATGGGGAAATCCATCCACCCACGCTTGACTGTTTGGTTGTGCACCTTCGATAGGACCAATGTAATGAGATTCCCCAAAGTCGTTCCAGCTGACGATCTGAACAATGTCAACCTGACCGCGAATTCCGATCAGAGACTCCCAACGCTTCGCATATAGGTGGTCATCGCTCAGGTAAATCCACTAAAGATCAGGTAGGGTCAAAGCTGGCCTGTAGCTGGTTTGCACAACTCACGTTCTTGTTGTAAGTTTGTGGGCTGTAGTGCGTGAAGAACCAAGGGGACACGGCAGCCATGTAGGTTCCGCCCATAGGACTCAACGAATTGATGTAGTCTTCGTCAGTACTCGTACCTCCGATAAAGGTTGAAAGCCTATTAAGCACGTCGACTGCAAAGCTGGGTAAAGCATTTGCTTTGACTTGCGTGGGCCACCCGGAATTCCACTAGATAAAAAGGTGTGATTCAGTGCAACAGACAGCACAAGGGTTCATCAGCCCTACATTGAACATTCCGTTGATTATGCCGCTGAAACTCTGGAATTTTGACGTGTCCACGAAAAAGGAGGGAACAAAATAGACGGCATTTTTTCCTGATAGTTGCTGCAAAAACTGAGTCGACCATCCTGAGTTGACTGAACCTTGACCAAATTGACAGGTTTCTCCAGAGAAACTAGAGGCGAAAACACGATCGTTGTATATCAATTGATTGGGGTGCGACGCGTATGTTGTAATATAATTTCTAAGCGTAGCTGCGTCACTGGCGCTGCTACACGGGAGAGACCTAACGGCAGTCATGTTAAAGACAACACCGGGACGGTGCGCAGTAGAGGACATACGTCATATCAAACGACATAAAGAGCTTGAAGCTCGTCCCGGATTCCTGTGCAGCCTCATATCTGACAGAACATGAGCATGAGCTGAGAATGCAACGCGGATACTGACGCATTTGCGACCTGCTGAGATTGCCAGGGATCTCTTCCTACGTTGAGAGCAAATCCGTCGATGCCACTTGTATGGGCAAGGAGAATGTCGGACAACCAGTCTTGTTTGGTGTACGGATAAGTGTTTCCGACCATAAAATGGGCCACTACAAGTTTTGTCGAGTCCCTTCGAGAGACCGTGACGCCATCCGAAGTCCTGCGGAGGACCGGGCCGGCCAAAGCGAGGTGAGAAGCAAAGAGGAGAGATAAATATACAAGCAAGGCAAACATCGCAAGCGAGTGTAGGTAAAACGAACGACGGTGAGCTTTGTGCGTCAAGCAGAAAAACAGGTAGAACAGGACGAACTTGGGGATCCAGCAAGGTCTTACCCTGGCCCATTCAACTCCTCTCATTGTCTTATACTCGGTGTCTTGGAAACAATGGCGTCCGACCACGTGATCGGTATACACGCCATTTGCGCCGTTTTATCTCAACTGCAACCGTCATCTCCGATGCTTAAACAGTAGTAAGGACGGATACCAGAAACAACGGGCTCAAATTCATGGATCTACACAAATCTAATCTCTAGCAGCTCTTCCTAAGCTTTTGTCACCACCACGGGCTCGCTTACACTTGCATCATCCAGGTGGTCAATTCATTTCACCTGCCAAATCGAGAGCCAAGTCTACTTACGGTGGTGCTTCAATCTTTTCATCGCTTGTTGCGTGGACTACTCGAGTCGAGTTCGCCTCGTCATCCGTGACGGATACGGACGGGTTTAGTACAGGTTCCGATGCCAGCGCAGCCCCCGTTGCCAGTGGTTCGGCTGGAGTTTGTGCTTCCGTGGTCGAACTTTCCTCAGCAGTCATCTTCGTCTCCGCTACTGCCTCTTCGTGTTCCTGCGCATCCTTCGGAGAGTCGGCTTCCTGTCGAAATAAGAAAAAATTACGAGACAAGCGCGACGCCGTAACTCACGAAAGCCTTTTCCATCGATTCCTTGACCTCCTGTCCAGACACCTCAGTGCCCTCGTCATCAGCGACGGGAACGTCTGGCTGGGACTGAACTTGTTGCTACGGCAACAGTGCCAGCGTCATCACCAGCAAATTAGTGAATGAACAAACGTAGCGTACAGCATGCTTGTCCGCGTGTTCACCCTACAAACGATCAGACCGTCGACAGATTGAGTGAAATCAAGTGGTGACGTACGCGGTGGTTTTGGTGTTCATGGTGTCCATGAGAACCCTTGCGTGCCGACGGAGACACGAGGTACAAGAACTGTATGACAGGTAGGTTTGAGGAGAGAACGCGCATATCTGGCATAGGCACACACCAGAGGGCCAAACACCAGCGCAGACCCAATCTACGAGGATGCAATATGTTAAGCAATTTCATTGTGAACAATAACAACGAAAATACCATCCACAGCCTGTCATTCGGCGCACTCCCGCCGTGGCTGGTATGCGACTCAGAACTCATCATGCGCCGGGTGACCACGGGGCGAGATGCGCGGGCGGCAGTAGTTAAATTAACGCGTGTAGAAAGACGCAAAGGGGACGAGAAGAGACGGTGGGTAATTTTGAACATGTCGGGAAGGGCGAGGGATAAATAATACTAGTAGAACGTGGTCGTTCCAAGGTGGAAGGCTAGTGGTAGCACAAATTTCTCGGATGACGTTACCTCGGTGTGAACTTGCGCCGCGGCGGGGAGGACCGGAAACACCAGTTTCCAACTTTCTTCCAAACCTCGATATGCATTCAAACAATCCGTGGCTAAAGTTTACTACAGGCTTGACGTGCTGACGATTCTATCGGCAGACCCCACTACTGTCAGCTCCGATACCGCAACGGACACGATAAGCGTGACAGTTCGGAAGGTGGCGGGCGACAGCTCGCAACGATCAGCACGGTCTGGTTAGAAAAATCTGCGAAGGTCGTCAACGCCAACATCACTCGGATGCCCGTGAACGGGGTTGTCACCTCACAAATCACTTCCGAACCATCATTTCGAATTCTCCTTCGCTGTCGTCGGTGGGATCGGGATTGCTGACAATCATGACCCGTCTTTTCGATGCGCGCTGTATGCTCGCCTCTTCATGCTGATACTGTTGATACTGTCCCCGTGCCCAGGTCAGCCTGAGTACGGTCACCTGGGCCACTGCAGCTCTTACCTCGGGTGGTGTCTGCCAGTGACATGGCATTTGTGGCCCAGGTAACTGTATTCGCCCTCCTAAATGTCTCCTGTTGATCCTAAACATATAGTCCATCTCCTGCCACTCTCTCTCCGCTCGTGTTGACCATGTTCTCGGAAACTCTGCACATTGGGCGTCGCTGTGATCGTGTCTCTTTCCTGTTTCGTTCCATGCCCTGCGCTGGGTTACAAACTCCATCGCCAGCGCAATGAACCTTCGAAACAGTTCCTGGATCAGAATCTCACAGGTGAGCTACGGACCGTTGAAATCGCAATATGTCAAATCCTCACCAGTATTGACATTTTCGCTTCGTGGTTGTACTGACCACGAGGACAGCCGTTGCTCCTGCAATACAGGGTGACTTATGTATGCACGGCAGGCATGTAGTTCCCGCCTATGAATGACACAGCAAGTAGGACTGCACCCTCGTTGATCAGTACTGAATTCCCGATGCCCTTCTACTTGCCGTGAATTAATTTCACGACTTAATCTCCATGCGACGCAGGTTAATTTTCGGGTCTCTGCCTAGGATTGGAGCTGCCAGGAAGGTGCATGTTAAAATACTTTGTGCAGGCACGAGGGGTTCACGCACGAACTCTGCTCCTGGGGCGCCGTTTACATACATTCCTTCGGAGCAAAAACGGGTGCCTATCAACCACATGTTCCGTCCCTGGTTGTTTCCAACCCTCGACCTTGAACCCATTTCCTCTTGAAAGAAGTTTACGACATGTCCGGGTGTCACGTCCACCTACCAACCATGCCTGTACCTTCCCGCTCTACCAACCTGTCGCCATGCGATGCCCGCCAACCTTGATCCAATTTCCAAGAGGTTGAATCAGTGCAACCTGATCTTTGATGGTGTACGGATTGGCATGTAGAACGCGACAGCAGCATCGAAATGAGACTGTCCGGGATGCATTTCCAACTCTCCTTTGACAGACCCCGTCAGGGTTTGGCGATGTCTACCCTGAAAGAAACGCCCTCGGAAACGAGCACTTTTGTTCGGTTAACCTGCACAGCGCTGATGTCAACTCCAACTTCGTGGTGTCTGCATTCTCCGGTGTCCGCGCTACAGGAACCCGGGTCCGCGTCAGACCAAGAAGGCGTGCACGCTTGGCGAGAGATAGGATCTCAACGAGTCAATTTGCCCACCGAGCGTCATTGGCTGCGGATTGTCAATGCTGATATGAGTATGACAGGGCGATGGAAACAAAGTCTTCCATTGCGAGTGAGATGATAGGCGGTAATGAACCGTCGTCGTGCTTCAGCGTGATGTTGAGGTTTCTGCACGAGGACGAGACGTCTTATCGCCACAGTCATAGAGTGCATGTTGGTCTTTATTTCTGACGATTTCATACCGAGTCGAACGCCGTTTGCGCGTCATAGTCCGATCGGTGGCTTTGGAGCAGAGACGTCTGGGAGGGAGCGAACGCCGTGCTTGCAGCGTGTGTTCGGTATCCGGTGGGTCTTGGACAAATAATTTTGCAGATCAACCTGGCCCAGATGGGCCAACCATAATCTAATCATGGTATTTTATATCGATTTATTCCGTAGGCCCGCCTAGCTCAATCGGCCAGAGCGTCAGACTTTTAAGGCGGGCGCGACCCTGCAAAAATCTGAAGGCTGCGAGTTCGACCCTCGCGGTGGGCTATTGTTTCTTTCTACTTTTTATTCCTCTTTCTTTGGTATTTTTACCTTGACGCACTATCTCTTCCCAATCGGTTGCTACAGTCCTGGTTGGGCAGTGGATAATCTAAGAATATCGATTGCTACAATTATCATGAATCATGGAACGACATACAGACGAAGCAGAAATGAAAGAGCAGTAAACGGACCAATGTACATGCAAGCATACACAGATGTAAGCATAGAATCATGAGTGAATGTGCGTTCGGTCTTCCATATCATGGTTGTATCAGGAGGATCTAAAGGCAATATCCCAAGAAACGACCAACTGAGTAATTGCACGGATAAATAAGCAGATGAATGGGGGCGGTTGTAAGTCTCCCGAAACGTGGCTTCTAGCGACGTCCTGCGTACCGCCATGATGCCGATCACAAAAGTCGTACGACTCATGTAGGCTTATAGTAAATCGTGGTGAGATACTAAAGAATCCGTGAGCGACCATGAGTCATCAGGGAAAAGTATAAATACCTTCTGTCGATAGCGCGTCGTACTCCCAACAGCGAGCACGCCATTGCGGATCGCACTTGTACTCAGGTGATGAAGCACGACATGGGATGGCACGGGCAGCACGCTGGCGTCATCCGACATTCCTGGTCCGTCAAGCCCGAGTCGAGTCTGCGCTTGGGACGAGGCTGCAAGGTGAGTTACATCGGTCCCGCTCGCAGTGGTGATTGGGATGGGAGGATGTTCGTCCTCCCCAGCTTTATCCTCTTTGTAGATGTCCCGTGCGAGCGTACTGGTCATGCCCAGCAGCGATCGTCCTTGTTTTCTCCTATGTTCGCGTTCTCTCTCCTTTTCCCGCTCCTTTTCCCGCTCCCGTTCGCGGCTGCCCCGGGACGATGGAGGTGGACCAGCCTTGGCGTTCAGGATAAGTTTGTCTAAGTGTCGGGGAAGAACAGGAGCTGGAGGAATATTTGGCGCAGGAACTTGTTGGTAAGTATTGGGATAGCCCGACTGATCAAATTCTGCGGCGGCCGTGTAAGCGAGGTAAGCTTCTTCCTCACGAGCAGCAGCGACGAGTTCGGCGGGGATTTGATCTGTCCACTTGGACGAAGATTTCGTGGCATCTGAAGAGTAAGGTATGTCGATCGTGGAGCCTTGCGTGGAGGTTGTGCTTGACCAGAACGAATTTACTGTATGAGGGGGTTGCTTTGGAGGTGCAACTGGAACAGAAACAAGATGAGGCGGCGTCAAGCCAGAGATTGGGACTGCAACGTAATTCGCCAAGCTTCCCTCGTCATCTACAGCTGTTGGGAGGTCCTCGGCCAAGCGCCATTGTTCATCAACAATGAAACGGATGTGGTGAGTTCCAGGCATGAGCGGGACCCAAGTAGACCACGATGTATCCGCAGGGGGGTCACTATTGTAAGGGTCAGACAGACGACCGAATGATCAAGACAAACGCACTCTGGCTCCATCGGCTGACGGCCCTTCCAGTTGTCGTCACCGGCACGAGCAAGGACGACAGACTTTCCACCCCCACGCCAAGTGATCTTGACGCTCACGGGTTCCTTTGGGTCATCCGATGGGAGTTTGGGGGTTGGTTGGCCAAGCTCAGCTAGATCGTGGATGGCAGCGGCAAGTTCTTCCTCGGCCTTGTGCAGTGCAAGCGGGATTGTCGAATGAACTGTCTCCTGAACGAACTCTTGTCGATCGGGATGTGCGGTTACTTCGACCTGGCTTTCTACATAGGGCTCTTGCATGCGGGGTTGCGCGACAGCTTGACCACGTGAAGTGAACGAGTGTGTGGAGTTATACTGGAGGGGTGCGCCTCGGAAATAAGCGCCACCACGATTACGGGGATGGTGGGGGGGAACTGGAATGTGAGTAGACGGTGGCTGCTCGAGGAGCAAGTCTGACGAAAAGTTGGACGCATCAGTTTCCCGTGCGAGATTCACTTTTACATTTGGTTGTCTTCCACGAGGGGAAGTGCCTGTATTTGAAGCGTTATTCATAGTGCCATTGTTGGACACAGGGATCGGGATCGGGATTGGGGAGGTAGTTCTCGGTGGCCGACGGGAAGACGATAAGGGGGATGAGTTGGCGGAATTTTGGTGGGAGTGTGCAGGTGTCAAAGAAAGAAGGGCAAGGTCAGGTAATTCAAGGGATTTTTTCTTCGTACGCAGGGAACGGTGGGGCTGATTAGGGTTCGGGGAGGGCGAATGGGGTTGAGCCTGTCTGCGACCCGATCCATCGATATGCCCTGTCGGAACTGGCGAAGGTCGATTGTGGTTCGTGTTCGAGGTTGTGTTTCCCATCGTGCAAATCGCGTCGCCGGCGCTCAGAGGTTCGTCTGAACCTGAGCTCTTCGTCGTCAACAGTGACCTCGATAGACGTAAAAGAAGAATTTAATCCAATGAGGATCATCCTTGATATTGTTATCAACAAATTATTATTATTATGTAAATAATAATTCATTTTCCGCTAGACACGTGATCTAGCTTGGCTGCGTGCGCGTTCGCATTCTACTTTATTCCCTCCTAGCGTCCGTTTTCTCGTCTTTCGAGCATCTTCGTGACACGTAGTTTGACTTTTTTTTTTTCTACTTTGATTATTGATATGACCAAGTCCTTAAATGGTTTAAGCTCGAGTACTCTAGCGACGACCAAATACGTATCATCATCTGTTCCTCTTCGGCCAGATCGACGCCCTTATCATGACTGACCCTGCCGCAGAGCACGTCAGAAAAGATGCATCTGGAATCCTTGTACAACCATCACGTTCTACCAACGATGTCGAACCCAATTCTGGGTTCGTGACCCCCGAGCCCAGGGACGGTTTTTATGGCTACAACGACGAAAAGAGCCTTCAGCAAGTATGTTATCGCTAGTAACATCCAATCAGAACTAGAGGGTACATCCAGATTGAAGAGAAGAAATTGGCCCATCGCCACACAACTGACGTCCCTACTATCATTTCTGATGGCCCTGCATCAGTTACAGGGGCTTTTGGGATCTCCGCCATCCGCGAGGCCTTGCAAACAAATGAGCTGAGCAATGCATCCCCTTCGGTCGGAGACGAAGACAAAACAAGCACGGAGCCGCAGACACAACGTACGGGTTTTTACATAGATCCGAACAAGAGGTAACTGAAGTGGAATATCTCAGTCCAACCCTCCGTCACCCCTGAGATGGCGCGCACCTTCAAGCTATTTCAACACTGCCTCGAGCTACGCGACAAATATACAGCCAAATCCCTCCAGAGACTTGGCGATAACCCTAAGGACCATGATGGTCACTTTAATGGAATCGCTGAGGGCTTTGCAGGTGTAGCCGGCGTACGGCCCGATATCGATTTCGTCAAAGCCAGGGTCGCTGAGAGCCCATACGAGTCATGGAAAATATACCCTAGACCTCCGCCCCCACATTGGCATTTCACCCCAGAGCATGACGTTCCAGCCCATGATAGGCATACCGATACGAAGGAAGAATTTAATTTTTCGAGCTGTCAGATTCCCGGATCGCACCCATGGGAATTCAAGATCGACGACAAGGGCGTGTACCAGGTGTACTCCGCCGCGACGGGTACGCATCGGAACTCTTGCTCGCTGGCTCAGTTGACGATAGACCATAAATTCCAGAAGGAAAGCCGTTGTTTGATATTCCATCCATCAGAGAATACTTCGTCGACCTCGACCACGTTCTTGGGGTTATATCCGATGGTCCGACCAAAAGTATAGCCTACAGAAGACTCAAATATTTAGCGAGTAAATTCGAAATGTACAGTCTGCTCAATGAGTCGCAAGAGCTGGCGGCCATGAAAGTAAGTGATATTATTGAGAGGTGGTTCCATATTAAATTCCCGGTCTTAGAGCGTCCCGCACAGGTCGGTACAAGTCATAGGTCTATCGAGTCTCGTTGAAAACGAGTGTTTTCAGGGATTTCTACAACGTACGGAAAGTGGATACCCACGTACATCTGGCTAGTTGCATGAATCAGAAACATCTGCTACGATTTATCAAGGCAAAGATGAAGCGTAATCCACACGTATGTCTCGTTTGCGATTGCTGGACCACGGGCCTAACATCACTCCGCTTCAGGATGTTGTCATATTTCGCGATGGCGCCGAGTTGACACTCGAACAAGTTTTCCAATCCCTTAAATTGAGCGCCTACGAACTTTCTATTGATACGCTCGATATGCACGCGCATCAGGATTCGTTCCACCGGTTCGACAAGTTCAACCTCAAGTACAATCCCATCGGAGAATCTCGGCTTCGGGAGATATTTTTGAAGATCGATAATCGTATTGATGGACGTTATTTTGCTGAACTGACACGAGGTAACATTTCCTCTCACATGGTAGGCTTGCTGACTGCCGTTTTCGTAGAGGTGATGAATGATTTAGAACAAAGCAAATACCAGGTGGGGCACGCTAGCGGCATCTTATCCGATCAAACTCACACTTGACCAGTATTGCGAATGGCGAGTTAGCATATACGGACGATCCGTAGATGAGTGGGACAAGCTGGCTAAATGGGTGATCAACAATAAGTTACTCTCGCACAACGTTCGCTGGCTCATCCAAGTACCGCGGCTGTACAATGTTTACAAAGAAAATAACGTGGTTGAGACTTTCGAAGACATCGTGACCAGTGGGTTGATCACCGATCACTTTATGCCCCGCGTATAACTGTGTCTAGGTGTATTCCGCCCGTTATTCGAGGTCACTAAAGACCCGTCGTCGCACCCAGAACTCCACGTTTTTCTGCAGCGGGTCGTCGGTTTCGATAGTGTGGACGACGAGTCAAAGGCGGAACGCCGAATCCATCGCAAATTCCCTTACCCTCGCCTATGGGACACCACACAGAACCCGCCTTTCTCCTATTGGTAAGTCAGGCCCATGAGCTCTCGCTTCCTGTTCATGGAGCTCTTTTCTGTACAAGGATTTATTACATGTATGCCAATATGGCTAGCCTTAACCGGTGGCGGCAGGCACGAGGATTCAGTACGTTTGGCTATCGGCTATGATCGTGCCTTTGCCTACTTCTCACGATAGACACGTTCGTCCTCCGACCCCACGCTGGAGAAGCGGGCGACACGGATCACCTAACCGCGGCATTCCTCACATCTCACTCAATTTCTCATGGTATCCTTCTTCGCAAGGTTCCAGCATTGCAATATCTGTTCTATTTAAGGCAGATTGGTCTCGCGATGAGCCCGTTGAGCAATAACGCGCTATTTCTCACGTATGAGCGGAACCCGCTCCCAGACTTTTTCAAGACCGGGTTGAACGTAAGCTTGAGTACCGACGATCCTCTCCAGTTTCATTTTACCAAAGTGCGTCGCCGCCACTATCGCGTTAACTTGAAGGCGATGCCTTATTGTTATGAATATAGGAGCCTCTGCTCGAGGAGTACAGCGTGGCCGCTCATGTGAGATTTGTGTGGCTTTTAGTGGGGAGTGTCTCACGTCAAACCACGGAATGTAGATATACAAGCTCCCACAGAGCTCCCTTGCCGAACTGGCGCGTAACTCTGTTGTGCAGAGTGGCTTCGAAATGGAAGTGAAACGCCGCTGGATTGGTCAAGAATGGTACCGTGCTGGGGCCGCTGGAAATGATATTCACAAGGTGAGTCAATGATGGAAACGTGTCGTGGTGTTTATACCAGGAATGATTCGCCACCATCCGTGTAGACAAATGTGCCGGACATCCGACTCGCCTATCGCCATCAGACACTGGTCGAGGAGTTGGAGATGATCAAGCTGTGCTAACTTGTTGGTTAGCGAAGCAGGGGAGGTTAGATGGCTGCTATGCTTTATCTGAGTTTATAGTGTGGTAGTTTGCGAGAGCGTGGTCGAGTCTATACCGGGGCCACAGTGAGCTTGTTATGGGGATGGTGATATGTGAACCATCATGTATCAGGTACACTCAGGCAGATCTCAGTCAAGCCTATAAATGGTAACCAGAGTTGCCTCTCAAGGGTTCTCACTGGAATTCGACGGCGATCGATTGATCAATGTGCGCTTAGGAAAGGGTGATGCCCGTGTAACCATTGCTAGGAGCAGGGCGAACAACTGGCCGATTTTGTTTGACACGCAACTATAACGGCGGGACCGCGGGACAGGGCCTGTGTTCGAATAGCCGAGGCTCGCCGCGTCAGTGTTAGACCCGCCCAACGTCGCCTTGTTGGGAATGCTTTACTAAAACCCCCCCTCCCATGAGATCCGTAACCCACCGACGGGCAGAGTCGAAGCGAGGAACCGCGTGTGACTTACAAAAGGGGGGCTTTTCCATCGTGTCCTTGAACTTTGCAAAGCACCATGGCAAACGCAAGGCCGAGTGATGCGTCCAAGGATTCTGCCCGACCGCCTCGTACCATCGTCCTTTGCTTCGATGGTACTAGCGCACAGTATGATGCTAAGGTATGTCCTCTTGTTAAGTCGGTTCGGACAAGATGCTCAGTCAGGATAGAATACCAATGTGGTCAAATTCTTTGGCCTCCTCCGTAAAGACTGCCCAGACCAGCAGGTGGCTTATTATCAAGTACGTTTGCTGGTTTTGTCGTCTCGGTGCTGGGAGTCCCACTCTAGTTACATCCAGGCAGGGATCGGCACGTATTTTCCGCCGGGTGATGTTTCGCCGCAGTGGACCGGGTTGGCGTCGCTTCTCGATGAAGCATTCGCTTGGTACGTGCACCCGTGTTCCACCTTGGAATCTGTGATGGATGATGCTGGTGTAGGTATCTGGATGTGCATGTCATGGGTGGTTACAAGTACCTCATGAACAACTATCGTTCTGGAGACAGAGTCTGCTTATTCGGTAGGTGACGTACCGTTAGGATTAAGCTTTCTGCTCATATGAATTAGGCTTTTCTCGTGGAGCGTATACCGCTCGGGCGTTAGCTGGGATGCTACACAAGGTAGCTCGTGTCGTCAGGAATGTGCCTGTGAAACTTAATCGACGTTGTTAAGGTTGGATTATTACCAAGGGGTAACTTCCAACAAGTCAGCTTTGCTTACAAGGCATACAAGCGGAATGACAAAGAGGGGATCAAGCTCGCCGCTGGTTTCAAGAAGACGTTCTCGCAGGACGTCAAGTTGGAGTTCGTGGGTGTATGGTAGGTGTTGTCAGGACTAATGGTGTTTCTTTATTACTCATTAGATGTTAGGGATACCGTACAGAGTACTGGGGTGCTTGTCAGTCGTAGGCTACCCTTTACCGAGTCCAACAAAGCCATCAGGGTATTCCGGCATGCGCTTTCTCTTGATGAGGTATAGGCTGTTTAGGATCACAGTGAAACCTCGCTGATCCTTCTCACCTAGCATCGTTCCAGATTCCGTCCGAATCTGTATCATTGGCCTACACAGGAACCTGCCCAGATGGAAAATGTCGCAACTTTCATTGGGTCGTTTTTCAAGCGATTCCTCAAGAAAAAGGGTCCAGCAGTTCAACTGCGTCAGGAAGAGGGATATGATCCGCTGGTTGACAGTGTTCAACGGGACGAAGGTGGCAATGGAATAACGCCGAATAGCTCGCAGTCCGACTCAGATGTTATGGCTGAAGAATCGTTCGCGTGCACGAACGTGCTAGAGGTGTGGTTTTCGGGTTGTCATAGCGGTCGGTTCATGTTCCAGAAGGTCGCTCTCATGAATCACTTATGGTTCCATCAGACATTGGCGGAGGGAGCGTTCAGGACGATGTTGAGGTGTCTCTTGCACAGATCACGCTGCATTGGATGGTGGAGCAGGTCATGCAGTCTCCATGTGGAATTGTCTTTGACAGCGACGAACTCGCACGCATCGGTTTCACAGTTCCGCCGGTTTCCCCTCAGATCGATATTGCACGGGACACTACGAATATCGATGCCTGTCTTGTGCATCAATTGCCGAACGACCCGAAACAACCCATGCCAAACCCGGAACCCTACCCCGAGCATGCAAACGCCATAGCACCATTATTCGATCAGTTGAAGATAAATAAACTCTGGTGGCTACTGGAAATTATTCCTAGCTCCAATGCTTGGCAGGACGCTGACGGGGTGTGGCACACCAAATGGAGGTGAGCGCTTGAAGCTTATTCCATTCAACTGAGTTGACTCGGAACTAGCATTGGCCTAGGGAAGGGTCGCTCGATACCCTTTGAGAAACCAAAGTTCCACCACACCGTGAAGGAACGGATGACCTACGAACCCCTCAAGTACAAACCGCGAGCGATTTACGGCCCTGACGAAGTTTACGTTTGATCACTGCTTCCAGACAAACCTTTAAGTCGAGATTTGGAAGTACTGTGGTATTTGCACCTTTTGATCATGGCTTAAACGTTCGGGACTATCTATGAACTTGATCGACTATAATGTTTTCGTTCAGACAGATACCCTTATTGGTTATACTCATTTCCTATCGGTAGTTTTTCTAGACCCCTGATGATACCGACTTCGGGGGTGAAGTCACTGAATTTCAGTCATGGAAACTCTTAATAGCGGATGTTAATACCTCTTATATTCTGACTTGTGCAAATACATCATTCAAGCGATGAACGTCCTGTAGATAATCTGAATACTGCCGTCGTTATTTACCTCACATATGCTGAATGACGAGCCTCAGTCCCATTCCAAAAGTTGCATCTCGACCCTGATCAGATAATATCACCCGGCTAAAGTTTCCACTCAAGGGTCCCACACCTCATGCTACAGTACAGCCTTCGCTGCCGGCGTAGCGACTCAACCAGCGCTCAGCTTAGGAAGCTAACGGGACCCGATCATAATCGTACTTGCGCAGGAGAGAGGTAATCATAACAATCACGCATCTGTCAAGGTGATGTTCGACGGTTTGTCATCGCGTCCGATATTTCCCCTCTACAGGCACTGACCATCGTCCACCATTGCTACAGCTTGGTGTAACGACAACACTACAACTCGTCCATCCACGCAGTCACCTTCAATACACCGCTGTCGGGCGTGTTTGCCGCGGAGTAATAGTCATCGGAGGTGATGTTGTGGCGAAGACTGCAGAGCAGAACGCCGACTAAGACGGTGCTTGCGCCGGGGAAGGTCACTGCAGGTGGTGTTTCACCGAAGCAGTGGCGATTCATCGGACTCGTTGGAGATCCGAGTCGAAACATGTGTTACCGCTATTCCTCCGAAGACGATGGATGCCGCCCCGTAGCCTGTTCTCTGTTTGGGCATGACATGCTTCACGCTTTATTTCTTTCATTTTGAATTCTTGGCTGCTCAGTGGTGTTGCTGGCTCACTCAGCCAGCGTGTTTAGCGGGTACAACGAATCTCAATTGAATGAGGAATATGGCTGTGATTCTGTGATGCCACTTACGGTCAGGGACCCGAAGGATATCCAGAGCAGCACTGGCACAAGATATATCCACTGGCCCATAACGATCAAGTGAGTACCACTGGGCGCTGCCCCTGCTTCCAAGTATGTCGTGATCAACTTGATGTCCTGTCCTCAATTCGAGTCGAACCGCTCGGCTGTGACATTCGATGGCCACAAAGTGCAGTATGAAAGGGCTGTGTGCGCATTGCATGCTCATACAGTGGAATATAAACCCCGGTTGTTCGCCGCCAAGAGGCGAATATTTAGTCGAGTCCTTGATTTTAGAAGTCCCAAGGCAAGAAGCACTCTATCGATGGCTGACGATGGTTGGGTTTTAGTCGACGACCGCGATCCAGGAATCACATACGCGTCGTCTGGTGGGCTGATATATTACGGAGGCGTACCTCCAGAATATATGGAAACTACAACTGATCTTGAACCTGGGGACACAGCGACTTACTACTTCAATGGTATGCCGCCTTTTGAGCATGTCGTTGGATGGGGAAAGGGCTGATCACTCGTTCTCCAGCTTCAAGGATAGCTGTCTTTGGAACTTATAGTCCGGGGGGATCAGATCCGTCCATCGCCATCTACCAGGTTGATAGTACTCCTGCTACTACCGTTACTGGCCCCGTCACTCAGGCAACCCTTTACCGTCAAAACTTTTGGACGTCGAATTCACAATTGCCCTCACTGGCTCCTGGGGCATTTCACGAGTTGGTCATAACCGCAACGTCTTCAAACAGCTCGTTCTGGATTGACTACTTTGCATACCTACCGAGTATGTGAATGATATCTGTACGCTTGGCAAGTCTCTGTTCTTACACCCTCCATCATAGCTTCCACTTCCTCATCTACATCTTCCACACCGACCACCTCCCCGACAACTAGCAGTATTGGGAGCCAGACCTCATCGCCCCCTGGACACTCGAATACGAATACTAATGTCGGTGCTGTAGTCGCGGGTATCGTTGTTGGGGCGGTTGCGCTGATCGTGGCTTCTGCTGCGCTCCTGATTTATATGCGGCGTCGGCGAGGACGCCACACTCCAGGAGATTACCTGACGGAAGGTGCGCTCGCTTATCGCAGAGCTATTCCCCGAATGCTCAAGCCATTATGAAAGGCGAAGTTAACGTTTCCCCGGACACGTCTCACAACCATCGCACCCTGTCTGAAGACGATCCTTTTGCCCCGAATGTCCCGCAGCGGGGAAGCCTTCGAGGCGAACTTCTTGGAACGCCACCACTTACCCCTGCGAGAGCCTTTGACGGGGGCGTCAGCGTCATGGGGGGACCTCTTCAGATACCCCCCGAGTACCAGGAGTATTATTGATTCAGGGCTCTACAGATCTGGAGATTATGTGCTCGTTTTCTTGCATGATTGATGTTATCTCAAGGGACACTCCTCTGGGCTCAAGATCGGGCAAATCAAGTATACTTACACCACAGCCTGAGCGTGTTTGGGTCTTTCGTGGCACGATCATGATGGACAACTCATTCAAGTTTGGCGGCTGTTCTCTCCATTGGGCATGACGAGCTGGGATCTTGGCGCCCATATCGCGGGCAAAGTAATGATCATTGGCATTTGCCCTCCGAGCTGACGTATGCTAGTTGAAGCGATGCGCCACAAATTACAACTGCATTCTGATCATGATCAAATCACTTGTTCTGCATCCCGTCCGATTCTAAAAATCCCCCTACAGCCGCTTTTCGTTGAACCGGCGCCGCCGTCAATGATATTCCATAACCTCCCGCCGCGTTTTACATAACATAACAGATCCATGGGCGCAATGGAAGCACAAGCCGCTATGCCGTAGGGTTCAGCATCAGGACCAAAGAGGCCAAAAAAAAAAGTAGAGGCACGCATCTGCTAAGCCAACTTTTGATAGCTTTTCAACATCAAATCAGGCCCTCCTTCACAGCCTGACTCGGAAGTAACCGACTGTGGACATGTCCGCCGTGGTGCAACACGAACACTTCGTCAAGCTGTCCACCTATAGCTGTCGTTCAGTGCTCACTCACCCGCTGCTGCCGCTGGCCGTGCTATGGCACCCACTTCTGTCTG
Organism: Sutorius australiensis; assembly: GCA_038089915.1. Taxonomy (NCBI): domain Eukaryota; kingdom Fungi; phylum Basidiomycota; class Agaricomycetes; order Boletales; family Boletaceae; genus Sutorius; species Sutorius australiensis. The sequence goes on from JBBPLR010000007.1 coordinate 47,029, forward strand.
TAGGGTATCAACCAACGGACATCTCCCGCCCGGGTCCTAACTCCCACCGACAAGGCCAAGATCGCATTGCGCCGAGGAAGGTAAAGGTGAAGTCTGAGCTCACACGAGACGCGGCAGTTGGACTCATCGCCGTTATTCCTCCGACGAAGAGAACGAACTCGCAATAGACTGGCACGGACGCTACTAACATGTTCCCCATTCAGGCATGTCATCCACTTTGTTTCTTTCATCTCTTGCTGATCGTCTTAACTGATCAGTGCGCTGCAGGGATAATTCTAGCCCGATCAATCCATGTTCGCCGAACACGGCGGGTTTCCACCGAACATTCGCGAAGCATAGGTCACCGCCGAAAAACGAGGAACGCTGTGTGAGTGGAACACTCCACGAATAGAATACCCGCGACCCCGAATGCGACCATGTCGCGCCGGGAGAAGGCTACAAATCGCATATTCCGAGCAATAGCACTGCCACAAGATATATTCGATGTCCATGCTATCGTCGCCCTGATGGTATCTTTCTCCAGATTAACTGGAATCAAAGTGTCCCTTTGTGACCTCCGATGGTCACAGTGTGAGGGACGGAGGGCTATGTATATGTTACACTTGCACGCCCATTTGGAATATAAGGTCCTGGTTGTTCAAGAAGAATGTTTAGTCAAGTCTTTAATCCCAGAACGAGACACCGAGTTCTGTGTCAGCTCCGTCCAAAGGTGGTTTGGCAGTACCTCGTCGATGGCTGACAGTAGTTGGGTTCTCATCGACGATCGCGATCCAGGAATCACATACGCATCGTCTGGCGGACAAATATCGCATGGAGGTGTATCGCAGGAATACATGAGAACGACGACCGGCCTCGGTTCTGGGGGTACAGCAACCTACTACTTCAATGGTACGACATCCTTCGTTGTGTCACACATAAAATAAGGAGAGGGGCTGACCTTCTCTGCGTTCGATTCTCAGCTTCGCGCATAGCTGTCTTTGGAACCTATGGTCCTGCGGGGGTACCATGTGTTGCTACCTACCAGGTGGATAATACTCCTCCTATTACAGTTACCGGTCCCACCACTCAGGTGGCGTTGTATCGCCAAAGCTTATGGATATCAAACGCACAATTACCATCCCTAGCACCCGGAGCTTTTCACGAATTAATCGTAACCTCAACGACCTCAAACAACACCCTCTGGATTGACTATCTTGCATATCCACCCGGTAAGTGACAATGTTTGTGTACCTCGTAGGTCTTAGTTCTTACTCCTACGTGAAAGCCTCTGCCACGACCACTACTACCACTACGTCTAGTACTGGTGCCTCCTCATCTACATCAGGCTCCACGTCACCAAAAACCGATGTTGGGAACCAGACGGGATCACCCTCTGGAACACCCAATACGGGTACCAGTGTTAGTATCCTCATCGCGGGCGTCGTTGTTGGGACACTCGCATTCATCCTGGCTTCTGCTGCACTGTTGATTTACATGTGGAATCGGCGGTCAGGTGCCACTGCAGGGGAACTCCCAGGGCCAGGTGCGCATCGTGACCTCTGAAATGACCCCCGAATATTGAAATGGTTGTTGTAGGCGAAAATCATGTCGCTTCCCCAATCGTGTCTCAAAATCATCACAGTGCAGCTGATGATAGCCGTTTTTATTGGAGCGTTCCACAACGGGCAAGCTATCGAAGCGATGTTCCAAGGGCGTCACCACGTGTCCCAGCGAGAGTCTTCGACGGCGGCGTCAGTGTTACGGGATCTGGACCCATACGGACACCCCCTGGATACCAGGAGCATCACTGACTCAGAACTGACAGATCCGGGGATCGTTTTTTTCTTGCACCGTTAATTTGCTCTTCTGGGCACGGAGACTGGGGAAACAAAGTACGGCAAGTCTTGATATTTACATCAACTTGTTTCATGGCGCAATGAGCAGTTGATTCGAATTCGACGGTCGTAGAGCTGACACTGTAACCGTTGGGAAGCACTCTCTGATATGACCCCGTACGCCCAACACCATCTTTGGCACTAAGTTACAGTAACTGTGGTAATATGTGATAGCTTCTCAACGGTATGTCATGTTACCATGGCTTCATCGAAGGGCCGTTCATACAGCGTCCGACGGGGAGTCGAGCACGCTATTTCTTAATTGAACACTTTTTCCGATCAAGTTCACTCTGGCGTCGTGGGTGATAAATGATTGATCCCCGTTACACGCGCGTCTATGGCATTGCGACAACACCGCGAGCACACGCACGGCGTGGTGTACGACAGGCCACAGCTTTTTTGATAACTTGGTCTGTAAATATCCACATCGAGTTATCCGTCACAGTACCTTGTCATTCTTTGCGTCTGCACACCACCGTTCAAGCGAAGGAGTATTTACGAAGCATATCTTTCATCTGCTGGTTGATAAATGAATAACCCTTCTATAATACAAGAACATGGACAAACTGGGATAATGATGTGCGAGAAAGTAGCAAGTGACAGCTGGTATGATCCAAGGAAAGGAACAAGCCCAAAGGGAACACACGACGCAAGCAGTGAAAAGCTAGCTCAAAACGTGTTCGCCCACGTCTCAAGATCAAAATTCGACGCCCGCGCCTGTTCTATCCATTGATGTTTCTATTGGGATCCTCGTTAGATCGAACGCTAACCCTGTGACCTATAAACATACCAATAGTTCCTTGGGGGTCTTTCGAGCATCAGGATCTTTAAACAAACAGCTATCCACAAAATCTTCCGCTTCATTAGGGAATCGTCCTTCGGGAATTAGCCGAGGGGCAGGCTCGTTTACGATGTGTTGGAGTAACTCGAGGATACTCATCATCATGCCCCCTCCTTGTAGGCTAACACCCTTGGACTTTCGCCGGTCCTTCTTGGCGTTTCTATCCTTGTCCTTTCTGACGTGTGGTAAATTCATGGTGCTTGGAGAAAGGGTTCCTTCCAAGTCCGAGAGGTCAGAGTCATCAGGATCAGACTCTGAAAAAGGAAAGCGCCCCAGTGCTAGCTCGATTAACGATATTCCGAGCGACCAGACATCGGATTTAACGGTATATTGGGCACCCTGTATACGCTCGGGCTATACAGTATCGTGAGTATGACACAATACTACACGACAAAGGACGTACGCTCATGTAGGTCGACGTTCCGACAAAGGTATCTGCGATTGAATTAATGAGTTCTCCCGATACTCCAAAGTCGCATATTTTGATCTGTCCCTGAGAGTTGCAAAGAATATTCGACGGTTTGATATCTTGTGTGTGTGCGTCAGCGCAAATCGGTATGTGGGGATCGGTGGGCATACCGCGATGAATGATACGATGTACATCGTAGAGGTATGTCAAGCCCTCTAGCACAGCCAGTGCAACGTGCCCGACGACTTCAATATCAATGGCCCCAATCTTCTTATAGATGCCGTCAAGAGACCCCTTGTCCATGTACTCCATGCAAATACAGATGTTTGGGTCCGACAGGAACGCGCCATAGAAAGAGATGATGTACGGGGAATTGCAGTCATGCATGATGTGCAGTTCACGCAAGATTTGCTTGCGCACAGATGGTTTAGCATCAATAAGGACGATCTACGCACGACCAAAAACAGTATGTTAGCGTGGTTGGGTATTGGAGGGCCGATAGCTCACCTTCTTGGCCATGATCGTCTTGGTGGGGACATGTTCGACCTTTTTGACACTCCCACCATTGCCTTGTCCGAGTTCCTGGAGGTCCTTGAGATCCTCATTCCGAAGGTCAAAGCGCGTCTCCGCATTCATATCCAGATTAGCAAGCGTGTTCGAAAGAGTTGTATGATAATTTCGACGTGCAGATACAGTGCCTGTTGCAGGAGCAGACGGAGGACCGACGCCAGTCGCGAGCAGGTTCCCGTCTGCATCGTTTGTTACGGGAGACTGACCGAGCTTTGGAGCGTTCAGGGTCATTGGGGGTGGCCGTTTCTTCCCTTTTACTACCCCTGTCGTTGCTGGTGCTGCGCGTGTAGGGATCGGCTCTGGCTCTTTCACCTTGGGTGAGTGGGTGACATCGAGCTGCAGAGCCTTAAAGTTACGTTTCTTGCGAATGGGCGTTGCCATTGTTGTCGGCCTAGGGAGTTCCAACAAGAAAGACGACGCCGCACAGACCAAGAGACAGAAGCGATGATACGAAAGGGCGGAGAGGAAACTTTGGACTCACCTCTGTCTACATATTACGTAATAATAAAACAACTCGTTTGTCTCCAGCTCGAGTTTGATGTCAGCGCTCGTCGCGCGTTAGTTCATTCATTAGGGAGAACAAGGGTGCTGGTGTGTCTCCCATTCATCCCGTTACGGGGCTCAAGAGTGCCCTTGTATAGTTGGCATATGTTCCGAGAGCCCAAAATGAGGATGTGCTGTATCCCAATTCAGGTAATTACTCGTGCAAGGAACTTTGTTCCAGGTTTGACTTGGGACGTAGCTTCCTTCGACCTGGGGTCCGAGTACAATTGTTTCGAATGTCTCATAAACTCAGATTTGGAACAATCCGTCGATCTCGGGATCCGCTGAGATATTTTCTCGCTGGGAACGATCACAGAAAGTGTGAGCAAACGATTCGCGGGTATACGTCGACGATAATGTAACGTGTCTATGAGGACATACAGATCAGAGAGCGGTACCCAGCGGCTGGCCCGACTCCGTTTCGTGGCTCGCTCTCTCGTGCGAAAAATCGGTGACTACAATATGCTCGTGCTCGTGCTCGTGCTCGTGTTCTGCTACTTCTAAAACGGTGTGTACGCCCAGGTGTGATTCCGTAGGGAACGTCGTGGATGACGAACTGCGCTGCTGTTGCGGCGATGTCGGGCTAGTGATTGAATCATTGGACACAATACTTGTGATGCTCGCGCGCGAGAGCGAGAACCTCGATGCCCGGTTCGACCAAAGTGAGTGAATTCCAGCTCCAAGAGAGCTCAATGCCGCTTTTGTATCAGAAGCAGCCTGTGCCACGCTGACGGGGCGTGGAGCCGAGAGTGTACTTGCCGCAGAATCTCGTGATGCATCCTTAGATATGTTGACACCCAGTTTCACTGAATCTCCTATAGCCGTGGGGAGGCTGGCTTCGGATTTCGTGATCTCAATGGGTGAACTATAGGGACTCGATGTCGCATCTTGCATGGTGGGTGAGCTAACCGTCCGTTGTTGCCATCGCTCGCGAACACCCTCAACCGCTTTAAAGAAGTTGGCGGAGCCAACGGTGAGCGTCCGCGAGATGGCTTCGCGCGTTGGTGCAAGTTGCTGTTCCAGTCTGAGGTCTTGGATACCTTCTGAAAGTCGGAGTCCTATGTCTGATACCACTGTCGGTTTCTCATTACAGGGGTGTCTAAGTGCCAGAGAGGGGATCAGGGCTAGGGGAGTCTCAGGATTACAAACTGACCTAGGTTCAACAATATCGAATAGCATCGGATCCGTTGACCGATCCCAGACTTCGTACGCGTTTGTCTTGGTGAATTCGGCTATCCATAAAGTATTGAAGTCCTCCAGCGTACTTGCATCACCACCTGGCATGACATGAGCCTCGAGAGCGCGCATGTGCAAGTACCACCTACCAGTCCCTATGATAGTCCCGTTACCCTTCCCCTTCGACAAATATTCCCGGTACCGCACTGATGCAAGTGCCGCAGATACATATTCCTCAAACTGTTGACTCCTAGTTTCCCTCTTCATACGCAATGGAAGCTGATCTGACACACCTTTGCTCTGAGGTAATCATCACTACCCTTGAAACTTGGAGCAGCTCAATATGAAACAATCCAATCTGGGGTAGAAACCACCACGCACTGCATGACAGCTCTGGTGGGATCAATGTCATCCCAAGAATCATTTACGTCTCGGACGATTTCATCGATCCATTTGCGGTCTGCAGGAGTGAGCGCAATTAATCGTTCCAGTCTCATGTTCCGCATCTCAAGGGTAGCCGTCTCGGTCTGAGGAAAGTGGTCAAGTGATGGCGAAACAATGGTGAAGGAAAACTTACGTTCACCAACAAATCTATCTCCTTTTGTTGCGTGACAATCGAATTAGTACTTCCACAGAGCCAACTTTGGCAGTCCTTCAAGAGGTCAATCTGTTGAAGGGGCAGATACGGCTGGAAAAAGGCATCCTAAGGAGAAAGATTCAGCCTAAAACCTGTCGATGCAATATATCGGGAACAACCTTCCCAAACAGATCTAAGGGCAGACCGATGTATGCTAGCATGCTCTTTCGATCAGATGTTCTGAGTGAATTAGGTCGGGATAGCGAGGGTGCTCGTGCCGCTAATGGAGGAGATCCACAGTCATCCAACGTCTGGAGTAAGCCTGCACATAATGAACTGTGAGCGAATGAACACTCCCGAGCTGGTAATTACGAACTGGGTATGAGGGAGATGAGTGAGTATTGATATGTGCACAACCTTTCAACGGGATGACCATAAAACATGATCTGAAAGGCGGTGAGCGAAGGTCAATACCGTATATATGTAGGCAACCTTCTTTTGGAGCATGAGAGCCTTCAAAAGTACCAAGGTACGATGCCGAAAAACGTGCACGAATTCTCTCCTATAAGCTATTCGATGCTGGGCCAAGTGCAAGTATCCGAGGACTTACAAACTAGTTCCTTTTCCCATACCAGTCAGGATTTATCACGATTCACAAATGCTGGTTGTTACTAACCTATATATAGTCCACTCTCCGTGAGTTGTGTCCGTAGTGACATTTCGAGCGAGTCTCCAAACTCGACCAGGATTTGCGTATCCGAGAAATCTCTGCAGATAGTCTTGGGATCTCGCGCGCGCAGAGTTAGGCGAAGGGAAGTTTACCTTTGAGCAAACAAGGCCCTCGTGACGACTCCCAGGCGATCCCTACGTTGACCTGTCAGAGTCGCGAAGGACATGGCACACCCACTGACCGTATCGGACCAAACACTGGCTTGCTAGCCAAGACGACGACTGCTTTTTGAACGATCGAACGTGTCACGTCGACATCCTTGACGAGCAAGGTCGAAGCGGCGATTTGGCGGTTACATCTGTAAAACCGTTTGACGCGCTTTCTGGCGTGTAATACAGGGACTCACGATATACCAAATATCGTGGTGGGGTTAGGTACGTCGGGGACGAGATGAAAGTAAGAGTAGTCTTCCAGGGACTGTATGGGGGTGTAAGATTGGATGAACTTGGCTGAGAGATGGAGCACACCAGATGAGCACCGTCCGGAAGGGCGAGAAAAGGAAGTATTTTCGCGATCTCCTCGTCTCGGAATATATCTCCTTGGCAGAATTCGATTTTGGGGCCAACCTAATGCAGGATCGACATGATGAACGGATGTCATGCCTGACAAGCCTCACCAAATGATTGAAGTCCACCAAAGCTATCCCTAGCACCAAAGGACCATGGGGAGGCTGTAATAGCATTGATTCCGGTCTGGCTTTCCGCGAGTAGGTTGACGCGGCGGAAGTAAAAGACTCGGCATCGGTAGTGTCGGAAGATGTGGGAGGGTATGTGAGGGACGCGACATGGGTTTTTGGTTGCTCTGGTTGCGAAAAGGTGGACTGCGCAGCAGAGGTGATAGAGCTTACTCTCCGTGCATCCAGATCGCTGTGTGAATCGCTGGCTTCGTCCGTTTCGGAACCAAAGTCGATCTCGATGGAGTCGGGTTCGGAATCCCTTCTGGCAAAAAACTCTTGTGCACGTAACGGCGTGGCGACAGCATGCGGGGAACGCGGTGGTGAGAGCGGGATTGAACGCTGGGAAGCGGTCTCCGCGTCCACATCGCTCCCAACCTCATCGCGATGACCTGTGTCGGCTGGGTCGTCGTGGGGGGCGACGAGGTCGTGTGGTGTCGAGGACATGAAGCACTTGAAATCGCTGGACGAGTTCTCGAGCGTACACCGCACGTGATGTCAAGGCTGCCATCCGGCAAATTCATTCACGTTTGTTCCCGATGTGAATGTAGTACGGGCTGTGCTCAGTTCCTTGTCCTCCGACGGTTCGGTATACCCCCCCTTCTTAGATCCCCCCATGCTCCCCCTTCTCTCCTTCCTCGCCCTGTTCTCCGTAGTACAGGCGCTACCATTTCCAGGCCTCGAATGGATCACGTGGGACATACAACTTCCCTTGTTCCGCTCAACTTTCCGGGTAGATCCGCCCAAGGAAGAGGTTGGTTGGGTCGACCCACGAGTCCTTGGTGGTCGATTCTTAGACGTGAGCTTCTTCTCCTTTCCGATGTCGTTTCCTATGACCATCCAACTCTTTAGTTCACAACACCCAGATACGGGGAGCCCTTGAATGTCATTGTATCTAATCTCTCCGATCCGTTCGTTCTCACAGACGAGGGCTTTCGTTGGTACTACAAGTAAGCAATCCTATTCCTTCCCGTTGCAAGCATGTGGCTCATGTTCACCAGGTCCATCGGGTTCTCCGAGGAGTGTCTTGGGTTGCATTATGGACATGTCCACAAGGCAGACCTCGGTGACGGAGAAGGCAGAAAATCTGAACATATCCTGGCACGCCAACATTATTTCCCCTACTGGGGAACGTGCTGGGAAAGCCTCGTCGGCTAGTCTTGTATCGTGACCTTCGTCGTACTCGTGTACTCACACCACATTCAGGGGGGAATCATTTCCGCGCTTGGAAACAAAATGGGAGCGAGGCCGATACCGGTGCATGGTTCCTTGGGTGGGTCGAAAGAACCGGATGTCTTGACTCGTTGATTTATTCTGATATTTAGAGTATCAAAAGAGGAGGTTCGCACGATGTCGGACGACCGTTTCACTTACTGAATCTTGCGTCAGGACTCTACTAAACACCACATGATTGTCCCCGATGGATACAACATCGGGCGCGACTTGCTGGTCCAGTCCGCCGTTCTCGGCGGTTCGTGGAAAGGTATCTCTTGGGTGACTGATGTGGAGTGGCGTGATGGCCTTGTCGAGCCTGGCTTCAAAGGTATCGACCGTGACGGTGTCGGCATGCTTCCCATCGCTTACCCACATGCCCCATACAGGAATCAACCATGCTATCGCGCAAGATGGCCGTATCGCGGTCCTAACGGTCCGCCGTGTCTAGCAGGTCACTTGGCCTGTTTCGAACTTTTCAGAATGATATTCAGGGTCATAGAACCGATTGTGTATACCATCGGACGTTTCTTTTTTTTAATTATCCATATGCCATCCGATTCCCTGTAGTTGTATATACCTTACAGGCTGTATTGTGCTCGTTCGTTAGATTCTTGTGCTATGGGACGATATTAAAATGCTTCAATCTGGCCACAATTCAACCTCGTCAAAGTCCTTTCCACCTGCAAGCTTCGCTATTCACGCACAAATGGCAGTGTCGTCTATGAGTACAACAATTACACAGGCTAGTACAGACTGGATACAGAGCACAAACGTGGACATATACAAACGATGCGAACGGAAAACATCAGGGAGCCTCGACAAGCTCAACCCGAGCACATCAGGCATGCTTCCTTGTTCTCCAGGGAACACATCAGCTTCGCCTCGTCTAGTTCGCGATCTTTCTGGCGCTGGAGCGCCGCAGCGTATTCAGGATCAACCTCCTCATTGGCTGTCGTTGCCGAATTGGAGGTGGAGGTGGAGCCCACAGCGGGGGTGGACGCTACCGGCGCACTTGTCCTGGGGATACGTATGGGCGAGGGCGAAGCCGAAGGCGTTGGTATGGTATTGCCGTTCCTTTCAGGACGCCCCTTATTGGATGTCTCCAGCATCTTGGCAGCCTTGAGAGTGCTCTGATCTACCGTGAACTGGATAGCTTGTGCAGCTGGACGTGTACGGAGGTAATACATTCCTGTCTTCAATCCTTTCTTCCATCCATAGAAATGCATACTTGTGAGCTGACCCAAGGTAGGAGCTTGCAAATGGATATTCAAGCTCTGACTTTGACATATAAACGCCCCACGGTCCGCCGCCATGTCGATAACTTTCTTCTGGCTGATTTCCCAAACGGTTTTGTAGATTGCTTTGATATCATCGGGAATGGTAGGGATATTGGCCACTGAACCATTGTGTGCGATTATCATATTCTTCATCGTGTCGTTCCAGAGGCCACGCTCGACAAGATCTCTGAGAAGCCATGGGCAAACAATTTGGAATTCACCAGCGAGAACACGCCGGGTGTAGATGTTACTGTATATCTCTTCAGCCACGGACTCCCGATGAAAGCGTTAAACCGACCTTGTGTATGGTTCAAAGCATTCGTTGAACCCAAGGATCTGACTCGTAGAGGCCGTGGGCATAGGTGCAAGCAGCAGCGAGTTCCTCAATCCATTTTGCGCAATGTTCTCCCTCAAGGATGTCCAATCCCAAAGGTCAGTGGGCGAGACCCCCCAGAGATCATACTGCAGTTGGCCTAGGTCTGCAGGGCTACCACGAAAAGTCTCGTAGGGTCCTTCCTTTGCCGACAACTCGCAACTCGCCTCGAGGCCAGCGTGGTAAATTGTTTCAAAGATCTTCAAATTCAGCTCCCTGGCCTCCACGGAGTCGAAAGGAAGGCGCAGAATCATGAAAGCGTCAGCGAGACCCTGAACACCAAGGCCGATGGGGCGATGGCGCATGTTCGATCTGCGTGCCTCGGGAACAGGATAGTAGTTGATGTCGATGATGCGATTAAGGTTGTATGTAACAACCTTTGTGACATCATGGAGCATCTGAAAGTCGTATTGACCATTCTTGATGAACGTAGGGAGAGCAAGAGAAGCAAGGTTGCACACAGCAGCCTCATCTGGGGAAGAATATTCGATGATTTCGGTGCACAAGTTAGATGACTTGATTGTGCCGAGATTTTGTTGATTGGACTTTCCTGACAGGGGATGAGTCGACGATTCCAGATGAAGAACATGCACATACGATTGGCGGAGTCCTTGTAAACCATAAAGGGTCCTCCGGTCTCAATCTGTGCCTCCAAGATAGCGTACCAAAGCTTCTGTGCGGGAACGGTCTGACGAGCGCGGCCTTCCCTTTCGTACTTCTCGTACAAAGCTTCGAATTCTTCACCCCAACAATCGCCCATCCCAGGCGCCTCATTCGGGCAGAAAAGAGACCAATCTTCGTTTGCTTCCACACGTTTCATGCTAGAAGATCGTTCAGGACAGCGCATACTACAGGGGAGAGGTGACGCACAAAAGATCAGGGATCCAAAGGGCGTAAAAAAGGTCGCGAGCACGAGCCTCTTCCTTTCCGTGGTTCTTGCGCAGATCAATAAAGTCGAATATATCGGCGTGCCAAGGTTCCAGATAAATTGCGAAGGCACCAGGGCGTTTGTTCCCTCCTTGGTCAACGTAGCGTGCCGTCGCATCGTACGCACGGAGCATAGGTACTATGCCATTCGAGTAACCATTCGTGCCTGCGATGTACGATCTAAAAATAGTGAGACTGTATTGGGCGATGAGTGGTACAGGGACACTTACCCCGTGGCCCGGATACAGTGGATACTCAAACCGATACCACCTGCGGTTTTGCTGATCATGGCACAAGTTTTCAGGGTATCGTAAATGCCCTCAATCGAGTCGTCCTTCATACAAACAAGGAAACAAGAACTGAGTTGTGGATGGGGTGTGCCAGCATTGAAAAGGGTGGGGGACGCATGCGTGAAGTATCGTTCAGACATCAGATTGTACGTCTCTAGCACGCGCTCGATATTATCACCGTGAATGCCAACCGCCACTCGCATGATCATGTGCTGAGGGCGCTCTGCAACGCGGCCATTGATTCTGAGCAAGTAGGACCTTTCAAGAGTCTTGAAGCCGAAGCTGTAACCAGTTAAACAACTGACATCCAAATCGACGACGACTCACAAATTGTAGTTGAAATCACGGTTATAGATGATTGCAGAGTCAAGCGTAGCAGCGTGCTTCTGTACAACGTTGTATGTCTCCTCCGAGATCATACCTGCCGGCTGCCCATTCTTTGGGTTGACTGTCAACTATCAGTCAAACATCCAATGAGCATGAAATTGACCCACTATAGTCATACATATCTTTGATCACCGCAGAAAAATTCTTTTTTGTTTCCTTGTGCAGGTTAGATATCGCGATACGTGCTGCGAGGACGGCATAATCTGGATGTTTCGTGGTGAGATAGGCAGCGGTTTCTGCGGCAAGATTCTATGGCTATGTCAGAATACGTAAGGCGGCGCACACGGAGAAGCTGACATCAAGCTCGACGGTAGTGACACCTTGATATACACCAGCGATCACTTTTTTCGCCACTCTACGTACAGTCAGCATCTGGAAATCAATATCCGACGTGACTTACTCGATGGGATCCACGTAGTCCATATCTAGGCCATAGCAGAGCTTGTTTACCCTCGCCGTAATCTATTGCTCGCGTCAACAGAATCATCGTAATACACAGGACACACAACCTACCTTGTCGAACTGCACATTCTCCTTACGCCTGAGTTGGGATGTGTCAACGAGACGCGTCGCGTCAAGCTTGAGGAACTTGTGGCTCACCCATCTGTGACGTGAATGGTCAGCTTCAGCCGATGGAAGGGGTTTGAAACACGCACCTCTCTTGAAAACGTAGGCCATGGGTGGGATAAAACACAAGAGTAGACGAAGTAGATGGTGGAACGAAGGAAAGGGAGCAAGTACGCGTTACGAAGATTTTAAATGGGGACCCCGCGTGACTGATCGTCACAAGTCGCGCTAATCAACAATGTCACACCGCGTCGTATTACTGACCAAGATGCCAAGTGCTCCGGTCATCCACACGGGCGATCCTGCCTACGCATCGCCCGTTATCCGTGCACCATCACCTGCCAGTTCCGTGGGTACAGCATATGGACCAGACGAATCCACCCAATCAGATCAGGAGCTAAGTCAAGAGGCCTTCCAACAGAAATGGTCTTCGGAACTCGGATTGGACGCACCAAGGATCAAGGAAGAGCTCATGTCGTTCCCCGCGTTGATTCAACCCCTTCCACAGAATGAGATAGATGAAAAAAGTTGGTGAATCACGCGTGAACACGGCGCACAAGCTCACTTTGTCCAGAACTGTGTGACGATATCCTGCGAAATCTCAAAAATCGGATCCAACACCTAGAGGAGGAAGAGATAGTTCAACAGATGCTCAGGCGAGGATCTCAGATAGGCTTGGAGCCCGCCCCATCGAACGACAACATCGATAACCTGATGCGTAGCATGGTGGTCATGTCGACCGAAGACATCGACCGAATATCTGATGGACCTTGGAAGGGAAATTCCTGCGATAGTTCAAACGATTCATTCAATTATGAAGACACGGTTGTCAAGAGAAAGCAAAACGTGTAAACTGGAGCATATGGTGTACAGCAGCGGTCTAACTTGTAATGCTCACGAAGAATTGAACCAAGTCGATCAGTACTCTCCTGTTTCATAGAAAAAGTCCGGCAACGAATCGGTGATATGCTTCATCGCATCTTGAATGGCCCGCCTCGCAACCGACTTGCACTCATGGTGCATGTATGTTGCAGAACCCCACTTGTCGAACTCCTTCAGTATCACTTGCAACTTCCCAATCACATTAGCCGAGCCAAGAGCAAGTACACCGTCTGCTCGTGTCCTCTCCTTCCAGAAGTCCGACCAGCTTTGGGTGCAACCATGCTGGTGCCAAGTAGTCCCACAAGAAGGTGCATGCTCGAAAGATACAGGGACCGCGCGCATTTTCTCCCAAGCTTTAGAGAGACGGTGATACCCGGATAGCAGGCGTAGTTGCTGCACTGGATTGACGACAAGGCGTTCCAATCCGTCGGAGCTCTCGTGTACATCGCCTTCCGCAAGGAGATCGCCATTCTCATCGCGACCACAGATGAACACGGATCTCTGGAGAACTTCCAAGTATGCTACACCTCGCAGTTCTCTGAGGTTCAGATCGTCCGCGAGAGACATTGCCAAGTAGGAAAAATGGAGTGACACTGGCATGAGCTGCCGGAGGAGCGTGATCATGGTCTCCAAAAGATTCGTGTGACCACACGTTTGCGCAAGCTCCACCAAACGGGATATTTGACCCTTGCACTCAGCGAACGCAGATGGTGGTGAATTAGTGGAGAAAGAATACCCGATTGGGATGGTGTCAAGTATTGGGGATGGCTTCCTTTCGATGAATTCTTGGATTACATCCAAGGCCCAGGTTTCGATTGACTTGAATGAGTATTTGCTGGCCACTTTAGCTATGTTTATGAAGCGACTGAGGTCAAGACGAGAACTCCGGGCGACCATCGTCTCGTGGGGGCTGTCATTTGTGCCAATAAAGGTGGTGAACCGGAAGCTAGAGCGAAAGTCTTACAGGGCATATAAGGACCAGAGAAAACTACGGAACTCTTCGGCGGTGTCCCCGTGCAGGACGATTGGATTGTCATCCGAGGTACCTTCGACGGCGATGTCACCCTGCGGCAGAGTAAACAGGGTGCTGAACGAAGAAGAGTCTGCTGAGAGGATACTACGATGGACCTACAATGACAATCATTACCTCTTCACAGAGGTGGATTTAAAAAAAATCGTACATTAAAGAGAGTATTCCCGACGCGCAGAATGCAGCTTCCATCCACCATGTAGAACTGTGGATCCCGGAGTAGTTCATCTGAGTCCTGCAAGATTGCGGGCGATGATCTAGCAGCGTCTGTGGCGCACGGGCCTGAGGATGAGTCCGGGCGCTGAACTCGCTCGTGGGTGGAGGAATCGGAGGGCTGAATAGAAGGTAACGCATCCGGGAGGTCCAACTCTGTGGAAAGCGCATCGTTCTCTGTGGGGATGAATGGGGTTACGACCTGGTCCTCCATGTCCCAATACTACCAAGGACGCCGGGTTGATGAAGGTGCTACAGCAGCCATTGCCCGGCACACCGTCGGATTAGGTCATGATCAAACAAGAAGAGAAACTCGGAAGTAATTCTGACTTGAGTTTATTAATGGTCATCATCGTCACAAGGCGGGCATGGTCGGGATGCCGAGTTTGACCTCAAATATTATCTACTCTTGTTCGTTTCAATGGCGCTTTTGAACGACCAGAACGTCGTCTTTGAGATTGGCTACATCGTATCGGCTGTGCGGAAACGCAGTCATGTGGCTGTGCGCAAGTTATCCTTCGCGCTGTCCGATGGCGTCGAACGCGGTGCGCGCCCAGGTCGCCGCGAAATGGCAAGAATCTTTTACCCGCATAAATCGTGCGGAACCAGGGATATCTGGCCTCATGAGTTTTAGCCATGTACGTGTTCCTCCTTTAAATTCGTTGGGACCATTCATCATGGTTGAGGAGGCTTGGACCTTGGCGACAACATTCCTCAAGCCATACGATCTGAATGATCCAGCTCCTCGACCACAGTATGGTGAAGCGACTTAGAATCCTATCTTTCTTTTCAAGCACTCAGGTAGTTTTCCACCAGATATGCGCCACATCAGGGAAGCTTTCGACATCATCAACAAGTGCAGACGGTTGCCAGTCATGCTTGAGGTTTTTCTAGGTCCGATTCGCGAAACCTTCTTTCTCTGACGCAGTATAACCCAAATCTATAGAGGATTTGCACAAAAGCCAGCACCTGATTTCACGCGAGGTTGAAGTTTACATGAATCTTTACGAAGTACGCCCTTGTATTGTTATGTCATCTAATACTCACGCAGCCTTAGTCCAACTCGGATCCGGAGACAGTAAGAGCACTTATATTTCGTCTCGTCGAGTGGTATAACGCCTGGAAACCGAATGCTGAGTGAATTCGTCGTCCTGGTCCCTTCTCGCACATCAGTAACATCTTCAAAACAGACTCGGTCAAACTATTGCATCCGCATATACGCTTGCATTTCAGACTCACCTATTCTCCGTCCTTCCTGCTTCATTTGCTCGAGGGGTCAAGGCGCTCGTCGCCACGACGATCGTAAGGGCGGTATTACAACCATCTGATCAACAAGACCGCACCCTCTGGCAGGCCTTCGACACTCTGAGCCTCATTGAACGTTATGAAACACTTATTGCTAGCGTGGGGTATGAATACATTGAAGCTCATGTTCTGCGAACTTGTGCCGGTTCATGGGAAGAACCAATGTTAGCCTACCTTCGTAGCTGGATGGTCCAGAAGATCGTACCATGGATGATATGGCCATTTGCTAGAGGGGCCACTAGTGGTACAAGTTATATTTTCTCATGCATCCCTCTTTTCGCTCATCTTGCAAAGCCGACGAGGCAAGAACGATGATGCAGGGCGTTGGGTCCAGGTTTGACTTTCACATGCACAAAACTCTCTGTGACTTGCGGTATGTGAATGGTCGCTCTCGTAGCGCTGACATATCCATTTTCATTAAAGTACGCGCGAGATATTCGACATCATCGTAGATTATCCAGATTCCGCTGGTGCTCTTCAAGATCTCAAGGTAGCCTTCCACAATATCTTGATGTCCACCAATACTGATCAACTTGAGCACAGGAATGCTTGCAGAGAGTCGATCAGCGTGCAGAATTAGTCCAATCTATTCGGCGAGCGTAGGTCTTGGAAACCTGAAATCTCTGTCATAACTGACGAACTCACCAGGAACAAGAAACGCCTACTTCACCCAGGAGCAGACACAAAAGATATTCTTCTGTCCTATGTCTCGACGATCAAATGTTTGAGGATTGTTGACCCTCCGGGCGTTCTCCTATTCAAAGTCGCAGATCCGATACGTCGGTATCTCCGGTAATGTCACTAATGTGCTATTGAAATCTCCTTACTTATATCGCGTTAAGGGATCGACCAGATACTATCAGATGCATTGTTGCGAGTTTAGTCGGCGATGGAGAAAGCGGCGACTCATTGATAGATGACAATGAGCCCATTCAACCTCTTCAGCAGCCAGAAATAGAAAACTACGCGGATTCCGAATGGATACCCGAGCCGATAGACGCCGGACCTGGTGAATCTTCTCATTCATTGATCGTTGACGTGGTTGGTGACCGCAAAAGATTTTCGCGCCAACAAAACGAGTGATATCATTAGCACGATCGTTAGCATATACGACTCCAAGGACCTTTTTATCAAAGAGCTTCAAGTGCTACTCGCGCAGCGATTGCTTGCAATCAAAGATGGTGACTTTGACCGGGAGGTTTGTTCCCTAATTTGATGTGTTCATGATGTATTAATAACCGTTCCCAAGCGACGAAATATCGAGATTCTGAAGATCCGCTTCGGGGAGTCTGCTTTGCAGGTCTGCGAAGTGATGCTTCGGGACATGACAGATTCAAGGCGAATCGACCAGCATGTCCAATCCCAGCGACCTGTAAGCATCAATATGGCTTGCAATTGAAAGTGTACTTACGCCCGGAAGAGCGTCATACATCCTATTATAATCTCGCGACACTTCTGGCCAGCGCTGGAAACCAGCAGCATTATAATGCCAGGGCAATTTCGAGAGTGAGTCTACCACCAACCCATGGCACCCAAGCTTACTTTCTATGACAGCACACAAGAAGAATACGCCAAGGAGTTCACGGCTTTCAAGCCTGACAAAGCTCTGCGCTGGCTGCCTCATCTCGGTCGAGTACAACTTGAACTTGAATTCGATGACCGCAAGGTCAGCGCCGATGTCCCACCGTTAGAAGCTGCCTTTATTGAACTTTTCTCGGAAAAAAGTGCGGTCTGTTCTGTCTGATTGCCTCGTTGCATTGATTACAGCCGTCTACAGATACATGGACCGTCGACGAGCTGATCTCAAGGGTAGGCACTGTGAGTCGCAGTGCGGCCTTAAAGTCGCTTGCCACGTGGGTCGATATGGGTGTCTTGAAAGAGGACAGTGAGCACTTGTTCATGTTGCTCTCGGTAGGGGAAGAAGCGAACTCAGGAACCAGGACAACAATTCCAAAACCTGGTACATTTATCTCCGTTGCCCTACCCCTCTCGCCTTCGCGCTGAGCATTCACTTTATAGCTGCTGGAGAGGACGCCTTGCCACCAGTGATGAGCGTACAGCAACAACAGGCAGAACAGATGAAAGTCTACTGGAAGGTAGAGACAATTACATGCGCCCGAGTGCGATGTCTGACACCTTATTTGCAGTTCATCGAAGGCATGCTCACAAACTTGGGTTCTCTGTCGTTGGATCGTATACAAACAATGCTCAGGCTTGCCCCTGGTTATGATCGCACTATCGAACAGCTTGGTAGCTTCATGGAGGCTGCGAAGCGAGAAGAACTAGCTACCGTCAAAGACGGGATGTGGAGGTTGGGGAAGTAGGTGACTGATGTATAAGATGCTTTGTGATACATGCGGTACACGGGCTGTATTATCTTCAGAGTCCCTATGGAGTGCGTCTCAGAGCTCATTCTTGTGTTTGTGGCGGGTGAATCTCCTCCCCCGGCCGCGTTACCTGGGTTTAAGTTTACGTGCTCCCACTTGGAGGCTGCGAGTGCGTCCGTGAAAGGACCGCGTTCTTCAAGTTGACGATTACTGGGAGCCCTAGGCTCTCATCAACCTTAGCTTGCAGGTGGAGGAATACCTGACAATCTCCGTGAGTTTTTGCTTGCTCGGCCGCTCAACGGTCAGAAAGTGTTCCTTGCAACTGGGTTCGCGTATTTATGCGAATTCGACTCACCATGCGCAGTCACCGCGTCGCTATGTGTGTGCATGCGCTGAATGAAATGGCACGGTGGGTCCATCTCGATCGCTATGATCAACCTACCGTTATCGCAGCAAAGTTGGCCAACGATTACAACCCGAAGATATCGACGGCCAACTGCTTGTGCCCATCTTTGTTGCACTAGTTTATCTTGCGCCGGGCAACAAACTTGACATAACCAAGTGCTATAGTGTGCCTCATGGCCCGCTACGGAGTACGCCGAGTGCTTAGACTGGCTAACGCTAAGCGAGTTCCGTTTAGTGTCGTCACCGACCCTTGCGGGGTTGAGCACCATATAAAGGGCCCTGGTCACGGTCCTCTGCTCTCCAGCAGCTTCATCTTAGCTCCCTCTCTCCTCTCTCAGTGGCTTGGGTTCTCTGACTGTAACCTCTGCAAAAGATGACCCACAACGAGCTCTGGTTGACCTACCACCAGGTCTCTCGTTGCAACAAGCCTGCTACGGCCCAGCTCATCGAGTTGGAGTTCCAGAATCATCGGCTCTTGGACCTGGAGGATGTCCTTGAACATCTCTTCTTCCAGGGTTTCATTGAAGCCAAGCATCGGCCAGTCTCTTTTTGGGAAAATCACGAGGGTCATCGTGTCGGCGGTGGGCAGTTGGTCGAGGATCTTCTGAAGAATGGTGCCGGCAAGTGTCCTCAAACAGCCCTTCGTTTGATCATTGGTGAGCAAACCGAAGGATGTGTTTACTTGACGTTGACATCGCACTCAGCGGATTCCGCGCCTGCTATTTGGTTCAGCTACAAGTATCTTCACAAGCCTGTTGCACCTGTCGTCACGCAGCGTGTTAGATTGGACGTTCCCGAGACCAAGTTTGAGATCGTGGCCCAGTTGACAAACCACATCTTCTGCAAGGCGTACCTTCTGTGTCACTTGCGGAGCAAGGTATACTGGCAGGCAGCATGCGGACGCAGGGTCGAAGAGCACGAGAATTTGCAGGCTCTGTTGGAGGCGGGGGAAGGTGTCTGCGAGACTTCAAGTCTCTGCCTGAATATCGGTGTGTATTTGTTAGGATTCAACAACATCTTCTGATGATTGTCGACAGATCAAGCACCCTGCAATTGTTCTAAAAAGTGTTCATTTACTCATTGCTAGGTAGCATAGAGCTGTTGTTCCGGCATTAGCGGCCCGGTTGTTGTGGTAGATATCACACAGGGGTTAATCAACGTTCGGATGTATCGGCATTTAGGGCCGGTGTGCTGAGTGTCGATACGCGCGCTTCGTTTCTGTTATCAGAGTCACCCGTGCACCGCACATATGGGCAAGCAAGCTCAACGCTACTCTGCGCTTTCGCAGCCAACCCTCGCTATGAGCGAGCTTGTATGCAAGACACTCGACCACGACGCCACTGACATGCTAATCGACAAGTGGCTTGAACATCGCAACGACATGTACTGGGAATGGTTCCAAGCCGTTAGGGAGCGCAAACATGCCTCCAACACTCTAAGGCGTCAGGTCATAGTATGGAACAAAGGAGACTTCGTTCCAGAGAACATCTTTTGCCGAACGGTAGACACAGGTCGTTTGATCCCCCTCGACCGAACCTGGACCACCCATGTCTACCATCACCGATCAATGCAAGACAGAAAACTATCCATGATGCCTGTCGTCTTCACAATGGTCCGTCATATTATTTCACGATCCACTATGTCTATCTTCATTTCTCCTCTGTTAGCTTCCCGAGCTCATGCTCTTGCGGGGCATGCACGATCATGGCTGCGATGATGTATACATTATCGTAACAGATTTAAAGCGACAGGAGATAGACGATATTACGGAGTATTTCAAACTTGTGTGTCGGTATGCATATGGTCGTCGGACGTGTAAACCGAGCATAGCGGGCCAAATTCAATATAATCGTTCGTCATTTACCCCCATTCATGCGTTAAAGTCTCATACGTTTCTCATATCACCCAGACATGCGGCTATGTCACACACTACTCAAGCAGCGGCGTACACCATGCTTCCCCCAGATCGATCTTGCTTTCCGTGCAATTCTGTACGAAAAAAGACCGCGGTTCATCATCCTCTTCTCACATCAGACAAGCTCCTACTCCCAAATTCTCTTCACGCACCCTCTCTTCGTACCTGCGGAAGATATATTCTTCGACTTTCCTAGTGGATGCCCAAATCCCTGCTGTAACGATGACTGCGAAATGATTCGTTTTCCTAGACGGGGTATCGAAGGGGCAGCAGTTCTCTCAATAAAGCGCGGTGGCCGCAACGGGAAAAAGATCAAGTCGGCGGAGATGTGCAACTGGATTGATTGCGATACCTGCTTCAGCGAGGAGACTCCACGATATGCTGAGAGTAGTGGGGGTTCCGAGGGTTCTCTGAGCAGCGCTGACTGCCCCGACACATCGTCCACGAATGGACTTGTTTGTAGCAAGTGCAGGTTGGTCAAATACTGCTCCCCCGAACATCAGAGAAAGGACTGGGACGAGCATCGTCGCGTTTGTGCGAAGCCTACCTCATAGCTCTCTGTCTTCGATATCTTGCCATTGTTTCCGTTTTGCTTTGCTTGTCACCCTTTTCTCTACAATGACAGGCCGTTGTAGTAGTTGCATCCAAATTCATCAATATGGTACAAGCACGTGAGCTTCTAGTAACCCCTGACTAAATGGATCAGATTCCCACCAAAACATCTTTACAAGACGCATCATGTCCATCCGTTATCTTACGGCTCGCCTCGCCCAACAGGTGACCAACATTCGCTTACCCATGCATAATAACCGGTGCAGCCTTTTTAGATTGACGAGGAGCTCATGAACG
Organism: Sutorius australiensis; assembly: GCA_038089915.1. Lineage (NCBI taxonomy): Eukaryota > Fungi > Basidiomycota > Agaricomycetes > Boletales > Boletaceae > Sutorius > Sutorius australiensis. The sequence continues at coordinate 68,384 of JBBPLR010000007.1, forward strand.
CATGGGGAGCATTTAGTATCGACCAGGTAAGGATAGCTCGCATTTTCGACATGGACTTTAATTATCACCCCATGGCCGAAGTTGATGGAGCTGGCTGGACTCGCTTGTGCACAGACACTTGCAAAAGTTTACGACAAGGAGAAGTATGGAAGAGTTCTCATTTGCTGTGGACCTGGCAATCAAGGTGGCGATGGACTAGTCGCAGCAAGACACCTTGGTTAGTCTCCCAACGAATCATCGGAAGGGAGATGATGGTCATTGCATCATAGGTATGTTCGGTTATGAACCAATAATCTATATGCCCAAGGTATTTGTACTTTTCATACGTTCGCTTGGGAGTATGTCCTCACTCAGGCCATCACCAGCCTGGGTCGAAGGACATCTACAAGGTTATTATTCCATTTGAAGCTTTTTCGTCTCTGTTCCTGAACAACTCCTGGGCACAGCGATTGCACAAGCAATGCGACAACATGAAGATCAAGTCTCTTCCGGTTGACGCCAGCCTGGATGTCCTCCATTCGACCCTATCGTCATCTGACGTCATCCTGGATGCGATCTTTGGGTTTTCGTTCAAGGGACCCGTGCGTGCGCCTTTTGATGAAGTCTTGCCGCTCATTTCGGCCTCGGGAAAACCGATTGTCTCTGTCGACATTCCCAGCGGATGGGATGTTGAAGAGGGTAACCAGGAAAGGGCCGGCATTGTGCCGGATGTATTAGTAAGCTTGACTGCACCGAAGCAAGGGGTGCGGTCTTTCGAGGGACGTCATTTCCTTGGAGGGCGGTTTGTTCCCAAGTTAGTCTTAATTACCGCGTCTCAGTTTTCCGTGATTCTGACGCCGATTGTAGAATGATGGAGGAGAAGTATCAGCTCAACCTACCCGAGTATCCTGGATTTGACCAGATCGTCGAGCTTCCTCGGGAACAGGAATCTCGGCGATTGTGAGACTGTATTGATATATCGGCGTTTCTTACATCACAGAACGCGTTGACGTGCTTGATGAGACACTCAAATTCCTTCCTAATCCATGTGTGCAAGATTCTCAAACGACCCAATCTGCCGAATGAAGGCAGATTTTTCGGTCCAGATCCCTCTTCCGAGCCGGAAATGAGGTGTATCTTGACGAATCCACATCCAACGCAAAGCTAAATGAGGACGATCGATGACTCAACAAAAGTACATAACAAAAGGACTTCCGTTTCTTATCGCGTATATTCTTGCAAGGACGGCAAAGCTAACCGTGATGTATTCCAATCCGAGGTATGCGGCACATCGCTCTGGATTTCCCTTGGCCCACCACTCAATCCCTGAAATTTCCGCAAAGTCAATCCACCGGTTTTATCTTCCCTGAAGCTTCTGTTTTCGGGGATTCGTCGAACGATGCTTCCTCAACTTTCGCATCCCATCGTTTCCCCCTAAATTAGTTGTTATGAGGAATATGGTACAGATCTGCCATATTTCCAACTATCGGACCCGGTACAGTTCGGGTGTAATAAGCAGCGGGATGCCGGTGGATGGAGATTCAAACTGGGAGCTTCTTTCCACCGCTGCGCTAGTCAGTTGCTCTGTGGGCCGACGGATCAATATGTGGATTATCAAGTTGGTGTGTCACGGGTTAGAGGGTTTACTACAGCATCAAAGTTTTGCAGCTCGAACCTGGCATTCTCACAGCTCACCCTGCTTGCTCCTCGATATCTGAATTATCTGATTCTGCCGCGCGGCTGCTGTACAGTCTAAGTAACTGCCACGACCGGATATCTCCGGTCCGTGTTATCAGGACCGTGTACAGATTTCGAGACATACGACTCCAATCGCTCACTATACCGCTTGACATCGACCTATTCCACCCGCACCTCGATGAAATTCCGCGTATTTTCCGGTGAACCTTCCCTGGAAGGAAATGATCTTCAATCGCTCGCCAAGTATATGAAATCCGATAGGTGTCGAAACGTATTTCTCATGGTGATTTCATTGTCATCGTCTCAATGTATGTCATGGAGCTAATACCGGAAAGTGTAGTTAGGTGCTGGTAAGAGTTACCCTGCTGACAAGGAGCAAGCGCCTCAGGTTCTGGCAGGTGTTAGTACGTCGGCTGGTATCCCCGACTTCAGGTCGCCAGAGACGGGTAGGTATCCCACGAATCGCACGGTTGACTCGTCTTCACGCTTTAACGTCACAATCACGACAGGTCTATACGTGAGCACCATTTCGAGATGACGGTCCATTCCTTGGTCCATTCCTGATTGGCCAACCCACTTGTTTCAGGCCAATTTGGCTCGGCTCAATCTGCCATACCCAGAGGCAGTCTTCCAGATAGATTTCTTTCGAAGGAACCCAGTGCCTTGTAAGTAGCAGATCCCGCACTGAGCGCACAGCACCACCACTCATAATATTCAAGTTTATACACTTGCGAAAGAGATCTACCCTGGTCGTTATCGACCAACTGTTACCCACTCTTTCATCAAAGTGTTGCATGCGCATAATCTCCTTCACACTTGTTTCACCCAGAACATTGACACGCTCGAGCGGAGAGCGGGAGTTCCGGAGAAGAAGATCATTGAAGCCCACGGAAGTTTTGCCACACAGCGATGCATCGATTGCAAGCGGCCTTATGGTAGCGAAAAAATTAAGCAAGCGATCGTCAATTCGACGATACCACGGTGCGAGCATTGCCGCGGGCTGGTTAAACCCGACATCGTGTTTTTTGGCGAAGCTGTACGTGTTTTATGTCTTGATCGGTATGGTTTCTGGCTGACTGCTGGCCAGCTTCCACCTCAGTTCCACCTGTCCATCCGCTCGTTGCGAAATGCTGACCTATTAATAGTGATGGGAACATCACTGACCGTTCATCCGTTTGCATCCCTTGTGGATTTAGTGCCAGATATCTGTCCTCGTGTTTTAATCAACCTAGACGAGGTTGGAGACTTTGATAGGGCGGGTGACATTGTTTTATTAGGAAAGTGCGACGACGTGGTCCGAGAGCTCTGTCATGAACTTGGATGGGAGGGGGAACTTGAGAAAGCATGGGCAGCAACCGCAGACACTGTAGAGGCCGATGATAAACCGGCTGCATCAGCGGCGAAAGTTGATGAAGAGTTGGGCCGCATTACGAGAGACATCGAGAAGTCTCTTGCAATTTCCGAAGACGCGTTGGAGTCTTCGATTAATTCTGAAGCAGGGAGAACACAAGGACAAGAGGGATGTCCAGAAAGAAGGGAAGCTGACGTCAACGAGGCAGGAGACCCCTCTGCCTCGGAAGGAAAGCTTTGAGTGTACTGCGTCGAAGGGGATAGATCTTGGATTCCCGAATTTGATGAGATCTCGGTCTAGTAAGAAAACCAGTGTACCGTAGTATGTCCACGTTACCCTCGAAACGGAAGTGGGCGCTGTCGAACCCTGCGCATTGGCGTAAAGGAGCATGAGAGGATGGCGTGATCTGAACCATAAGTATGGGTTTGCGCTTGCCAACAGAGGCTAAATGGGTGGTTGCCACATGCCGGACCGGTAAGGACCCTGCAGTCCACGCCAGAAATTGCAGGTGCAGGTTAATAACCGTCGATCGTGGAAATGGTACGCTCATACGGCGCTATACGGTGTAGCAAACACGCTGCAAAAGTTCAAGGTAGCCCTGCAGCGACGTTTTGCGACCCCGCAATCAAGTGTGCAACGACCACGTGACACAAGGCTATGTTGTGTTCCATTTCAAGACTCAAAACCATCAAATTTCTGTGGTGATCCTCCCGACGATCAAGGGGGTTGAATATGCCACACCGTGACAGCTGGCGATGGCGTATTCTTGGTATCTCTCCCATGTCTTGTTCCTGTACACTCACCCACTTATCAACCGCATGACTAGCGGCTTCGCTTGCATATGAAAACTTCATGCAGGCGGTAGCCGTCGCCACCATCATGCCGTCATGCGCGTGGCCGCGGTCAGATCAGGCTGGTCGCCAAGCCCAGGAAACTTCCATCGCGCTAGATCAGTGGTGCGATCTTCTCTCCATCCGGCAGGACATGTGGTCGTAGCCCACCCTCCGAAGTTGTCTGAGATTAGTTCGGAGGCAAATTTCATCTTTGGGCTCTCAATCCCACCGGTTGTCGTTCCGATATACTTGTGGACTTATTCAGGCCCTGGTTGCCCATCATATCGCAAAGCGGATCAGGTCACGCATACATACTACAGATCGCTGCCATAACCCATGTTGGCCAATGGCAATTTTACCCGGGAGCCCTCCCATGCGGCCTTCCGGGCGGACCTGTCGAATCGGAGATTTGCGCCCGAGAAGTTTTCCGACCTATAAAGGTTCAACGACCCCGTTTGCTTGTTTCCTCAGACACTATCCAACAGATGGGAGTTTTTGTACGCTTGTACCTACGTCTTTGTTCGTCGCTCCTTGTCGCTATGTCATATAGCATGTCTAACAAGTCGTTGCAGTCTGCGCGCCTCCACAGGTAACACACCCTTGAACGTACCCTTGACGGAAGAAAAAGGTAGGTACGTTGCGCCAGTCGACTGCGCATGTGTTGATTTGTGTATAAGCCCAAACGGAAGTTCACCATGCCGTTCTCATTTGATGTGATTCTTGCCTCCAGATTCGTTCCTGCCCGTTTCCGGGCTGGTGGCAAATCGGAGAAGCACGGTCCGGACATATCCAAGTCTGCTACTCAGGTCAAAGAGGCCGAACTCACAGCGAGACTCGCGCGGTTCGCCCGCATTCCTGTCTTAGAAATATTCGAGTAAGCGTGATAGGCTCATCATCACATTGTCTAAACGTCCATCCAGGCTCGAGCCTACATGGAGCCCCGGCGGATTGTCCGAACAAACAGCTGCCGAGATCCTCCATGCTCATGGTTTGAACATACCTGTCGCTGAGCGTCCCTTGGCGGCTTTATGGATTCTGTGGACTGCTCTCTGGAATCCCTTCAATGTGCTCTTGACGATCCTCGCTTTGATCAACATCGCAACGAATTCTGTGCCGACCTTCGTAGTCATGATTGCCATGGTGGTCGCGTCCACTTCATTGAGGTACCGTCTTTCACATTCCCATATTAACTCTACTAAAAATTTGCCACCTCAATAGGTACTGGCAAGAAATGAAGTCCATGGTTCAAGCACTCAAGCTGGTCAAGTCCATTGTGACTCGTGTTCGTGTCATTCGTCACGTGAACTCCATCCCTCAGGAATTCGAGATAGATCTGAGATACATTGTACCGGGAGATGTTGTTGCTGTCACCAGTGAGCTCTTTCAGCTTTGTATAGCTTCTCTAAATTCGACCGTTCTTTAGGTGGTGACGTATTTCCTGGGGACTGTATTGTTATCTCTGCCGAGTCTTTATCCGTTACGCAAGCCTCGCTGACAGGCGAGATATTGCCTATCGACAAAGCCGTTCGTCTTACTGCTGTGGACGAGTCGGAACCGTTCCATCTCTTGGATAACCATAACGTCTGCTTGGCTGGCACATCAGTCGCCGCTGGAAATGGTCGTGCAATCGTGGTCTCTACCGGAAAAGACACATACATGGCTGCCATTGCTGAGGAACTCAACAGGAAAAGACCAGAGAATGCCATCCAGATAGGTATCAGGAAAGTCAGCTACGTCCTTTTGGCCTTCATGGCGGTGAGTCCTAGCTTGGTTCCTTTTCGCTCCCACTATATGTTAATATCTAATCGTATCATGCAGGTTATGGCCCCAGCCGTTTTTATTGTCCAAGGCGCGGTTAGCAAGGATTGGAGGAACGCTATCATGTTTGCGATCGCGATCGCGGTAGGGATCACCCCGGAAATGCTTCCCATGATAGTCGTAAGTGTCTCCTTGTCTCCCCGCGATTGTCAATCATTCACCTGGGATTGTAAAGACCTCCAACCTGGCTTTGTCGGCTGTTCGCATTGCCAAGCAGAAAGTCATCGTGAAGCGTTTTGATGCCATCCAAAACTTGGGTGCAGTCAGTGTTTTGTGCTCTGACAAGACGGGCACATTGACTGCCGACCTCGTTCGTGTTGCCAAGTCGGTCAACATGAAAGGCGAACTGTCGGATATGCCGGTCAAATTGTCCTTCATTAACTCGGTGTTGCAAACGGGCTCCCGCAGTCCTATCGACAGGGCTATTCTGGATTATATCAGCGAAGCTGAGAAGGATTCACTCAGTGGAGTCCCTCTGGAAGGTTGGGCCAAACTCGGTGAGGTCCCATTCGACTCCACGCGTCGCATGCTCTCGGTCCTCGCGCACCGCCCATGCGTGGGTGAAGGAGAAGCATTGTTCATAACCAAGGGGGCCGTAGAGGAGGTTCTAGAGCGATGCGTTTCCAAGTATGAGGAAGGTTTGAAACCGATGGAGAACATCGGGCTCGACTCATCCTCATCCATCATATTAACGGAAGCGGATCGTCTTGAAATCCTCGACTCAGCCAAGCGATTGAACGAGGATGGGCTTCGACTGGTCGCTGTCGCTTTTCGCAAGGCGTCTGCCAAAATAGGCATATCTACTGAGGATGAGGAAGACCTAGTTTTCGTTGGTTTTGTCGCGTTGTTGGATCCATTGAAGCCGGATGCTGCGGAGGCAATTCAGAAACTTGGGAGCCTTCACGTCCAGGTATTACAACGTTGTCGATGTCGTGATTTTGTGGAACTGATCAATGTGACCCAGGTGCGAATTCTCACCGGAGATGCTCCGGCGGTCGCTGCCAAGGTTGCCCGTGACCTTGGTCTTTTCCATCCTCGCAACATCACGGAAGTAACTGATGTACGTTTACCCAAGGATGAAGAAGCGGCATCCAGTGCACCCTCCGAAAGCATTGATGAATCGAGTCTGATTGTTACGGGACCCCAGCTCGCCGCGCTTGCCAAGGATCAGGAGCTTCTGAACGAGACAATTGAGCGTGCGGTCATCTTCGCGAAGTTATCTCCGTACCAGAAACTCGATGTAGTGAAGGCTCTACGAAGAGGTGTCGGTGGCCGCGCTGTCGCATTCCTGGGAGATGGTGTCAACGATGCTTTGGCTATCCGTGGTGCGGACGTCGGGATATCCGTGGATTCGGGAACCGAGATCGCCAAAGAGGCAGCAGATGTCATTTTGCTGGAGAAAAGTCTTGGTGTTGTGGCTCGGGGCGTCGTTGAGGGCAGAATCACGTATGTTTCCAACCCGGTGGTCCTGACATGAAACTCACGTCAGTGGGAAGGCTTTTGAATACTGTCAAGTACATCAAGATGGCCTGCTCGTCAAACTTTGGAAACGTCTTCTCAGTCCTGGGTATGTTATGTGACCTTGCGGAAGCCCTTATATATAGTAATACTTCAAAAACATAGTTGCCTCTGCTTGGTTACCATACCAGCCAATGCTGCCGCTGCAGCTATTGGTTCAGAACTTGCTTTATGACTTTTCTCAGGGGTCGATTCCTTGGTTCGTGTTGTTCCCTCCAGCCTTTAGACATTGAGCTTATTCATGCCAGGGATAATGTTGATCCCGAGTATCTCGAACGCCCCAGGACCTGGAGTGCTTGGTCCATCATTCGATTCATGGTCTGTCTGGGTCCTTTCTCCAGTCCGTTCGATATTACTACTTTCACCATCAACTGGTAAGTGACCTTTTTCAATTTAATCATCTTTACTTAACTTTAGTTTAAGGTTCCACTACAAGATTCGGACGCTAGACTCACCGCTGGTTCCGCTTGCGCAGACAAATTGGTTTTTGGAAGGTTCACTGACACAGGTATGATATCCTGGCGTGCCTGCTGTATCGTATCCTGACGACCTCGTAAAAAGCTCTTCGTCATCCAGTTCCTCCGAACCTCCAAGATTCCTTTCATTCAATCGCGAGCATCCTTCCCCGTTGTGGCCGTGACTTTCGGGATGGCCTGTGTCTCGATGGCCATCCCCTACATCCCCAAGATCAACTCAGCGCTGCAGATGAGGCCTCCTGACCCGATGTTCTACACCTACCTGCTTGGTATAATTGCGGGTTATGCAATCGTCATCCAGATTGCCAAGACGATCTACCTGTGGGCTTTCAAGGGCGAATGGCTTTAAAGAGGAGATGGATTTCGTCGCGACAGTTACAAAGAGTATGCGAACAAGGGTGACTGAGAATCTTGGCTTTAGTTACCAACCAATTTATAGATCGTTACCTCCTTTGCTTCAGAATCAGTGACATTTTTTCGAGTGAATGTAGTCGTGACCGAGTTTTGAATTTGGATGCTTGGTTTGAACAAGTCGACAATCCAGGAAATGTACCTGGCCCTGTAACACTTTTACGTAAAATCGTCCTTCCCGTCGCTGCCATCTCACCTCTACAAGGACCAAATTTGTGCACAGACTCTGAACCGTATGAGGCCATCTCGTGGGACATCACGAGGGCGAAGTCGAGGTGTTCTACATCCAGGTGCTGGTGCTCAACCACTCGGAGGACGAGGACCACCTGACACCGGACGGAGCGGACGGGGGAACAATATCTCAAACGACCGTGTCGAGGATCGCATGGGACTGATTGCTTCTGTTAGTCGTAGCAGTGGTCTTGACAAGGACGGTGACTTGTGAGCATAGTAACGATCTCTGTTCCCGACAGCGCTGAGCCTCAGCTGCCCAGGTTGAAGGAATGCATCGTGCAGGAAGAATTCAGAACCTTCATCGACAAAAAAGTGCGTCGCAACTGGTGCTGGTTCTCCGGGAGCCTGCTGTAATGCTACGTTCGATGTCGGCGTAGCTAAGAAAGTTTTGGGATCTGTATGAGGTTGGTCCTCCTACGAAGTCCCAGGTCGAATCAGTACAAAAACATAAGAGGGATAATCAGGAGAACATATTGATATTGTTCCGTGAGTATCGTTACTGCCGCCTTCTCCCAGACAAGTCTAGCTAATCGTTTATACGCACGTATAGGAAAATTGCGCGAGGGTCTGTTTGCGTCGGACCGGAAGGATGAGTTTGCATTGGAAGGTCAGTAGTAGATCATTGAGCTCATGTCTCGAATTTCTCAACCGCTGATCTAGTCTATGAGACCTCACTTTACTTGTCGGTTGTCTTCGATTCGCCAGTACAAACAACTTCCATCCTGTCACGTCTTGTGCCAGATCTTTACTCTGCGACTCTGGCTCCACAGCCGTTCCGCCTCACCACCATTCTGATCTTGCTCCTCCATCAGCTTGTCGTCTCCTTCCCGTCCCAAAGAACGTATTTGGAACAGATCAGACGTCTTGTTCCAAACTTAATGGAACGACCGTCCCCCGCGTATTTGTGGATCTCATCACTGGCTCGAAGCTTGCGCACCTGCAACTTTGTGCAATTCGAGCGGTTATCCCACCCTGACGCATTCGAGGATCTACTTCCTTCATCACGCCCAATCCCATCCTCGGATGTCAAGACCGCAACCGTGTTCCGGGATTTACATCGGAATGCGGTACATACCCTGGTTTCTAGGCTTCGGTCGAAAACACGCGATGAGGCATGGGTGGTCGTTCGGAATGCGTACAGGGAGCTCTCTTCATCCGATGAGACGCAAATGTGGTTGGGGAAGCGACTATTCTTTGACAGTTTTGGCTCCGAGGCAACTATTGTGCGATTTGATGAGTGGGTGCGGGAGAAATGTCAAGATGGGCAACTTCGGCCCAAGGAAGGGGTCGAAGGCAGGTGGATGGTTTGCAAGGCAAGGTAGTGCCAGTTTACAGTGGAATTGCGAGCCGTCCATTTGGCAGGATCTGCAGAGGCAACGGTTCTTTGCATGTCAGATTCAACTATGCCATTATCTTATCGTATTCAATCCCGCCAGAATCAGTCCTCGACGTTTCTACGTGAAAAGTTTGCTCCGCAGTGGGAGGTCTGATTCAATGGGGCCAGAATGCAATTCACGACTTCGCACAGGTTCAGGCATGTGTTCTCATTTCCTGGCTGTGACTTGGCTTTTAGCGGAATGGATCTATGAACACGACTTCTAATTATTCTCTCGTCCATGATGAGGGTAGTAATTTATCCGCACTCATTGTCAATCTTCCGCTTGTAATACGATTAGTGATCAAATGGTATTCACACCTCTACTCCTCCAGACCAGCATCCGCCTCGAGTGACTTGGCCTCCGACGTCGAGAAAGTCAATGGATGGTGACTTTGCTCATAATGTCAATAAGCGCGTCCAGATCCCCTTCTTTTTTCCGAGCTTCATCGGGTGGCGATTGTTCTTCTGTCTCTTTACCTTCACGTCCTACACGTTCCACCCCCTTGTCCTCCTCCGCTTCCACCGCTTCCTCTTCCGCCGCTTCCTCTTCTTCCTCTTCTTCATCCTCATACGCAAATAATTTTCCGCCGCGCTCCTTCATGACTCGTCGGATGGCGTCAATATCAACCTCCGAGTCTTCATCTACATCGTTCCATTGGAGTTCCAGCCTCTTCAGCTTCGGCAAAGAGGTCAATGCATTGACAAGGAACTTGAATGTCGACGCGTTGAGGTTGTTGTTCTGGAGAACCAGAGTCCCCAGGTTCTGGTTCGAACCATTCGCAAGCTTTTGCAAGAGCGGTGGCACCTCATCGTCACCTTCTTCTGACAATACGCAGTCCGATAAGACGAGGGTCTCTAGGGCGATAAGTTTTGGCAGGGTATGCCCCCACGCGTCAACAGCGGCTTTGGATCCATCCTTGATGAATGTGTTGTCCTGAAGATCGAGATACCGTAGATTCGGGCACTTGGATAAGCCTTTAGCCAGTGCATGTATCCCATCACTCCAGATGGCGTTCTGCGGAAGCCTGACCTCCACCAGCGTCCCATGTTCGGCGAAAGCGTCCGCCCATGCAGGCGCGGATCCGTTTTCAAGCCTATTCCTGCCACAAATGACCGTCTTTAAGTTTGACGTGGATCCCTTTTCTTTGCTCAACTCTGCTGATTTCTTCAGCCAATTTGCGATCATTACGCCCGCCTCTGGGCCAAGGCCATTGTTATTGAGCCGGAGAATCTCGAAACGGTTGTTTTCGAGGAGGTTGCGCAACGGTTCGACAGAACGAACGCCGAAAGCGTTATCACTGAGGTTTATTTCCACGAGTGTCGTTTTGGGTTCAACGGCGTCACATAACGCCTTGAGAGCGTCTGGAATCTCGGAGATGAGACGACCAGTGAAGATATCGGCGAAGTCTGCGACCTGGTTCACAGTAAGGAAAGCAAGAACATGGAGGGATATCAGACATACCAACAAGTTCTGCATCTTCTCGAGGAATCTTGCAAACTCCTGCGCAGCCTCGATGCCGATGGTATTGCCTCCCAGATGAACCTCTTCGATTAATGCGGGGTCAATGCCTTCAAGGAGTGGCACGACATCTGCTGCAGTGTTGAGTTTGAGACTTTGACCTCTGATGTCTAGGATTTTCTTATTTTTAACCATTTCTGTGCGATGGAGAGGAGGAGGATGCGGGATGATGTTAATTCGAGTCGAGTTACAGTGATCGCAATATCGATAACCCATAAGAGGAAAGTGTGGTATTTCTTGCCATCACGTGCGTAAGAGGTCAGTGATTTTTCTACCTCGACATCATCGAGAACGACAAACATCTCCTGCTCGGGCGGTTGTCAGCGCATACAGTCTTCTCAACGTAACAACTTTCGACTGCACACCATGACATTCGATGATCCTCTATTGATCAATCTCTCAAAACAGACACGAGCATTGCTCGCCATCTTGCCACCTGACTCCACTTATTTGAGTCAGATATTACTTGCATCATCACCCAAAAATCTACTTTCAACGTTATCGCGACTACTGGCGATACCATCTCTAACAATGCCAATATCAGATATTTTTCGACCGTTGTTGGTCGACCTGTGCGCGAGATGGATGCATGACCAAGAGGACCTTGAAAATAGATTTCTTGCTTTCTGCATGTTGATAGAAAATCACGAGGAACTTTTTCCGTGAGTCTCATTTGCTTTGTGCCTTCGTGTTTTGAATTGTCTGCCAGCATCTTATCTGCATTCTTGCGTCGGCCATGCTTCTCACAAGGCCCATTGAGGTTTGTCGAAGAGGGTCCATCAACCCCCATGTTGGATGGAATACGCCTACATCACTTACTTCTCGCTTACTATCGCTTGCTTCGAGTGAACCGTCTACTTCCCAACGTCCTCCTGTGGCCCATATCGCATTTATCGACACTTTTCACCACACCCCATCCCGACCCTGCAGTCAAGTACTTGGCAATCAGGTGTTATTCGCTACATACGGGTATGGCCGAAGTGGAGCGCGTCCAACTGGAGACTCGAGTTCTTGGTGAGCCCGGCGTGGTTGAGTGTCCGCTCTCCTATGGGCAAAATATTGACGGGAGTCAAATTACCATCGATGGATGGTTAATGCCCGTGATCGAACTCCAACGAATTCATAAAAATCGCGAATCCATTGCCGCTGGCTCCGACTTCTACTCGTTTGAAGGAGACGAAATTCAAACCATGACGAATGATGATTTATCGTGAGGTTTTCCATCCCAGGATATTCTCGCCCCATTCTAAAACACCCTTCCCAGCCCATGGACTGCCAATATTCAGGGGATACTTATGCTCAAATCCTCCCCTCTCCCCTCCCCATCTATAGAAGTTGTCGCGACACCCTCAGCAATCAAAGCTTTGCGACAGCTTGCAACCCTTACTTCCCTCCGATTACCCACTCTCATTACTTCCTCTCCTTCTTCGGGAAAATCGCTCTTCCTCTCGCAGCTTGCCTCGATGATATATCCCGAGGCGAATGACCAGATTATCACAATACATCTTGCTGACACATCCCTTGACCCTCGCTCACTGCTCGGATCCTACATTTCCTCCCCGACGCAACTTGGGACATTTGAATGGAAGGATGGTGTGCTTGTTCGTGCTATGAAAGAAGGGAAATGGTTGCTTTTCAAGGATGTCGATCGTGCAAGCATGGAGGTTTTGGGCCTTATCAAGGCGCTTGCCGAGTCATTGTGCCCTGGTAGCTGGATCGGCAACTGCGCGAGTATAGATGTTCCCAATAGAGGCAGGGTGAGAGCATCAGAACGTTTTGCTATCTTCGCAACACGTTCAATAAACCCATCAACGAATGGAAGTTTTCCCAGCCCAATCTTCTATGGGGCGCACAAGTTCCAGGAGCTCGTAGTCGACTCACCATCATCCGATGAGATCCAGATAATCATTAAATCGCGATTTCCTAAGCTAGGGGAACCGCTGGCACGGGCGCTCATACAAATTTGGGCCGGTATCCAGAGACTAGGGACAACGGCCTCAAGTTGGTCCGTTGGCCTGAGGGAGCTTGAAAAGTATTGCCGTCGGGTGGAGGCGTTCCTCCCATCGTCTCATAGCTCCATGGACGTGGAAGACGTCCCTCTTGCAGAACTCTTTCCTCATGTTGCTTTTCGAGAGGAGTTTTTCCTTGAAGCCAGGGACGTCTTTTTTGGGATGGGTGCCCTCACGACCTCAGCTCAAGTTCACTCTGATCGTATCGCAGCTTTTGTTGCTGATTACATTGGTCTAGACTTTGAGCGTCGTCAGTGGGTTCTCAGTGGACGGGTTCCTGCATTCGAGGAGGAGAAAGATGGAAATGGGGATATCATCGCGGTCGGTATCGGTCGTGTACGTCTCCTCGCTCGACCTCCGAAGCCGATGTTTCTCATAGCACCGACACGCCCCTTCGCGATGCACAAGCCTGCAGTTTGTCTTCTTTCGCGAATTGCCACTGCCATTTCCCACTGCGAGCCTGTACTCCTGACCGGAGAGACCGGCACCGGAAAAACAAGCGCGATCACTCACCTTGCTTCTTTGCTTCGCCAACCCCTGATTTCGCTCAATCTCTCTCATCAAACCGAATCTTCAGACCTGCTTGGTGGCTTTAAACCTGTGGATGCGCGCATTCCTGCTTCAGAGTTGCATGCACAGTTCTTGGAACTCTTTGGAAATACCTTCAGTCGGAAGAAAAACACCAAGTTTGAGGAATCTGTCCAGAAAGCGGTCCAGGAGAGCAAATGGAGAAGAGTGGTGGTTCTATGGAGAGAGGCAGTGCGGCTTGCGAAGGAACGGATTGATTTAAAATTCAGTGAAGATACACAGTGAGTGGTGATCTTTAAATAATGGCACCTAGTAATTTTCTCAGGGAGACCTCTCTTTCCTTCACGGAAGCGGACTGGCCGAGAAAACGAAGAAAACTTGATCAAACGCTACTTCAACAGTCTGCAGAAGCTTGGGACAAGTTCCAACATGATATCGATGAGTTCAACATGCAACATGTTCAAGGACAGGGCAAATTTGCCTTCAGTTTTGTGGAGGGGCCCCTCGCCAAAGCACTTCGCTCTGGCGATTGGTGTGTTTGTTTATCTTAATTGTCTATTGGGCTTCAACCTCACTTGCTGTAGGATACTTCTTGATGAAATCAATCTGGCAAGTCCGGAAACACTTGAATGTGTCACTGGGCTCCTCGGTGGCCCAACGGCGTCCATTACTTTAACTGAGAAAGGTTCTATAGAACCGATTCCCCGCCATCCCGACTTCCGTCTCTTTGCTTGCATGAATCCTGCTACAGACGTCGGGAAAAAGGACCTCCCTCCCAACATCAGAACACGATTCACCGAAATTGATGTTCCCTCGCCGGATGCTGACCGTGAAACCCTTCTTATCATCGTTCACCAGTATATTGGCCACTGTGCTGTTGGGGACAAAGCTGCAATCATGGATGTTGCCAACTTCTACACTGCCCTTAAACAATTGGCGGAGGATCGCCAGTTGGCTGACGGATCGAATCATCGCCCTCACTATAGCATGCGGACACTTTCGCGTGCTCTTACGTTTGCGGCCGACATCTCGTCGACGTATGGCCTGCGACGAGCACTGTGGGAAGGTTGCTTAATGGCGTTTACCATGGTACTCGATGGGCCCAGCGCGGATATTGCCGCGGGTCTTGCACACTCGCACATCCTTTCCGGAGTCCGGAATTCTAAATCCCTGTTGGCGAAAGAGCCCTCCCACCCTACTTCTCGGTCTGCGGACGAGTTCGTCAAGTTTGGTCCATTTTACCTGGAGAAAGGCCCGCTTCACGTCGATCTGGCGGAAGACTATATCATGACCCCTTCTGTGGAAAAGAAGCTAATTGATCTTGCGCGCATTGTCCTCACTCGCCGTTTCCCGGTGCTTATTGAGGGCCCAACGTCCAGTGGGAAAACTAGCGCGATAGAGTATCTTGCCCGCAGAACTGGTCATCGGTTCATCCGCATCAATAACCACGAACACACCGATATCCAAGAATATATTGGGTCTTACGTTTCCGATCCAGCCACCGGGAAGTTGGTATTCAAAGACGGTTTGCTTGTCCATGCCCTCAGATGTGGTCACTGGATCGTGTTGGATGAGTTGAACCTCGCACCGACGGATGTCCTTGAAGCCTTGAATCGTTTGCTGGATGACAATCGTGAATTGGTTATTCCGGAGACGCACGAAGTTATCCGGCCCCATCCTCACTTCATGCTTTTCGCCACTCAGAATCCCCCAGGCTTGTATGCTGGTCGAAAAGTCCTGTCACGCGCTTTCCGTAATCGTTTCCTTGAGGTCCACTTCCAAGACGTGCCGCAGGGGGAACTGGAATCTATTCTATGCCAACGATGCCAAATCGCACCCTCCTTCGGACACAAGATTGTCAGCGTTTTCCGAGAGCTGCAGAAGCGGCGACAGACTGGGCGTGTTTTCGAAAGCAAACAGGGATTTGTCACGCTCCGAGACCTGTTCAGGTGGGCTGGCAGAGACGCCATAGGCTACCAGGAACTCGCAGAAAACGGCTATATGCTTCTCGCAGAACGAGCCCGGCGCACTGAGGATAAAATTGTGGTAAAGGAAATCATAGAGAGCATTATGAAGATTCGGATCGACGAAGAATCGCTGTACAACCTACATCGTCCTGAAGGCGAAGCATACATCGGATGTCCTATACCTTCGTCCCCACAGATTGCCTGGACTCGTGCTATGCGAAGGTTATTTATCTTGGTGTCAAGGGCGTTGAGGTTCAATGAGCCCGTTTTACTGGTGGGGGAAACTGGTTCTGGCAAGACATCTGTTTGCCAGTTGTATGCAGAAGTGGTATCCAAGCACCTGCATACACTCAGCTGCCACCAAAATACAGAGACGGCAGACCTGATCGGTGGCTTGCGACCAGTGCGTAGCCGCGGAACGGCCTCTTCAAACGTTCGTCGTGATGCACTGTCGCACCTCACTCGCGCTGGTATTGTCAGCGCATCCACAGATGTTCAGGGAATTCTTGATCAGATATCTGCGCTGCTGAAGACGGATCTCGACCCCTCGCTAGAAGCCGCTCTCCGGGGCTCACAGAAGAACCTTCTCGCATCCGAGTCCTTATTTGAATGGCACGATGGTCCACTGATTCGAGCCATGTGTGCTGGGGGTATCTTCCTGCTCGATGAGATATCTTTAGCAGATGACTCGGTGCTTGAGAGGCTTAACAGTGTGCTGGAGCCAGAGCGAATCATTGTACTTGCTGAACGAGGCGGTACAGACGGGGAATATCCTGCTGTGCGCGCTGTTGATTCCTTCAAGCTTCTCGCGACAATGAACCCCGGGGGTGATTACGGGAAAAAAGAGCTATCCCCTGCTCTTCGGAACCGCTTCACGGAGATTTGGGTCTCCTCTGTTGACGACCCGTCTGATCTTGGGATGATTGTCGAAAGCTCCTGGGCCCATGACGCGTTGAAGATCTTCACCGAGCCACTTTTGCGATTTACCGACTGGTTACGTGAGAGAGTCGGGGACCGTTCTGTCTGTACACTGCGGGACATGCTGGTGAGTAGCTTTGAAAGACATAACATTACCCCTCCTCACTCCCTTCTAGGCCTGGGTCACGTTTGGAAACGCCGTGTTTGCTCCCGATAAAGAAAATATGATGCCAGCAGGCGAGATATTCGTAAGTCGACAGCCCCTCCATTGGTTCGAAAGTTCATCCGTAGTCCAGCATCATGGAGCACACATGACTTTTTTGGATGGATTGGGTTCCTTGCCACAAACAGCGACATATTCCCCAGAGGCCCTGCAACAAATCAAGGATGAGGCCGTCCGCAGCCTTCGCCAACTTGTTCCGTTTCATGCTCGAGATACGCCTTCCTACCAATACGACCCGTCCACTTTCCTTCAATTTGGCCCATTCGCGTTACCCAAGGGACCATCGAGCACCGTGATGCACAGCTTCAATCTCCAAGCGCCAACCGCCTATGAGAATGCTCTGCGAGTGGTCAGGGCCTGCCAAGTTCACAAGCCAATCCTGCTAGAGGGAAGCCCGGGAGTTGGGAAAACTTCCCTTATCACTGCCTTGGCAAAGATGGCCGGCTACCACCTATGTCGCATCAATCTTTCAGACCAGACCGATCTCATGGACCTATTCGGCTCTGATTTACCTGTCGAAAATGGTGCACCAGGAGAGTTCGCCTGGAAAGATGCAGAGTTTCTACAAGCCTTGCAACAGGGTCACTGGGTTCTCCTTGACGAGATGAACCTTGCTCCTCAGGCGGTCCTTGAAGGCCTGAATGCGGTACTAGATCATCGAGGCACAGTTTACATACCTGAGTTGGGACGCAGCTTTACCCGACACCCCTCGTTTCGGGTATTTGCCGCTCAAAATCCGTTGCACCAAGGTGGTGGGAGGAAAGGCCTTCCGAAATCCTTCCTTGACCGTTTCACGAAGGTTTATGTTGACGAGCTTACTCCCGATGACATGCTAGTCGTCTGTCGGGAGCAGAACTGGGGGTGTGACGAACGTGTCCTCCGTGCCATGATCACTTTCAACACGCGCTTGAACCGTGAAGTTGTCTACAAACGGGCTTTTGGACGGGAAGGGAGTCCATGGGAATTCAACCTCCGGGATATCATCCGATGGGGCGAACTCTTACGGGCATCCGGCATAACCAATTATCCTCGACACTTCATTCGCATTGTCTACTTGAGCAGGTTCAGGAATTTGCAAGATCGTGCATCCGCCCAAGCTATATTTGATGAAGTTTTCTTGACCTCCGACGAACGGAGCATCCCCAACCCTTATCCAGTCATCTCAAGCTCCCATCTACAGTTTGGCTACTATACCGCAAGGAGGCACAATGCGACTTTGCCTCACAGAACCGCTGATGTCCTACAGGTACATCTTACGGCGATCGAAGCTATTGGCGCATGTCTCTCGAGATCCTGGCTGGTTGTTGTGACTGGCTCTCACGACAGTGGTAAAACGAACTTGATAAGGACTCTTGCTAATCTTTCAGGCAACCATCTTGATGAAGTCCACATCTCGAAGGCAACTGACACAATAGATATCTTGGGGGGCTTTGAACAAGTTGATCATCCAGCGCGAATCATAGCCATCGCAGAGGAGGCAATCCAGCTCGCCGATACATTCGCCCGTTTTGCTCGTGGTACTAGTTCGAAATATCAATACCGAACGGTCGTACAGCGCGAGTTGTCATCTGGTCAGAGAACATCCGCATCAGTTTTGCAAGCTATTTCTGGGCTGTTGGCGGAAATGTCAACGATTGATGTTGATAGCTCTCTTGACGCAGTCCTGCGATGTTTGGATCTCAGAGTCCGTGACTTGGCCCAGGTTAGGAATGCCAGGGGTTGTTTCGAATGGACCGATGGCCCATTGGTGCGGGCGATGAAGGACGGTCGCTGGCTTGTTCTTGACGGCGCAAATATGTGCAACCCTTCGGTCCTCGATCGCCTCAATTCTCTCTGTGAACCGAACGGTAATTTGGTCCTAACTGAACGAGGCCTCGTCAACGGCGAGGTACAGATTTTGGCACCGCACCCGAACTTCCGTCTCCTCATGACCGTGGACCCTCAACATGGCGAACTGTCTAGGGCGATGCGCAATCGCAGTGTGGAAGTTTCCTTGTTGACTTCCTTCACTGAAGAAGATCGGTTCCGCATGCTCGCGCACTCTCGCCTTCCTATTGACTCGCCTACGGCTTGTTACATATCCCACGAACAAGCTCGCCGAGGCGTCCTTTCTGTATGTTTGCACGGCTCGTCTCGGCCTCTACCATCCATTGGCATCGATCATGATTCAACTCTGTCCTCGCTGGTCACCCGTACGCCAATTATGGACGGTTCTGATCATCGGACGTCGCGCGCGCTCGTACATTTCACCGTGAGATCATGCACCCCATCTTTACACTGGATCTTCAAGCGTTACCTTTTGGATTCGGCACCCAACGGACCCTTGTGCACGGTGCTCGCAGACCCCACTTTTTGTGAGGTCTCCCAAACACTTGCCTCAAGGGTGAAAAGGATATCTCAGATGGTTCCATGTCCACTGGATGATGTATTGGTCAGTGTTTATATAACGGGCGGGCTTACGTCCGCTGTTCGGCACCATGTACTCAATTTCCCTGAACATGTAGCCAATGGATGATTTCATGGTTTACCCACCCTGTCCTTGCTGTACTGAAAGGGAAGAGTACTACTCACACCATGCGTTGAAACTCGAAATTTTGCATCTTTTCTCTGCCCTCCTCCTTGACAAGAGTGACGACGCTCAGTGGCACCAGTCAAGTAGTTTGCCCGACACCGCGCTGGCCAAATGCTCGCCCGATTTGACGGAGGCATTGGAATTAGTACTAGCGGAGGTACGAGCAGTTGCACATGGGTTGCTCGGACAGTTGCTTTCTGGCTTTCCTAGCCTCCAATCCGTTGGTATTTCTTCCATATACCAGATGCGTGTTATGACCTTGCTTTGCAGGATTGTGCTACATCTGCAAACCTTCTTGGTATCTCGAGACAACTTCGTCAAGTTCTGTCTCAGACCGATCTCGACTACTCTTGTGTTCAAGTTCTATCAAAGCTGATCTCAAGAATGTTGGATAAATGTTCTCCTAATCAACGTCTCGCTCATGCAGCCACTATTCTCGAGAAAGCGGTCTCACCGTCGTCTGGCCTTGGATTGGTGGATATATGGTCGCAACTACGCACAGTTAGACCCATGGAGATGTCCTCGGTAGACATCAAGTTGTTGGCTTGCTTGCCCACAAAAGTTCCAGGACAAGGTATGCTGGAGTTTTCTGATAGATCAACTACACGCTGACCGATTCACCTAGAGTCGCGTCGCGATCAGCTGGAAATCCTTGCTGTGGCAACTACGCCCATGCACTTAGAGCCAGGAGCGGGCGAGCGATTAGCACACATATGCACCCAAGTCAAAGACGTAAGATGGAACCTGCTTTCTCCTCTGCGATAACCTGAATTCCTCCTGCAGTGGGTACTCAAAGGCCCCAGGAAAAATATGGCTTCTTACGGCACCTGCAATCCTGTTTCCCTTCTGGTTGAGTTACAGGTCCTTTCTCATCTCCATGTAGAAAAAAATAGCGATGTAAGTCCGTTGCGTAACAGCTCATGCAGAGTGGGTCAGTAAAGCGATAATACGCAGGCGATCGTACATATTCTCCAGCGGCTTATTCGAATCGCTCTGGAGGAGCCAAGTGAAGATCTACGTCGATTTGCATCATATCAGCATGTGATATGGAATCATGATGCCAGCTGCCAGAGTGCGTCATGGACGTATTGCCGATTGTCTTTGTCTCCATAACGTGATCCCAGTTACCCCTGGTATTATTGCTACGGCGGAGACCCAATGGCTCGAAGCCTTATGGCACACGGAATCGGACGAAATGGTATGCAGAAAAAATTGGAGCTGCACTCCCCGGGGACTCACCTGTTTTCAGGATGTCAGTGCTCCACATGTCATCCTTCGCCCGACTCATTTTCTCAGCACCTTCGAAAAGAGGTAAGAGAGATCGCCTCGTGCACCATATGCTGAGCTTTTCATTACTTTTTGCAACAGCCAAGTTGAAGGAGTATCGTTGGCATCACTCGAGGAACACCGGGAGTTGGTCAAGCGTCATATCGGGCTAACTGTGTTACAGTGTTTCACGAATAGTTCCCGGCTTCAACAGCTCGCTGCATTATTTAACCAAAGCGTGATTGTGGTGAGTAGCGGCGGCATCTCGCATGTAGTACTTGCTTATCATAGATTAAGCTCGCCTCTTGTTTTGCAAGTTCGTTTGATGAAACCACTCTTCATCATATACGCACGAGTCCCTCAAGAGACAGCATCGAAGCGTCGAAGACTCTGCTCGATCTGTTGGGACGGACAAATCACGAGCCACTGCGGAGGGCCACCCAACACTTGACTACTGCGTTGCAATATAATACAGACGTACACTCTATGCCAAGGACCACGGTGCATCATCTGGGCCGATGTTGGATTGCGTTGAGCAGAGCCATGCTTGACCTTTTCGTTCCCGACACGCCCATCGATCCAGCCGCAATGATACGCCACGCCACTACGTACGCTCAGGACCAAGCAGCGTTTCTGAAGCAGCAGATTGCATTTCACTTCCAGCTAGAGCTCCGAACAGCAGCCAATAAAACAAACGACGTCATTGCTTACCTTGAAACCCGAGCCAAAAGTTTGTTTGACACCAACCACACATCGACGAATGTTCCATCTAGGGATAACCTGACGAATCTCCAAATATATTGGCGGGAGGTGTCGCAATTCGTCACCCAAGTAATCCCCCAATCTAAAATCGACGACTTGGCGCGTGTTTTGGAATCAGGAGATGCTTCTGCTTTCGATCGCGAGGCGGTTATTCAAGGGTCTATCGCAGGCTTTTGTCAGCGCGTAGAAACCGTTTACACCGAATTCGACGACATCACATGCATCCTCCGTTTAGCATTTGCGGAACTTCGGCTAGGTCTTCATCTCATATGCTGGGCTTCCCAGAAATCTCTTTCGCAGGACGCCGCAGAACTGGTGACTAGCCTGGTTGTGTTCCCTTCCACACGCAGTGCGCAGCTAATACAAACCCTACCTGCGCCCAGTATGAGCCTCCCTGTCGCTGAGCTTGCCTTATTGACCGTCGCCGCGACAGCGCATTGTGCACAACGTTCGTCAGCACCAGTGGTCATCAGGGCTGCTTATGAACAAACATACCGCCTTTGGTCGATAGATAGAGCCCGTGATGCTAACAGAGAGAAGGAACTCAACTCTTTATATCGCACAAACACGGCGACTCATGATGTTTCAAACGAGGCCGAAGCTGAGGAAAGGGAGTTTTTGGAACTATTCCCCACATTTGAAGATGCTCTTCGCCCTTCAGAAACCACTGATGGACACGTCAACGACAAACTGGTGCATCACCTGACTCCAGATCGGCAACGCCAATTGCTCGCGCTTCACTTAGAACTCATGGGCGATACGATCAACCTGGGCAGCACCAGATGCACTAGCAAATTCGATGCGCTGCGACAGGCTTTTCTACGATCTTGGATCGACACCCATCCATCGTCATTCCCAGATTCGTTGGACAGGGATTCGTTACATCTTCAGCTTTCGACTCTTCATGGACACCTCATAGAGACATCTGGCATCTCCGATCCTTCCTCGACGTCCTTCAACTTCTACATCGATGCAAATATCCCGGAGGCCAAGAAAGCGTCAAATGTGATCCAAACCCTTCGTGTCCAGCTCATTGCTATCCTCCGGGATTGGCCAGATCAAATGGTACTTCAACATCTCATCGATCGTTGTAATATCATATTGGCGTTCAGTTTCGCTACTCCTGTTGCCAAGTTTCTGTCAGCCGTGGAACAACTTCTTGCGCAGACTGAAGACTGGGAGATGTATGCCAACCGTGATAACAGCCTCAAGGAGCACCGGCATGCACTCACTGCTCTTATCGTTGAGTGGAGAAGGTTAGAGTTGTCGTCTTGGAAGACACTGTTAGAATACCAGAACCGGTCGTTCATCGATGATGCGGCAGAATTTTGGTTCCGTCTGTACGAAGTCCTGATACGAGGACCGCTGGACGCTCTGGAGGAGGATGTCACTGACGATGCTGGCAACCTGGATCAGTACCTCAAACAACTCCCACCGCTGCTGGACGAATTCATTCATTCCAGTTCACTCGGCCAATTCCAAGTTCGCCTCGACCTTCTCCACAGCTTTGAGAACTACATCCATTATATAGCTCTGCAAGAATCCCATATTCATCGAGAAGGCCTGCTTCGGGTCGGTCGTATTGTCCACTCCTCGTGGCGATACTTTCACCTTTTCGTCCCTCAGCTCTCCACGTTATTGAGGGACCAAAGACGAGTTCTGGAGAAGGAAGTTGAAGCATTCATCAAGCTTGCCAGCTGGAAAGATGTCAACGTCCAAGCCTTGAAACAGAGTGCTCAACGGACGCACCATCAGTTATACAAGACTCTCCGCAAGTTCCGCGATGTTCTAAGACAACCCGTCATAGATAAAATGAATCCGCTATTCGCTGGAGACGCCGAGGGTCACCATCGGGCGGAGCATACTATCTTCTCAACTTCATTACCAATATCATTCGTGACCACCCCCATGGACCTTGCCTCAAGTTCAGTTTCATTGCCATCCTACCTCGGAAATCTCCGCCAGACCCTTGGCAGGTTCAATGGCTTCATAAGCAATGCGATTTGTCAATTCCTCTTGAAGTATCCCGCCGAGTTCGTGGAACAGCTTTCTTTGGATATCATCTTGACAGCCAAAGATCTTGCAAGCCACATCATCCCTCCGGATCTATCGAAAGACAGGAGAGAAAAGTATAAGAAGAATCTACTTCTTCGAAAAAGAAAGGCATGGAGCGATCTCCTCAAGGAGCTTAAGCGCGGTGGCTTGTCTTACAATATCAAACCCGAGACTCTCAACAAGATGAGAGATGAATACTGGATCAGAAACCAACCCTTGATGCCAGGGGGGAGTGCGATGGCATCTGCGGAGAAAGTGGAACACTACTTCGACCGTCTGCGTGGGTGTCTTCCTGCTCTCCGGAAGGTACTCTCGGACCACCACTCCGACTTGGGGACGCGTGACCTTTCTCGAGGCATCTCTGTGGTGGAATCAGGATATTTTTTGGCACTCGAGGGTAGATCAGGGTAAGCGTCAAATTTCCGTAATCAATGCAGTTCGATGCATATTCGTGGGACTTAGGTTGTGCCAAGCGCTTTCTGAATACATGACACTTCGTCAGCAAGTGGAACGGTTCCAGATTCTCTCGGAACATTCGGAAACGATCATCATTGATGCGTATGACAAAATCGAACCAATGTACAATGCGCTTTGTCATTCGGCATGCGCGCTGGAGGAACTGGCTGAGGGTATGAACATTTTCTCGGAAATAGAGAAGAACACCGTTACCGTCCCCAATCTCATTGGGAGGTGTCAAAATCTTGCAGCGTCAGCTTGTATGTGGCGAGACCGTGTGTCTACAGTACAGCAATCTTCTCGAGTTATTATGCCATCTGTGCTCCTCCGAGGTGCGTTTCTGACATAGTGATCACAAATTAGGATGACGAAATAGGTCACCTCTAGACGAATACGATACAGTCGTAGATGCTGCAAGGTTCCTAAGCCAATTACCGGGACATCTAGAGGAGATGTCAACAACTTGTCCACAGCTAATGTATATCCTCCAACCAACCGGCGAATGGATTTGCGAACAAGGCAGTTTCTCATTCTCCCATTCAATCCAGCCTTTCCCGGAAGGCAGTACTGCCGGAAATGCAGACAACATCATCGATACACTCCTCGTCACCGTCCAATCCATGCTTCAACAGTGCACTGATCCGACTCCGCCCTCCCAATCGGCCCCAGAATTTGAAGAGGCCCAGGATAGTTACATTCGACTCGGCGTCCAGACAACATCACTATTCACAGTCCTGCTCAACCTTCCCACATTACGAGGCCAACTGGACAACGCCGGCGCACGTCTTTCGTCTTATACGCATGCTTCGCGTCAAGGAGCGTTGAGGAGAGTGATGCCATTCTTGACATGTTTCTTGACCTTTGCAGGCGAGCTGCTTGAAAGTCTGGCAAGATGGACCCACGCACTGTTCAAATTAGATTACGTCGTGTGCTCCGTCGTACATACCCTCGGAACACAGGGGTTCTGTATCCCCCCCGAAGCGGAAGAAAGCGAGGCCGCCGGCGATGAAAAAGGACGTGTAACCGAGCTCGGGGGAACAGGATTGGGTGAAGGGACCGGAAATGAAAATCTGAGCAAGGAGATCGAGGACGAGAGTCAGGTGGAGGGACTCCGAGGCGAAGATGACAATGAGGAGATCCAGAGGGAGAAGGGGAAAGACGAAGAAAACACGATCGAGATGAGCGAGGACTTTGGAGGTGAGATGGAGGACGTACCAGAGACCGGTGATGACGATGAAGAAGCGGAAGAGGAGAATGAAGGGCCGGACGAACAGCTGGGTAAGCTGGACAGGTCAGACCCAGCCGCTGTGGACGAGAAGCTATGGGGAGATGAGGGCGGAGATAATGACGGAAAAGGCGATGACGAGCTACAGCACGACAGGTCGCAAGATGACCAGCGGAAGGACTCGGACATCGTTGCGAAAGAGGGAAAGCGAGGAAAAGAAAGGAAAGGTGAAAAGAAAGCAGACGACGCCGAAGAGGAAAGGCGACCGGACGAACAAGACGGAGAGGAAGGGGTTGACATGGGTGACGAGAGCATCCCGGAAGAGATGGAACCCCCCAATGCCTCTGGTGCTCCGATGGACCAGCATGTTCCAGATGCCAATACTCTTGACCTCCCCGACGACATGCAACTCGATGTAGATCCGGACAAACAAGACGATCACGACGATGACTTAGGTATGGAAGACATCGGCAGCGACGAACAAGTACCAGATGATCAAATGGACGAAGACGTGGGCGGCGAGGAAGGAGAAGGAGACCATATTGTCAACGACGATCCGACGTCTGACGAGCATCACGACACAGATCAACAACCACCTCGGGCTGTCGATGAAAGCAAAGACGAGGAAAAGGATGGTCTCGACGAGGAAAGAAGCGAAAACAATGCCGTCGCTCAGCCCGATCTCGCTGCTGGCGATGATGATGTTGGGATGTCGGGGAGCGAACCGCGACCCAGTAAATCTGCACAAGAGGGACAGCAAGGTTCTACCTCTACCCAGGCCAAAATGGACACCGATCCGGGTGCGAGTTCCGGAGAACCTGAGCCAGTAAAGCAGCAGTACGTTTCAACTCCCCTTTACCTTTTGATCATTCAGCAACATTATGCTATACCAGGCCCGGCGACGCCCTGGAAAACAAACTTCAATCCAAGCTTCCTGCGTCCGACGCCCAACCTCAACTCTCAGATCCTGATTCTGCCGCTGAAGGCACGCAGCGTGGACCCGCCAACATGTATCAGCCACCTCCTGTCCCTGATCTCAACCCCCTACGATCTCTCGGAGACGCACTCAAAGAAGTCCAACAACGCCTGGGCGAAATTTTTGGACCAACCGATCAGCCACAGCCTTTGCCAGCTCCCCAACACGGGGATCCAGAGCAGATCGAATATGTACACCAGGAATATGCGCCAGAGAGCGGCGACATGCAGGCGCTCGGTCCCGCGAGCGAGGAACAAGTTGCGAAATTGAGAGAACTCAAGTTGGTTGATGAGGAAACCAAAAAAGCAGACAATGTCATGGATATCGACGAGTCCGAGTCTTTGGACGGACGGCCGGGCTTGAAGGAGGCAATGGACGTTGCAATGGAACGGCTGGAAGCTGAAAGGACGGCTGAGCGTCCCGGGCCCGACACCGAGGGTGCCATTGTCCACATGGAACAGGACAACAAATCCGCCGCTATCCCAGCCCATCATGTTCCTGACCCCTCTGCCCCCAAAGCCGAGGATGACATGGAACAAGAATCAGAACCAGAACCACCCTCCGAGCTCGTTCTCAACGCCTTGGCGAACCACGCTTCGAACCCTACCCCCACCTCTGCTTCGCACCTTTGGACCCTCTATACGACACTGACTGCATCCCTTTCCCTCGCTCTCTGTGAGTCCCTCCGCCTCATCCTAGCACCTACGCTCGCAACGCGCATGAGAGGAGACTTTCGGAGCGGCAAAAGGCTCAACATGAGGAGAGTCGTAGCATGGGTCGCGAGCGAATACACCAAGGACAGAATCTGGATGCGACGCGTGAAACCCAGCGGACGGGAATACCAGGTCCTCTTAGCTGTCGATGACTCTGCTTCAATGCGCAACGGTAGCTCGTGCGGCTCGGGTGGTGGTGCGGTCCACTTGGCGTACCAAACTGTCGTGTTGGTCGTCCAGGCGCTCGGGAAACTCGAGGTGGGTGAGGTAGGCGTGGCGAGGTTCGGCGAGGGATGGGAGCTTATTCGGGGTTTCGGTTCGGACGCTACGGGTGCCAGAGACTGGGGCTCCTCGCCGACAGAGGGCGGCCGTGTCCTGAACGCATTCACGTTCTCTCAAGCACGTACGGACGTCGCTGCGTTCCTCGAGGGGTCTTTGTCCGTGCTCGAAACTGCGCGCGAGAATTCGGGCAGTACGAGCGGGAGGGAACTCTGGCAGCTCGAGATCATCATCTCAGATGGCATCTGTCAGGATCACGAGCGATTGAGAAGGTTGTTGAGGAAGGCGAGAGAGATGAGAGTCATGGTCGTGTTCATCATCATCGATGCGCTCAACAATGCACCCACCACTTCGACCACGTCGAGCGGGAATCAATCCTCGATCTTGACACTGTCCCAGGTCTCTTATAAACCTTCGTCCACCGGCCAGATGGAACTTGCGATGGAACGCTACCTGGACTCATTCCCCTTTGAATTCTACGTTGTACTTCGAGATGTGGAGGCGCTACCAAGGGTCTTGGCAGACACGCTGAGGGAATTCTTCGAAAGAGTAAACGAGGAGTAGATGACGATTATTTACATGCTTTCACCCTGTATTCAGTTACTTGAAATTCGAACATAACATCAACTCTACATGCTAGCCTCTGATTATAGATTTTAGTTTCTTAGTCGAGATACTTGTTCCAAAAGCGAACGGTCCCGTTGGTCGACGCCGCACCAAAGATACCAAGCAACCGTACGACTAGGTTATAAATCTCGACGTTCGCGAACCCAGGTATGATATACGTGCCGTTGGTGACAGAGTGCCAAGCAGGAGATTGGGGATCGTCCGAGAGGAGCTTGGCACCATGTGAGAAGGGACCATGGGCGACAAATGCCGCTCGCATAGACGGCTCTTCATTGTCATAGCCGTGATTCTTTGTGGAACGTCAGCACACGGACAGATAGAGAACAAGGTAGCTTACACCGGTGCTCATCCCCTCTACACCTTCCTCCTTGCTTGTGAGCGCGTACCCGAGCTTTGGCACGACCCAAATAGGGGCGATCCGCTCATTTGCGGAATAATGGTAGCTCGGGGGCATCGGTGTTGCTTCCTCAAGGTACCCTATACGAAAACGATTCATTCACTTTACATCTGCGAATCTGATGTGGGTGCATACCGCCAGCATACGAATTTGCCGTATAAACTTGGAACTTGCTATTGAACTGGGGATCGTTGGATGCTCGGATGAGCCTCTCCAAAACAACACGTTCGTCTGTTCCCTCCGTGAAGCGGAGCCCGAAAGAAGGCCAGCCGTCGTGGTGCGTAACATTGTTCCATGCATCGCCTACACGATTGAGAATCTCTAGCGTTGGGAAAACCATGGTTGGGAACAAGCGTACCAAGTATGTCGTCGTCATCTAGGTAAATCCACTCGACCTCACTGGTATCGGCCATTCCATGATCGCTGACAAAGATCACGTCTACTATGTGGGAGAGATTACGCGACAGGAGCGAAGTATGAAGATCACGGGCAAAAATATCGACCTTTGCAAGTGTTTCCTACCAGCGTGATCGTTGAGCAACATACGATGGACTTATGAATATTGCCCATCAACTCACGTTCACGAGTGCAGACATGGGTCCAGTCGCATGCCCAGCTTGATCCAATGATGGTTCGTATGCTATCGTCCAATCAGCAGCCGCTACGTTCCGCGACCAAGAAGACGTTACTCAGAATGAGCTGTGGTCTTTTAGCTATATCTTCCATGTCCACCCACTCCAGTATCTGGTCCAGCTTTTCCTGAAGAGGAACTTTGTCACGGAAAGGAACGTGATAAGTGGGAGAGTATCCCGTGAGCGTAGTGGCCGGGCCAGGCCTGCAATGCGCAAGCGTCATGTATGCGGATGTGGGGCGGACACGGAAGTACGCACCACATTTGATTTGCGGTGACAAGACCCGCACGCTCGGCCGTCTCCCACATCTATCTCGTCGGTTCATGAATAAACATGCGTGGAAAGTAGCAGTGCGACCTACAGGCTCGCCGAGCCACCAACTGCTTTCCATGCTCTCGATACGGTTGTACCAGAACTCTGTGTCCGTCAGAGGGTCATAGAAGTTCTATGATGTGAAGTTGTGAATCGTTGTCATGAGCCGAATGGTTGCACGCACGTTGGCAATCATGCCGTGTGTTTCGGCATACAATCCAGTCCTGTAAGATTGTCAGACGACGGAGAAGGAAAAACTACCACTGGCGCACATCAAAGTCCAGTGGTTCCTATGCGATCGGATCGTCAGCTACGAAGCCCATGATTCCGGACGAGAGACTCACGGAAAAGTCAATGTCTGCAGAGCCCGTCAGCAACAGCAGCAGCTCATGCGAGAATTATCTGACCGGAAAGACGGGTTGCATATACTTTGCCCTTAGTCCCTGCTGGCTGATGTCCAATAAATGGGGAGTCAATCCGCGGTCGAGATAACTGGCGCTGTAGGAAGGTCGGGACGTGAGCGGGTGATTACAACGAACGACATACCTGAGTCCGTCGATAGAAATGAGAATGACGGTCCTCCTAAAGTCGTGCGTCCCGTTGGAGAACCGTGGTGGCTCCCTCGCTTTCCATTGGGGGGCGCGTGGACTAAAGTACTCTGCTCCACCGACGAGAAGCAGTACGAGGATAGAGAGGGCTGCCAGTATCTTCCAAGCGTGCGACTCCTTGGGCGTATCTGGTTGTACTTGGACATCGTCGTCCTCGAGGAGCGGACGTTCCTCGTCACCATTCATCGTTGCGGTTGAAAGTACAGCAACCCAAATTGGGACATTTGTACAGTGTGACTGTGTTTATTTTACTGCTCTGACATGTCGACACGTCTTTGCGCGTTCATCACATACATCAAGACATGGTTCGTATACTTGTTGCTCGACATTCTCGCTAGCGGACCTATGCCGAGACATATTTCGTTCGAAATGGATGGAAATAGACGGTACGCGAGAAAGTTGGGCAAGGAAGGGCGAGAGGGCCATCCAGACGGGTTCAAGAATCTGCTTTGGGTATGTCCGTAGCACATCAAGCATGCCACGCGCTCACGATCCGGATCTAGGTCCTCGAGCTCTGTCTACGTCTACGAATACGCTGCGTGACAGTGTACGCGTTCGCAATCGAAAACTTTAACCGACCAAAAGAAGAGGTAGACACGCTCATGACGCTTGCTGAGGAGCGACTTGTCGAGATTGCGCAGCGTGGGTCCGTTGGTGTCCCGATTGCACCGGGCGGGATTCACTCATTGGTCCTTCAGAGAGATTCTCGACAGATATGGCGTGCGCTTGAACGTGCTTGGCAGACGGGAGCTTCTTCCCGAGCGCGTGCAAGTGGCCGTAGCAAAGGCAGAGAACATGACTCGGCACAACAGCGCGTGCGTGCGTTTCTTGCAACCATCACTTGATCTTGCAACGACACGACAGTGCGATTCTCAACGTCTGTGCGCCTTATTCGTCGCAAGACGAGATCACGACGGCGGTCGAGAGCGTCGTTCAAGAGGCCCTCAACGCCGGTGATCTAGACGGGAGGTGAGCATGCCTGTCGTATTCATCATGCTCGTCCAACCGTGAGCCAGCACGATCACCGAAGATGCCATCAACGCGCACTTGTCCACTTCGCTCGCAGGTAGTCCCCCGCTCGACATTTTTGTGCGCACGAGCGGGGTCAAACGGTTGAGTGGGTTCTTGACATGGCAAGTGAGTCGACGTGGTGCGACATGTTCCTCCGCTCACCGACTGGCAGTGTTCCGAGGACACGCAGATACACATGGTAGACACGTACTGGCCTGAATTTGGCATGTTTGACCTCGTCCCCATCCTACTCGCGTACCAACGTAAGGAGTGGGCCAGACGGTAGTCTAGTAGTAGCCGTACTGCGTATTACATAACGAGTAATCCAAGCATTGCTGTAGTCTTCTCTGCATCGAACGCGACCATGTCCATGTTCGACAAGTTCAAGCGGGGAGCTCAACGAGCAGGTCTACAAGCTACCGCCCTCGTCAAAGAGGGTTCTTCCCGCGTCGCTTCGGGGTCGCGCGATTTCGTGCAGGGTTTCACGCTTCCTGGCGAGGCTGAAAAGGCAGCCAAGATCCTCGCCAGCTTCCTAGGTTGGTCCATCCCCTCTCCAGCGACCCGTCTTACCCCCACCTACAGCCGACCCCAATCACCCCGAGTCGGCGCTCAACTCGGTCCCCAAGGCAGTCCTACAACACGCCCGAGGTACGCCCAGTCATCCACTGCGTACGCCCGCTCACCCCCCTCTAGGTCTCGCGGTCTTCCAGGTGATCAAAGCCGGCTTCATGTTCTCCGGAAAAGCCGGCTCAGGCCTCGTTATCGCCCGTCTCCCCGACGGCTCCTGGTCCGCACCCTCGTGCATCGCCACGGGCGGTCTCGGCTGGGGCCTCCAAATCGGCGCAGACATCACCGACTTTGTGATCGTACTCAACTCGGAGGACGCCGTGCGCGCGTTTTCGATGGGCGGGAACGTCACCATTGGGGGGAACGTTAGCGCCGCTGCGGGTCCTATTGGGACCGGGGGCAGCGTTCAGGCGAGCTTGGCACATCCCGCGAGCATGTTTTCGTATTCAAAGAGTAAAGGTGGGCTATTTTCGTTTTTCGTTGGGTGGACGCTGATTGGCGTCGCCGTAGGTCTCTTTGCGGGGGTCTCGCTCGAGGGTACCGTCTTGATCGAGCGCAAGGATGCGAATCGCGACTTTTATGGCTCTCCCGTGCCAGCCCGCGATATCCTCGGAGGGCGTGTTCCCCCGCCCGAAGTGGCCTCAAGACTGTACGAAATCATCGAAGCTGCCGAGGGTCTAGACGAGACGGGCGTCCCCGACGCCGCGTACTATCCAGGCACCATCGGTCAACATATCCCCACTGAAGGCCACCAGACCGTGTTCGATTCCGAGGGACACTAGTGGGAGAACCAAGTGTGCCATGACGACCGCTCTTTTCTTTTCTTTTCTTTTCTTTTCTTTTCTTTTTTCCATGCATATTGCTTTTCCATTCTTCGGTGTCAGATGTTGCGATATGTTTCTGTGATATCCAGAATGACTCAATCTGTTCATTTCAAAACATCGACTCGGCAAAACATCAGGTATCGCTAAATCATGTTCCCAACGGCACTCAACGCCACACATCATTCAAGGTTTGAGCACCAGATGCCCCCGTCATGAACGCATTATTGGGATCCGACTCCCACGTCGCTACGCCGTTGTAGATTCGGATGTACTTGTACTGGATCGGGGTATTGGCTGGCAGGTTCACCGTTGCTAGTGACGGCAGCGTGGCGTTCATTCAGCCAAGGGAGCTTGTCAAACAGCGAGGAAGACGTACTACTCCAGATCGGGTAGTTGGCAACGGACATGAGGATCGGGTTGGAGGTACCCCAGTCGGTAAGCGCACTGATAGAGCCCGTGAGGTATATGTTCTCTGGTTGTGGGGCGTCAGCATGTATGCGGTGCGAGCAACGCACGCGCACCTCCAAGGACGGTGGTTGCGTTGACGTTGAACTCGACCGAGACCGTTGGAGCGCTGCTCGTGTAGCACGCGCTCGAGACGGTCAAACCCTGTGCGCCCCAGCTCGCCGAGGTCTGTCCTGCGCGGGCGGCAAAGACTGTGAGTGCAGATGCGTAGCTCCAGGTAAGGTCGATGGCGCTGAGCGGGGTACCATTAGCCCTGTCAAACTGCTCCGAGAGTGAACCGTCTGAGGGGGTATGCTGTGCGGCGATAGCGATGAATCCGTCGGCAAAGTTTTTGATCGCGCTCGTGAGGGAAGCAAAGGTGGACGACGAGGACGCATACATGCCGATGGTGAGCGAGGTATCGAATTGTTGGAAGAAGCCGAGCGAAGTCGAGGTGACCGTGAGCGAACCCTCGGCATTCCAGACAATGAGCGCGTCGTAAAGCTGCTCTGCGACGGCAAACGTGGCGAGATACCATGGCTGAAGTGTCGTTAGACGAATCGATCGCGAGGTTGGCTAGAAACCCACGTTACCGCCCTGATACACGTCTTCCTGGTAGCGACCAGTAGCGACGGCGGCGTTGGCGGGAATGCCAAAGTTGATGGCATAAATGTTGCGAAAGGAGTCGACGTAGGTCTTTAGGTTCGAGAGGGCAATGTCTGAACAGGGCTGGAAGGTGGTCGCGTCGCAGCCCGCGCTGACGTCAAAGGTGTGTATAGAAGCAAGGACTGTATTTGCGTCGATGCCGGAACGACCGCCTGCGGTGTTGGCGGTCATGAAACCGGGAGACGGTGTCCAATAAGACTAGCGGTGGATCAGGGTTTGGCCCGAGGGAACACAAAGGTACTTGCCTGTAGGAAACAGAGGACGCTGTCCGCCTGGGTGGTATATTGAGCGGCAGAGGAGAGCTGACCGATGGCGGTGGCCAGGGACGCGCCCTGACGGAGTGCGCGATGCTGGACGGCGGTGGTAAAAAAGGAAGACGAGTCGAGCTCCTCCCAGAGATCAAAGGTGGACTGGTTCCAGTTGGTGGCGACATAATTGAGATCGAGCTGGATGACGGGCCAGAGGGTATCAGTGACGTACGAGGTGTTACCGTCGGCGATGAGCCAGTTGGCGTAGGTGATGATGGCAGTGGAGCGAAGTGCGGGACCGTCACGCTGTGGACGACCCCAAGGGCCGGTAAAAGCTGTCTCATTGATGTAAAACTTGGGTTCGCCGAGACCGCCAGTTGATATGGACCCGCTCGGGTTGGTGACCTGTTGAATGTCTGCCTCCGCGTCGACAAAGAGGTCGATGAGAGACCTCAACGAGGTGTCTTGACCGAGCGTATACTGGTCTATGAGCGTCTTGAATACGAGGGATCCGTCGCGTATCCATGTGTAGAGATAATCTGGGTTGGACGTGCTCGGACTCGCGATGACCACGCCAGGCTAACTCGTGTCAATACATTATCTAAATCGAACCGGTTTGCTTACGTATGCATAGGAAAAGGTGGGTCCAATGTTGGCGAGAATGCCCGCTTTTGCGACGTTGGACTCGAACGAGACGTAGTCGTCGACTGTACCGTATACAGCGGCGCAGAGACCGAGCAGAGTGACCGATTTCACGTTCCACATAAGGGTACCGAACTGGTACACCCGGACCGTGTTTTATATCGAGCCAAGGTAAATATCCCGGGAAATCCCGTCCCTTGAAGATCAGAGGGTCGGTCTCGGGGTGGACATGAACCTCATGACCTTCTTCCTCGTCCTCCTCTTCTGTCTATTCCTGCATTCTTGCTCAGCTCATCCGAGCTCTCTCTTCTTTTTCCCTCATCAATTCTCACCAACATCTCCAGATGGTGCGTGGCTTTGGGGTTGGGTATGGGGCGCCGAAAGTTCCGTCTCCGTCGTGGACCGCTCGCCACCACTCACATTCCATGCGCGCCCCGCCGCGTTTGGCCCCGAGTTTGACGACCCTCTCCTCGGATATGTCATTCCCATCTCCTCCTTCACTTCGCCGTGCACCTCCACCGCTCACCGCCCGTTCTCCGACGCTTCCAACTCGGCCTGTCCTCCCCTCTGCTACATCGGGTCACACCGTCCCGATCTAAACGAGTCGTGGATCGCACTCGTTCAGCGAGGTGACTGTTCGTTCGTCGACAAGGAACGTGGTTTCCTCTCTCGTCTGATCTTCCCCTGACCCCACCATCAGGTCAGAGAAGCTCAGCGTCTCGGCGCACGAGCCGTCGTCGTAGGCGGTCAACACTCAGACATTACAGGTCTCCCAGATACCCTCGTCAACATGTACAGCAAAGGTCCCCTCCTCTCATACCTTTCTAGACGTCCATTTGACCTTCGTCCCTCTAGGCGATTCGTCCGATATCGTCACCCCATCCACCTACATCACCTATGCTGACTACATCGACCTCATCCACTTGATCGATTCATCCACCACGCGTCATGTAGGACTCAAGACGCTCTCTCTTCTCATCACGACTCAGTACTCCAACTGGGAATGGTATTCGTACGTCCCTTTTCTCTCTCTCCAGTTCACACTTCCCAAACCCGTCTAGCCCTATATTGACCTTTATCGTCATTCTAATACTTCCCTCTTGTCTCACGTTTATCACCCTCCTCATCCACCGCGTTCGCATGGCACGTGCCGCCCAACGTGATCGCGCGCCGGAGCAGCTCGTAAAAAGCCTCCCGTGGAGAGTCTGGAATGGCACCGCTTGGGAAAAACATCAAGGTTCTATTCCCCACCCGGATCCCGCCTCCATTCCCACCCTTGACATCGAGGCTGCCGATCCGAGTGCTTCAAGACCCTCCGGTTCCCATGACCCAACACCGTGGTGCGAGACACAGCTCGAGTGCGCCATCTGTCTCTTTGAATTTGCCAAGGGCGATCGCGTCCGCGAACTGCCCTGTCACCACGTCTTTCATCTCGACGAGGTCGATGCTTGGCTGATCAATCGCAAGAAACTCGTACGTCTTCTATGATCTCGACCGTGCTCGTTCACCACTTGCTCTCTTCTAGTGTCCCGTCTGCAAGGCAGACGTCACCCAGCCGTGGCAACTTTCTCTGGCTCAAAAGACCGCCAACACTTCCACCGACACGAACCGCTCACCGACATCCTCTTCTTCGCTTCCCACGGAACGTACTCCATTGCTCCATGACCGACACGACGACGTATCTTTGTAAATCGCACGATGTGTGCTTGTATTATTGTACGATGGCGTTGGTGCTTTATTTCAGTCCGGGCCGAGGAGCGTGCTAGGTTCTGACGTTTGGACATGCCCTACTTACTTACATTCTTGCGCGCGTGCTCTTTTATCAGTTTTATCGCCCACCAATGATGAGTTTCATTCCCGACGTGTTCGTGTGATGAAGATGACTACCAAAACGAGATGGTCATTTCCGAACAAACAATAAGTCACGGACAAGGTTCACCATGTTCAAGGTACGAACGCAAAATTTGACGTTCGAGTCTCGTCGCGTTATTGTTATCTAGCCACGAGCCCTCCATCCCCCGTCGGTAGCAACCGGTTCTCCCAGGATTCCTATTGTTCCTGCGTTATATTTGACCACACAACCACGCAATGCCCTCTTGTTCTCTCCGTAAGTACACAGCCGAACTCGCTGAACCGAACCATAGACACTATCCATGAATCAAAACATCTTATGTTCCTCACTTCCGGCAAGGGTCGCGCCCTCGCCTGAACCTTAGCAGTAAACTTGCCCGGCGTTCGTCCATCTTTGTGAGCGAAATGCGTGTCATCATCCTTGCCATCATCCGTTCGGAACTAGACCGGTTTCGGATATAGTCATTGTCCTCTTCTTGAGCTTCGGGGCGCGTGGGTGGTAATGTGGTGACCAACTCAGATCGAGGAGATTTGCCTCTTGACATATCTTTGCATTGATTCCCTCCTTGTCTCACCGCGCTCGCTACCTTGTCCTGCGCCCCAACAAGGAACGAGAACTGGTTTAAACTTTTCACGTGCCGTTTCTTTCACAGATTCTACCATCACGCATGCTGCCTATGGGCTACGTTCACGAAGACCAGTGCTGCGCGGTCTGCAGCGGTGAGCATGCCCCTCCGAGTCACCGAGCGTGCGCTCATGGACATACAGGCAATCAGGACATCTCTCCAGTTGGTCCTCCTAACAAACAAGCTCCTTGCCGATATTATCAGGCGGGTAACTGCAGACGTGGCTCCAGCTGTCCCTTTGCACATTTTACCGTCGCAGCCCAGGTAGAAAGTCAGTGTCCCGCTCTCCCTGATGATTTGTTAAGCTGGGACTGATCCAGGCCAGCGCCCACCTTGCCGCATCCAGCATATCAAGCAGAACACATGTTTGGTGAGTCATGCGCACGGCGTGCCCGAAACGCGGCATCCTGATAGCCTTGGCCGCAGCTTACCATCCGCTTGCGCAAACCCCAGTCTATCGCCCCCTGGGCCCGCAGACACACCCAGTCGTCGTATGGCAACCGTACCTTGCCTCTCCCCCTTTTGATCCGCGGTACGGATTTGCCAGTCAAGCAGAGGCCGTCCCAGACTATCCGGACGATAAGAGCGACCCGTCCTCTGCCGAGTCGTCGTCGTCGACGAGCATGGACTACCAGCTCCGTATGACGTCTGAGCTATCCCTCGTCCGAGGTATCGTGAGTCCATCTGGTGACTTCGGGATCAATCCGTCGTCTGGATATGGGGGTTTTCGTTTTCCGGGTTTTCCCGCAGCCAAGGCTGATTATCAGGTGGGACGACCCCGCGCGATGTCGGCGCATTGTTTGGATCAAGGTGCGATGGTAACGCGCCCGTCTACATTTTCGCTGCCGTGGCAAGATGACGCAAAGAAGAAGCCGCTCGCGCATAAGAGTATGTCCCTTTGATTCTTTCTTTCTAACCGTTTGATGCCATTGATGCGTTTTATAGCCAAGCCGTGTAAATTCTATGCGGCAAATGGTAAATGTTCCGGCGGTGAAAAATGTACATTGTAAGCACTATTTTCTTCATTTCCCCTTTGCCCAGTCCCACACGTATACACATTAGCATACACGACCCAGGGTCCAGAGGAAATGAGGGTACTTCATCCAGGGAGCTGAGCCTTCCAGCGGGCGCAAAGCTACCCCCAAGACCGCGCAACAAATACGAAGATTACCATGCAAGAGATTTTTATCCGGTAACGTGGCGTGTGATCGGTGGCGGCGTGATGATGGGAGGACACAGTGAGTTTTACACGCGTCCGACAGAACACGTTCTGAACGACGTCAAGGGCAAATATGTCCCGCGTTTGCTGCTGGCAACTGCAAGTATGGAAACGACTGCAGGCTCGCGCACGAGACGGAGCTTCAAACGGATCGTGCGTGCCATGGCCATTTTTCTGGTGCATGCGACCTGACGAGACACACCTTGCAGAAGTCGGGTTTATCGAACCCAAGAGCGAGACCGGTCGAGAGGCGGATGGACCGTCGCAACAACCTAGCAAGGATACAACTCCGAAGCGGACGCAAAGACACAAGCCAACCAAAGTGTCATCTCCAGAGACACAACCACGAGAAATTTTTCCCCCGCCAACGCCGCGTCCGCAAAGACCCAAGTTGCCTGCTCTCGAGGGTATTAAATCAACTGGGAAGAAAGAAGATACGGCGGTGGTGCCTTCTGTCCAGGATACGCCAACATCGCCAGTACATAGACGAACGCAATCGATGACCATGGTCACTTCACCGCCACCGCTGGACGCGACGCCTTCCAACGTACGTGCATACCAATCTTTTCCTGAATGCAAAGCTGACCAGGTCGTACAGTATGCTGCAGAGCTCTAGGATTTATTCATGTAACATGTTATACCACTATGGAACTTGGTAAATTGCTCTACGATTTTATCGCGCACCCGGATTATGCTAGATGAACTGCATGTAACATTTCGACCTTTCACGCTATCCATTTTTTCTTACCCCTGCCCGACTGCGGTCGAAAGCGCACCGATTCTCATTGTGCTGAAATCCACACGATCGCACATTCGATCATCACCACGTTTTGGAGCTGCTTCGTGTCTCCCCCCGAACCACGCTTTGCCTGCGTTCTTGGGTACAAAAAGCACGATGGCCTCGCCGCCCTTCATCCTACCTCTTTTTCTCCCATGAAAATGAAAGACCTAGTCAGCGCGCCCCACCTCATCACGACGGTATCGTGGTCAGAAACACTCATACCATGTGCCCCTACGCAGGGTATCTGGTCACACCCATACGACGGATGTACGCCCCACGCCAACGCCAACATCAATATCAACGACTCGGGGTACCTTTGCTTGTTCATCGCGCTGTGGTGGCGTGCTTGCAGGTGAGCACGCGCCGTCAGTCCAAACTATCGGTATTCATCAGAGGATGCGCGGCGCCGACGTGGTACGGACAGCCTCCTACAGCCCGCCGACTGTGACTCGTACTCGCGCGAGGCGTACCTCCCGTCCTCGTGTCTTCCACGCTTCCTTGACTCGGGGTCACACGCACCGCTGACGACGGCGACCGCGTGCTTATCGTGCACCGAGCACGTTTCTACTCACCGGGAGAGTCTGACACCACCATCGCCACTCGAGCGCTGGCTGCTAGCATACGACACGGACGGCCTGGGGATTCTAGGGAAATCGAGTTCCCGAGTCACAGTGGCATGTGGGGCGTGCGTGGATGGCGTGCAGGACTCGGGGCACGGTCCTGTCGATAACACGAATGATGGCGAGCGGATCTATGCCTGTCGGTTGTTCGACGCGCACCGTTGGTCTGTCGGACGTGGCCCGTCAGAGGTCGAACTCGGACTCGGACTATGGATGGGAGACTGGGCTTGGACCTCTGGCGCTGGGTATGACAACGGATCGACGATCGTCGTCGTAGGGATGCCAGACTGCACAACGGCCGATTCGATGTTCCCCGAAGGCGGCGCAGCGTCAGACTCGAACAGCACAAACTCTTCTGGTCCTCCCAGTCGCTCGTCAAAATCCGCGGTGGAAGAGTCACACGAGGCACACGGACTCGGCTTGATCGTCAAGGCGCTCGTTCAGCAAAATGCCAGTGCGTCGCTGTTCCTGAGGACGATGGTCTGCCTCGCGGCATTGTTGTGCTTTGCACATTCGATCCTCGTGCTCGGAGAACGATCCCAAGGAACGACAGAACGCATCTTGAATTTTAGTCGGCCTCGACTGGTAGAAAAGATGATGAGCGTATGATATCAATGCGCTGCATGTGGCATGTATTACGCCTGAGCGCACCCATACGATGAAGTAGGGTGAAACAGACAATACAAATCGGAGGAGATTTAGAACCAAGTCTTATGCTATGTATCGACACGCAACTAGGTGCAATCTGTAGCAAGTCCATGTAGCCAGCTACGAGTCGAGCTTGCGGTGGTATGTAACAAACACGCCGGTATATCACCGTGCACGCACAAGTGGAGGCTAGCGCCGTCCAGATGCGTCTTCACTATAATCATGCCTTGTAATCAGGCGGAGACCCACGCATGGGCTTCATCGCCAGAGTCGCAGTGCTCCCCGAACCTGCTAACAGTGCATATGACCCAGTGGTCGATCCGCCGGGCATGGCGCCCGCCTGCTGCGCTGCCTTTTTCTTGGCCAGACGTTTACGCCTGCAGCAACAGCGCCAGACGATGTAGCCAACAAGTAGGATAACAAAGAGAAGACATCCAGCGAGGATGTAAGGCCAACGGCTGAGCACTTCTTCCTCGTACCGTGCCTTCTTCTCTGCTGAACTCTCGGGCGAGTGCTGCTGCTGCGACGCGGGCAAAATGGCATACTGAGACGAGCTAATAAGGTTTTGACCGCCCAGTCGGACCTGAATGAAATCATTGACCGCAGCGGTCTCGTTGGTAACGGAAAGGAGTTGAATATAGGGTGCATTTGAGTTCGAGCCACCTTTGACGAGATCGCCATAGTTTATTAGTGTATAGGTGTTCCGCACTAGAACACGACTGTCAGGTGGAACAGAATGCGAGGAAGATGGAACCATCGTACAGAATCCCATACCGAGGATCATGTCGTACTCTCCAAGCAAACTAAAGGCCGAGCTGATGGGTTGGAACTGAGGACAAGTCAGACGTGAACGAGAACATGCCGGAACGACTCACGGTCCCAAGACAGGCGGTTTTTCCGTTCGAAAATGTCACACCATAATCACTGGAAGACACGTCCAGTGGGTGCACCGGATATGAGACGCCACCAAAGTTGAGCGTGACGTTGATCAGCTGTCCACAAGGCACGAGCCAGGCCTGACTTGACGACGACCACTCGGCACCCTGAACACGTCCATAGATGGCATCGGACACGGAACGAGGCACCTGGGGCAGCGTGAATCCAGAATCGAATACGGCAACCAATTGACCATCTGGAGCTTTGGGTACGATGGATGAGTATTGAATTGGTTGTCCGTCGGGGCCAATGATGCCATTATCCTTGTCTGTCAAGACCTGCCAGTGTTGGTCCTTGTCTGTGACTTTGTACACTTTTTCTACCGGAAGCTGTGTCTGGTTTAATATATTTTCAAAACCGGGGACGACAGATGATATGGTGAATTGGCCAGTTATCTGGGTGCCTGGATCACCTTTACGGCTGAGCATCAGAGTGATATAAGGGTCCACTGAAGAATTCTGCTGGAATATTCGGTTTATGGCATTATTCCCCGAGTCACCACTCAGTTTCTTGTAAATCGAAGAGCCAGAATTCGGACCGAGGCCAATAAGACCGTCGTAGCCGTCTGCGTGGATGTTGGTAGAGAAAGATGATGTGTTCGTGACGAGAACTATATCGAGAGAATAAGCTGGGGGGTATGGGGAGGAAAAGCGTGCGGACTGACGGAATGCTTGGTCTTGGACGGTGTAGCCGTCGAGTTGGAATGGAGCAGTATAGACGTCACCTTTTCAGAAGAAAGTGAAGATCAACGCGAAAGGCAGGAAAAACGACAAACCAGCGGCATTGCCGACGGCGTAGGACAATGTTAGGGACTTGCCGGTATCCTGAGCACCAGACACATTGCCGGTCACCCATAAATCAGAGCTAATGATGCGTCAAGAACGAACCAGACGAAGAAAGAAGGGGAATACCTTCCAGTGTCCAACATGACAGATATCTGTCGACTACCAAGGGTGATGTTGGAGTAGTAAAAAACATTCTGGGTGTTCCCGACGGGTACTACGCCGCCTGAGGACTGACGGGGGACGTGTTGGTGGGTAGTGGAGGTATGAACATGGAATGGAATGGTGACGGCGAAAGCAAACGAGGGGGACAGGAAAAAAAGAAAAGAACGGACGAGTGTTAAAGAGCGCATCGCATCGAAGCAAAGAGATCGAAAACAGGAAATGAATCAAGTTCGCTTGAGAGTCGATTACATACCGCACACATTGGCGAGCACCCACGCTCATGACGGTCGCGGTTGTACTACAGGTATACTACCAGGTATAACCCGTAGCTTCTTGCTTTTTTTTCGAGTCGCTCATCTTCTCTAGTCCAGAAACCCATACCTCTGCGGTTCTCCAAAGAGGTATCTAGAAGCCGTGCCTGGACGTTTTCAAGCCTTGCACATTGTCACACCATGAGCCGAGTATCGTAATAAGTATCGTTCACCAACCCTGTGCCTTTAAATGTGTTCCATGACCCACAGCAGTCGTACTTTTTCTCCCTTTGTTGACCATGAGGTCCTGTCTGTTCCTTCCACTTGGCCTTTTTACCTTGGCCGCTCGCAGTGGTGCGACACACCTCCAGCTGTCTGGTCGACGCGGATCCTCCTCTCCCGGTCTCGAACGGAGGACTTCGTTGTCGGGAACATTGTCGCAGTTAGCTGACTCTCAAAATCTCATTTATTTAACTAATGTCACTTTCAACGGCGAGCCGTTCTCCATCATGGTCGACACTGGGAGGTGCGCATCATTCCATCCCGGGTGATTCCCGTACTTGACCTATCCCTGGCCAATTGGCAGCTCCGATCTCTGGGTATCTTCTGGTGTACCCGGCGCTGTCCCCCAAAATTATCGGGCCAGTGTGTCCTATGCATCCGGCTCAGCTTCAGGTGATTCCATCGTTTCGCCCACTGGTCAGTGGGGTCGTATTTAATACTATTACCAGGCGATGTCATGTCCGCCACTTTTGAATTTGCTGGATTCACTATCCAGGACCAATTCTTTAGCAAGTCTGATTTATGCATGCTTTAACCATATCGGCTCATCACCTTGCAGTTAGCGCATCAGGTAGAGACGCGGCTGGCGGTGCCGATGGTTTGATTGGGCTCGGGCCCAGCTCAGGGTCCACTATTCGTGCTTCGGTCGACTCAGCTGCTGCCAATCCACCCTTGGACCGGATATTTACCTCCGACACGTCCATGTCGCCACAGATTTCCATCCTTCTCCA
This sequence comes from Sutorius australiensis, assembly GCA_038089915.1. Taxonomy (NCBI): domain Eukaryota; kingdom Fungi; phylum Basidiomycota; class Agaricomycetes; order Boletales; family Boletaceae; genus Sutorius; species Sutorius australiensis. The sequence continues at coordinate 111,418 of JBBPLR010000007.1, forward strand.
GCGTTCGAACGATCCAGAGGAACCCTATCCCGGAGATCTTGCCGTTGGAGAGGTTTTGACGGATTACCAAGATATCCTCAGTCAACCTCAACATCCTGTCACGCTGACTTCGCTCGCGGGCAGCCAGCATTGGCAGATATTGCTTGATGTTGATGGCATCATCGGGCCGAATGGCAAGCCAATTCAGATCACAACTCAAGTTACAGGCGCACAGACTCGGAATGCAACTGTTATCTTTGACACAGGCTTTACCCTACCTCAGGTTCCTCCGTGAGTGTGTGAATGGGATATTCGGGCAGCTCTGATCGTGTGCTCACAGTCGCGTTGCCGAGGCATTATACAGTGAAATTCCTGGCGCTGTCCTAACTAACCTCACTGATCTTGGAGAAATCTGGGTTCTTCCGTGCGATCAACAGGTCAACGCTACTTTCCTTTTTGGAGGTGTGGAGTTCCCTGTTCATCCCCTCGACTTGAACTTCGATGGATTTGGCTTGCAGGCAGACGGAAAAGAGTACTGCGTTGGCGCGGTGAGCGTGAATCTTTGGACATGCTAAGTCTTTACTGATTCCCCGTCAGTTCCAACCATATTCGTTCGACATTGTAGACCAAAATGAAATTATCTTCGATTTAATCTTGGGAATGGCATTTTGTAAGTGCAGGTTCTTTTTCTCGCAAGTCATGGATCTCATAAACCCAGTGCGCAACGCTTACATGCTCATCAACTTCAGTGGCTTGCTGAACGCGTCCACTCCGTCATCAGACACAGCGTACATCCAGCTCCTCCCGATGACTAATGCAACTCAAGCAGCAGAAGACTTTGCAAAGGTCCGCAATGGCGCCGGCGGTGTTGCGCCAGACGAGATGGCGAGCCTTTTCCATTCGAGTGGTTCCTCCAGCCCCAATTCCAAGTTTTCGTTTTCGATGTCACCACGGATGATCGGCTTGATCGCCGGCGGTGGCCTTGTCCTCGTTTTGCTCATCGCTGGTATAGCTTGCTGTTGTCGCCGCCAACGCAACGTCAAGAATGTTTCCACGCCTGGTGCTGGCTGGGTAGCAAATCCACCGAGCTATCAGCCGATCTATGCACCTTCACCACACGCAGCATATGATATGCATATGGGGTCTGGTGCTCCTCCTGGTTATACCCCCACGCCCGTGTCACATTACAAGACGGCGTGGGACCCGCACTATTAAGGCTACTGTAGATTATCTTTTCACACCTGGCCAGGTCGCTTTACGCCCTTTCCACTCTACAATCATCGCTCTTGTTGGATCTTACCGGACATCAATCTCATAGGCAATCCATCACTATACTGATCCACTTGCACTGATTCACATCTGATTATTTACTATACTAGCAACAATCATTGTATACGGCTGGTGTTTCTCAGTGAATTGGATGGTGCCGGCTACCATCGGCTACCACCACATACCATCGCGTACCACCGCGTACCACTTCCTGGTTCACTGATGCTATCTCCGAATCGTCATGGGCGCAAGAAAATGTAAAATTTTTGTCGCTACAGCACTGAATGCTTTCAGGAACCGCAATGTTTCTTGGCCTTGTGTAGTTCCGATAACAGCTACCGACAACAAGATTTGTGGTACCTCTTTTGTCAGGTACACTTCGCTAGTTTGCAAACGCGAAACATGACTTGGTGTCAGCAGCATTCCTACCGATCCGCACACACCGCAGGATCGTGTGCGTTTCGGTAGTCGTCGAGAGTGTAGACATCCTTCGAACCTAGCACTACGAGCGTAGGGGAAGGTGATTCGACCGGCAACAATTCCAACACGGGCCCAGCAACCTGACTGAGGCAGTGGGGCTGCCCCAGGGGACCCACGTCACGATCATACGAGCGCGAATGAAGCGGTGTCACGTTTTCGACCCCAATTAATGCCATAAACTTGGTGGCCCCTGGCGTGCCTTTGTCGACACACGGAGGAGATCGTAAGCGAGCTGTCGCATAACTCCCCTCTGGAAAAGAACTGACCAAATTGGACAAATCATATCGATCTCGAGTGTATCCGATGTGCGTCGCCGTCTCCCCCACACAAAAGCGTTCCCAGGCTAGGCTTGGTGCAGAACAATGTGAATTTATCGCTAGAATCGTAGATGTAGATATCCCCCTGTTCGATCTCGAGGTCATCAGAAGAGAACTCGTACAAGATCACCTGCTTTCCTTTGCCGTTGAAGTAACAAAGCTCCTTGCGAAGTTTTCTCGTCGTCGTCCAATCCTGTAGATCTTTCTGACTCCTGGGAGAAGGGTGATGTCATTGCGTACACGAGGAAGCAATCAGATTCATGGCTTTGCGCTTCGTGATATTAAGCCATCTACTTTCCAAGGTCTGATGTAGCAGCCATCGACATTTTGGCTCACTTGATAACTGCGGTTTGCAAACTCGCGTTCATCGAGCACGACATTCTTGTGTACGACGATCATGGTGTTTCCCTACGTAGCTTTTTGGCCCATGCAATGGTAGATATCGTACGAGAAACGCACCCATGCCAGATTCGGCTCCCTCTACGTCTTTTAGGACTGTCAACCTATCAGTAAACAGAACGGGAAGTGCAGACACACATACAATATGACATACGCGTAGAAATCGTACCGATCTTGGGGTCCGACTACATGGACCTCGATCTGGTCAGCCTACCACTCAACTGTTTGACCCGCGACGACTTCACGCCCCTAGTTTATCGACATCATCCCAATGTAGGATTCGTGCCATTTCTTTTGGCCAGATGATTTGCTTCAAACCGGGCGATGAAAAGACCGTTGGACGGTGGTAGTGGCGATCGTCGGCGTTATTTGTACCTCTGGGCAGCCTAGAACCCCAATGTTGGATTCGTCGATCTCAGACTTGGTTTGTCCCGTGAGGATGGCTAACATTGTGTTTGATGAGATGGTAGATAGAACCTGAGCGTGGAGTCCTATCGAGATAGCGATGCACGTGTATTCACAGCATAGGCGCTAAAACATTCAAGGGGTGTGTCAGACAACAATGATGCTGTAAGTGGAGGGATCAGGGATGCGAAAGGGCAGTAAAGCAGGAGTGATACACATGGGAAAAAACGAGTTGAACGTCAGGCTTTACGGTCCAAACCGCGACTGAACACCATCTATGCGCAATCTACCCCCAGCCGCAAGCCTGCATGAACACCACCTGCTCAACGGATTACGATGGAGTCGGAGAATCCATCATATTAACCACGAGGTGATCGTCTTCAGCACCGGAGTCCTCGTTACCTCCCCAATGCCGCAGTGTAAACACGTCTCCTCCACCCTCTTCTCTCAAGATGCTGTATACATTTCATTGTGAGAATCCCTGCGATGATCGGTCAGGACTCACTGATCAAACAACGATATCGCTTCTTCGTCACCTGCCTCATCGATTTCCTCGTGTAACGTCGGATGTGAAAATAGCAATGCTCTCAAGAAGCGACTGTGGTCATGAGGACCTTGATCTCCTAAACTTCTTGTTTCATGGGGCGTCTCCGAAAGTTGAGGAGCGACCGGCGAGGTGCGTGTCGGGCTGTGCAAGAATACATGACGTTCGATGCCAGATGTGACGATATGGAGAAGCGATGGATGCATTGCAACGGCATTCACGATGGACCTGTGCCCTGAGAACACGAAAAATGAGATCAGGTGTGCATACCAAGTTTCTTCTGATCATTAAAACTGACCATTTAATCGACAGAGTGGAGTATCGATTTGAAGCGGAATGTACCGTGTGCCCCATTGGCTTTCGGAGTAAGCTGGGGCCCTCGACAAATGAAGCGGCATTACATTTAAGCTGTCGATGAACTCACCGCAGACACCACCCCATTCATGTGACATCCATTCATCCGCATTAATCTCCTGCCTAAGAGCCGAAAGCGTGCTGAGCTCCGGTATTTTCCAGACATAGCCCCTGAAGTCATCAGACCCTGCCCCGTAAAAAATATCTTCATTCACGCCAGGCCCACCAAATGCTCCTGACTGGTTACGTTAGGGCGTCAGGAAAAACCCGCCAATGAAATCCCACCTTCATGGTGCACGAATTAGAGTACGTTCTTTCTCCGAAATTGACAGGCGACCCGTCAGAGTTGTTCTTGCCAGTCAGGACAGCAAGAGGGTGAGGATCCGAAACAGAGTAAATGGTTGGAAACCAATGCTACCTTAAAGTTTGAAAGAGAGCCACTCGGCCTCCGAGATGAAGACACACCAGCATCGTCACGGCCAACTTACTTCCTAAAGGAAAGGATGTTAAGTTCACGGATGCATTAAAAGTGGCGCAACAGGTGCTCGCCGTCGCGGTCAAAAGTAATACTGCTACTTTCGGGGTTGCTCAAGTAGCTCAAAGACCGTTTTGACAGTTTCGTATTGTACTATTGGAGACGTTTCAGCCGATGACCGGGGAGATAGACGGCCTCGGAGCGCTCACATTGTGCACAATCCCCTCGTTGGATCTGCTAGACAGCAAACCAAAGGCCATGCGAGTATCGCGAAGACATACTTGCCCGTGCGAGTCGCTAGTGACAAAGATGTGTTCCATGACAGGATGTGTTTGAACACCTGTAAACTCTGTCGCATGTTGAACGGTGCTTTGCGCAGATGACAGCCTCCTATCAACACGTGCATCATGCATGATGATCTTTCCATCTTCACTAGGAAGAGTAATGGATCAGGAAATGCAAATTCGTGAACTCAGAATGTCATGAGACCTACCTCGCGCTGAGGAATACATCATCTTGGTAAGGATGTGCACTCACGCTCCGCACGCTATCCTGTGTTGCGGTTGGTTGATATGCCTGATAGAAGCATGCTGTGGTAGAACCTCACTTACATCATGGCGTCGATAAACATCCCCAGCAGGACATGTTTGACCAGAGCCAAACTCTAGCCTCGACACGTCAAACCTTAGTATGAGATTGTCTGCGCCGCCGCTACTAGAACATTGGGAACGAGATACTAGAATGCAAACTGAATCGTTTGCGGACCTTATAAGATAGCGGTTGGTTGCGGAGAAGTCGAGAGATAACACATTTCCCTGCAAGTCGTTATCGCTTTAGTTGAACAGTGAAGATATCTCCGAGGACCACTGACCATGGGTCCTGCATAAGTTCGCGACGGACATCGCACATCTTCTTGATTAAAGTCCCAAAGTTGGACGCGATAATCTTGGCAGAAAGCGCATGTGTCTAGTCAGCTTGCGGTGGTAGGCATCAACAGATTTACCGTCCCCGGCGCTGGCCAACCATCTCCCGCCATTTCGAGAAAAGGAAAGACTGTTCACGCAAGACTTGTGTGCTGTCAACTTCCTGCCAGTTTGCGACACTTTGGCCGCCATTGCATATGACGTAGATTGACCTACATACCTCGAGAACGGAAAGCCGTCGGCGCACGCCTTCAGCAACGTGTCTTTTCTCATTCGTTCGATGCCATTCGAAGTTAAATTGTCCATGTGGATCGAATGCGATCTAACGAGGTGGTGCATACGGGCCGTGTACGGTGATGTAGATGGCTGCCCAATTCATCGAGTCGGAGTTCAAGCTTGCATCAGGAAAGATCGATGCAGCCTTGCATTCATACAGGCCTCAGAGTGGAGACTGACGAGTAGATACATGGAATATTAGGACTACATAAAATACGTCCTCAAGATGCCAGATCCCTATATACGTGACGCATCTATGCGAGAGAAACACACTTGGGATATCAATGGTCTAAAGTGAACTCTATGTCAAGGAGAGGTCGAAAGTCCTTGCATGGGGAATAGCTAAAGGGATGAATCGTGAGCAAGGGAAACAGCATGAAGTGGTGAACAATAGGATAAGGTGGTGTTTCGACAAAACGATGGGGGAAAACATAATTAAGAGGTGAAGTGGATTCAAGCAGACTCATGGAACGATGCGTGAGTTGTCACCGGGCAGCACGTGTAGCAGCCTCGAACTCCCGGAATCCTGGGAGTTCGATCTTGCACGCATCCTTTTCTTGTGTTCCCTCGTCGTCCAAACCGGTCATTTCGTTGCTGCAATCTGATGAGTCCTTGAGAGACGCCGACTGGAACTTCAGAGGTGGCAACGTGATAGGTGGAGAACCCGAACGAGAAACAGGAAGCGAAGCCGAGGAGATGGTATTCGAACTCATATTTGCGCTTGGCGAACCACTTAGTTTCGCAGCTTTGGCGGATGGCCACGACGTATTGCGAGGTGGCCCTGATGGGTTAATGGGGGTCATGCCAAACGCGAGGCGAACGGAATGGGCAAGATGGTGGCCATTAGACGGAATTGTTCCATTGTTGCTGACACCATGAGAGGGCGAGGTGGGGCGTGAACTCGATGGACTCTGTGTCATTGGCACAGCCTCAGACGTTGGGCGAATCGAATGTCCATTACCCTGCAGGGAATATGTGAGGCTCCCGGGACTGCTCCCACTGCTGCTGGGTCCGCTCGAGAGCTGCGGCGTTGGTAGAGAGTAGAGGCCTCGGTCAGCCTGTGCAGCAAGAGACAGCTGGCCTGGGTAGGTGTGCACATGAGGCAACGTAGCCATCTGCGAGACCTCGCCCGAGCTCCTCTTACGCGATGCAGGACCAAATACGCCCTTCGAACCCGGCGAGCCCCCAACGAAGCTAGACCCTCTGGAGCGTTGACGGAGACCGTGTCCTTCTACTGGACTAACAGGCGCATCGCTTTGGATATATCCGTGCGCGGGCGGCAGCAATATAGGTGACGGTGCTCGCGAAGGATTTGTCGAATGAAGGTTGAGCGTTCGAAGTGGCCCAAGGAACGGGCTTGCAGAAGGCGTAAACGTGAACTCGGGCTTGACAACCAAGATTCCTTGTGGCGAAACCTCGGCGGAAGCACCTGGAGCCGGGTATGACGCACGGGAACGCATGGATGGTCCATGTGATAAGTGTTGTGTGGCGTGGTGAGGTGGTATGGAATCGGAGTCAGAGCTCAGAGGCGAAGGGGAATCTTCATGAGTTGCGAGCGGGCGGTACGCCGACGGATGTGATGGATGAGGCGGATGAAGGGGTGTACCGGGGCCAAGGGCAGTTATTCGGCCGTTCGCCGCTTCGGGGATAGCGGCAGAACGTGACGCGTCCAATATCGGACGGACATCCTGCATCGGCGTCATTTGCCAGGAAGGTCCGCTCGGTCTTTTCTTGGCTGAGTTAAACTTATCCAAGGTCCTGCCCGCGTCTTCTTCCACCGGCCAGTCTCTTGCACCCATATAGCTAACATCATTTCCCACGCCTTTCAAGGGCAAACTGTTGTGAAATGGTGTTGAGACTGGACTTGTAGTAGCGCTCTTGCTAGAACGCCCGCGGAAGTAGATCACCTCTGCGCTGCGAGCCTCGTATTCAGCGCGACGAAGAGCTTCTGCATGGCGAGCTTCATATTCAGCACGTCTTAAGGCTTCTTCGCGTTCGAGGGCATAGAGTTCATCCATCGCCAGACTGGATAGCGTGGAAAATGCGGAAGGATTGGCAAGCGGTAGCTGTGTCTGTGATCGCCGAGGGTGGTGTGATACTTCATATGACCCAACAGAGGTGGGCCGGGCATAGGACCCCTGTTGAGTTGAAGCGATTAGTAACCTTATGTAAGATCTGGGGAGCCGACAATGGGGAGATTGGGAGCCGAGAATCGCATGAAAAAAATTCATACCTCATCGTCGCTGTTGGCTCGACTTCTCGCTTTCTTCTTCACTCTGATGGTCGAGGCCTCTTGAATACGACCATCGGTTCGACCGAGCGAATGGAGACTTATACCGGGCTCGAGGTCGTCGGGGACGATGTTTTCAGATTTAGTCTTGGGTTTACTTTTTGCGGCATGAGTAGAGACGACCGTGGTGCTGTGGTCATTGTTATGTATTCTCGAGTGTCGTGTGAGTTCGTCTGAACGGGAGAAACGCTTCTCGCAGGACGGATAGGTGCAAACAAAAGGCTTTTCGCCTGTATGGGTACGAATGTGACGAGTCTAAGACAAAGTGATCGGAGATCAGAGCGCAGTGGGAGACAGATGAAAGGACGGACCTGGTGCTCAAGTCTACTGAAAGCACGACCACAGAGGGGATAGGGACATTTATAAGGACGTGGGGTGGCCTTATCCTGCGTCGCGGGAGGAGGTACGGCGGGCTCCATGGAAATGATGGTTGGGAAGGCAGGGGAGAAAGGGATCGAGAAGGACTGAAGGGGAGAGATATAAGTACACATGAGAGGGACCCTGAGGGGGGAGGGGGACACACGGTGATGTAAGAGGGGAGGTGAAAGTGCGATATGTTCTAGAGGCGGAGTCTTGCAGATTTATCGAAAGGGAACGAGCGCATTCGACCGGTTGTGGAAAGAGAATCGAAGGCGAGAGAGGAAGACAGGGTGTGTGATATTACGGCGTGCTCGCAAGTATGAGATAGGAATCTATAGACGTCAAGGGGGGCAAAGAGTTGTGAAGAAGCAAAGAGGGTTGCGAAGGGATAAAGTCCGGGGTAAGACCGGAGTCAGTTAATTGAGGAGAAGTTCGGGTCGATGGGGGTAGGAAAGGGGAAAACTTGTGGGACACGTTGCGTTGTGAAGCGGCGACAACAATGTCGTAAAAGGGATGGCGAAGCTGTGCGCGGGTTCAACGACAGCCTCGGGGACCTCTAAAACGTGGATGAGGCGGGGTGACGATACGAACGTGGGGAACACGGAAAAGGAGAACACTCGCGCACTGCAACAGGGACTGGCGGCAGGTCGCGTTTCGCGTGGTGCTCGGCTTGATGGGCTGTGTGAGGGCAGAATCTCGTCGTCAGGTTATATTCGCGCGACGATGCAGCGGGATGTTCTTGGTCGCTGTTGTGAACGACGATGGCGATGGTTTCGAGGGGGAGAGTCGACCTGCCGTCTGTCTTTTCTTTCTGCATTCTACATACACGGCTCCGTGTCCGTGTCGGTCCGAGATTGGGAATTGCCGAAATATGTTGGAACAAAATAAAAATAAAAATACATACATAAAATGAAATGGAATGATAAATTTCCGTATTATATAATCATCTTCTCTCTGGTAGTAACGGAAAATATACCCCACATCATGCCAAGTGCCTTATCGTGGTCTTATCTAGATTACCCCAGCCTAGAACATGCCAAACGCTCCGTGGCGTACGTCCCCGAAAACCCAACGACGTCGTGCGCATCCCATGCGTGTTAAGCCAGTCCAGGTGCCAACCTGAAGCAAGTCATACCGCGCCGCGACGGGGTGCTGATTGACTGCGTGTGGACCGTGCATGACGATCAACACGCATCGACAACCTCGAGGTCGATTGCCTACCGAGTGAGAAAAAAAATCGTCCGCCCGAGCCATGTTCGTAAAAGGACGGGTCGTATGATGTTGGGATCTTATCATGCGCATGGTGGATTCGCAGCCACTGATAGAGCCATCTGATACGGTTGATAGGACGGATGGATCACCCCAGAACGGTCAGCGTTTCACGGCGCTGTGATGGTTGTCCGCCGCGATTCCCGCCTCCGTAGTCTCGACCCCTGGGGACTGGTATGTACTGAGATCCTGGATAAGTCGCATAGGCAATTCGGGCTGCTTCCCCGTTTAATCTGCCTCGTTGGCAGCGCCCATCGCGGTATGCGCATAAGCTTTCCACGCTCGGCAATCGACACGGCCGTGTGTATTCCCTTGGACACTTGGCAGGGGGCCGTCGTCCAGCGCTGATCTTCATGCCACAAGGACCCAGCCCATTCCAATAACGGGCGCGACGAGTCAAGGAGGAAAATGAACAGCCGACACGGTCTACGGCGAATTTCGGAACCAAAACGATGCGCAGCTCACAGGTGTGTGAGATGGAAACGGTATGGCGTGCTTCCCCAAGACAAATTTCAGGGGATTGGGGACGCTCCCGGAATCCCCAGGATTTTAGAATGAGATCGATGAGCCCCACTTGAAATGGTACGAGCGTGAACTCGCAGTCCAAGATGACGCGGTTGGACTTGTGTGTGTGTGAGTTGCACGTATTATTAGCCACGGAATCAAAAGGCAGTCCGAGACGACACACAGACACAATGTACAGCATCGCTGCATTCTAATATTCTTTCGCCACCAAAGATCCGCGGAGGAGTGGCAAAATTCAAATCTCATATCCTGTATTACCTCCGTGGTCGAACCAACCAACGACTTGTACCGTGAACTGCGAACACGGCTCCGTTCACCCCAAGAATGCAGGTTGAACAACTCAAAGGGCGCTCGCTAGTTAGGAAAGTGGGAGCGCCGAGGAATTGAGTAGATCGTAGCCAACACGATAAGCTCCGAGACCGTATCTCAATCACCGTGATCACCCCATCACCCCACCCTCCTCTCCCTCTGTGGCATGTGCCTCGGCTCCATCATCTTGCTCCGGTGTTGCCAGCTGTCATGCGTTACGACATGGGCGGTGAGGAACCGTGGAGTATTTGTGCGCCAACGGGCGACTTGTGGTCCGTGTGCGTGGCGAACAACCAAGTAGCTTAGCCGTACATGACTTGCGACATGCGGTCAATACGACACCTGCTGTCGTTCGTTGGAATGAATGGAAGGACCATCCTTCATTCGCTCATCACATCTACCCTGAACATGGAGCAGGACACCAATCATCCGTCCACCGCACATGTGCACCCGATGATCAATCTTCCACCACGCGCGGACGCAACGTTGCACGTCTCTTGCGAACAAACCCCACTGGATTGAGCTCAGAACAGTGGAGCGGTTGCTTAGCACGTATATCGAACAACATATGCCCAGGTCCTTGAAAAAAAAAAAAAGGTCCATGACTCGAGTTTCAGAGTTAAAGTTCCATGATGTGTCATCCCCTTCATTAGCCTGATTCAGCCCGAACCTTCCCAGCTTATCTCCCAGCCGAGTCTTGATCTCACCTAACCAGTGGCAGAAACCGGAAACCGTTTGGAGCTCGGAAATGAATGTTTGGACCTTTACGTGTTCTCACTCCAATTGTCCCGAACGTACTTTCTCTGCTAGATATTGTGACGAACTGCGAAGCAAGCCATACATAAGGTCAAGAGCGGGAAGTCAGTGCACGGGCATGTGCACACCGACATGACGTTACAACAAATACCGAAATAAAATACTTCGGATGAATAGCGAGGTACGCAGAATTCGCAACACGGGCGCTGATGGTGGCGCCTGTTCCGTCAAATGTTTTCACCGTCGCCTGGTCCTCGTCGTCTGGAATTTTGATGTCTCCCTGCGCAAACGTCTGCGGGATAATCAGGTTCAGTGCAGTCATGTTTCGTGAAAAAGGGGAACCCACCTGCTAGCCCTTTCCTTCTCGATTTCCCTCCTCTCCACTTCCTCTGCGCTCAGCACCTCAAATCGTGTCCTGAACTCCTCGGCCTCCGACCATTCTCTCCACACACTCTTCAGGGTTTTCGGACCCCTCCCATCTTTCGGAGTTCGTCCCCATCCCCCAAGACCAAGGCCAGTTTTGTCTTTCATCACCATAACGCCGCTACCCACGGAAGCCCCTGCCCCTGGTGTAGGCCCTTCTGTAGTAGAAGATACTGGTTCACGTTCCCCGGCTATGACACCCCATTCGATGGCATCTTTTTTGTGTTTCATGAGTTCCTCGTGTACTGCATGTGCGATGAGTGGGACTGCTTCTCCAGACAGCCCTAGCTCAGCGCAGAGTTGTTGAGAAAATGCCTCTGGGGTTAGGGGCGAGAGAAGATCCCACTCAATGTGGTCGAGCAGATGGTAGGTAGCTATCTGTACGTCAATCTGTGTGTGATGCACCAATGAGCTGCGTCAGTGATCCTTGCATCGTGCACACGTTCGATTAGGGTCAAACGAAGTGGGAAGATAGGATAAGGATGGTGAAACGCATGACGACTCACGCTAAGTATGACTCTACACTCGGGAATCTCTTCGACTCCTTCACTATCCGTGCGCCGGTGAATATAATCGTCCACGCCCAAATCCAACGAAGCAACACCTTCATGCTCTTCGAGCTGTGCCCTAATTTGATTAGCAACGGTCTCGGCCCAAGGAACGATCGGTAAATCAAGGTCCGTGCAAAAAATCTTTGCGAATGTTTCTGGTTTAATGAGCGTTTCGTAGAGGTTCCAGACGAAGCAGTCTCGAATCCTATGCGTGTCGGTCTCGAATTCCACACGAATGGGAATGAGGGATGTACGTTTCGATGAATGCGTTTCGAGAGCCTCCGTGGATCTGCGCATTCCAGAGTATTAAAACCGATACCGATAATCAATGTGCCACAAAAATGGACGTCAAGGCCATCATGGTTTCCATTGAAGTGAATACACGGAAGATGACTCACGGATATTCATGTGCGGTGGGGCCAACAAGCTTGGGTTTAATAAATCGGGACGGGGGGATCATACCCAGATAGCTCTGTTCCAGCTCCGCCCTTTCTGTTTGCACTGGTTTCAGCAGTTGCTGTGATTGAAGTGGCAACGACTGAGGTTGAGGTGTCGATAGTCCGCTCCCAGAATGGAAGACTGACATTCCACTGCCCATGCGCGATCTAGACTGTCGCAAGGCTGTCCGAGTACCTCCACTTGCAACAAAGTCCGAGTCGTCCGAGTCGATCGCACCAGCGTCGGGGAACTCGTCCCCTGATCCTGGTTCTGCATAGTTGACCGTGCCTCCGCGACGAGTGGATGTACGTGCAGTGGCAGAGGAAACATTCAAGATGGGCTGCATCAAGAGAGATGTACCTGTGCGGAGACGTGAAGGGTAGGTAGAGTGTAGCGCCTGGGTGGTTACCGGAAGAGGGTGCAAGGGTGGGTTAGGTGGAGGCGGGGGCGGGGGCGGGGGCGGAGCGGGTGCTGTGGGCACTGATGACGGTTGGTACGCCACGGGGATGTAGGCTGTTTGGGCAGGGGTCACGGGTGCGACCTTGGCAGCGCGAGCGCGAGAACGCGTCGTGGTCTTGGGCGTTGCCGTCGACCATGTATGAACATTTTTGAGGTAGGCTGAGGGTATTTTAGGATCGTCAGAACAAGTATCAGAGAACTTACCCTTTGATGAAGCGGCCTGCGCGCCAGTCACCGCGTACGGCTGAAACTGGCTCGTCGCGGCATTCGACAACTGAGTGATCGTTTGCCTGAGTTGAGCATCTGTGAGACTAGTCATGTTCGTCGGATACGACGTCGACGCTTGCGGTGGTGTGTCGGTCATCGTCCGAGACAGCCTCGGCAGTAGGTCGAACGGTGTTAGGAAAGACGCGTATTACGTAATCATGCATACCGCCCTGAACGCATTCCCGACGACTTTGCTTCGCGTGCTCGACGTCCCCATCAACGAGCTCGGGTGAACGTATCATGCTATCAACCGTCAAGAGGAACACCACCTATTTTATTCCGCTCGCGCGGGCGTGTTTAAGACGCTATTCGACTTCTCCAGGGCCGAACGAAGAGTTGGTCCAAGTTTTGACACGATGTGAGTTCACGTCGTCAAACTTGGCTGGAGCACCAATGACCGTTTCAGACATGGAAGAAGAGAAGGCCACCGCGTCCACGAACTCTTACAAGGTGCGGGCTTACTCGAAAGCCATTGGTGCTATTGGTCAGCTTCCCGAGCAAGTTCGGTCGGTCGAGCAAGTCAGGCATGCAAGTTCATTCTTGTCTTCATGGTTTTCTGTGGTCTCACGAGAACATCTAGCTTGAAGGAATAGGTGTACGCATCGCGAAGCGCATAGACGCTTACCTCTCTGGAACCCCCTATGTCCGTGGGTGGTTCACCTTTAGTTTCATTTCACAGCTTGATATCCCTGCGGGCATTAGGAACCACCGACGCCATCCAGTACTAGGAAAGCAAAGAATCTAGACCACTCTCTGACAGAACACGCGAAACCGAAACCTCGAAAGACCATTGAAGAACTACGTAGAGAACAGGTGGTGTCCTCGTTGTCAAGTGTTAGCGGTATAGGGTAGGAAAGACCGTTTTTCATCCATCCACGTATTTCATTTCTTTGTGCACAGACCATCAAAGGCCAACGCACTTTATGATGCAGGTTGCAGATCCATTCAGGGTCTCGGCGAGCCCAGATTCCGTCAGACGCTAAGCCGTTCTCAGCAGATCAATGCGCAATATGCGATTGGTCTTGATCGCCGTATGACTCATGAACAAGCATCGACTGTTCGTGTATGTATCACGATACTCGCCTTCCCTCGTGGTCCCTCACCTGCGCTACGCAACAGGATTTTGTGACACAGAATATTTCATCCAAATATACTGTCTTGCTGTGTGGCGACTTGTAAGATTTCATACGATTATGCTTGAGAGCAAATTTTACCTTAATTCCAGCCGCCGTGGTGTAGATAATGCTCAACATATCACTCTTCTTGTCCTCCATCCTCAAACAGTTGGCACGTTCCCACCTGAAGGTGCTCCAAGCAATGATACTACCATAAAACTCAGGCCTAAATATGACATCATACCCTCTCCCTTCACAAATCACCCCGAGACCAAGATCAAGTCCAAACGCCTATCAGACACTGCCGCATTTTCTACAGGGATCATCTCACCACTCGAATGCCGAGGGCTTTTTGCCGCAACTATCACTGCTGGCGTCCAGAGGTGGGATGGCATCATCAGAATCCCTGAGCGTGCCCAGAGTGAAACGGATGGAAACGGATGGGGGACACGGACGGAAAGAGTTCAGGGTGTGCAAAAGCGTGAAGGCCAATTTTTTGGTGCCAGCATATAGTGAGTTTAATCCACCAAAGGCTTGTGCATGACCAGTGATTCAACTGAGAGGTTAGTTATGTCCCACGTCAGTGTGCGGGTGCAGCCTTGATAGCACTGACAGGCGACAACCCGTTCAATCTTGCCATACGAAAAGCCGCATCACGAGTTGGCCTCCGTCTCAATGAGTATGGGCTATGGAAATGGCGGGGTGCAGCCACGGCGGGTTCCGCTGATGAAATTGACAAGCAGAAGAGTATCGAGCAATACGGCGGATATTGGGAGTTGGTTGCCAGTGAGAGGGAGGAGGACATTTTTGAGGCAATTGGAATGGAGTGGGTGACACCGGAAAGAAGGAATTTCGCAAATCTGAACGCTCGGTCAAGGAAACGGAAGACGGAGGAGGTAGTCTAGCCCGACGCCCGAGGAAATTAGATTTTTCTAATTGTAGGTTTTGAACTCTACTAAATTCTGTCTAGTACCATGTGCTCCTGATTCTATGAGCCGGGAGGATTTCCACGCTCTCGATTCCCTCTACTCTGTCTTTTCCATCCTCAATTCTTTTGGCCAAGTCCCAGAGATAAAAATCAATCAACACGCTGTTGACCTTCTCCGATGACCACATGTCAATGTCCCCCCTCAGCCTCAAAATCTCGTCTCTCACTCGTTCGACACTTATGATGCTCGCTGCTCGCAGGCTGATCTCTTCGTCCGATCCTGAGGGGATGTCCTCGCCGTCCTTCAGTTTCTCTTGCAGTGACGTCGGGTACACCAGGACGCCGAGATGATGAAGGATCTGAGGAACACGGTAGTCTGCGAACATGGTGAGAGCGTCTATACAAGCGCCAGGACCGCGTGGGAAGAGGGGATGCTGGGCAGAGGCGTCGGGGGGGAAGAAGGCGGCCCAAGTCTCGGCGACAAGAATCTGGGCGCGCTTCCAGAAAAAGACTGCGCGGCCGGTGAGGGAGAAGACAAGAAAAAGGGAGTTGTGGGTACGTACCCCGGCGTCCGCCGAGCAACTGCTCGTCTCTAAAAGAAGGAAAGGTGTCAGTGACCATCTGAACGAGCTCCAGTGCCGTTCCTCTGCCACGTCGGGATTTCTGAAAGGCGTTCAAGAAATCCGCGTACGATCCGCCAAAGCTCTGGATATGTGTCACTCGGACGGGGATCGATGTCGAACCCAATCATGACGTACTTTGCAAAGAGTGGAGCCGACCTCCCTCATGATCGCAATCCGTTCTTTGAGTAACGGCAGTTCCTCTTTCGACACTGGGGTAGCACGGAAGACGTACGCGATTAGCGTGTCGGGGCAGAGCACCTCGGACGAGTAAAATGCCGGATCAGTGATTGGGATGTTTTCTTCCAGAGCTACACGTAGGAAAATAAGCCTCGGGTGTCCGCAGATACCGGTAGACTCACCTCGGTTCAGAGCTGCGACCAAGCTCCAGTACCCTGTGTGTACGGTGCGCGTCTCCGTGTTCCAACTCCTCCGCCACTCCACCCCATATCGCTCCGGACCCAGGTCCGACCAGAAGCTAAAGTTGATCGACGAGATGAGGAAAATCCAGTCGAGACACCCTTTCGTGAGCGGGTCAGAGGCCGAGTACGGCTCCGGGGGGCAAACGTGCAAAGGATGGGTCCGCCATGTCCGTGGTGTGTACGACTCCGCAAACATCTTGAGCGAAATCTGGTGATGTATGTCCCTCCTTCAGCACGCCGGCCACATCGACGTAGAAAGGTAGACACGTACATATTCAGCGGCCTTCTTTACCCCATTCTCGCTGATCTGTACGATGTTTGTTTTCTAGTTCCAAGTTTAGAAGGATATTACAAAAACAGCAGATAAGAACTTACCGCGAGGGCATATTCGCAGCCAGAAATGACCGGGTTGATGGCCCTCGCTGACCATCGCATCGGTTCTACCGTCTGTGCATCCCAAAACCCTCGTTCGCGCACAACGACCGGTCTTTCGAGGAACAACATCGATCTGGATGAAGCTGAGAGATTCTCCGTGTCTTTTGCTTTACGTCAAATAGTACGCCCTTCAAATTTACGTCACACGAGTCCCGTTTTCTACCGCACGAAGAGACACGGTCGTACCTGACGAGTTTCATCTGTGAATTCCCGAGGAGAAGAAGGGGCTATCCGTTCTTCATACGGAAGTACAATTCAACATGTCATATCGGTTATACGCTAAGGTGTCACTGACATCGGGAGGGTTCGCGACAGAACGAAAGAGCTTTGTCCGTCGTTCGTTTCGGCTTTTACCATGGCGCAGTGGCGCTCTATCAGCACCGGACCTTGCCAAACGGAGCAATCAATTTAAAAGTTTAGCCTTTACAAGCTGGTAAACGCTCAAGACGGATCTCAGATCGTGTCAGACGCCGGCGGACGACCTCCTCAAACACAGGATGGTGATACATTCAACATCACATAGGCAACGGACTATGGTACGGTGCTTGGAACCATTGAAGATTCAGCCCTACTTGTTAGACTGCGAGCCCCGGCGCTGAGGGACGCCCTGTTCCCCCCGAAGCACTTGTGCTCCCTCTTCCTTGACGCCGGGCTGACCAAGCACCTGACAGTTTTTGACCATGAGAAGTCACTCTCGACAGCATCGCAACGGCACAACTTACCGTGCCACGGATCAACTTCGCGCAGAACACGGATATCAGCGAGCAAGAGGACCAACGTAATCAGGGCAACCTACCCTGGCGTAACCTGGTGCCAGTCCAAAACTATTAAAGAGCTCAAAGCTAATGCAATACGATGGAAACCAACCGTATATTTGTTCCTTGAACGTCGGACTGTGTGGCGGTAATTCCACAACGTTGATGTTCGGGTCGTCTCGGTTGACCTCGGACGGCTTCTTAATCTGGTCCGCGGGCACTTCTTTTCTATCACCCAGGGAGGTGGGAACTGATGGAAGCTCGGATTCAGAGCGGAACGTGTCGTTTGCGGATCCAACCTACCTTGTCGAGGAGAAGTATCGGCTCTAGTCGGGGAACCCTCGGCAGAAGACGGTGATGCCTGCATACTAGGTTCCGTCACAGCGGACGGCTCGACATCGGGGGTGCTTTTGGAGGGTGTCGTTTCACTGGTCATGACGATCTGTTCAATGTGGACCTCGACGCCAACGGAGACATATATATTCGAAACCCACGTGATAGTATGACATCATCATAGTAGAAAAACGAAATATAATGACAATTCATCTTTGATGAAATCTAATCCAGTGTCCGGTCATTTCGCTACCTCGAGCGCTACATACTTAAAGTGTCCTTTCGTCAAGAGAGCGGGTAGTCTAGTGTGAGGTATGCTGGAGCTCTGCTGCTGCAGCGAGTTCCTCAGACGAGGATATAGAAGACGGATGATGATATGTTCCAAAACCCACGCCATCATCGTTCCAGCGATCAGTAGCTAGTCGGATGAGAACAACCATCCTGAGCTCCTTGAAAGGCGATTTGAAAAGGTCGGGAGGTGTCATAGTTAGCACCAAATAGTCCTATGGATCGGTTTCGTAAACACTGATCGCATACACGATGCATGAACATACCCGTACGGAGAGCCCACTGGCTTTGAACCCCCCTACCCCGACCTCGTCGCTAATGAAAATGTCGCCAGAGAATGCTGCCCAGTCAGTTCCGAGTCCCTTTATATAGCATCAGGATGATGGACTAAACGATCGCTGGTCCGACACGCACAGCATTTCTGAATGCACCTTCACCGATGCAATCTACTCGCCAGATATCTGCTTTGGTACCAAGAATGATAGTATTGCTAGAGCTCGATTAGAATGACGAACGATTTCATTCCGCCAGCCCCGGCTTACCGAACGTCTACCGTTGTCTGTCGCATGAGCTGGATTCGAGTAACCTGTCGCTTTGGAGCGATTAGACCGGCAACAGGAGCGAACGGCAGAAAGGAAAGTAAGGATTCGGCGTCGGAATGGAACGATAGATGGAACGGGATGGGCTGGCCGACACAGAATATCCGTTCCGTGGGAATGTACAACTAACATAGAAGTGCATAAGTTTACAAGTGGTATACGCCGGGAAACGAACCTTGACCACTACATCCCGTATCCCTCGTCGATTGGCCGCAGAGATCGAGGAAATCAATTCCCACTGGGGCGTTTGGGTAAAGCCACTGCTCGATGCGATAGCTACTAGCGGTGCGGGTATTGGTGCAGACGGGCGGGTGCGAGGATGATACAACAATGGCGTAGAAAGAGTCCTGCGTACAAGGATGGATAATTTCAACACAGCGAACCCGAGCGCGTTGACATACCAATCATCTTTGCGGAAGATTGTGGACTTGACAATGTTTGAAACGTCGGTAGGCTTGACCACCGCTGCGCTTACACTGTAGTCGACACACGCGCGGAAACCAGGGAGACCCGACAGACGAGCTTGAAAGGTTGGTGGCAGGAACTAGTGCGTGACACATGAAGGACGGTGCCAATCTGAGACCAAATTGGACACATACATACGTCTTATCTCCGTCGGAATATGAAGTGGGAAGCAGGAAAGTGAACCGTAGCGAATTGGGACATGGTGCGTCTTGAATCCGATCCTTGATCCACAGTATGTTTTTGCTCGAGAATAACGTGCGTGTAGACGTTCCGCCCTCCGCTACTTCTTCCAGTTCGAGGATGCCTTCAACCTGCGGGCGTATCCGTCAACCCTGCGATGCCTGTCCGAGAGGAGACCGGCTCACCTTCACTTCAACGCTCGTGATGCCCTCGGTCTTGCCGATCTCCACCATGCCTTGAACGGAGGCCCCAAGACCATAAACCGGAATCTCTGTCCGAAAATCCTGGTTGACAAATCTCAAACTCACGTTGCCGCTCTTCGCCTGTTTGACGAATGAGCGTGGTGGCCTGTTGGGCCGTAGTCGAGGGGTAAGTGCCAACCGGGACTCATGTATCCGTGGTATAGCGGTGTACGACGGTGAAAGGAGTTGCGATGGGTGAGCGGCGTATTCGGGAAGACTTGCGGAAGGCATGGGAGTGCTCTGGCAAGTTACAGTCGACCTGCCTCGGGAGACGAGCATCCTTAAACGTGTGATCGGTAGTGTTCTTTGACCATATGGTTCGTGAAGCTATACTTAAAACTGGCTTCCCACTCCGCTTGCCGCACTACCGTATGATCAAGGAGACGCTGCTGTGTCCCGTTCCGATGCGACGACAGCGATCTGATGTTGGGATTTGTTCGATTTGCGTCACGAAGGTGGCGCTACCGTTCCCTGTTCGTGGTATCAGAATACCTACCGCGAGCTTCCGCAGTGTTGGGTGGGGACCACATTGCCGTTCTCGAGACCATATGGACGTTTCATGTATGATTAATCAGCGTGTCACCAGCGTTTGGATCGATGCTAATTGGGGGTACGCATTCGCTACAGTTGACGTGTTTTGGCCGGCTAAAATCCGCCCTTGCCACGCGCCCGAGCAATGGATCCCTGTACACCTTTGATGATTCCTTTCACCCCACTCCCGACGCCCGTCGAGTCCGTCAGTGGATTTCCATCCTGGTCAAGGTAGACACCGTCCTTCTGCAGCTCATGAAGGTGCGTGTTCTGCACTCTCCGGATCGTGTCCCGCCAGTCTTGACAGACAACCGGGTTGTCAATCATGACATTCACTTCCTGGCTGTGGAACCAAGACTGTGTGTCTGGCACGTCCATATTAGGACACGTTCGATAGAGACGTGTACCATCCGGAAACTTACCCTGGTTTCCATTTCCCGCGATGCCCACAGCACCATCGATGATCATCAATTTCACCTTGACCCATGTTTCAGGCCAGCACACAGCACAGTATTGCTGGAGTACGTACGTGGCAATTTCGTTTCTGTGCGGACGCGTTGATCGGCTTGATTTGGTCCTTTCCTGGGGAAATCCATCGTGGTCTGGCCTAGTGCGACCATCTGACGGCGGCGAAACTCACCAGTATACCAATAATATCTAAGCCTGTCCTTCTCCTCTTCGTTCAGCTGTGCAAACATTTGCTTCGAGACTTCTTCATTGATCCCACCTTGACCAGGTAATACTTCGCCTCCATCATTGTATCCAACATCTATGTATAGGGTGCACTCAATCCCACGACGTACAGCATTCAAGACGCCTTCTACCACGGGTGCCGCATTAAAGGTTGGCGACTGTATGAATACATTCTTCTTCGCGTATTTCAGACCCGCAAGCCAGGCGGCGTCTTGAGCATTGAGTATCGCGTTATCCGGATTGCCTAATTTTCCGTACGGGGCGCGATTCAAGATGACCATGGGACATTCCTCGTGTGGCGCATGGAAGATGTGAGGTAAGTATTCGTCACCAGATAATTCAGGCAATGTGTATTTGATGGTCCCATGCGTGTTCGGTTGGTTATCCGCATCTATAATTAAAGACGTCAGCTCTAGAAGTCGCGTGAGACATAAAAAAGGACCAACTTAGATGTTCGGTAATCGACTGGTATCGTCCCGAGATGAAGATTTGGTCGTCTAATGTCGCTTCAGGTGGAACTTCTTCATTCGTCAACTTGTAGTAAAGTTCTGCGCCCTTCTTTCCATCAAGGAGATGTACCGATGCGTATTCATTGTCCATTCCAAACTTGTAATCACTTTCGTGTATCTCGAATGGCCGGGTTAACAAAGGCAGCCTCGGGTGCATTGGCCTAAACCAGCTAATGAGGGCCATGTCGTAAAATGCATTCACGATGGGACCCTCGAGGTGTACCATCATTTCCATATTCGCACGATCTTGAATATTATTCGAGTTCACCAACGCCACCTTCCGGTCAACGATCATGAATTTACAGTGGAAGGTTCCCAGCAAGGGCCTTGCGTAAATGTGTCGTATCAATATCCCTTGAACCGGGATATCACTCACTGGTGAAAATTTACGAGCTCGAAGTCGAGCCAAGGCATCTCACTCCTCTTCGGTAGTTTGACTTCGTCGCTCAGCCATTCCTCTTCCTCGACAAGAACGTGGCTTTCTGCAAGCATTTTCAAATTTGCGCGATCGTAAATCATCTTGACGACGACCTTCTTTCCCCGCTTTTCCGCCCGTCTGGACAGTTCTTTAAAAGCATCACAGACGAATTTGGATGCCTTGGACGCCTCCCAATAGTTTGTGGCTAGAAACACTTCATGTTCCGCATTGACGATACAATCGTAATAATGTTGCATGATGTCTGGTATCCTGAAAACGGCTTAGTTCTCGCATCGCAAATCATCTTGAAGTATCCTACGGGGATATTATGGACAGGTTCACGACACCTCTGGAGCCCAAGAGGGGTGGGGATACGACGCCGGCCCAAGGGTCGTTGTCGAGCGTAGCCAGAACGTCCACGTATATCTGAAACATTCACATGTAGAGCTGCCACGATAAACGACACAATATTTCCCTAACCTTCAGAAACAGGTCGCTGGGCCGCGAGCCGAAATTGCCGCACTGAGCGGCCAGGTCGAGGTCCTCTTGAGTCGGGTTGATCGCTTGAATTCGCTCTACATCCTTCTTCCCTGTGCTCTGGAAGATTCCCTTCAAGGACTCTAGATGGCCACGACCAGAAAGGCTGTGATGGTGCTTGTGATATTCATCATAGAGATCCTTGACTAGATTGCCCGGCGAGACATCATGATCATGATCTGATCCAGTCACGTTGGCGAATGCAGTGGTCAACGTCTTGCCCGAGTGAACGAGAGCGTACGCCTTCTCGGAGATAGGCATTGGGCGTTGTGGTGATCACTGGCGGTTCTACGGCCTTGATAGAACTGGCAGAGACTGTGCCGGTAGTTCCCATCAGCCCCGATCGTGGGTGGCAATGCCTCATCTGATGTTGAGCCAGACCAGCACAGGCCGGTCTCTAATCATTGGACTTCATAGCCAAATCAATTCCTGGTACATCTCGATGGTATTCCACGGAGATTGGCGCAATGTACGCATTAGCAACCGAGTCTCAAACCAACGGTCCACTTCAATAACTCGACTGTCTAAGTATTATTAGGAAGTATGCACATATTACTGCATAAACATAGAGGAGACTTGTAGGTTACATAACTTAGTATCTTAAATACAGGGTGCAGTGGTATACTCAGAATCTATCAACCCACGGGTGTGTGACTAGACGAATAGGGAATGCCTGATAAAGTTGCGGAGGGATATATTTCAGGGGACCAGGGGGAGCCAGCAATGAAAGCACCAAGAAATCCTGAAATGGAATCTGTTCGAACCGCCAAAGCTCCGAAATGCGTATACAGACGGGACTCACCTTGACTTCGACCACAGAAGTAGTGAAACTAGAGTATTCAATCGGCCGTTCGCAGTGTATCTCACCATCCCAGCTTAGGGTTGCGGTGTCGTCTGAGATGGGTTCGACAGCTGTTATGGGATTGGGAAAGACCCTCCCAATACCGAGCACTTCTTCTTGACTATTGTTGCAGTGTCCGGTCAATACGGTCGTCCGTCGGAGGAGGAATACATGGATGGGTTTCTCGAGACAAACATCGCTTTGTGTCACGAGTCCAGCAATACTACCCAGAAATGATGTTGAAGAGCAGAATGATACATGGAATGGGACGGTCTCGGACGACGAAAACACCCGTACCGAAGGGACGAAGAGCTTCAAGAAAGTTAGTTACCTGCACCAGGGACTTTGCATTGCACAACTCACATGGCACTGGGCAATGAGTGGCTCTTTATCTTCGCTCGAGGGTGCTTTGGTCATCCCCCAAATCTCTTCCTGCCATTCTTCTGGGCAGATTTTCATGGAAGAGAATGAAGGGGGTGACGGTCTGGGAGGACGAACCCGGGGGCTATAGCGTAAATGGGCAGATAGACGCATATCCCTGGACGACTCTGGATGAGCCCCTTGAAGCCCTCGAGTACATAAACGTATCACTAACCTAGTTCGGCAGAAGATCGGACATGTGACCTTCCGAACTATAACATTTAGCGAGTGTACAATAGCCACTCGGCATGGGTTCTTGATAGACATTGATGGCGGGAGGCGATGAGGGTGGCCATGGCGTTTATCTCGATATGCAGAAGGGAAGGATATCGAGACGGGTAACAGGCCGGGACACACAGCGGTGGTTGAGTCGCTTCTCTGCCACAACGTGCGCTCCTTGGAAAAAAGGGTGTTCAACAATATTCCCGATCTCGTTTTCACCCGGATTTGTGCTTCCAACTATGTCCAAGGTCAAAATAACAGCGAGGAAAAGAGGGGACGTCATACGAACCTTGACCACGACAGACACGATCTTCTTCCTATCTGCTGGCGCAAACTCACCATACACAGTGCTGCAGAGCCCAAAAGTAGGTATACCATCCTCCTCCCGACAACCTCGCAACGTGAGAGACATGCCATGCTCCTCGTATGTAAAAGCACAGTTTTCGCGGTATTCAGCCGTCTGTCTTGGTGATCTTTGGATGGATTGCTCTCCCGGTAAGGGTGTCGAGGAGTAATCCGGTGGGATAGAAGGTGAATACTCGGGAAGTTCTATATCGGTGAATATTTCCATGTAGAGCGGGGAAAGGAAAGAGCCGTAGTAACTATCAGGCTCGCGCGAGAGGCAAATGTCATAGCGAAGTTCGGAGTATATATGAGCAACAGCTCCGGTAAGCATGTAGCGTCTTGACAAATCGCCGACCCTCGCGAACAAGATTGCGGTGCTGTGTCGTCAGGAACCGAGCGATGCCTGAGATAATCGAGCGACACTGCCGGAAACATCGTAGCCGCAGCCTTGTTGATGCGCTAGAGATAGTGTAAGTGAGCTGTGTGCCGGCTGTGTAACTTATTCCATACAACGAACACCGCAACTTTGTTCAGAAATCTTCATCCGGATCACGGAGTAGATTAATCCATGGCTGTTCTACCCGTTCCACGATGATAGCGAGCCGAGTGGGCGTGGCTGGTACCGGTCCCGAGCTCGACCCGATGTCAAACAACAAGTTGGTCACTTTGGTTACAACGTGACAACGTTCAGCTGACCACGTTTGACCGAACCGCTTGACGTCGGATACCCTCAAACACGTTCTGTTACTCCACCGAGACAAGGCAAGCCTTGTTCGAAAGCCTCGTGGATCGGTTTGACATAAAATGACATTTGACAGTCCCGGTGACAGACACCGTCTCGCTGCTTGACACTTCTTCATATTTAAACAAGCCATCCGTCTCACCCCTCAGGTTTGTAATTCTATTTTCCCTAGAGATGCCCTGCGAGAAATGCAGATCAGACGTGCCAAGATGTGCCGTGCCATCAAGTTTTAAATTGAATGCCGTCTGGTCAGAGTGTGCCAAGGTACAATCATCGAACGGAGTGTAAGCTGGGGCTAAATCGATTACATTATAAATTCATATTGCATTGCCATCTCTCCTGATGGGGTAGGGAACGGAACTAGAAACCCAAGGGGGGACCTTGGATTTATGGAAAGTCAAGGACCGGTACCTCGGTTCGAGGTATGCAGACAGTTGGAGCCGTCGGTCGAGTGAGAAGCTGCTTGAAGCGTCGCGGAAATGGATACAGGGCTCACAGGTGTGACGGCGTTAAGACGCACAAGCTGGATCGCCTCGGGCGAAAGGAGGAGCGAGGCGCAGGAATAAGCATAATCGGTCCCTATGTCTCAAATGGCGGCATAATTGCACCAAGGATCTGTTGCGAGCTGAATTGGACTGAAATGTGTTACACCCAACAATGGTGACCTCAGTGGCTGTCGAGGAGTAACCGACAGAACGATAGAGTCCTGTATCCAGGAAAGGTAGATATGCCGTACATTAGAACTCGAGCGAACGATCATACCTTGACAGAAACTTGGTTAGTGGTGAAGCTTGGGACAGTGACGTCTTCGCTACATCTTAGCACCCCATCCCGATCGAGAAAGTCTAAGCCTTCCCCGAGTGGACAGTGTACAAACGCATGATGACTTGAAGATGAGGACGATGAAGGCTCCAATTTCTCTTCGCTGAGGTTACGACCTGCCGTGGCAGATTGTCCATGTATTCTGACGCTGGATTGTTCGAGGACAACGTTGACAATGCTCCGGACGGGATGCAGTCCACAGTATGTGGGTCTCGGACAGAAAGGTATTCGTAACGGGAACCCCTGGAGCATGGAGAAGAAACTGGCCCTCCAGCTGCAAGGTCATTAGAAACCTGACTGCAAGCATATATGGACCAACTATCACCTTCAAGATCACGGAAGTTGAATCATCTGACCCATTGCCGAACATCACTTCCCCTTGGATGACTCCACTCCGACCGTATATTGGATATACGTTACCAGGCTGCAGCCCCCCTGTGCCTCTTCTCATTCACCGTCCATTCACAGCCCGTGGAAGGGTGATCGAGCGAGAACATTACACACACCGACGTCCGTGGTTCACTGTTACGATTTCCACAGCTAGATGTGCGGGCTTGCAGCGTCGCCGATCGGAAGCGCCCGGAACCATCTTCATGAATCGATCGGATACTAGCAAACCGATCACCGGATACCACGGGGTACCACGAAAACGTCCGTCTTACGCCGGAGTGACTCGACCGCACGCAAACAAAAACAGCTCACAGAACTTTGATTCGGGCACAGCGTCACAGGACCCTAACGTGCACGAGGTCATCCGGTACATACGCATTAATTACAAGATGGTAAGAGAAAATGGATCCTATGGATCCATGTCATCCTTGGAAACCACGCTGGGTCCAAGGTCGACGACACTATAGAAGGAAAATGTTTTGACTTCAGGGGCCTTTGCTGTTCTGGATGGTGTACCTGCGCCATCCTCGGAGGGCAAAGGGTCATCGGACCGGTATGTATATGAGACCATCATGTTAAACTGTGTGATGAATTAGTTGGGTTGGGTCGTTCGTAAAACAAGGCACAAACCTTGACACTGCCCTTGAAACCCGGCTTAATGTTCACCTCGCCTCCCACGATTGTCACATTTGCCCTCCTCTCCAGTACACCAATATTTTTCAGGCGGCCGCGTGGCTCCTTGTCTCTAACTCCTCTTCCACCATCCCCCATCCCAATTCCGAGCTCGTCGTCATCTATTCCGAACATGTCTTCGTCATCATCGTATTCCCATGCCTCCGCAAAGGCTGCAACGGAAAATGGCGTGGTTGGCAGTGACACCTGGTACGAACGCCCGTCGGCAACTCTCTGGGGAGATAATCGCACTTGGATCGGATCGTACAAAGGGTTGGTAAACGCTAGCTGAAAAGGGTTACTGGTTCCAGCATGCATTATGCCACCCTTGGTATCTGTACCGGAGTTTGGGACCTTGCCTGTCACCCGCTTGGCTGCTTGCGTTTGAGGAAAGCCAACCCCAATAGCAGGTAGGTAGTTGGCTGCCACAAGCTTGATTTTGTAACGCACAGACTGTGCCTTTTGTTCTGGCTTGATTAATATATGTCTACACACCGGACATCGTTTCGAGACCTTGGAGTGCAAGGGTATCCGATGCGGTCGTAGGTCGCTTTGAACGTGATTAAGTTACGAGCACACCCAAATTCGTCGACGTTACCTTGAACGTAGTGTTGTCGTCCAGCTATTTCCCCACCGTTGTTCAAGCTTGGCCGCCTCTTCAATAGATTCCATGTGCCTGAGGAGTTCGATATCTGCATCATCTCCACCGCCACCCAGCTGACTGAATACAGCGGTTTCCACTCTGCTCTTGTACTCGGGCATCTCGTCTTTGTTTGCTGTTCTATCACGGCCAGCACGACTGCGACCAAACGGGTTGTACTTGCCAACCCCAGGAATATCGCGCGCAAGCGCGGCAGAGGCAGCGGCTGTGGCAGAGGATGTGTGTAGGTGATGAGATGGTACTGCTGGCAAATGTGACGAAGATGAAAGAGATGATGTACGCAGAAAAGGCTCAAAGTGCTCTTTCAAACGTTCAAACTCCAATGATTCCGGGGCGGAGTCTTCGAACTTTTGTAATTGCGCTACACGAGACATCAGCAAGACAAGACCGAGCAGTATACCAATGTCTCTGACCTGCCAGCCCGGTCGGCTTCTCAAACGTGATACCGACCTCGGTCGAGTCCCAGCGACAATGACCACAATACAAGAAGTACGGGGCTTCTCCGACGTTACTGAGCGAAGCTGAAGGTCTACCGTCGCCATCACCCGGGGGGTCGGATGCTACCACCGAGAGAGTAGAGCGACATATGGGGCAAGAGAAACAATTGCGCGCACATCTATTGACAATGACATAGACATCCACGTTATTTAAAAGTGACTCACCGATTCTTTTCGGCTCTTACGCTTGCACTGGGGACCTCGAATAAGCAGTTTGGGCAGTAGTAGCCACTGACTTCGACGGAGACACATCGATTACATCTGACGGCATCACATTCCTCGCAAAAATAAAGGTTGTGCAATGGGTGAAAGCTTGCGGAGGAAGAGGCCAAGGTCGGCGCTGGTGGTGTCTGCAAGTTTGACCCAGACGTACAAGGGCAGTAGTATCGGATGCTTGGCCACATCTTGCCACGACGAGAAGTACAACGAAAGCAATCGACCGACCTATACATCTTACATAATCGACAACCCATCTTCGATACAAGTACATGCCACAACCAATCAACTTCTTACACATCGTACACGATTCTACCACCAACCCAAGGGTATGGGTAGTTGTGCTGGTACCAGTTGCGCATGGTGCGCCTCTCGGAAATCCACGGTATCGTGGCATAAGATCCTCCAAGCTGTAAAA
The DNA here is from genome assembly GCA_038089915.1 of Sutorius australiensis. NCBI lineage: Eukaryota > Fungi > Basidiomycota > Agaricomycetes > Boletales > Boletaceae > Sutorius > Sutorius australiensis. The sequence goes on from JBBPLR010000007.1 coordinate 139,802, forward strand.
ATGTTCAACAACAAAAAGATGGAGGGATCCAAAACAACGAACCACAACTTGGTGATGACCATCGAAGAAATCAGCAGAGAATCTAGGCCGACGGTCACTAACAAGCACGGATCGGATGCATGTCGCTCACCCCGGGTATCGCAGAGATGGAATAAAGCCAGGGAACTTATCGAATATCGTTGAAGTCCATTCCCACACACCCCCATTGTGACCCCTGCCATCATGTTTCTCTAAACCGGTCGTAGCCCTGAGATAGCGCCCGGTTAGCTGATGGTCCGATTGCTCAGGTGAATAGAACATACGGGATAGGGTGCCAGTTTCTAAATCCAACGTTCGCACCACCCTCGTAGCCGCACGTAAACTTATCCATAAACAGGCGAAGTTCTGTTTCGGTGGGGAGTCGTCCACCATTGACGCTCGCATATACCGACAGATCGTCGTAGGAAGCAAGAACAGGCCAGTTCCAAGCAGTCTCCATAGACACGGGGCCATATAATGTGCGAACGTTGATTTCCTCGTCTTCAAGTTTCACCCAACTAGCAGGAAAGTTGGTTTTATCCTTCCCGGCACCCGTGTAGAATTCAAAGAATTCGCCATTGGTAACGGGCCTCCAGGAGATCCTAAAGGCATCAACGGAAACCTGTCGAGATGGGCTCTCATTGTCCCAGCCATACACATGTCCTCGTACGTCTAGCGCCTTAACGACATCGTCAGCTTCAATGTCGTCCAAACCCAGGGTAACAGTGTCAGCTCCGATGACAACGGTAAGAGACGATGGCTTAGGGGCAGCATTCCATGATGCGAGCAACGATCCCCATGGCGGTGGGGTGAATCCTGAAGGTGGAATTGTTCCACTTCCGGCTCGCTGGAGAAGCATGTACAATAAAGTCTAATGTCGGGTCAAAACGACATCCAGATGAATAAACCAAAAAAAAAACCTCGGCGTGCATCCCTTCATGTTCATAAGTCATCCAGAGCACTCGGGCAGTTTCCCTCGTCAGTTGAACGGTGCCGTTGGATATATTCGTGTGCAACTTCACGAGTCGCTCTCGTACACGTTCTTTGAAGGAAAGGATGTTACTGAGCGAGGGCCAATCTTCATCTTTTTGTGGGACTTCGGAGTGCGCCTGATAAGACTCCCGTTAGCTTTTAAATACAAGGGGAATTCTAAGACACAAACGTGGCACTGGGTTGGGTCGCCCACGTGGGGATCAATACCTCTCTACCCATGGATAGGATTTTTTAGCCGTGTACAGGTAGAAGAAGACAACCTACTTCAAAAATGATCTATGTTATGGCAAGAGTGAATCATCGTTCCATAGAAGACAATACAAAAGCCCACTTTAAATTCCTCGGGCTGAGTATGAGGTTCCTGCAGCAGGCGAGAGAGATGTATATCCAAGAATGCGGGAATGTGGCCGACATAAAATAAGCAGATGTGACGTAGGTCAATAGGTTTCTCGAAAAGCATGGACGGTGGAATCATCCGGAGAGTGATGAAGTCCCACGCGTCCCATATGTCTTGCCAATCATGCAGGGTCGGAACACCAAAGCTTCTGCCGATGGTCTCCTCGGTAGGTGTGGTAGGTGACGATAGCAAAGGGAACGCAAATGGTGGACGTTCGAGCAACCATAAGGAGTAGCGTGACGTGCTATCCGTCCAACGTTGGATAGGTCGCAAGTTGGCATCAGTAAACAACGTATAGGCATCCCTTTCCGAATACTAGAAATGATGAGTATGAAGAGTCGAACAACCGACGATCTTCTACCTTCATGGATATCTCGATCTTGAGAAGCTCATCTTTCGAGAAATGGATCTCCTCGTCCACGCCAGGGATCGTGATGCGGTGAGAGCGTAGGCATTTGTAAAGTGCTTCGTGGGTACCTAGAGAAGCCTGAAAAAGGAAGCGACTCCTCGTACCTCGAATACACTCACGATTGTCTTTGTTATAAGAATTTGTATATTCCCAGTCGATAAGATCAAAGAGTTCTGAGTGACCAAGAGCAGTCCCAGCCGCTTTGAGACCATTCATGATAAAGTTCCTGGTATGACCTTTAGGGTCGTTGTAAGCGATCTCAATTTCCTCGCGGTTGTTGTCGTGGTCCAGACCCAACAGGAGAGTATCACCACAACCAGCGCGTAACGGCAATGAGCGAAGGAACTGAGCGTCCTCTCCGCGCGAAAAATTACCGATTGAGGAGCCTAAGAACAGAAGGTGAAGTGGTGGCTGTCCTATGGCGGGTGCTTTCAGCGTACGAGACACTTCTCCGGTTAACACGGGTGATAGGACGGTAGGATCTCGACGAGGCGTGCAGGGTTCAAGCAAAGCATTACCACCGTCAGCACAGACCCTGTTATCGACCGATTCCTGCAAGCCTCCTTTGAGTACGAAAGCGACGCCATTTTCATAGGTGCCAAGTAATCCTTTCGTATCGATCTTCCCCTCCATGGCGGAACCTATGTCGGAATTGCGTAACTGGATTAGAGTCCGTTGGATCTCTCGTTCTTCGAGGTCGAGTGCGAAATATGTCACGGAAGGGATAGTGGAGGTTTCCGGTATCGACTCGGTGAAGGCACGCAATATATGCGAAGTCTTTCTAAGGGAACTGGGACAAACGTATCAGCAATGCCCAACCCGTTGAGAGCTGAGACTACGGATTGGACACGTTTATCACGCTTGGACAAAGCGTGGTTCCGGATGCAGGGAATCGAAGGTGACGGAAGCTGGCCCGACTCACCCAGCGCCAAGCTCCATTAAGATCCGGGTCGCTGTGCTTTCACCTCCTGTCTGGGAGTAGGCCTGCATGATTCGAACAATGTCGGAAGCATGCCCGCGTAATATTTCCTCTTCGGCACCAAACAAGTAGTATTCTGGTGCATCTGTGGTGATCTTGTCATAGAGTCTGAGGCCGGTTTCGTCGTAGAGAAGCTGAGTGGGTAACGCCTTTGCGTTGAAAGGGGCCTCGAGACCACTGACGATAACGTCGGACAGGTCGTGCAGGGACTTGTCTGGGTCATTTTGGCAGTCTCTGATGTCGAAAATGTGGATTGTAGCGCTTGCGTCGCCCATAGTGAAAAGGGTGAATGAAGTGCCGGGGAACTTCTTGGTAGGAATTGGGTGACATTTTGTGGCGGTCTTGTAGTCCCTTTATGTGAGAGGGCGATAGAACTGACCAAAGGGTTAACTCCACAGAGAAATGCGGAAGAAGCAATGTGGTCTCACGAGACCTCATTTTGTCCAAAGGCAACCAAACCACCATCACTGCGATCTTGGGGTGCTCATGACAAATTTACCCTCGTCCGTTTGGAGATCGGTCACCAACTTGAACGGTACTCAGCTGACACACAAAGCATATAAAATCAGGACTTATAGAACGTCACGCGGAACGGAGCGGGATTCTTACAGAGATGGGGAAAGGGCGTGGAAACGTGTGGCGTCGGAATAATTCAATGACACTGCCAGAGAGTGAGAGAGAGTTCATCCATCGGTGAAGTCGTGCGAGGTGCACAGATATATATATGCCTAACGAATCACGCAAGATTGCAAACATATTGCGGACGCTTGTGCGGGGCGGGGCGTAGTCTACTCGTCAGGTACATCAGCGCTGATAAGCGGGGTCATCGACAAAATACCAATGATTGATCACATCACGACGTGCGTCTACATGGACCTACACATCGTAGAATCAGGTTCAGGTCTGTCCTAGCCCACACTCAACTGCTTGCAGTGGCCAAAGAAAGTCTGCTACTACAACCGTGCCTGCATCAAGCTGTCGAGCTATGGGGCCTGAAGCGATAATAGGAAATGGGCGTTCGTGCGGACCGAATTGGGCGGTCACTCGTTTACATGACAATACTCCTCTCACGGAAAGTACGGGATATGACATGTATCTGGCCCCAGATTCAGGTAAGACGTAGATGTAGAAATCAAACCTGTAAACAGTGAACGTCGGAGCTTGAAAAGCGTGTGAGCAATATGGATTGATCCATTAGTCAGCCAAATACCTTTCTCCGTCGCCCTCAACATCGACGATGAGCGCTGCGTTTGTTCCACCCCCACCAGGCATGCCGCCACCCCCACCGGGTATGCCTCCACCGGGGTTCAGTCAGAAAACCTCCTCTCGCATCCCTCCAGAAGTACTAGCGCAGAAATCGCAAAAATGGGTTTCGATGCAAAGGAAACGTTATGGCGAAAAACGCAAAGGGGGCTACGTTGATATGGGCAAACAGGTATGTCACTTTTGTCCGTTGATGCTCTGGTTGTTAACACTCGTCTTAGGACCTGCCTCCCGAGCACGTCCGGAAAATTATCAAGGATCACGGAGATATGAGTAACAGGAAGTTCCGCAACGACAAACGCGTCCATCTTGGTGCACTCAAGTACGTGCCCCACGCTGTCATGAAACTTCTTGAAAACATCCCCTACCCTTGGGAGCAAGTCCGCGAAGTCCCCGTTCTTTATCACATCACTGGCGCTATCACCTTTGTGAACGAAATACCTCGCGTCATCGAACCCGTTTATCATGCGCAATGGAGTACTATGTGGCTTGCCATGCGCCGGGAAAAACGTGACCGTAGACATTTCAAGCGCATGCGTTTCCCCCCTTTTGACGACGAAGAACCACCCCTCGACTATGGTGACAATGTTCTGGATGTTGAGCCTTTGGAGGCGATTCAGTTAGAGTTAGACTCTGATGAGGATGCTCCAATCGTTGACTGGTTTTATGATCCGAAACCACTTGTCGATACCCCCTCCGTCAATGGTTCCTCGTACCGCTATTGGTCGCTCACTCTCCCAGTTATGGCCAACCTTTATCGTCTCGGACGTACCTTATTGTCGGACCGTCCAGATAGCAATGCGAGTTACTTATTCGACAAGAAGTCTTTCTTCACGGCCAAAGCGCTGAACATGGCCATCCCGGGGGGTCCCAAATTCGAGCCGCTTTACCGCGATATGGATACGTTCGACGAAGATTGGAACGAATTCAACGACATTGGCAAGGTGATCATCCGGAACCAAATTCGTACTGAGTACAAAGTTGCGTTTCCTCATCTGTACAACTCGTTACCTCGGTCCGTCCATCTATCTCCCTACCACGTACCCAAAAACGTCTACATTCGGACGGACGACCCAGACCTGCCTGCATTCTATTTTGATCCCCTCATCAATCCTATCTCCCTCCGAGGTGCAACCCCAAAGAATGCTCCTCTTGTTACCCACGAGGATAAAATCTTTGGCCCCAACGATGCTGACGATGACGATTTCGAGCTTCCCGAGGAAGTGCAACCGCTTTTGGAGGACAAGCCTCTGGAAAATGATCTCACAGCGGATGCCATTGCTCTGTGGTGGGCTCCTGACCCATACAATCGTCGATCTGGCCGGATGAGGCGAGCACAAGATGTCCCATTAGTGAAGAACTGGTACCTTGAGCATTGTCCTCCTAATCAACCCGTGAAAGTCCGCGTCTCGTACCAGAAATTGCTCAAGTGTTATGTCTTGAACGAACTCAAGAGTAGACCGGAGAAGGCTATGACGAAGAAGAACCTATTCCGACAACTAAAGGCAACGAAGTTTTTCCAAACGACGAGACTTGATTGGGTTGAAGCTGGCTTGCAAGTCTGTAGGCAGGGTTACAACATGCTTAATTTGTTGATTCATCGAAAGGTGACCAGGTTTCTAACATGCATCATTGCGCATCGTTGACGTTGTTATAGAATTTGAATTACCTTCATCTCGACTACAATATGAATTTGAAGCCTGTCAAGACGCTCACGACCAAAGAGCGCAAGAAATCTCGCTTCGGGAATGCTTTCCATTTGTGTCGCGAAATCCTACGACTCACCAAGCTTGTCGTTGACGCGCATGTTCAGTTCCGATTGGGCAATGTCGATGCTTTTCAACTCGCTGATGCCCTACAATATATCTTTGCTCACATCGGTGCCCTTACCGGCATGTACCGCTACAAGTACAAGGTCAGTTGATATGACTTCGTAACTTCTTTGTCAACTGACCTGCTCTGTTAGTTGATGAGACAAGTGCGCATGACCAAAGACCTAAAGCACTTGATCTACTACCGCTTCAACACGGGTCCCGTCGGGAAAGGGCCAGGATGCGGTTTCTGGGCCCCTGGTTGGCGAGTCTGGCTCTTTTTCATGCGTGGGATCGTCCCCCTTCTGGAACGCTGGCTCGGAAACCTTCTTGCTCGCCAGTTCGAGGGTCGTAACAGCAAGGGTATCGCAAAGACTGTAACCAAACAACGCGTGGAGTCGCACTACGACCTTGAGCTCCGTGCTGCTGTGATGCATGATATCTTGGACATGATGCCGGAGTCCATCAAGCAGAATAAAGCCAAGACGATTCTTCAGCATTTATCAGAAGCATGGCGATGTTGGAAAGCAAACATTCCTTGGAAAGTCCCAGGGATGCCAACCGCTATCGAAAACATCATTCTTCGGTACATCAAGAGTAAGGCTGATTGGTGGTGCTCGTAGGTATTTGTTTTTCATGTGGTAGACAAGCCTCATGCGCAACTTTTGCAGTGTTGCTCATTACAATCGGGAACGTATCCGGCGTGGTGCCACAGTCGACAAGGCGGTTGTGAAGAAGAATCTGGGTCGGCTTACTCGTGAGTAGCATATTGTCTTGTGCCAATTGGTATCCTGACAGTTAGTTAGGTCTCTACCTCAAAGCTGAACAAGAGCGACAGCATGGTTACCTCAAAGATGGTCCTTACATCAGTGCTGAAGAGGCTGTTGCCATATACACTGCGACTGTTCATTGGCTGGAAAGTCGCAAGTTTGCTCCTATTCCATTTCCGTATGTCAATTCTTATGTATTTGAGCTTGTATCTCACATTGCAGACAGTCCCCTGTCATACAAGCATGATACCAAACTTTTAGTCTTAGCCCTTGAGAAGTTGAAGGAGGCTTATTCGGTTAAAGGACGACTTAATCAGTCGCAACGCGAGGAACTCGCTCTTATTGAACAAGCATACGACAATCCTCATGAATGTGAGTCACGTTGCTCAACATCAGTGATGTGGTATTTAAACGATGCCAGGCTTGTCACGCATCAAGCGTCTGCTCCTCACGCAACGTGCCTTTAAAGAGGCGGGTATCGAGTTTTTCGACACCTATGACAAATTGATTCCGTGCTATGATATCGAGCCTGTAGAGAAGATTACTGATGCCGTGAGTGTATTTTTTGTTTGCACGTTCGGTTACTAATGCATCGCTGGCGCAGTACCTTGACCAATTCTTGTTCTTTGAAGCGGACAAGAGAGGACTGTTCCCTGCTTGGATTAAGCCCGCTGACACCGAGCCTCCCCCTCTCCTTGTGTACAAGTGGTGTCAAGGGATCAACAACCTAACTGACATCTGGGAGACCAGTGAGGGCGAGTGCAATGTCATGATGGAAACGGTGTTCTCCAAGGTGTATGAGAAGATTGATCTAACACTTCTTAATCGTCTGCTGCGCCTCATCTTGGATCATAACTTGGCAGATTACATAACCGCGAAGAACAACACCGGTATGTTCGACGTCCGCGTTGTGGGAGTCAATGCTGATGTTTTCTCTTCAGTCCTAACATATAAGGACATGGCGCATACCAACGCCTATGGTCTCATCCGTGGTCTCCAATTCTCTGCTTTTGTTTTCCAGTACTACGGCCTTGTGCTTGATCTTCTGATCCTGGGGTTACAAAGAGCCAGCGAAATGGCCGGGCCGCCTCAGATGCCAAATAACTTCTTGCAGTACCGCGACTCTGCTACGGAAACGCGACATCCAATTCGATTGTACTCTCGCTATGTCGACAGACTCCATATCCTTTTCCGCTTCACGGCGGACGAGGCACGAGATCTCATTCAGCGCTACCTAAGTGCCAACCCGGACCCAACGAATAACAACGTCATTGGTTACAATAATAAACGTTGTTGGCCTCGTGATTGTCGAATGAGGCTCATCAAGCACGACGTCAATCTCGGCAGAGCTGTCTTCTGGAACGTGAAGCAAAGTCTACCTAGATCTCTGACGACCATCGAATGGGAAGACACGTTTGTCAGCGTCTACTCCCAAAACAACCCCCAACTCCTATTCTCTATGTGTGGGTTCGAAGTTCGCATACTGCCAAAAATCAGGATGATGGGCGGGGAACAATTCTCATTGAAGGATGCTGTGTGGAACCTCACAAATGAGCTAACGAAGGAGCGCACCGCCCAAGCCTTCCTTCGCGTTTCAGATGAAGGTGCGTTATGTCATGACGCTTCCTTTCAGCAGCTTAAGTTTGTTTTCTTGAAGGCGTTCAACAATTCAACAACCGTATCCGACAAGTATTGATGAGTTCCGGTTCGACGACTTTCTCCAAGATCGTTAACAAGTGGAATACCGCCCTTATCGGTCTCATGACATACTATCGAGAGGCAGTTATCCACACGAATGAGTTGCTCGACGCGTTGGTGAAGGCAGAGAACAAGATTCAAACACGGGTTAAAATTGGCTTGAACAGCAAAATGCCTTCGCGTTTCCCCCCGGTTGTGTTCTACACACCAAAGGAGCTTGGTGGTCTCGGAATGTTGTCCATGGGTCATGTTCTGATTCCTCAAAGTGATCTTCGTTGGTCAAAGCAGACTGACGTCGGGGTCACACACTTCCGTGCCGGCATGTCTCATGAGGAAGATCAACTTATTCCTAACCTGTATCGCTATCTCCAACCATGGGAGGCAGAGTTCTTAGATTCTGCACGCGTTTGGTCGGAATACTCCATGAAACGAAAGGAGGCGAACGCACAGAACCGTCGTCTAACTCTAGAAGATCTTGAAGATAGTTGGGACAGAGGTATTCCTCGCATCAATACGCTATTCCAGAAGGATCGGCATACGTAAGTCATGCACAAACAGAGCCCATTTTCCATACTAACTGATTTCTTCAAGTTTGGCCTATGATCGTGGTTGGCGTGTGCGTACCGACTGGAAGCAATATCAGCTATTGAAACAGTGCGTCTTTCCTCATTCCACCGCCCACACCCGGCTTACTGTTTACAGCAATCCTTTCTGGTGGACCTCACAGAGGCACGATGGAAAATTGTGGCAACTCAACAATTACCGAGTCGATGTTATTGCTGCTCTTGGTGGTGTAGAGGGAATTTTGGAGCACACCTTGTTCAAGGGTACTTACTTCCCCACCTGGGAGGGTCTTTTCTGGGAGAAAGCGTCCGGTTTCGAAGAGTCCATGCGATACAAGAAGCTCACGAACGCCCAACGATCTGGTCTGAACCAAATTCCAAACCGTCGATTCACCCTATGGTGGAGCCCAACAATCAACCGCGCAAACGTTTACGTTGGTTTCCAGGTGCAACTTGACTTGACCGGTATCTTCATGCACGGCAAGATTCCTACGCTGAAGATCAGTTTGATCCAGATCTTCCGTGCTCATTTGTGGCAGAAGAGTGAGTTTGAATTGCGTCTGGAAGGCTGACTCCCCTGATGATATTCATAGTTCATGAGAGTGTGGTTATGGATCTGTGTCAGGTATTCGACCAGGAGCTTGAACCCTTGCAAATCGAGACGGTTCAGAAGGAGACGATCCACCCTCGTAAGAGTTACAAGATGAACTCCTCTTGTGCCGACATTCTCTTGTTCTCTGCATACAAGTGGAACATCACTCGCCCATCCCTTGTAACCGATGTAGGCTTTCCCTATTATAGAGACCGCACGAAAGCTTATTTCTTTGCACAGAACAAAGATGTTTTGGATGGTACCACAAGTAACAAGTACTGGATCGATGTGCAGCTTCGATGGGGTGACTTTGATTCGCATGATATCGAACGGTATACGCGCGCAAAATTCTTGGACTACGCAAGTGGCTCTAATTGCATTCGTTGGTTGTTGAATCTCATCCATGGTTCAGGTATCTGACTCGATGAGCATCTATCCGTCTCCTACTGGTGTCATGATTGGCATGGATTTGGCATACAACTTGTGGTCGGCATACGGCAATTGGTTCCCTGGCATGAAGCCCCTCATTCAACAAGCTATGGCCAAGATCATGAAAGCAAATCCCGCATGTCACGTCTTGCGCGAGCGGATACGCAAAGGTCTTCAGCTATACTCATCAGAGCCAACGGAACCGTATTTGAACAGTCAGAACTACTCCGAACTGTTCTCGAACCAGATCATTTGTACGCGTATCAGATCTGGCCCGTGAAACGCTACTTAGCATTGATATAGGGTTCGTTGATGATACAAACGTCTATCGTGTCACGATTCACAAGACCTTTGAGGGTAACTTGACCACCAAACCCATCAGTTAGTCGGCCCTTATTTGGGTGCGACGATGGCTTACTTTTTGTTTTAGATGGGGCAATTTTCATCTTTAATCCACGATCGGGGCAACTTTTCCTGAAAATCATTCACACCAGTGTCTGGGCCGGTCAAAAGCGTTTAGGTCAGCTCGCGAAGTGGAAGACCGCCGAAGAAGTAGCTGCTCTGGTTCGCTCCCTGCCCGTTGAGGAGCAGCCCAAGCAAGTCATTGTTACGCGCAAGGGAATGTTGGGTAAGTCCCACATGACATCCTCACAAACGTTTCTTACCTTGATTTCTTAGACCCTCTGGAGGTGCATTTGTTGGACTTCCCGAACATCGTCATTAAAGGTAGTGAGCTGCAACTTCCCTTCCAAGCATGCATGAAGATGGAAAAGTTTGGTGATTTGATCCTTGTAAGTGTTTTTGACCCTTTTGGAACCACTTGAACTAAACATGAACGACATACAGCGTGCTACACAACCGCAAATGGTGCTCTTTAGTCTATATGGTATGTCTGATCTTCTATCGATGATGCTAATCTTACATTCCCAATAGATGACTGGTTGAAATCCATCTCTAGCTACACTGCATTCTCTCGTCTTATCCTCCTCTTACGTGGACTGCATGTCAACAACGAGAAGGCGAAGATTATACTTCAGCCCGACAAGTCCACGATCACGGAACCCCATTTCGTGTGGCCAACATTGACGGATGACGAATGGATCAAGGCTGAGGTTGCTATGAAAGACCTCATCCTCGCTGTGAGTAGCATCATCACCTATTGTTATTTCTTGTGATATCTTACCTCTCCGATCAAAGGACTTTGGCAAACGCAACAGTGTCAATATTGCATCATTGACAGCCAGTGAGATCCGCGACATCATCCTAGGACAAGAGATTGTGGCACCTTCTGTTCAACGCCAGCAAATGGCGGAATTGGAGAAGAGCACTGAAGCACAGGGCCAGGTGACGGCCATCCAAACGTGCGTTGCCGTCGAAATAGTCGTTGAATATTTTTGCTCATTTTGATATCAGCCAAACGACCAACATTCATGGTGACACCATCCAGACGGTTACAAGTAAGCAGTCTTAACAATTTCGCGTATGCTGCGCTGAACGACTTGTCACTATTACAGCTACGAGCTACGAGCAACAGATATTCAGCAGCAAATCTGATTGGCGCGTCCGTGCCATTTCCGCGACTCATCTCCCGCTGCGCCTCCAACACATCTATGTGTCCAACGATGACGTGAAGGACGACGCCGCTTCGTATACATACGTGCTACCAAAGAATGTTCTCCGCGCATTCATCGCCGCCGCAGACTTGCGAACCCAAGTCGCCGTGCTCATGTATGGTGCTTCCCCTCCAGACAACAAGCAGGTAAAGGAGATCAAGGCAGTAGCTTGGATACCCCAGCGCGGTAGCAACAACAACGTCGAACTCCCAGCCCAGCTTCCCAAAGATGACTTCTTACTGAAAGATCTCGAACCTTTGGGATGGATCAAAACCCAAGCGCTCGAGTTGAACCACCTTTCGCCGACGGATGTCACCACGCAGGCGAAGCTTATGGCAGATCACCCCGAATTCGGATCATCAACGATTTGTATTGCGGCTTCGTTTACTCCCGGATCAGTCTCGTTGTCTGCCCATTCGTTGACTATCGGTGGATTCGAGTGGGGTCGTAAAAATATGGACAATTCAGCCAACCCGCCAGGTTTCAACCCCAACATGTCCGAGCGTGTCCAGCTTTTGCTCTCGGATCGTATCTTTGGTATGACCCTCGTGCCCGAGGGCAGGGTCTGGAACTACGGTATTGGCCTTACTCAATTGTGGTCGTCCAACTTGCCGTACAACATGACGCTGGATACACCGCTCCTCTTCTGGGCGGAGGAGCACCGACCTGCTGCATTCTTGACTGTAAGTTGGTGTTTTAGTTCATGACGAAACTGGTTGCTTATTGCACCACCTTACAGTTTGCGAACTTGGAGGGCGAAGATGGTGCAGATGTGGAAAATAGCTTTGCATGATGTATCGTACTTCTCTGGTCTCGTCCGTCGATCACGCTATGTAGACGTGCATGTTTTATCTTTTCCCTGTTGCAATTTCGTCGTTTCGGTTTACGTCCTTGTGCGCTTTGGGTGACAACAGCGTCCCTCAACACTGATCTCAAGATACAAGACATTATTAATAGCAAGAGTATTACAATCGATTATGTTGTTACGAAGCCAAGCGAAACCACCGATCCTCCTTGAGAGGGTGCAACTAGCTTACCCTCTTCCGGCTCCGCAGACCCCGACTTTTCTACATTATCTTCTTTTTCTAGTCGCGTCGCTGGGGTGATATGGGGCTTGGAGCCCCTCCGAGGTGGTGGAGGGGAAAGCGCCACAAAGTCAAAGTCTGGCTCAAACGGGGAGATTCCCAAACCGCTCATCGTCGGCATTGCCTTGTAAGGGCTACATGGCGGAGGCTTGGGGATCGTCGGTATGGCGGGGGTCTCAAGCTGGAGAAAGCTCGGGTCATTTTGCAGCGTTATGATATGCTCGCCGAGTCCAAATGGATGGGGAGATTGAAAATAAGGCGTGGGAGGATCGTCGTCGTTGTCATCGCTGAGGTCTAATGTACTAACCTGGATGGAAGGGAGAGAGGAAGGTTCAACAAGAGGACACGAAGTCGAAGGAGCGCTCAGAATACGCAAACGATGCTTGAGAGACAGGCTTCTTGGGGGAGGTGCTGATTGGATGGGATTGGAATTCCTCGAGAGGATTGAAGCTGGAGGTGGGGATGGCACACGAACGGACTGGAGATCCTGCGAACCAGAACCCGAACCCCGACGGTGGCTCTGATCAAATGGGGCTTCGTCGGGTCGAGGAGGGAGAGCGGACGAAGGGGGTGGTTTAGGTGAGGTCAAAGAGAGCCGTAGGGCACGCTGTGTGATAGAGCTTCTGAAGGACTTTCGGGGTGTGGGAGCAGGCATCGTTGAGGGAGCGGGCGTCGACCCAGACTCCGGAACCGTTGGGGCAGGAGGAGGAGCGAATTTAGGTGCTGGGCGCGGTGGCGGCATGGAGCGCCGTTTGGTCGTTCCAATGTGTGTCATGGGTGACGAACCAACAACTGACATCGACATCGGCCTCGATGACCCCGCGTTGCCGATGACTGATTCCAGTGATGAAGGGAAAGAATCGCCGCGAAAGGGTACCGGTCTCTGCTGCCGACTTGGTGAGTCAGACGTACTCGTCGAGCTGGCGCTGTACGTCGAGGAACCGGAGGCGCGTTTCCAAAACGTAGGCGACAGCGAGGAGCCACTCCTGGAGTTGACCAGAGCCTGGGTGTGTGAGTTAGAAGACGAACCGCTGGAGGAACGGTTAGCGGTGTAAGTGACCGATATGGATATGCTCGACTCCACCGAGGAACGATGGTTTTTCTCTGGAAAAGACGGAATGGAAGGCGGAGGACCCGAAGGTGGTGTGAGTTGTTTCGGAAGGGGAACACCTTGGCGAGACCACCTCTTGGTGACGACAGTGTTCTGCGCTAGTTTATCCGTTGACATGGACCCACTGCATGATGACGGTCTGTGAATCCCATTTCCCAATAGAGTAGATATCGCTTCATCCTTCTGCTCGTTACCATGGACTTCATCAACACAAGGGGACGGTGCCTCAGAGTCCGAAGACGGAGAGAAAGACACAGGCTGTCCACCCGAGTCAACCGACATGGGTGAAGTTCCCCTCGGTGTAAGATCACCAGAGTCTCTCGGGGTTGAGGAAATTCCAAAATCCCCTGCAACGCTGCGATTACCACCGGCTTGCTTGTACATACCCTGAGGTCCGCGTATGAGTGTGGCAGGAGCAATGGCAACGGTGTGTTTGGGTTTCCTAGGAGGGGGTTGGAGAGACAATGTCAGCACCCCCTGACGTGGGACAGGAGCGATAGGCGCGGCAATTGCTGGAGGTGTATCGGAAGAATCGGCTTCTGGCGTGGCAATTGATGGCTCTGGTGCATCGCGCTCCTTTGATATCTTTAAGTCCGATGCGGTGATTACGACGTTGGAACGCAGACTTGGGGCGGGCGAACCTCGTCCCTGCACGTGTGGGAGTGGCGGAGAGAGGGATTGAGAGGGAGAAGAGCCAGAGTCTGCGGAAGCCTTGGTGCGGAGCATGGTGAGAAGGTTGGTGCCCGCTGCGGCAAATGATTCTTCTGCATGGCCAGGAGGATAAGCAAGGACAGGTGAACCTTCAACGGAAGGGGAACGCGGCCGTGTTCCCGAGAAAATTCCCTTCATGGCAGCTGTGGGTGAAGACGAGGGGATGCTTAACCTGAGGGAGCGAAGCGATGGAGGGGGTGAAGGCGAGGTCGGCATTGGCGGCGAAGGAGGCGAAATGACGGTCGAAGATTTGGCTGGGTGATTTGGGATGATTCCCTGCAGACGCATGGAGAGCATGACATCCATGTCACCCTTTGGTTCGTTTCCTCCACCGATTCGCGACGGGATATCGAGACCAGCGCGCGCAGCCCTAATGACACCCCGTCAGAAAGCAGGGCAAGCGCTAAGGCTGACAAAAATACCTCTGGGTCAATACCGCATTCTTGATCGCCCCAATCCAGCGTTGCGACTCCGCGGGGTTGGTGATTTGCAAAAACCACATGGTGCGCAAACTGTCCTCGTCGACCGGCCCAGTCCGCTTGGTAGACACGTCCTTTCCGGCAAGTTTGATAACGTGACCTCTCCCACCGACCTCTTCTTCTGCAACGAAAATGACACTATCTTCGGTGACCTCCACCCTTTCCAGTTCCTTTTCATCCTTGGATGCGCTTTTGAACAGATGGACGTGAGTCTTACGAGTCAGGGAATGTGTTGTAAGCACGATTGTACGGGGTTTCCATTGTCTTGCAAGCGCATAGACGAGCAGAGAAGAAGGTGGGACAAACTTGGGTAATGTGGCAGACAGTTCGGTGAGAGGGCGGAGTGAGGCCAATGTTGCAGGAAACGGCGGTATTCGTAGTGGTTGGGGCGGACTCTGAGGAGAATCCAATGATGGTCGGCTTTCCGACCCAGACGGGTGATGGAGAAGTTCTGGATCGAGCCCAATGGACTGTGCGGCCATATCACGCAACCGCTCACGCTCTTCATGCTCGCAGTCTCTATGAGCGGTTGTACCACCGACCGTTGAGGTGACGGTCGTATCGTTGTAAGCGTTGATTTCGATGACTCCTGGCATGATATGACTCGAATGGGGTAAGGGATGGAGGTTTGGTTTCTTTCGCGAGACGGAGACAATTTTTTTACGAAGACCAAAGGCGTCGGAGGCAGCGGACAAGAAGCTCGTGCGATGTCTGGAGGGAAGTGAAGCTGAGGAGTGATGCTGAAAGTGCGAATGAAGGGAAGTAGAAGGCGAGGACGAGTCGTGCATCGCAGCCGAGGGGGACGAGTCTGAGCATTTGGAACTATGGCTGTCGGTATCTTTGTCGCAAAAAAAGAGGAAAAAGAGCGCTGAGTGAGTTCCAGATTTAAGATAGTGGACGAGGAGGGTCGTTGTCGGGGTAGACCACGAGCCGTACCTCCGTAGCGATACAGGTTATGAAGACACTCACTGTGGGTGTATCTCGACCCCATACTCGACTCGGTATCGGGGCGGTCCTTGCCCTTCATTCTGGATAGGTTTGGGTTATGTATGTCTGCGATGTGAAGCTGGTAAAGAGAACGTTGAGCGTCGTTGTCATCATCCAAGGCGGTGAACGCGCGAATAGCCACCCATCGAAAACGGATCAGCCAAGGACGCGACGTTCCCGACGGAACTTGCCTTCAAGTTGGTCCATTCATCCTCGACGACCTCGTCAAACACCTTCCCGTCGCACTCGACCTCGACCTCGCTCTTGTCCAAGAATGAGAGTCTCATCGAACGAGTGGGGAAAAAGCGCTGGGTTGTCAAGCAAATGTATTAAATCTTGACCCGGTCCATGCCAACGTCAACGTCAACTTTATGCCAGTCTCACCCCCTCTCCGTCGGATTGTTCCCTTTTGGCATACCCGTTCCTGGTCCGCCGTGATTGATGCAGGGTCATGGCATTGTTGGGTACGACGTGACGGCACCGGCGTCCTCACACATGACCTTTGATCCACGCCCATCTTTCGTGGTTTCGGTGCACCAGCAAAAAAAAAAAAGGCTGTCATGGCGTCTATACATAGGGACATGCGACTCCGGCGTGGTTAGAGTAGGTCAACCCGGTCGTCCAGCACTCCGTTTGTACGTGCCGTATGGCCCAACCGTGCCAGGGGCGCCGCCCAACACCCTTTTTTGAGCCGTCCCTTCATTGTGTCGTGGGATCGACGGTCTCTGTTGTTCAATCAGATTGGCAACTCCAGATCCTGCTCCGGTCGAATATTCAGGCTCCCCAACGTCAAGGCCAAGCAATCGTCTAAGGACAGCGTTTTCACGCTCTAGACGTGCAAGTTCACACTCTCGTTCCAACCCCCAGTCGTCCTCCTCCTTTTGTCCAAAGTCAAAATCGTCCGACGGCGAACGGTTAGCTTCAGGAGGTGGGCTTGATGACGGTGCACAAGGCACATCTTCCCCGTTCAGAACACGAAAGAGCGAACGCAACGTGGCGGATACGCGTCCCAAGGAGATCGATTCCGCAGTCGTCGATGACAGTGCGGACAACAGGTTCTCGGATTCCTTGGCGAGGAGCCTCACTTCATATTCACGTATCAACGCCAGCTCGTGCTCCTGGACATCGCGCTACACACGGGTGTGATCAGGCATGGCATCGCACAGGGAACGGATGACGTACAGCCCTCGTGCGGAAAGCACCCATAACGTTCTCCAACGTTTGCTCGTACTCTTTGATGAGCACACCCAACTGCTTGTTGTCGTGCAACAACACCTGGTTATCCGTCGCGAGAGATGCGTTCATATGTTCGAGTTCAGCATCGTACACATCTACAATCACGATTGTTTCAGTGTTGGAAATACACGCCCGTTCGTACAAATACCTTGAGGCTTGTCGAGATTGAACCTGTAGACCGTCAATTTGTGTATGCCCGACCACCGGTTCAGACGCACCTCCTCAACACAAAGCCAGATTGAGAATGGGCAGCCTGAGTCTGTGGACGCTGACTTAGTAGTTTCGGCGAGCTTGGCAGGCAAGGTGCTGACCTTGACGGCACCTGCGGAGGTATGAAGTGTCAAAGAAAGAGATCTATTTTGTGCAAGCTGTTCTGAGAGTTCGTGGATAGTATTCAGGAGCTGGACGAGTTCGGGTTCGCCACTGGTGTCGAGGATGGTCATCGCATGAGGTACCGTTTGTTTCCGCTTTGAAGCTCGCTTAATATTACACTTCCACCCAGTCCGCAACACAATGGTCAAATCGCTACGACCACACTCGTCTATTGTCAAGGTGGACGTGGACCGACGATGGAATACTATATGAAAAGGGCCTTGTCCGCGTGGGTCTCCATTTTTTATCGTTCATGACTTTTCTGCACCGCTCTCGTTCCCTGGCTCCGCACACGAGAGCTTCGCGGACACGCCCAGCCCACCTTCTATCCGGCGCGAAAACCGATAGCATCCGCAGCGACGAGTCTGCACCACCTACGTCAGGCATTTTCGACGTGGGTGCCGCGGTCCCGCAGTTCAATCTGGAGAAGACCTTCCCGGCTATCTTGGCACCATTCGCGCTCCTCCGCAGGATCCCCGAATCACAGGACGTTAATGCATTACGCGCGCTGGCGCCCGTATTCTGTCACTGTCTCGATTCGATTCTGCATTCCATGACCCGTCTTCCCGAACATGTACCTACCAGCCCAAAGTACCACCTCGCTCTGAGCGGGGTCAACTTTTCGAAAGAGATGTTCCTGGGTCACGTCAAGTGTATGCCGATACATGACAGACGGTCATCTCGTCGGGAGACAATCCGAGCCGCTATGCAGTTTCTCGACATGACAATGTCGAGTCTCGAGGGCTTCTTGAACGCTGCTGCCTACGAAGTCGCGCAGTTGAAACCCTTGCCACAAATTCCTGCAGAAGACAACCTTGCACAAGAGGCGCCCGCTTCAAAATCACATTCTTCCGTTGACAGCCGCCAACTGGGTTCGATGGTGCACACGCTTGCATCAAACTCGACGGACACGCTCAATCAGTTGCAAAAGTCCAAAGTCTTTGCATTGTTTAAGCCCCTTCCCCTTCGCTGCAAAATGAAGAAGAAGCCATCTCATCTGGACTTGACTGGCATCGATTCTGCGGCTTCCAGCACACTGATCAACAGCGACTCGGACGACCTGGCCGGCGGTTATGTGCATGTTTCCATCAATGTCCGGAACTCGTTGGCGAAATTTCCCGTATCTATTGACCCGGCAGTTGGCAAAATACCCCACCCCGAAGATGTCACAGAACTGTGGAAAGATTATAACGGGTTGGCTCAGCTGGCATCCCTCAAGGCACTCGTGCGCTATATGTCAAGTCCCGACGCTGACAGCGATGTGGAGATCGTCGACGTGTTCTTCTTGTGTTTTCGCTTTTTCTCGACCCCAAAAGAGACCTTCCGCACCCTCGTTGCCCGATACGAGGAAATTCTACCTTGTCAATCCCCTACTCTGGCACTGTCACATTCTATGCAGATCAAGATGTACATCGCAAGATTGTTGTACCTCTGGGTGGACCTTCATTGGCGAGCAGAGGATGCGGAGGTGTTAAATCCTCTGACCCAATTCGCCTTCTCTCGCTTGGCACATGACATACCGCGGGAAGCTTCTTCAAAGCTGGTTTCTTCGTTGCATCAACGTGCTTGCGCGGGCGAGAAATCTAGGGGACTCAGAAAGGAAAGGACCATCGCACACGCACAAGCAAACTACCGACAAGAGGTACTTGGCAGTACTTGGGAACCGAGGGAGAGAAAGTCGATGATGAGACGCGACTTTTCCAGAGTGAAGCTCGAGCATTTTCACTCTCATGGAGGGCATGCGATGTTAGCGCTCCAGTTGACACTCCTGCTGTGGGAGAAATACCGTGCCTTTGAGCCCGAAGATGCGGTTCGGTATTTGATGACGAGGAACGTCGATGACGATCCACCTACGTCCGAAATTGCGCTCAAGGTGGCCAATTTCATGGCGTACGAACGGGCCGTGCATCGATTTGTCATGAATAGCATCGGGACCGCCGAATCGGTGCAGAAACGAACGGAGCTGACCGAATTCTTTCTGGAGTTGGCCACTGTAAGTGTTTTCCCCGCAGAGCGGGGTTGCACGTGTTTGACTTGGGAGCAGAAATGCCACGAGCTCCGTAATTACTCGGCCTCCTGCCTGATCGCCCTCGCCTGTGACCGCCCAACCGTGCTTCCTTTCATCACGGTATGCGGATTTATGTCCACGAAGACTATTACTCACCTGCGCCTGCTCGCCAGAGGTTAAAGCTCAGCCCAGCTCACGAACGGATGAAGGTCGTGTTACGAGACTTTTACACACGGGAGAACCATCACATGGCAGGTTATAAGCAAGCTTTGCAAAGCTGTTGCTGTCCCGCCCTCCCTGGAATGAGTGCGTGTTCCCTGCGAATACCGTGCGACACGACTGACGCGCAACAGTGCTCTTCATTCGCGAAGTTGCGCGTGGGTGCGGGTCAGGACCATATGACCAGCACCCGGCGTTTCCTGGATCACGCCTGATCAATTTGAAACGCTACCGCCCGATAACGTGGGCCGTCAGAGGTTTGTTTCGCCCCTCGGCGCGCCCAACGGTTATTGAATGTTATTTTTCAGTGATGGAGAAGTGTCACACCCCGTTTAGGATCAAGCGCATGGATTATGTTTGTGACTGGCTCGAGCACGTATTGTCCGACTACCTCGTTGGTACCGAGGTAGAATGGGAAAGACGCATCTACGACAACTGGTGCGTTAGCTGCGGCCCTGCTTGGAAATGGATCGTTTATTGTCAACATCTGCAGTTGCAAGCCGTGAAATATTGGTGAAGAATCAACGAATCCCCCACGCTGGCGTGGTGAACTTGCCAAATCCCCACTCTTTGAATACATTGCTTTCTTTCGCTTTTTTGAATCTAACTTGTCCGCTGCTCTTGCACGTTGCTTTGCTAACCATATCTTTATCTTATGTATTTGTCGAATGTCATCTACACACTCGTTATCCGTTGTACTCAATGCAATATGTTCGTGATGCCCGAGAAGATCGTGTCTGATCCCATAGCATATTGCATAGTTGCGTACATAACCACATGCGGCCAACAGTACTGTCCCTGCCATGTCGGGTTGGGTGAATGGAATCATGCACGGGCAGCCTCGATCCGTTTCCTTGCAATCTGACGCCGGTTTAATGATGAGAGGGTTGAAGTAGCAATCGCATCCTTGTCCTTGCTCCGTTCCACTTCCTCGCCCGACACGCCCAAAATGATTTCAACGTGGCACGGGTGGCCTTGGTAGGGGTTGATACGACCATGTGCACGGTACGTGCGACGGCGAGTTTTCTGAGAAACGTGTGCTCAACAGCCTGGACAGCGATGTCTCAAAAACATACGGGTGCCTGCTGAACGACGATGTTTTTGATGACGAGTTCCTCGAGTTCCAAGCTCTTTGCGTCAGCGTTGGATTCGGCATTCTTCAAAAGGCGGGTGATGAACTTGACGGATTTTTCGGGCCAGCGACCTTTGGTGATGGCGTCAGATCTCGTTGAGCCGTGATCTCCGTCACTCGCCTTGGGTCGTCTTGAATTGTTTGGCTTGGCTAGCACGACCTACGCCACCCGAGAAACGACGGAAGGGAATGACTTGCTTATGCTCCGTGACATCGCCGAGGTAAGCATATGCCTTGGTCAGCTTCATGCCTGTCGGATGTGTTGGTTTCGGGGGATAAGATTCATCTGATCGCCAACGCACCTGAGAGAACGGCGGCAACTTCGCGCATGTTCTTGAAGTGTGTACGCAGGTACTCGCCGCGGGCACGGGCGGCTGCAAGGATACGGTCAGATCGACACGATGAGTTCGACGGACAACGGACTTTTTTCTGGGTTGGTAGCGAGGGCAGCGGCGGCGTAACGAACTGGAAGAAATGTCAGCGAGAGGGCGACGTTCTGGAACGAGACATACCCATCTTGAAGAGCTTGTCGAGCGCGTTGTGTAGATCGTGTATCGGAGCGATGGGGAGCTGTGGCTTCGAACCTTATTTCTACAGTTTTACGGAATTTACCGAGATATATTATGTAATTACCCCTTTCCGGATAGGAAAGCCGAACTGGTCGCGGCAAATTCTGTGCCAGTTCAACGTTGCTCATGCCAACGACCAATGACGTTCATGACCCGTCGGGAGTTACGCCTACTCATCACTCCAATGCCTCCTTCTCTTCTCAATCGACTGCATTGACATCCAACAGCGCGTCTCAGGAAGCGGAGAACTCGAACAGACAATCCGATGACCAGGTGCGCATATATACACCTTGCGGCGAGGAACGTGTCACGAGCGCGACTGCAGCTGGAAGCTCTCGCAGTTCTCCTCGAGAGGGAGAAACGCATCAAGGAGGGGGCAGAGAAGTTTCTTAAGCTCGCTATCACCGTAGGGCTGGTCGCGTGTCACACGTGAATCAGGCTAACCTTGATCCCATAAGGACACCATGCGCATGCAAGTCGAGTCGGAGCTCGAGATGGCCACAAACGAGATAGAGATACTCACGAGGCGAATAGAACAAGGTGAGAACGATTTCAACTACATGTGTTCTTCATTCCTACCCTTCTCTCCAAAGAAACGTCGCGTGGCAAACGGAGAAGGAATGGTAATGGTCTCACAGCCAAGCGCAAGTTTGCCGGACAAGCGCCATCATCCACGGTCCGATTCAGGGCGGACAGCGATGATAGAGATCGAGGTAAGGATTGCTTGATACGACGACTCCCGTGCCGTCGAACAACATTTATCAGATGATTTCCGTACCGCGTTGAACCAGGCCAACGCTTGTCTCAAGTCACTCGCGACAGCTTCCCGCCCAAGCCCCCCTACCTCCGCGACGGCGTCATCATCGAGCACTCCCACCGGTTCATCCGACTCCGAACTCGACAAGGCGCGTATAGACATCATGAACAAACTTGTCAATCTTCTTCAACGCAATCTCCGCGTGCGTTACGAGTTGAACATATCTGAGTTGGTTCAAGCGTCAGTCCTATCCTGCTCTTATAATGTGCCAACTCACACAGGGAACAAAGTGCAATCCCGTCCCTCTCGGACAGATCCTCAAAGCACTGTCGTGCGGCGGCGTACCGGCTGATACGCCACTCATTAGTTGATTCCGCTTCGGCAGAAGAATTGTATAACCAACCTTTGGAATGGTTCATAGTAAGGTGGCGTTGCTCACTTCTGGCACAGAATTGTATGTAAACTTTCTTCAGGTCGCTGGCGCGTGACAACAAATATGCCGTCGAGAAGGAACAAGTCATCAAGTTCATCCGTGCTGTGGTGGATATCATATCCGAAAAACGTGACAGGCGGGGAAACACTGGGTCAACTTCGATTCCACTATCCGAGCCAATAATGCGAGCATTCGTCGCCGTCGCTGAGCATGCGGAGGATCCATTTAGGCAAATATGCGTCCAAACGTTGGCCGAGATGAGTTCGTCATGACCATAAGTGAGTTGCTGCCAGTCCTGACTGTATCTTCGACGTTAGGTTTGCTGGATATCGATCTGGTTGCAAGGACAGGCGGTATCCGGTTCCTCCTTCACGCCCTTGGCGAGGGCCCAGTCGAGATCGGACCCATTCTTGCGGCTACGTTCCTTCATATCATCGACTCTCCGCGCACTCGTGCTTACCTGCGACTGGGTCTCGATGTCGAGGTACGCTTCAACCCCTGAAAATTGTTCCCCTCATAACTCCCGAAGATTGCACTTTTGGCAGTGACTGATGCCTATGGACGAGGTTCTGATCATGCGGAACGCATGAGAAGCTGTACAAAAGTCATAGAGCTTATGCTACGGACTTGGAGTGGTTGGTACTGCGATATTCTTTTCTTCTCGTCGCTTACGTTATGCTAGGACTAATGTATTTCTGCATGGAAGATCAAAGAGCGATCAAATCCATCGTTAACACACTCCGGATACCTTCCCTTGACACAAGGGTACAACAATATTCACTCTAGGAACCGAAATACTCACGGGAACGCAGGAAATCATCCTCGATATGTTCTTCGATCTTCTCAATATCAAAGCGCCCGAATGGTACAAGACCTTCATTGATGGACGTCGCTTGACGAGTGAGCAGTCTGACATGTCATCCCATGAAATACTGGCTCATGTATTGTAGTGTACCGTAAACCACGGAATCTCCCTGAACGCATTGGTGAAAACAGATCGCCAGAGCGGTCTCCTGGAACGCTGAAACTGACCGACCAATACATTGCTCTCCTAATTCTAGTCTTTGCCAACGCAGGTTTGCTCGATGTAATCACACTCCACCCCGTCTGAAAGAGTCACGTCCTGATATTGCTACCAGGCTCTAACTTGCATGCTAGAGGAGTGCACCGTCGGGTCCAACTTGACGCGGAAGGCCACTCTTCTCATGGCCGAGGTCATGCAGATGGCGAATAGAGTCCTGCCATTAACCATTGCGGCAAATATACAGGCTGTGCCTCGCGTCTTTAATCTCGCATCGGATTATAATCATGGGGAGCATAGGATTATCGGAACGTCAGCAATATCTGCGATTGATAGCTTTAACCGTAACCGTACAAGGTTGCAACCCAATGTCAAGGGTACGAGACCGAGGTTAGCCCTGCTTTGGTCTTATGTGGTTATCATCTTAACGTTGTCGTTGCTCAGAGCAAACTCTGCGGAGGACGCGGTCCGTCGAGGGCAACGCCAAGTGGAGCAGATCAAGATCAAGATAGGCATGCAAATGGACGATAAAACCTTCCAATCTTACTTACTCGAGACTCAGGTGGGTGGCTTCATACGAGAATGTCCGGTTCAATTTTTGTAAGAGCATCTTGCAGGTCATGCTTACCAAGGACAATACGAAATGGAACTTCGAGATACTTCAAGAGTTGATTGATGGACCACTTCTGAATCCTAAACGGCTTGAGGAAGCTATCAAGGTTTCACGCTTTATGCGTCGCCTCATGTCATTCTTTCATCCATTTTCACATCGTTTCTCGGACCTCCCGCGCAAGCAGGTGAGTTCAGCGCAATCTCGCTCATTATCTGGCGACTGACCCACAGGACCGCCTAATAGTCTAATTTTCGATGGGTGCGATTGGGATGCAATCTCCTCGCTACCCTTCTTGCTAGCTCAGATGGGGTCCGCTTTCTTACGACAGAAGATGATTTTCTTGATCAGATTGTGAAGAGTTTTGCGCAACTCGATCCAGTGCGTGTACTGATTTACATCAATTTACCGCGCTGACCCGGACGATAGTTCAATGGTACTCCTGAATCTGACCCAATTTTTTCTAAAGCGCGCATATCGGACACACTGACGTGTGGTTACTTTGAGATGCTGGGTACTCTCAGCAAGCACCCAGAAGGACTCGAGTACATCAGCGACATTTGCATATCACTGTTTACTAACCCAAGCACAGACTGATGGAGAAGTCGAAGATTTTTACTGCATTCTATCATCTTAGTGAGCTCCGGAATCGCGAAGATCTCATAACTGCGGTGATTACGAACTTGGACTACACCACGTGCGTATTCGGCACTCTTTGGTTTTCAACAGACTTCAATATGGCAATTACCTAGCGACGGACACCCGCGTGTGGTACTCTCGAAAGCTCTGACTTCGGAAGATATTCACGTTCGACTGTATGCGACGAGTCATCTTAGCGAGCTCATCCGCAATTCGCTTAGCCCAATCTCGTGGAGTTTGCGGTTTCTCCTGACACAACTCTATGACCCTTCTCCGGAAGTATGTGAGATGGCCATCCAGTTCCTTGAAGAGGCGTGCGACACTATGGAGGTGCTCCAGCTTGTTGTGGAGATGCAACCGACCATGGACCATCTCGGCGAGATAGGGCACCCTTTGTTACTGAAGTCAGTAAACGCGCCCGCTTCCTGTGTTCATCTGATTGACATGCTACTAGATTCATGTCCACTCCAGTGGGGTTCCGGTATCTATACAATGCTGGCTACATCGACAGAGAGATGGACATGTGGTTCCATGTAAGTCCATTGATCTCACTAGAACTCCAACTAATTGCTAGTATATAAGGAACGAAATACCTATTATGTAGTGCAAGTAGAGATCTTCTTAGCCAAGGTATTCAGCTCAGAAGCCGCGGAGGATGACGAAGACGTTCTGCAAGTACTATATCTTCGTTTCAGCCCTAGGTCTCCTTAACATCACACAGAGCCTTTGATGGAGTGGTCCCACCTCATTTTTACGGGGAGATGTCCAAGACCGAACTCGGCTGTCAAGTTTTGAGTGAGAAAGGACATTTTGCAGAGTTTTCCCATTTTATCCGGCAGCACGGTCTTGAGAGCGAAGATCTCGAACTCATATTGAAGCTAAAGAGTATTCTTTGGGCGGTGGTCCGTCATTCCACGTACTTTTCGCGGCCATCCTCGATTCACTAATGTGCAGGGTAATGTTGGCGCTACCGAAGGTGGCTTGCCATTTCTCGAGGAGGAAGAGATCATTCCATCCATTCTTGACATAGCAGAGCACTCTCTTATACCTTCTGTGCGGGGGTGAGCCGTCAGGGTACCGATCCCGGTGAGACACTGATCCAGCTTCTAGAACATGTTTCTTCGTTCTGGGATTGATTTCTTCGACGACACAAGGAGCCGAAATATTGGATGACTATAAATGGGAGGCCACTCTGTCACCACTTGGCCTCCCGACTGGTTTGTGTGTACCAGTGGACTTGGACCGATTCATTTCGGTATGTCGTGTGGGTGTATATATGGGCTGTCACTCAACTTTGCTCAAGCTCCCCACTTGGGAACCTGTCGAGGTCAAAAGCGATACAGACATCCGCTTGCTTCCACCCGCCGTGCAGACAGAACTGGAAGTGATCACTGCGATCGACAATTTGAGCAACACTGTGATTGCGAATGCTGCCTCGCGTTCCTTGGCCAGGTGAGCCTTGTGCTAAATAAAACTACTCCAACTCATTCCGGCGTCTTCAGAATGAAGTCACGACCCGAGTACCGTTCCGCGTTTACATCTCCAGCAGTGTTCTTTAGGGCCCTCCATATCATTTCTACGCAACGTTATCGTCTCCCTGTGCGAAGATACATCCTCGATTTGTTCAACATCGAGCTTGATCACGATGTGATCAAAGCGATATGTGACGCTGCCATCTCCCTCCGTGCACCACCATCTTTCAAGCAGTCCGAGGCTCATATTAGTCGTGTTGTTAGCATGCTGGGCCCGAAACACGCTGGCGGGGAGTCTGATAGCGACGAAGAGGAAGATGACTCGGAGATGGAGGGCGCGACGGAGGAAGCGGCTGTCAAGAACAATCCCGTCATAATGCTCCGGCCGGTGAGCAGGATCATTGGATTTGATACCACGACTTTGGCGTCGACATCTGCTAGTCGACCTGGACTTTCGTAAACGAACGATCATTGTGATTTATGTGCGTTGCATAGCTCATGTGTACTCCATACCCATCTCCCCATACATGAAATTCAATATTTCCAACATTTCTAAAGCTCGCAGTATGCGTAGATCACCCGGGGCTCAGACAATCATTCCGAACCGTCGAAACTTCGGGAATTATGAGGGACTGTCGATATGACTCAAAATCAAACTTACTTTGTTGTACAACAGTGGAAGCAACACCGATCGGCGTGCGTATCCGAGAGACAAAAACACGAACGCGGACACCTTGAACACGCCAAATATCCTTTCCACCGTTCGTTTCTTCACCCACTTCTTTCCGTCTATTGCGGTATAGTGTGCCCAATTCGGTCGGCGAAGCCACCACCACCAGAGGGTGACTGCCCAAGGAAACGGATTGAAGATCTTGCCTGTCCCGCCCGTGCGTTGCCAGGAATAACACTGCGTGTGCACGGAGCGCGAAATTCGTTCCTGGAGCTTGACGTTGTACGCGTCCGTGGCATCTGCCCTAACAGTAAAGGCAGATACCAATCCATCAAGGACTGGTTTGACGAGCTGCAAGATGTAGGAGACCTATTGGACCATGGGTACGAAGGTATGGCAGGTCAAACGGCCACGTACCTGGACTTCTTCTACGAAGAGCGTGGATGTGGATGTGCCGGTGTTCGGACCTGTGTTGGCGAGTGTAGCGATCGATGGAACCGGGATTCACATGTAACGCACCCGCTAACATGTAGAAATTTGGAATGTCCGGGATCGTCGTCCCATAATAACCGGTGGGACCGCCATGAGCCTCATAATATTCCTGGATAGTTGTTCCATTTATTCCTTTCACACGCACAGGGTACTGGTCCTGATATGCCATAACCGTAAGCAAACCCAGCTTGGGAGTCGGAAAATGACTGACTCCTATGAATCCCGTCGCATAGACGATAACGTCGAAAGGTAACATTTCACCTTTGCAGGAAAAAACATCACTTCGCAGCACATCGTCGAAACAAGATGTCTTACCTTTCTTTGTCAGGATCCCATTCTCCGTTATTTGCTTGATCCCATCAAAGTTGAGAGCAACGTTGGGCAGATTCAAGCTTTTGAGGTAACCGCTGTCGGCGACTATCCATCCAACGGATAAACAGAATGAACAACTCGATTAAAATTACCCACCTGTTCGTTTGCACCCAGGAGCTAAGAGAGCATAAAAAACCAATATATCTGGAACGGTGACTGAACTCACGATGCGTAGGTATCAAGTAGTCATGATACTCGCTTGGTGTACTGTCCAAGATGTGTTGCCGGAGAGCCTGTCGGAGGTATCAATCTTCTGTACGTGTCATGCAAGACGCAAAGTGCACCTGACGATGTCTCTCACGGCCTGCAGCACTTTGGGGACAGAGCAAAGGCCAGTCAAACTATGAATAACATATGTAACCGTTCTGAATGACAACAAAGTCACAATCACCTTGAACATGATGGATGCACGGTGGAGCCACATCACGAGTGGTATGTTAGCGAATGCCCACTTTGCCATATTGGAATAGGGTATATGAGGCTGAAATCGTGAGGGAGCTGGGGATCATCTGGAAAATGAGAGGCGTACTCGCGTGTTGAACCATACGGGGGTACGGATGAAATTGACAACCTGGACGCTCGGATCTGCCGCAAGATGAGGCACGAACTGGGCGCTAAGACAGATATCAATACATGGACTAGGACCTGCTGCCTCGCCGATTACCCAGAGGACGCGTTACCAATGACAGCCACGCGTTTACAACGAAGATCCAGTCCTTGAGGCCACGTCGCCGAATGAAACCAGATTCCCTTGAATGTTTCGATGCCTGGTATTTCATATGGTACCCTCGGTATCTCCAGGATTCCCACCGCAGAAACGACGATCTGTGCGGTGTCGGTGATCTCCTTTCCTGTCAGTACGTCTTTTGCGGTGATCTTGTAGAAACTGTAAGAATCGCTCCACTCGGCCGAGACAACTTTGGTATTGAAGACGAGATGATGGTACAGCATATATCTCTTCGCAAGGCCAATCCAATAATCTTGAATCTCGGGCTGAAGACCATGGGATTCGTTCCAGTAAGGATTCAGGTCGGACGACAGGCTATACCAGTGTATTTCTACGTCGGAGGAGCAGCCCTAGGAACAGTGAATGATAGATTTCCAGGTGAATCACGGTGCATACAGGATATGTATTGGCCTAAAAAGATGTCAAATGCTTGCTATCGACATGTCAGGGGTACTTACCCTCCAGCAGCCACCTACTTCGCTCCCCTTTTCGTATATCTAGGATCTACGGTAAGCAATTTATCGCCGTGAAGCCCTGGGACGATACTTGCAGTGAAGTTTTGGAAACCGAACCTGGACTTGAGTGCGATAGCAAGGGATAGACCCCCGACGCTCGAGTACGCATAAGTATATGATATGCGGGCAACAGGACGACCTACCCGGCACCGATGATGACTACCTTGGGTTGTCGAGCGGCGTCCATCGCAATGGATGGGATAGGATAAAGACAAAACCCTTGAGGGAAATCATTACGAGTCAGTATTAATATGCTTCGAGAACGTTCAACATGGTCAGGTGTGTCGTGTAAGTAAGAGCGTCGGTAATATGTTTCACCCAACACGGCCACCGCGGTGTGTACCGGATTCGGACTTGAACGACTCGTCCATCGACAACACATGTCCTTCCTTCGTGCTTGCCGTGCGCGACCAACTTTGAACACGTTGGCGTATGCCAGACACCTCGCTACCAACGCCCCCACCCAAACGCAGGTCGCAGCCGAGAAATCGGAGAGCACACAAATCGTGGAGCCTGTCCACCGCGACATTTTCACAGCGGATGTATTCAGCGGTGCACCCGGTATGCATCTCGTTCGTCCCTGTAACGTCGTTCGAATGCCCATTCACGTCTCTAGCTGAGCTTCGTCACCGCGCGGTACGCATTTACCAGCCTACACGCAACACGATGCAAAGCGGCTCTGGAAAGTCGGAACGTTGGCGTATCGACTGGGATATCCTGCAGGGCGCCGGACGTTGGGAAAATCCGTTGATGGGTTGGGCTAGTTCGTGAGTAGCTGTTGTGTGAACCTTGGATGCCCCGTTAACTGGTACGTTAGCGCGGATTACATGCAAGGCACACGCCTCTCGTTCAAGACCAAGGAAGACGCTATTCACTTCGCCGAGAAGCAAGGTATGTAGTCTGTCGCTCCTGCATTACTCTCGCTCACCTTGCATGGGTGGATCTCAGGGTGGGACTACTATGTGTAAGTTCCAACATTCCCCCTTCGTGTATGTATGGCTCATCGATTTCCTCGCGTAGTCAACCGGAGACTGTAAAGAGGATTCCCCCGAAAAACTACGCGGAAAATTATGTGTACAAGCCTCACAAGCTACGCATCATGCGTACAAAGTAGAGTTCTTAGACATCCCTATAAGTTGCTTTCTTATCAATGGCCTGAACGTCCGAAGATGGCAAACAACATATGGGGGTAATAACTTCTAAGTCTTCGGACCATCGGATCGTAGTCGACAACATAACTGTTCTCGGCGCTGCAAGAACTGGTAAGATCGTGGATACCCGGAAGAATTTACCCTCGCCATCCCACTCTATAATTTAACTCGGTGATAGGCTATCCTTGTCGTGTCAGTTGAGCTGGACGGGATCCGAGAACGTGGTGAGATGTTCACGCACCCAAGATTCGTCATGGAAACGTAGATGCCTAGTCACACGTACCTATTTCCTGCTTTGCCTTGCTAGCGAAGCGTCCACGATGTGTGCTGATTCAATCGCAAAAATAGACAACATCGTGCTACTGCACATGACAAAAAAACGGGGGAACCCAAGTTCCAACTTGTGGCGCTTTAGTCCTGGACTGCCGTTTATGTGCAGTAAAAGATACCGATGTAGATCCCCTGGTAGGGGCCCAAGTGGTCGAGAATGTTGCCATCGGGATGTTGGGCACCGTCTTGATAGTACACTGAGCATCCGTCGTGTCATCGTCCCCTATCAGATGTTTGTGTGATTAGGCAGCGTTGGATAAGCACGAACTAACGTGCGTACCTGGACACTGAACTGCGTAGTTGGGTTGGATAATGTGGACCGCGCCCTTGACGTGCGAGAATCCCAAGAAACGGTCGGGGACGGTGGGGATGATGTCCTTCTCGTTACTGACCCGCTGAAAGTCGGGGACCTGTAGAGAGGATGAATGTCTTCTTGGAACGAAAACGACGAAAAGACCGACGGTGGCATCGAAGAGAACGGCCCATGCAGCGTTGCCCACGCGAGGAGTGCCCTAGGTAACCCCTTTGATGGCGATGTTGATCGGTAAATTGAAGGCCATGAACATGCAGTCAAGTTCGGCGAGTGCCCCTCCGAGGGAGTGACCGACCTGTTGAAATCAATACAAACCGCGGGGGGAGGGGAGAAGCATGCGAGAGTGACGAATTCTGCGTCATGCTGAGAGATGAGGAGTTCGACTTGGTCGAGAATGACTGGGGCGGTCTTGGGGTGTTCGTTGGCAAAACCGCTGTGAACTTGGACGCTGTTGTCGAGACCGGGAAAGAGGGTGAAGGCTTTCCATGACGATATCAAGATCGGTGAGATCGGAAAGGCTATGAGAGAGTGAATGGGCGATTCAAGAGAGGGTGGAAATACTTGCAATTGAGTGGGATCAGTGCCTTGGTGGGCTACCACGACAGAGTTGGAAGAGGGCCAATAACCGACATAGTCTGGAGAGAATGGTGAGAGAAAGGGGGAGAAGATAAACTGACGTTACAATACTGGATGGCGTTACCGTCGCCCCCGGTAAGAGAGACCTGGAAATCGGGGATGGCCTGGCAAACTCCTGGGAGGGTGTGAGGGGTGCACATCGAGAGACAGGCACATACCACCACAGGTCCAGCCCTGGACGATATCGGGGAGACAATAGGCAGCTCTGGCAAACCGGGTATACGGTGCCAGGGTGGAGAGCTGAGCGAAAGTCATGGACGAGAGTGCAGACATGACCGGGCAACCCACCCCGGAGGTACTAATCAACGTCGTCGGCGTCGTCGTCGTCGAGCATGTGAACGACGTTCCCACATCAAACAGTCATCAACATCTTCTGTCGATGTCGTCCTCGAACCGGTTCTCTTCCTTTCCGAGCATGTCCATGAACGTTGTACACGACAACGACGGTCCGCAACCCGACCTCGACCACATCGACCCCGCTCTTGCCGTCGACATCCACCTTCTCCCTCCCTCCCCTTCTCACTCACCGGCTTCCGCTTCCGTCCCTATCCAATCCCTGCGCAACAAGAAATCCCGCAGAGAGAAGCCTCACATCGAACTCGCCCCAGATCAACCCCTCACCACACAGGGGAGGCCCCGCGCACGGGTGTACGTCGCTTGCTTGCAATGGTATGCATCCCCACTCGCCCTTTCTCTCTCCTCATTCCCACCCCAGTCGAACGCGCAAGATACGCTGCGACGGTGCAAAGCCCGTTTGTCACAACTGTGCCCGTCGCGCGAAGTCGACCGACCCCTGTACCTACGATGCCGCCCCAAAGCGTAGGGGTCCGGACAAGACCCCCGGCGCACGCCAGCGCATGGCACGCGAGGCCCGTCAGGAGAGTGATGCAGACATAGTCGCTTCCCGTCGCCGTCGTCGAAAGAGACACGATACGACATCTCCCTCTCCCCAATCTCAGTTCTGTCCACTCCCCGCATCTCCTCAGCCCCTTGCTCAACTCAGACAACCTTCTCTCGTCCTCGACCCACAGTTGGCCGACATGCCTCCGTTCCACCACGCTCCAATAACTTCCTCTCCACCGTTACGCTCAGCGTCGTCGTTCACCAGCTCAGGATCGGCCATATCCGACCCACTTGCGGTCTTCCCGGATGCCACGCTATACCACATGACGAGCAGTCAGGTATTGACTTGATCACTCGCTCGTCGTTGACGTTCTCATATCGCTTGTGACCAAAGGGTCCATGTAGTATCCACAGCTTTACCTCTCAAATAGACCTCCATCGCCCGGAAAACTCTCTTGTCAGCGCAACCACCACCCATGCGTTCATTTCTACGTACCAAGATAATGATACCGACACTTCGGAAGACTCACCAAATATTACCTCTGAACCTTCCCTCGACTTTGCTCGTCAAACTTGGTGGGATTCCCTCCTCTCCATGTACTGCTCCTCTCTTCCAACCTCATCCACATCCATGTCGAAGCGACAACAAGCGGTAACCCAGATTACTACCGACTTACGTTTTCTTTTCCGTTCTTCAAATTACTGGTTTTCCTTCATCAACGTCCCGCGTTTTCTCTCCATCTATTTCGAACCAGAAAGGCGGGCCCGTATGCAACCGAGTTTCCTCCCCGCTGCGCTTGCCATCGCCACGTTTTTCCAATCCTCAGAGGCAGGTTTTGGCAAAGAAGGTCGCCGCAGAGCAATGCGGCTCCGCGACGTCGCTCAAGGTGCTCTCGAAGCCAGCCTGAACGCTCGCTGGATCGACGAAGAACTAGCCCAAGCAGCTTGGGTAAGTACGTCCCCTTTGCTTGGTCGTTTATCTGACCGTTCCAAAAGCTACTAGCTTTGTTCGAAGTCTGCGCTCATCCGAATCACACCAGCGAGCGGTCCTCGTCTTGTCTGGTTATGCTCGACACCATCATCAGGACGCTCTCCCTGACTTTGGTTGACGTGGAGGATCCTGCTTCCACTAGGTTTTCTCCACGTTCTGTCCCCTCAGTCATGCTATCACAGTCTTGGGCGATCAATCCATCTTCTAATCCCGGAATAAATAATGCATACCCCCTGTACTCTTGGCAAGGTTGCTCCTGTGCTTCCCGGACGCTGGGACAACGTTCGGCCACGGCCCATGAGCACACTCCTCTTTGGTTGTCTTCCCCCGCCTGGGATAGTTCTTGGTCGGAGGCCGAGATTCGAAAGGAGACTTGTCGGAGACTTTGCTGGAGTACCCTGGTGCTCGCAGCCGGCCACACGTCCTATGTCACGTCAGCAAACCGGACACCTTCTGACCTTTTCATCCTAGAACCCGCCAATGTATGCGCGCCTTTTCGTCCGCGTAGTTCTACTGACTCACAGGTACTTAGTTTGCACTACTTTTTCCTGGAGAGGCAATACGTTCCTCTGATGGACACTCTGGAAAAGACACTATTTGGTCACTCAACTACAGAACCATGCTACTTTGGCACAGCTGTCTGAGGATGCGTTACGGCCCCGGTGCATCGGAAGCCGAGATGGCACGCTTTGGTTTGGATGCATGGCTCGAAGCAGATGCGCTTGAGAAAGCGCTCGACTCTCACGCATGTGACCTCGAGAGGACGTTCCTATTCCAGGGACGTGAGTATTTATTCAAGTAAGCGACCCGTTCCTCGCGGTGAATGTGACTGACCCTCTCGCAGCGTGCGGCTGATCGTGATGCATGAATTCCAACAATATATACCGCCTGCCACCGTGTAATTGTCTCCCTATTTCAACGGTCGGAAACATGGCTCAACCACCTCCAGTGACGTTAATGACCTGTTTTATAAGAAAGCAAGAGAGTGGCGTATGTCAGCCTCGCCTCAATCCAGACGAGGGTTGCTAACACGATGTTCAGTTACTCACCAAGCCAATGTTGCCCAGCGTGTCGTCCAGTCACTTGGAGCAGTAACAGGGAACGGATCGCATACGTTGGTACATCGACCGTTCTTTGCATTCTGGTTCATGAGCCAGATCAGCAGGTAGCGTTATGAACTAGGCAGGCATATGTCACGCCACTGATCTGTGACCGGAACAGGGCATTGTCTCTTTGGGAACGTGACAACTCGTTGACTCTTGCCCTCGACGTGGGCGCCGCCCTTTTTAAGCCGGTCGACTATCTGAGCGCCTTGTGGCCATGTTCTGGTACGTCCTCGAACCACTGGTCTGGCTCGACACTCATTCGTCCTGCTAGAACAAAGACGGCGGTCACGAGCAATCCGCGAGCAGCTCACCGTTGCTTGTACGAGGGCAGGTTTCCCGCCACCGCCGCCGAGTCCCACAGGGATGTGGAATTGAGGACTCGATACCTGTGTATATGGATGTATCATAACGTCGTGTTGTACTAGTTCTGTTATCGATACTTCCTGTTAAGGGAATGATGTGGCTGCCATTACGGTCAAGAACGTACTTAAGCTAGACATGCGCGTCGTTCCTTACATCGACCCGCGTGATAACTCTTTGGTGTTGGACATGGAAGACGTTGGCCCTCCTCATACAGTTCATACAACTCTAGATACGATACTCGCTCTCCCTCTCGACGACCAGCCGTCCACGTCCACCTTGAAGCGACCACCCTCACCCTCCTTCGAAGACACCGTCGACGAGATCAGGAGGAAGAGGTTCAAGGAAGGTTCATCAGAAGACACAGCGCAAATAGCCACGTCATCCACGTCTAAATACGATGCCCTCGTCGACGATCTCGCTCAGGAACTTCAATGCGGCTGCTGCGCCGAACTCGTCTACCGACCAGTCGTCGTGTCCCCGTGTCAACATTTCTTTTGTGGAAGGTACTCCATCGGTTGATGTCTTTATCGCGGTCAGTTGCTCACGAGGGGTCGCAGTTGTTGTGTGCTCTGGATCAAAGTGAGTTACCCTTGGACCATCGGTATTCATCCTCTCCGACGAAGCGAGCTACACCACTATGAGTCCGGTTGGTTTTACCAACGTGCTATGATTTGAAAATGGTATCCTTGACCAACGCAGACTCTAACTTGGCTGATCTACAGAACGGTGGCACGAATTGTCCCGCCTGCAGGGGCGTCTCGAGCTTCGTGACGCCCTCCCGTCCCCTTCAGACCATCGTCGACGTACTGTTACGCGCGGATCCTTCCAGGGCGCGTACAGAACGGGAACGAATGCAGGCGGACGAAATATACAAGGCTGGCTCATCGATGAGGGTGCGCACGGCAATCTATATTTATATATTCGTGCTTCAAACATGCTGCCAGATTCCAACCCCTCGCGAGGCATCTCCGGAGCCCAATCTCAACCAAAACTCAGACTATGCACGTCCTTGCCCGCATTGTGGGCCAGATAACCCGTACGGATGGAGATGTCCACAACCGATTATCGACTTTTCAGTCGACCCCGAACAGGCTTGGCATCTCGACGACGGCGCACCCCCCGGACATGCGTATTGTGGAAACTGGTACGAAATTCCCCATGTTCTGTTTACTAACGTCGCTCACGGCTGTCCTAAGCGAGATGCTGCTTGCCATCGGGGCCCCTAACACGACGAAATGCGACTTTTGTCAGGTGTCCTTCTGTGGGGTCACCGTCCAGGGCAGATGTACTGCATCACCTCTAATTGCCCAGCAGCCCCACACCATGATTGACATTGGCGATCTCATTCAATCCTCTGAAGTCTACGAGTGCTTTGAAAACAACAACGTGGAAGTTGAAATCATGTTGGACTACTTGACCAAGGGACAAATCGGCCCAAGACAAATATATCGTGACGTGAGTTCGTATGCTTGTCTCCAGAGTTTCTGAGACATTGGTTTCGCTTGTAGGTCGTACAACATTTACAGTCACAACCCAATGGGTTCCGACCTCTTATTGAATTGGAACTTTTTGTGGATATGCATAGTGTCGCAGCAGGGATCGATGATAACCCCAATGCTCCTAGAACTCGCATTTGCAGGCCCTGTGCAACAGAAGTGTTGCTCTGGGGTTTGAAAGAATGGTGGATCCGCGAACGTCAAAAGGGTCACTTGGATGCAACCATTGCGAATCGTCCTGATTGTGAGCAAGGTGGCACATGTAGTCGACAGAAAGATCTCGGTATGTCACGTCCATTATAGCGGTGTATCGGGCCTTGAATGACAGTTGACATTCTTCGATTCTAGCCCATGCCAGAGAGTGTGAGTTGCCGTTGGTCGTAGCTCTCCATAATATGATCTGACAAGCTTGTCATGCACGACAGATAATCACCTGATCTCGACCTCGGCAACTCAATCAGTACAGGTATCTGGGTTATCTGCTGGTCTTCCTGGAAGGGAAATGGTCCAACACAACGAGTTTGATACAACCGCAGGTGTCCATAGGGCTAGGGAGGTTGCTCAGACTTTGTCTGGCGCTGAGATGGGCACGTCATCAGAGGCTGACCATAGATCGATCGCACCTCTACCCTGAGGTAGTCTACAGATTCTGAGATGGTTCGCTGGGTTTTGGTATTTGCAGAATTTTTATTCTATTGGCAGTTCACATGCTATTCGCATCCGAGGAGGTGGATGCATAAAATGTGCCAAGGCCAGACCAAGTCGATATACAGCTAGTGTAGGTACATATAACTTCTAGTTTAATGATAGTACTCGTTGAACAGATACGAAAACATGCCAAAGGAATATATATGCAAGTAAATGTTTATGAAGGAATGGAAGGATATAGATCGAGCAACACAACAGATTGCAAATCTTACACCGCGTTTCCGAGTCCATCGTACATGGCGATATCGTCATCCCAGTGCCGACGACCACGCCCTGCAGACCGGTTTGAATGTACAGAGCCTCTATCTCTGGCAAGTGCTTTGCGCCGCTGACGTTCTTTGAGCTCTTCAGCTAGCCGTTCGACCTTGGCCTTTTGCTCAGCCTTCTTCATCCTTTTCGCTTCCGCTTTGCGTGTCTTCTCCTCCTTCGTGTCCTTGATGAGTTTCGATGCAGCGATGCTGATGCTTGTCGATGGCGACATTTCCGCCGCGAGTTCTGGGGATTTAGGAGGTTTGGACACGGGGGAAATGATACGTGTCAGGGAGAGCTTCCCGCTCATGTTTGCACGTGAGCTGGGTAACACTGTCCGATTTGTGGTCACGGGGGGGCTAGAATCGTGGGTAGGTGATGGCGAATGGGTTAGACTGAGGAAAGGGGAAAGGGGAGGTGGTACGTTGACACGGAGGTTCTCAATGTTCCGGTTCTTTGTCCGGATATCTGTGGTCTGCAGAGATGACACTAGTCTGTCCTGTCCCAGAAGAAGCTCTATCGGTGTAAAGACACTGCTTCCAGAGGTTTGCGAGGCACGTCGGTTAGTAGGTACTTGTTCTCCCATGGACCCTTCCTGAATGACGGCAAGGGTATGCGATGGCGAAACGTGGTCAATTGGGGTTTTCAAAGTAACTGGGCTTGTCGGAGGAGAATACGATCGAGAATGTGATGAACTGACAGAGGTAGTCGAGGAAGAGAGTGATGGAGTATCAGAGTCGCTTGCGCTCACACCGGCGCTGGACTGTGTGCGTGCCCGAATGCGACATGGAAGATGAAAAGCGGTGAACGCTGAAAGTGGCGAGGGATGTGAATGCCATTGGTTATCTTCCGAAGACGATTCAATTTCTGACTCTGAGGGAGTGGTGGTGCAGCTAGCAGGAGCGTATGCGGGATGTGGGGGGGAAAAGGGCTCCTCGCATTCCTGGAGAAGGTAGGGTGTGATGGAGGCCTTCCTTTGGTACTGATCAGAAGCCTTGATACTGGCATCCAAGTAATCATCAACACCATCGTCCAGTGCAACTGCACTAGCCTCTCGCTCTTCTGCAACACTGCGCGTATGCGAAACAGCCGGGGAAAGCAGTTCTGCGATGGCACAGAGTTCCGAGTCGGTGTGTACAGAAACGATGCTGAGCGTCCTGCCGTGGTTTGGCATTTTGGGGCTTTGTGATAGCGTTGAAGAGGATTCTGCGAAGTTTGTTTGAGGGCCTGAAACAGATCCAGTAGAGTAGAATAAACTTCCGTCGCCGGTGGGAACGGCTACATGACATACAACCACAGAATTAGAATTCTATTGTTTTACGCATGGCCAGACATGCGTGTGTATCCTACTTACTGTTTTTTGCAACATGACCCTTGCCGGTTCCGGTGTTTTGCTGATCGACGGCTGGCGGCCTGACGTCTGAGGCCCCTCGGGCCCGAGCTGACGATCCTAAGGTCTCCTCTGATCCCCGCCCCTGGTGGTCGCTATCGCCTGGGTCATGATTACGGTTGCCACTGCCACCTCTGCTATCTGCGCGAGAACGACTTGTCCTTCCCTGACTATACGACTGAATCATAGTGGGGGGACAATGAGCCCCACACAATACTACAGTTGCATACTGCGACGGAAACCTTACCATAACAGTCTTGAGAGCACTACAAAGCAGGAATGAATATAGAACAGCGTGTGAGCGTTGAGAAAACCTACCGTATTTGAAGACTTCGACAGTTACAGAGTGTCGCTACCTCGTAAACTCCGACGGAAGTTGAGTTGGAGAGAGCCCTGTGCATCGCATGCTTCACCAAACCTTCTAGATGGGTGATCTGATATGTATTGGAAAGGATCAGCAATTGACTCAAGACCGCGGGAGCGTGTTGGAGCGGAGTGATGATTGCGAGCGAGTAGAAATATTGCAGTAATGCCAGCGTGATTGGGTACGGCTCCGAGAGATGGAAAGCGCGCGGTGTTAACCGCGGATCTGGCCGAGGTTCTGACGAGTCTGGCGCTCCAGGAAGGTCAGGAAGGCCTACATCCATGGTGGAGGATGGCAGAGTCTCGACGACCTGAAGAGCACGTTCCAGAAATTTCGTCCGTTGGTCCTTGAACCATGGCCACCTATCCTCCAAAACCTTTCTCGAACACTTGATCTTGCGGCCGTCATCGCAAACAACCTCGAAATCCGCCAATACCCCTTCCTCTAACGCAGACAGACCAAACTCCTGCATGGGAATATCAAGGCGCGGTGACGGTGGTTGATAAATGCCAAACGACTCGAGGTCAATCACTGCAACATGATCCCAGCTAAGTTGTCGACGATTGTAATCTTCCACCAAATTTCCATTGCGGTTTCCAAATATCACGAACTTGTTGGATTCCGTCCAGAGACATGATCGGAACCACGACCCAGAAGCAACCGCGTTTCCTGGATCGATACGCGACCAAGTCATCGTGAGCAGGTCGAGCGCCCAAATCGAGTAAGATTGGTAGGTGTGAGCGAGGTAGGTACCAGCGACGATGAAATGAGTCCCTAGGATCGCACCCGAGGGAAACCGAAGACCTGGAGGAAAAGAGTTTCCGGTCATAGCTGTGGAGCGATCGGTAATTGTGAAGTCTGTGTCAGGTAACGGGGAGAAAACTTCCAATTCGCGCTTGACATCCGTGAACTTGGGATAGGTCGTGAGCAGACATCCGCAATGATGAGCCGGAAGCGTACATTGTAATTGCTATATAGATAGATATCGTTTGGAAAGTCGTCGGTTGGGGAGGCAGAGTAGGGAAGATGGATGAAAGATTCGGTGGGTGTGAACTCTTGAGAGGGTGGGGACCTGTCCGAACGGAAGCGAGTTCCCGGAGACCCCAGAATGGCAACGTTGTCGTTCGCGCATGATTCTTCATGAGGTAACCGAACGCGTAGATTGGCGGATACTGCTACACTACGGTAGGTGCCGCAATGGTGAGGGAAGTTCCTCCGTTGAACCCAAGCTTTGCCCAGGAGATCGTAAACGTAGACGTCATCCAACCATACATTGGATAGATCTTGACCGCCAATGATAAAGAGCCTGTCTGCCGTCACGGAGGAGAGATGCGCATATCGAGGCTTCGGTACAAGTGGATCGCCCGGTGCATCCGAGGAAGGTCCGCCAGTAGATGACGCCGGGAGCCAGCGCATCGTGGACAAGTCAAAAAACCGGATGTCGTTCAGGACGCATAGATCCTCTATGTTGGACGAATTAGGTGTGTTTCCCATTCCACCAAAAACAATGAGTTGGTTGTTCCCTGTGAGAAGAGATCAGTAGACGAAACACCGAAAGTGGGGGGAAACCTGCATGTTTCCGCGCTATGAAAGTAGCGCGGTGCAGGGACATCGTCCTCCGGGTGGGGCGTCAGCTTCTCCCAAGTGAATGTATCGAGGTCGAAGACGTAGAGGCCGGAGACCATGCGTCGCTCGGTGACCAGGCGACCACCCTAAAGAAAGATCAAGAATGAAATTTTGGAGGAGAGCGGGTGACTCACAAAGAGATACATTTTCGACCCAACGACAGTGGTGGATGCGCCCTGGTGGGAGGTCAAGGGTGCAGACGTGGAGACAAGGAAAGACTTACGACAAGTTTTGCAGGGACATCACCTGATGTTTTCCTGCAGAATGTAGTGAGATCGGATATGGAATGCATGGGGGCGGAGGGAGGGGGGAGGAGGAGAACGTTGCGGGCAGAAAGAGGAGGGCGGTCTAAAAGGACGAGACCAAAGTACACCCTTGATCAGACTCGGTTACTCGATCTCAGATCACAATTCGGTTGAACCCGCGAGTAACGTGAAGCAACCAATTTCACCGCTTTGGGGTTTGATCACCGCTTAAAACTCCGATAACAGAAAACCAGACTGCCGAGTGTACCGAGAGACTCCTCGCGCTGGCACGAATCAGACAAGGTCTCTGAGAAACGTTGAGCTCGTCGACAGCTCATCCCTGCGTTTCGAGGGTCAATGCGTCTAGCCAGGAACCGTCTAACGGGAAACCCAAGTCTCAACCCTTTTCGGATCGGCAAGTTGTTATCAGCTTCTTATCGCAACAGGGATCCAAACAACCGTATAACTGTATAAAGTTCTCCACTCTACCTGCCTTTACCCCATGAACAGCAAATACTTTGGCGAAATGAATCTATTTGCGCTCGCCCAGCGCTCCTCCAGACGTCAATGTACCTAACGAATTACTCACCTGACCGCAGCCATGTTGAAATTTGTTTTTGGCCTCCCCCTTCCCTTGCGAGGAAGGCTGTCGTCCCTTGCAGTTCCTTTGACTCTGACCGTCTCGTATGTATATGTCCTGAACTCACGTCACTGCCAATCAACCGTGACCTTAAATTGCGAAAACTTTTTTGAACCCCGAAACAGTGCTCCTGACCGCTCGGAGGATCAAGGTAAGGGACCCGGTCATCTGCGCCCATCACAGATAGGTGTTCATCCCTTCTCGCAGCCAATACTACTTATTAACCAGGCCCTGTGATAGTGTATATTGGATTGATTCCACGCGTTATTGTAGCGGTTAAAGTACGGAGTACTGACTAACGCGTTGCAACAGCGTTGTAATTGCGGGCCGTTCTCTGTAGACTCTGCAGCATGTAGTCATCATGATTCCCACTTTATTTGCACCCACAGGCACAACGGTCAACCTCGAGTGCTATCTGAGAGCGCCACCTGTGTGCCTTGGATTTATTATCCAACGGAGCTGTGTTGTCGCGCGTCATGATGCACACTGATCGCATGTCATATATTTGGTGTCCAACGCTCCGCGGGTATGTCTCATTGTATCAATATCACCGAACAACATGTTGTTTCAGATCACGCAAAGCCTCGTGTCGCCACTGTATCATAAACACGGCCAAGTCGCTGATATCACCAACATGTGGGATCGTTTTAAACCAGACGTCTGGACTTTCAAGATGGCATGACAAACCCGGATGTCAGTGTCAATCCTGGACCCCATCTCACAGAACGGATGTTTTATGTAACGAGGCAGCATCCTGAACACCTGCCTGTCAGTGAATCTCAAAATGCAGACTGGAGAAATAAATGCGAACACCGTAGTATAAAAGTGGTAAAGTAGATATGATACTTTTATATACCAACGTCCGCGGGGAAGAGAAGAAGCGACCTGTGTACTTACTCACTTACTCATTTAGCCTTGAAGCTTGAAGCTTGACACATGGCAACGTTGCGCGTCATCCAAAGTTTTGAATCCATACAGTAGACTCATCCTTATCAGAGATTGCTGCATCCTTGAATCACATACACCTTGCAACCATGTGGTATACACGAATAACGTGACACCGATATCCTCGCCGAGAGCCTGATTTATACAACGATCCGTACGGACCGTTAGCCCGGTTCTTCAAACTCCGAATTAAATCATCTTCTGAGTTTGAAATCCGTGCATACGTTGGCATGGTCTACCAAAAAGTGACGAAAGTGATTCTGATTAGATCTTTATCGCGGTCATTATCCTACTCCCCCACTGGGCACAGTCTACCATTCGATCCGGTTTCCCTATACATGTCCACTCTAGACGTCGCGGAGACAAAAGACACCATCCAAGTTCGTTCACATCCACAGTACAACACTCCGGGACATATCTCCCCACAAAATGTTCATCCATCTCCTCTGGAACAATTTCACATGTGGTTCAATGACGCTCGCAACGCTGGTGTTCGTGAACCAGAATCCATGTCCTTGTCCACCGCTACACCATCCGGTATACCCTCCTCGCGGATGGTGCTCTTTAAACAGTTAGACAAGCGAGGTTTCGTCTTTTACACCAATTATACCTCTCGGAAGTCCAAGGAGCTCGACCAGAATCCCAATGCAGCCTTACTCTTTTTCTGGCGAGAGATATCGAAGCAGGTTAGGATTATTGGAAAAGTGGAGAAATTGAGCAAAGAGGAGAGCGAGGAGTATTTTCAAAGTCGCCCCATCGGAAGTCAGCTCGGTGCCTTGGCAAGCAAACAGAGCACTGTAATCGGGGAGAATGACCTGCAGGGGAGACTTGAGCGGCTTCAAAAACTCTACGGCGTCGAGAACGCGGAGGGAAAGATTCCCCTCCCAGATTTCTGGGGTGGATGGAGAGTTCTTCCAAGGTAGTGATACGACTCCTTGAAAATTACATCTGGCGCTAACCTCGATCAGTGAAATGGAGTTTTGGCTCGGGAAGCCATCCCGCCTACACGATCGAGTCCGATACCTGCGTGTCGAAGAATCTCCGGACGAACAACCTCACTGGACGATCGAAAGGTTGTCGCCCTAAAAATCGACCGATCAACAACCCGGCGGTAGGATCCCAGCCAAGGCCGCGTCCAATGTTACATTCGCTACAACCGGCGGGTAGGATATTATACATCGGATTTGGACCACAACATACCAGGAATGTCACTAGTTGCCCCGTCTTTCTGTGAGAGTCGAACGTATTACATACTCCGTTCGCATTTCTGGAACCGAACACTTCATTTCTCACAGATCGGTGATAACACAGGGAACAGCTAGAAGTCGATTCATCTTGTGCCTGCGAGGCAGGGACAAGTTCTGGCCCCCGAGTCATTTCATTTGGTTCCCTTCTCATGTTATTTGCATAGCCACTCATAACAGATGATTGTGTTCCGAACAGACCTGCCAGGCTTGTTGTCGTAGTGCTGGGATGGCTTACAGCGCCGCTCCATCAGCGGCGGCGAGAATTTCCCCGTTATTTAATGATGCTCTTCTGAAGCGAATAGCGGCTCTTTCCGTTCCCACCAGCTTCTGACGCCTTAGATTTCCTAAGCTGTTTTTCCCCGGCGGCCACTCTTCAA
Organism: Sutorius australiensis; assembly: GCA_038089915.1. Lineage (NCBI taxonomy): Eukaryota > Fungi > Basidiomycota > Agaricomycetes > Boletales > Boletaceae > Sutorius > Sutorius australiensis. The sequence continues at coordinate 183,974 of JBBPLR010000007.1, forward strand.
AGTAATTATCCCCTGGTTCAACGGCACAAATACCTAGATATCCTTACGAAGAAACTTCTTGACGTCACCCCTTGACAACGGATGCGGCTGGAAGGCGATCCTGACCCTTCGCGTAATCTTTCCTCGGGTCGCCTCTAGGTAATCTGATCGGCCAACAGAATCCTTCTAGAAGCTACTCGTGAGTCTAGCTCCCCTTCGCAGCGAATGGGGATCACCCAAATCTCCGGGGAACTCGAGATAGCGAATTCACCATACTGACGTTATGGATGTATCGGGACATGCCTAAGAGACTCGCCCCCGCAATCACAGTCAGTCTCTGGTCAGCTCGGAAGCGCTGGCAACCGCAGATCGACGCGGAGGAGGACGCAAGGTTTTGTCCATCGATGGTATAAAGGGTTTTTGGACCTAACCTATGGGGACCCTTTTCTCGTCCCTCATCATGACCACAGTACCCTGGTGGTTTGCATTCAACTGAGGTGAGATATCAAGACATACCCCTTCATGTAGTAGTATTACGAAGCGCTGGAAATTTAACTGCCGCTGCACGTGTACTACTACTAGTAAGCGTAGTGGGTTCCGATCGGTGACCCGGGCCGAGTCTGTATTTCTTGCTATGTACAAGTCGTGATGGTGCCGAAATTTGTTGGCAAGACGTTAATTCGAAGGTAAAAACACTCGCGAACAGCGGTTAACCTGTGTCAAGTTCAATCATTTCGTAACGTCTGGTCGTTGCCGAGCAGTTTGGAGAGTCTACCCTTTATTACTGCATGAAGCTCACGGATAAGATTTTTTCATAATGCTTGTTGTGAGTCGGGGAGAACGAGAAGGGGTTGTCGTTGGCCGGTGCAGAAGAATTCTGACACCAACTTCTGTACAAAGAATTTCAATAGAACCCACTTCTACACCTCTGCCCAAATTAATCACTGACTCCACGATAACGAATGTATCAGCCACAACAACTGCGGCGGTCGGTGGTCTTCGGAAATATCGTACCCAAGCCACATGTAGGTGTCTCACGACGTGGAGTAACTAGAAGATGAATCCGTGGGATCACTTTTGACAAGGTATTGTCAAGAAGATCTCCAAAGGTAAGCCACTCGTTTTCAAGCCCATTGACGCTATCGGAGCAGTAAAGCGTGACTGAGTGGCCATCAAGTGTGGCTGAAAATTCTGTGTGAAGCACGGGCAGTTTCCTTACGGTCGGACACACAAACCAAGTTTGCTATTGTTATTGCCCCGCCGATCCAGCTCACCCAGCTGTGGCGGATGTCCTGCCCCTCGAGGAGTGTGTCTCAGGGAGGTACAAGAGAATGGCGTCGTGCAGCTGAATAAAGTCGTGGATTACCTTGTACCCTGGTTCTCGGCTCGTTCGCAGGGTTCCAGCCACCGAAAAGGACGATGCCGACACATCCGTAGGAACCCCTCCATGCGAAGTGATAGATATGACTAGCGGATCAACGAGTGACTCTCTGAGCACGAAGAGGTATGAAAAAGCGAAATTAAATACCTACATTGTTCGGTATCATTGTGATATATCATATCCGATGATCCACGTATAAGACACATTGATTGAGAGGTATATGCTCCAACTTTCTCATCGTCTTGTGAAGAGCGAATGGAGCACGGGTATATTCCAGTCGACCAGACTCGTCCTTGATATTATCGTAAAATCGTGATCTGGTTCGTGTGCTCGCTGTCCATTACCCACATCGTTCCGATAACAGAACAGAATCCGATGAACTGCATCGCGGACGCGAGATGAATCACCTCATCCGGACTTCCCTCGTCCCCGGCAGTCGCATGAGACACCGGTAGAAATGCAAATTGGGGATTCTCTGGCTGGTACCGAATGAGGTGCTCAATTGTGAAGTACCCATCATGGAGAACGAATGCAGATTCGAACAGCAGTCGCGGATGGGGGATACCGTGACATGCAAGGTGTACACATTCATTCTTGCAGAGTTCTTCGGAGACTCACGAAATGCAGGCTTCTTCGCCCTCGATGTGCGTGAACGTGGTCGGACCTTCAACACGCTGACCGACGATGCTGAGCTCAGAGCCGATTCACTCTTGCCCTCAGCTTTCGCTTGACCTATGGCGATGAAGGGGTTCGTCTGAGATACAGACTGAAGAGGTCTAGACGAATGAGCGCAGTGAGAGTGGGGGTGTAAGATGAGATACAAGGACCAGCGAGGTTTTGCTCGTCGTTTCTGTATGAGCCAGCAGCATGTGAGGGAAGAAAAGGGATCTTGGCAGTGGGACACCACCAGATCCGTGACCGAGATGAAAGCACCGTCTGGAGGAAGTCGACAACCGGGGAAACATCCCTTGTCCTACTCATTACGTCTATTGACTTCGCGAATGTGGTAAAGCTTTGACGACAGCTCCTGGACATCTTTTGTGATTGACAGTGGGATGTGAATCAGGTCCTGGTCGACCGAGACAGCAAGGGCATCACAGCTATAATTGCTTGCATTCACGATGACAACAGGACCCCCACGGGCTGCTTGCTGGAGGACAGGGAAAAGTGAGGGGAGCAGGAAACGTGAGAGACCAGGTATCTCGCGGATAGCGGTGATGACTGTCTTCGATTCAACGTTGTGGCGGCACACCTCGTCGTGTTGATCCGCACTGGGTGAATTGGGTGTCTTCCGGATGAGCGACGTCAGCTGGCCCTTATTTCCTGTTGGACCAGCGCAATTACATCGTCGAGCGGGGAGTCGAGACGAGTTCTCTGGCTCCAAAAGACACCTCGACCCTGTTCTAGAAGCTCGACTGCTTTAGCGTGAGAGCGGTTACGAAGGCAAGCTGAGGATGCATCCGTTGCTAGCGAGGAAGTGAGGTCCTTGAGTACGGTGTAATGTTGAGGTAAGGATGGTAGAGACGCCAGGTGATGTTTCGTACGCTAGAATCGCCGTTGGGTGTTGAAGATCTTCAGCTGTACTGCACCATGTTTTGGAGACAGACACATCCACAAAGGAGCCCATCGGGGATGCATGTGCGAACTGCGCGTAAAGATCAAATAGCTCCTGCTCATCATCCGGCTGGCTCTTTTTTATGAACCTAGCATAGAGACGCTTCGCGAGGGAATTCAAAATGTGTGATCGGTCTGGGTCCCCATGTGGACAAAGCAGGAACGCATCGCGGCTAAACTCGTCGAGGTTTCTCTGTCGTTCCAAAGTGCTTGCACCGAGCAAATAGATAAGCTGCAAGTTCACGCAGCCATAGTAGTCGACTTGGATGCGAGGGCGGGCAGACCTCCAGTGCGCCTCGGCCAAGGTAAACGGCGTCGTCCAGATCCTCTATTGAGCCGAGCTGCTTGTGTCGAGCGGAGAGATAACCTGCAAGGTTGTTCAATAATGTTGATCGATCTGGGTGTGGGCAGAGTCCTAGGGCTTCTCCGCCGACTAGAATGATCTCGTTAAGATCCTCTATTTCCCCGAGTAGCTCGTACCGGATGGAGAGATCAACTGCGAGATTTTTCAATGACTTTGGTCGTACAGCGCCATGCGTCCAAGAATTGGCGTCTATGATCACATGGCTACGTGTTTCGTACATGTGGACATCGTGTGACCAGCTTAGAACCCGCCACGCAGGGCAAGAACGAGGTGAAGGACTGATCCAGCTGTAATATTAAACTCCTTTGCAGTTTTATCATCAGCCCTATACGTGGATTAGGAAAGAGATGATGTTAGATTGTAAATGAACCTCACATCTGTCTCCCACCAAAGATTAGCCTTTGTTGTTGTGGTGGCACACCCGATTGTTCTTCGACCTTCTCCTTGATCCGAGTAATCTGCAGGGGATAAGAGGCAAATTAACGCACAACAGAAATACCTTACTGCCCACCTTGTCCTCCGGATCGATGTCCAGCTCAATCTAGACGCCACTTGATGTGATACTAGGGTGCGAGAGGGTTGCTTCAGGACCTACCTCCTTTCCAGTCAACGTCTTGAAATGTCAAGTATCAGAATCGGAATAAATGTTGGCACGTCGAGAACACGGGCACCTTGACTTTGATCAACATCTTTCAAGTGAGGGATTGCCGGACTTCAAACTAGTTTGGTTATTCGAGGATATTTACAAGCTGTGCCAGCACCGCCACGTAAAAATCGTAAATCGGCATTCGCCGAGCTGGCCGTTACAACGCATCAACATAGCACTTTTGTGGGTGATCTTTGTCATTACTTATTCATTAAAGCGTTGCGTTTCCAAAGTACACGTAGGGATTGAGAGCCCTTCTGTGCCAAAATTCTTATCAAGGCCCTATAAGAGAGCAACCATTCCAACTAGTCGTGGGTGAGATTCAAAAAAAGTTGATTCACTACATCTTTTCTGCGCATCATGGGTAGAATAACGGGGTCCCCACGTTGTGGTAATCTGTGTAATGTGTGGGGAGTGATAAGAGTCATGCTAAACCTCATGGTGAGTAGAGGACCCAGATGGGGCATCGTCAGAGGGTGTGACCAGCCACCCAGCAAATCATGGATTTAGAGTTGAGGGTGGTCACAAACGTTCCTGCAAAGCAATTCCAAACCAAGGTTAATTGGTTATGGATGAAATGTTGTTCTATCATTTGCAAGGGAATGATGAATAAGGAGGTCCGTTTACGATACGCAGCACGCTAATCTCTGTGAAGAAAATCGCAACGAGGTATGTGAAATAGAACTGTGGACGAACAGTCTGCAGCCGAGCTTAAGCTTTTCCCTTCGCGATCAACTAACATGCCTTTGCTCTAGCTTCCAATGTTTGCTTCGTTCCCTCTTCGTCGCCTCGGACCCACTTGCACATGGCATCACCTTGCAGGCCGCAACCAAAGAGAAAACAAGGCAAGGCAAGCAAGGCAGGGAGAGCGGTGAGCCAATGGGCGCTTTGTTCGCGATGGCATTCACAACGTTGAGATACTTGGTGGCATCGGATCCTTAGCAGAAAACCGTCAAGAGGTGCAAGTGCTTACCAGCACGGAACGAGCGAGTGCCGTCGCCGTCGCAAGGCCAATCGCTTCGACCGGGGTGGCAGCACGGGAAGGGCGGTTTAACCAACGAACCTAAATGTGCATGATCAAGCTCGAAGCTTTGCCAACACTTCTATATGGACCTGCCCTCGAACAAAACGCCATAGGCAGCGCAGCAAGCATAAATCAGATGATAATTTTATCTCAACGCCTTTCTTCAGGTCCGTGTCCTCCACAAAGTCGACATCAGGCACGATGGGGACAGGCCGGCCTCTGACTGATCGCAGCAAAGCGTGCCAAGTTCTCTACTAGGCCAACCCGAGTGGGGAGAGTGGATGAATTGCAGGGAATTGGAGCCCGCCATTTACTGAAACATGCCCCCTGCCTCGTAAGCTGCTCATAGTCCCCGGAGAGAGTCGTCGAGACCCTGAGTAGCAGGCTCCAATGGAGAGGTGGACAAAGGGCGTGCATCGGTGTCAGCACACTCTACGGTGATAATTCCCCCTGCTCGTCAGCTGGAAGTCAATAAGCGTTTACTGGTAGAGCGACACCGAAAATGTTATCTAGTTCCGATATTAGACCGGTTAAAAATGGGCGCGCTAGGATATGCGTACTGATCAGAAGCGACTCGTAAAGACATCCTGTGCATCAGAATAGGTTCCCGGCTATCCCTCAATGCCCTCAGCAGCCAGTAGTCTAACCCTAATGCCCTCGATCGTTTCGTTCGTGGCAGCTTGCCCCGGAGATTCACCGGAGCTTCAGCCGTTGCGATGAGAGAGGCAGCAACAGCTCGCGAATGATGACATGAGAAGGTTCTGAGTGTCTGCGGAAGGACCCCTCCATCCGCAGCAAAAGTATAACCTGGTATGCTTGTTGCGTTCAAGGACATGGTATCAGGAAGTCAAGATGGCACGGTTGGTCAGGTGGAGTGCTCACCGGTGTGACAGAGCCTCGGGCAGTTTGGCTCGCCGAGGTTGTCTTGAACGCAAGGCAAGAAAGCTCTGATAAGCGGGTCGGAACAAACAAAGTAGACGTTCACTGTACATTCATGCCTGGGTCGAGGCAACTCAACCCGTTTTTACGATTAACCAGGCCATCGCGGGCGTTGCGAGTCGGGCCCATTGGCAGACGTGCCTCTACAAATGCTCGACATAGTCGACCAGTCGCGGACGATGACGATGGTGACTTTCGGCCTCCTTGGGTGTACTCGAGCTCTCGCTTTCTAACATACACTGCGATACCTCGTGAGGTCGTACCGAGTTCATCTGGCAGCGACGCTCACGCAATCTTTAGTGACAATGCTCTACTGCGCCTTCCTCGCCGACTGGGGAGAGAGAGAACACGTCTTTACGCCGGTGAGTTGCCCTCTCGCCTGTCGTTTCGTCTTTGTCAATTCCATGCCCTTAGTTGCGGAGATGGGCCTCAAAGTACAAGCAGTCGGCACTCTCCCTCTCACCCGAAGAAGCAGCTCTTGTTCAGGGAAAGGATGGTCAAGCACCTGGCAACCCAGAGAGGCCTTCATAGGAACCATGCATCGATTAGATGAGTTGGCATCCCGCCAATTACCTCGTAGATTTACGGATACATGGGTGCAACGTAAAAATGTAGTGTCCTCATTGCAAGTCAGCTTGGTGCAACCGTGTTTCTCAAAGTACATAAACTTTGTACGAAAAAACTATGCAGATCCACCGGAACGATGCAGACTGCACCAGCGCCGTTTCTTCCACCTCCTCCGCAAAACGGCTATCAACCATTGTCTGGTGGGCATTCATATGTTTCAGTACGGTCTAGCATCAGTCCTACTCACGAGCGCTTGCCGACCATGTCGTAGAGGTGGAAATCTATGCCATCAAACGACAATACCTAGGACTTCTCCCTCCGCAACAGATAATTGACATTTGCCTCACTTTTGAGGCCCACGCGCCTCTGCACCTAAAAAGCTCGGTATGGCCATATGACATCCGTGCTGCCATCGCCTTTATACAGGCCCAGAAAGCCCAGGCGCCCCAGGCTCAGGCGTCTCCAGGGTCGGACGCGCCTTCGAGCACCTCTGCTCCTGACAGTGGCCCTAGTTTGTCGGGAGAAAAGACGACCCGCCCCCAGCCGAGTTCACCACAGCAGTCGACACCCACAGCGACGCAAGCTGGGTCACCAGCGAGTGCTCCGCCTGTCTCACAACCTGTTGCATCCCAATCGCAGATCCCCCCTACGACACCAGGTCCACATTATCCCCACCAGCCTTACTACCATCCCACCTACCCACATGCACCATACTATACATCCCCACACGCGGCGTATGGCTACCCTCATCCTTACGCATCGTATCCCCATCCTCCCCCACTGTACCCAACCAATCCCACGAGCCACCACCCATCATTGTTCACCAATGCACCGCTCGTCCACCCTCCGCATCCTGCTCCGGAACAACTTCCACTCAATAATATTGACGATCTTCCAAGCTATGAGGAGATGATTGTTGAAGCACTTCTGGACTCGGATGATCCCGAAGGATGCGCGCCAAAGAGCCTATTCAGCTGGATGGCGATGCATTACCCACTGCAAATGAACTTTCGTCCCTCGGCTAGTCAAGCTCTGCAAAAGGCCTACAAAAGAGGTCGTCTGGAGAAGGGAAGCAATGGCAAGTATCGGCTCAACGAAAACTGGGAAGGGGGTAACGTACGTGCACGGACTCCTCGTTCTGACATTGGCGCTTGCTTAGTTCCGGCTTAGACTTCTAGGCGAACGACGCGCCGCCCGCAAACTCTTGCACAAACCACATTACCTGGCCCACAGACATCCTCGTCGTCACCGTTCACACACGCACCTCTGGTTCCCCACGGCGCTGCTAATGTACAAACCCGCTTTCCCCAACCGGGACAACCCCCAGGATACGGGGTGCACCCCTTTGGATACCCATACCAAGGCACCCCTGGATCTGCACACCCGTCGGTGGTCCGGGATATGTCAGGAACGGCTCAGAAGCAAGCGGCTCCCGCCGTTGACCACGAGATAGGGGAAGGCAGCGACGCTTGGGAAGCAGCACAAAATATCCTCAAGGCTATCAACTTTGGGCAGCTTTTCCAAATCCCGAACGACGAAAACAAGGCAGAGTTCTCAACGGATGCTAATTCGGTTGATCGGCAGGCGACGATCGAAGGACCCAATCGACCATTGTTGACCTCGGATATGATAGGTTCTGATGGATCTACTGGGTCCCGCGTCGAGGGCGCCGGAAAAACGACAGAACTCGATGCAGAGCAAAGGGCGGCGCTACAAGCACAACTTGCACTTCTGGCTGCGCAATTAGTAGAACTCGCAGACATCAGCGAGGATGAGCTTTCACATAATCTGGAGATTTCACAGAGGGTCATTGCTATGTCTGGCGTGCAAGCACAGGACCTGGGTGAAGGATCAGGGCACGCTGCTGATCGCGATGATGATGATGATAATGAGGACATGGTAGAGGTCCCGGTTCCGGTGGTGTCTCTGAGCACCTAGGCAAAGTCCGGCCGTGCCAATGCAACCAGCAGATGTACATAGGTCAACACCATGGTAACTGTCTTCTCTCAAGGGAGTCGACTCCGTACTCTCAATATTTTCACCGGAAGTGATGGACTCGTGTTCGGTTTTTTTTTTTTTGTTCGCGGTAAGACTTGAAAGCTTTCAGAACTCGCCTGATCGGAGCCGAAGGTACCGTGACTTTACCGTTGGGTTCGCTGTTGATTAAGGGCTGCACGTGTCGGACCTCATTGTGTTACAGTTGTCTCGATACATTCTACTCAACCACCGAGCGGATGTGAATGACAGGCGCTAATCATTTGAAGTTCGCGTCCATACGTAAGTTACGAATGGGACGCAGTGATCGTCGTTCATGATGTACACTTCAACCTTGCGTCGAAACGAGTGCTAAAAATTCACACCGAGGGTTGAAAAGTGGGCAGACAAATACACGATTAGCAATCGAGATACAGGACACAGGGTAGGTGCACACCATCAAAAGAGAATTGTCGTACATGTGGCATTCAAAGTCGTTAATTGATCCCTAGTAGTTCTACCTCAAATTTCAAAGTAGCGTTTGGAGGAATCCTAGGAGGGAATCCACGGACGCCATAACCCTTTAAGCCATCAGAAAAGAAGCGGCTCGAGGAGATGTTCTGCACCTACATAATCTGAGGTAATGATAAGGTTGGCCTTCTGACCGAGCGATAATTGCGGCACGCCTGTGGGGAGATGAAGTGTGGGGAGATCCAGGAGAACCTGATCACTTGCCCTCGTCCCATCCTTTAATGACCTTGCCGATGCCTATCTCGGTTTTAAAAGGAATACCGCTTACAATCGATAGGAAATCAGTAACATGTTCAGCAGAGGCGAACCCGAACATACCGATCTCTGCTCGAGTCAAAAACCGTGCCATCCTGGAGTGTGCCGACATAGTGGATGGTCACCATATCTGACGCGATATCAGTACGATCTCATGCTTGAGTGACGGGGCGAGGATGGTCGGTACCTCCATTCTTTGGATAGTTTGTGCTGTTTCCAGGACTGATCGACTCGACGATGACGCCCTAGGACACCACGTTGGAGCGTAGGACCGCGAGAAAGGTGTGCATTGTCGAACTCACCATTGTACACGAAATCGATGACCAAGACACGGTGGTACAGACAGGGACTCGTGGCGATCACTTATAGTCGCGGGAGTGCGGAGTGCGGATCTTGATCCGAATCTGGCGATGACTTGCGATAACGTTCAGGTTATCGATGTCGATGTGATTCGCTATCTGGAATGATATGTGATATATGATACATGTGTCGATTCCTTTTGTGCCAGTCTTCGTACCCCCGTCGATGGGGACGTGAACCGGTCAAGAGGTAACAGACAGGAGTGCCATCGATAAAAGGTTATCTCACCTATCAATAGCTCAGTTAGATCATCGTCGCCCGAGTGCTGATTTATGAACACTAGGTTGACGGCACATTTTATACGCTTGGACTGGTCTCCCGGATCCCGAAACTGCAACAGATCAGATATATCACAGGACAGACAATATAATCCCTGCTCGGAGAACCATGATATCAGATGCCACCAAAAGAGCGACCGGCAATCAAGTCGAATGGGTAATTCGTGCTTCGCACGGAAAGTCAATCTGGCTGACTGACACCACGTCATGGTCAAGGTCACGGAAGACGACAGCGAACAGCCCCAGCGCCTGTGGATCAATGGTACAATATTGAATTGGGACGATGAGAAAGATACCCGACGTTTTCCACAAGTGTTGGACGGCGACGAAAGGATTTCTTCGATGCCCTTTTTGCACAGCTGATCATCTCCTGAAATGTCAGAAAATCCACTTTAGGTGTTTCAGGAAACAGTCCACTTCACGGACACCATGATGACTCTCTCGTTGACGCCATACTCTTCAACTGTGTTACCGCTTGAAGACATTCTCATAGTTCTGATTGGATGAACCCGGCGAGAGTCGGCTCTGAATAGTTCTCTCAGGATCCACTGAAGCTTAGCACACGCCGGTCTCAGCACTCTCCCTTATCTTTCTCATCTTGGCATGGCCGTTCCTAACGTGGAGTCCCTGACTACCAGCTATTTTCAAGTCAGGGGCACAATGTGACTTTTTTTCCACCAAGCAGTATGCACTTTACAAATATGGGGCTCCAAGCTCACAGGCGATTACAACAGATAGCCAATCACATTATAATGTATTCGGCTCACTCACGCAACCCACCTGCAACGTTGTTGCCAATAACAACACCCCTATAGCACGGATAGTGCATAGCGTTTGATACACGCACGCATGCGTCCGGTGATTTCCGCGTGAGTCGCCATGTTGCACCAATCTGACTGAGACAACATGACCGATCTCCCGCTAGTGCACACGGTGCCCGTAGCAAAGGGTCGTGGCAACCGGCACCCCATATATTGGGTCTTTCAGTCTCACGCACTCGGTATGTCCTGGTGGGGAATCGATCGTGTATACCGAGTGTCATTAGGCTTGCTCTTCGAGTGGTAAGCGGCTCTCATGGCTTCGCTCTTACGTTTTAACGTGACCGATGCATGACACAAGGTATCTTGGCATGGATGATGATGTTATGCGTGTGTGGTGCAGGGAAACTCGGACCGACATGCGAACTCGGTTCCCTGGGTGCATGCAGTCGTTATGTACATGACAGGTTACCCAGAGTATCTCACCAGCAGGGCGAGGTTGGCTGCATTCCAGCGAAAAGCGCCGCAGATTCGGAGATGACAGACATGCAGCTCGCTGGTCAAATTCATGCACGACGTTAATCCAACGTTTCATAAAGGGAAAGATGAATGAAAAAGGCAGCAAGTGCGTGTGATGTGAACGAGCTTTACAGTAACCCCCGCGGGACTTTCTGAGAAGCCTCGCACTTGGCGCGAGGGCTGCTCATTGGTTAGTTCGAATATGCGTGCCCACGGATTTTGGCTCGACGGGAAGAAGGCATCCTCAAGCTTGTCAGATTTCGGAAGCCGTGCACACCCGAAGGGAAAGATATCGAGAACGGTTGGTCCGTTCAGCGTCTAATTCCCCAGACTGGAATATCAGGTGTGGGGAACCTGCAGCAAAAACGGGCGTAACGTCGGGCAACCGTTCCGACATCACGTCAAGGGGATGTGACTGCCTGCCCTGACGAGGGCCGCGGTCACGCCCGTCTGCCTCACCGTATTCGCACTCGAGGAGCGAATCAAACACGTTCACGACATATTGACATGGGGACGGTCGCTACGTAATATGGGTGAAACACATCCATGATTGGGGTTATCCAAGCGGTTGTGGGTCCCACAGTGCCGAAAAATATATATATTTAAATCCGTTGAATTTCGGCGTTTAGTACACGAATTATACCCGTGTTTGCTTTACCACGACGGAATCGCGGCATGCGTGTAACGCTCTTCCGGAACGATCAGCGTACGGAACTGGTGGTTATCAGTCAGCATTCTTTTTGACCACGAGGAACGTGGTAGTTCCTTCCTGGCAGGAACATGAATCTTTGGCAGACCTAGCCCGCAAACGGGCAAAGGATCAAAGTCATGTTCCGAGACTGCGCGCGAGTGGATTGGATAGAGGCCCATCTTGGAAGAGATCTGTGGTAGGTTCCGAGTAAAAGATGCATGCATCCACTCCCACTTGGTCCCGGGATGATCTTCCAGGCACATGGCTTGCCAGCTAGGCTCTCGATTAGGTGCAAATGCAACGAACATAACCGATCAGATGACTGGACATGCTGTGAAATATATTCGTACAGCCTGACAGTACAAAGATGGCTGTCTCCGCCGACACGCCGCTAAGCACGCGGAGTGTGTGGGGCATGGGGTAAGACTCATCTTTGAAGACGAGTGACGTGTGGCGAACCTGGCAAAAGTGGTGCATTGAGACCTAGTCGTGATGTGAGCGGATCTTCCAAAAAGTGAGGACGAAAGAGAAGCGGACACCCGCAGGATGGCTAATTAAATTCTACAAGCTCTGGAGTAACCCGCTCGTCCAGTAATCATTCAGGATCACTAACCGATCGTGACAAATTGACCAACAACCTTGAATTACCCGCTCTGTGGTCGTACAGTCCTACTTACAACAAATCGATGCATTGCAATAGCAAATTGTCAAAAAACGTGCCAAGAATATAAGTCATAAGGAAAAGAATATGCTAAAGGCAATGGCACAATCCTTAGCCCCTACTATCGAGTAACTCCCAACCAACCCGACTAAAACTTTGATGCCAATGACTCCAAATAAGAAGACTATTAGTCCAAACTCCATATGCTAACTGGTAATGTAAATGCGCAACTAGTGGTACAGATGTACAAAACGGAAAAAGAAAGAGAATATTATCAAGTACAATCGTATGGCACAGATGTGAAAGTAGGTTCGGAAGAACAGCCGGGGATTATGATGCGGTCGAAGTCGAAGCGGAGATGTAGCGCGATTAGGAGAGACGACGAGGCTATTATGTGCAGATGATATTCATGCGAGCGTGCATTGGTGCATAATAGTGAGGAGATGCGGGGAGAGAGAGAGAGAGAGAAAGAGATAAATCAGGGTATGCGTCGTGGGGTGGCAGTATAACCATAGTCGTCGCTCCGCAGATGCAATCTGGGTATATGTTCGTAGGTTCCAAAGGCAAAAGGGATTGCGGGTATCGTCTACCACTTTCGTTCAGGGCTGGTTTCCTTTCCGTGGAAAAGGAAAAGGCGCTTGAGAGGTTGGACAACTTCAACCTCGACTTCGACCTCAGTCAGGTTCCCGTCAACAATACGCGTTTCAGTGCGCTTCTCCTTCTTTGGAGGAGGCATCATGATAGGGTATGTCTTGATGTTATCATATGACCACGAGCGGACTGAAAATTTGATAAGAAATGATTCAGTAATCGACAATTAAAACTTACCTTGCACCTGTGGTCGCGATGACGCCAATGCAGATGTACTGCGTTGTTCGTTCCACATGCTATCCTCACTAATTTCACTAGAATGGCGACTGAGGGGGCTACACAGGCTAGCTGACGATGCACTCTGGCTAGACACGCTGGGTGCCCGCATAGCGATATCGGGAACGAGCAAGCGACCTTCGGCACCCGCCTTTACTAGAGGAGTCTCACGACGGCGACGAGAGGACGTCGATGCAGGAGACAATGGAGGGACGGACTGGACATTGGAGGCGTTGGGAGCGAAAAGAGTGGACCGCGATTCAGAGCGCCGGGACAGAGGCAAAGAGTACTTGGCATACAACTCATCGGTATACGACTGACTCGAACGGGGTAAAGGTTGCGATGATCGAGACTGTGCGGGAAAAGAGGACGAAGAGCTCGATGTCACAAGGTCGTTGCACGTCCACTGGACACCCCTGCTTGAGGTAGCGGTAAAAGATGATTTGCTCGCCATACCAACGGTTGCCACGGGATCTGAACGGGGGGAAAAAGAGTACACAGATTCACGCCAAGCGTCACTGCCGTCCGTCCAACCGGGGATTGGTCTCTGGGGTGGAGGCAGTTCATTTCGAGGAGTAGGACGTTTGTTGGCAGTGTTTGAACAAAGGGCAGCCTGGATTCGCTTAGCGGCCATCATGACACCGCCCTGGTAGTCATTACGGAACTCGGATTCAGTTGCGACGACGGGTTGAACGGGGAGGATTGGGGGCGGTGGAGGTAATGGAGGAAAATTATATATGGCGGCAAGAGTGGCGATGCTGGGGGAGATGGGCAGACGGTCCGAGGAAGATGAGACAGACGAGTCGAGTGATGAGCCACTGCTAGATTCGTCCTCAGAATCGCAGGCAGAAGGGTGTTCAAAGGAGTTATGTGGTACGGGTGGGAGGGGAGGAGAGGCGCGGTCTGGAATGTAATTGATGGGAAGGACGCCGTTGATTCTACTCAAATCGGCCATCCTGCAATCGTCTGAACAATAAAGGGGAATAGGACCTTGATCGATGACGGTGCGAACTTTGGTTTGCGGTGCGGGCATGGTCTGAGATTGAGGCTGGGAGTGTGGGGATGAGGAACGTGTTTTGTTTGCCGCACCCACGGGATCAAGTTGCTTGAGCACGCCATTGGGTTTGACGCGGGACGGGCCACCCTTGGGGCGTATGGTACCAGACTTTGTTCGAGAGGTACGGGCGGGGACGTCGCTTGGTTGGTGGTTTTTTGAGGCTAGAGAAGGGATGAGATGGGAGAAAGTAAAAATAGACGAGACTTACGAGAGGTAGAAGGAGGTGCGACGGGGAGTTGTTCGGCAGGGAGTTGGGGAACGGTGACGGTGAATCGCTTTGGCACGATCTGCCTATCGCAAGTGGGACACCAGGACTCTTCGTAGTTCATGTCCATTGTGAGGGAAGGAGGGGCGATGGCTGGGGTAGATATAAGGAAAAGGGAACAATAGAGGGTGAGACAAACAAGGCGGGGAGTGGAATGGAATGGAAGACTCACAATGAAGGAACGCCTACCAGGGGGAGGAGGAGGAAGGGAATGGAGGTGGAAGAGGTGGAGGGATGTGGGGGATGAGAGTGGCGGGTGGGGGAGAAGGCAGGGATTGGACGGGGCAAGGGAAGGAAAAGGCCGTCTTAATATTTGATTTGCTGATTCGCATCGCACCCGTTCCAACAGGATAACCCGATTGGGAAAGTAGTCGATGTCCCGGGATTCCCGAAATGCGCCTTTTTTTATTTACAAATTCCGTTATTACCTTTGATTATGTGATCAGTCAACTTCATCGGCAAACTAACCGCGGACCCTCGGGTAAGTACGGATATGGAAATTGCGTGATGTTACGTGTTACGTTGCATGCACACACTGATGCCGGTCCAGCCCTGCCTCGCCACTCGCCGCCCGTCCGTCCAATCAACATTCTCCGGCCCGCCCTGTCTTACCCATCCAATCCTGCGCCACCGGTTCTTCCCGCTCTACTCTCCGGCCTATCCTCGTCGGGTTCCCCCGGCGTGTTCCCTGCCCTGCTCTTCCCTGTACAGATCATCCCACGTGCACAGCGTAGGTCTTATAATTCCCCGCTGGGTGAATCCCCGCAATCAATCATATGTGCCAGACCGTTACATGGTCATCAAACCCGCGTGTGGCGAACTAACCCGTCCATTTCGGCGGCTGAGACCACTCGCAGCCTTCGGAATGGCCCTTGGATCAACACGCGTCCTACCAAACCGAATTCGACAGTCTTTGACACAACTCGGCGGCTTGACGATGCCAGTCCCAGGTCAGCGAGTGTATCAGCTCAACCGAACAGGAATAACCCACCTCGTTTCTTCGTCGACCACTCATCGCTAACCCTGGTTTCCCTCTTTTTCATATCCTTGTCATTACCTGTCGTCCGGCTACTTGTCTCAGAATTTAACTCAACGTTGCGCTCCAAGGCGTCCCGAACGCCCAGGAGCAACAAGCAATTGTCCAAACTCACCAACGATCCATTTCTTTGCAGAGTATCCGACGAATCGCTCCCCTGGGCAGCCTTGGCTGTCCACGAAGATAACGGTGTGGCACCTCTTTTGACAGCAATATATTACCTTGAAACTGTGGCTATCGCGAGGACGTATAAATAACAAATATTTAAGGAACTCGATGGACATTGACATTTGTCCAAGATTGTGTTTCAACGTTCCTTGTGCTCGCCAACGGTTGGACAGCCATTTCGACCCGACTCCCACCCCAAATTATTCGACTAGGGAATCCGTTCGCTTCCTCATCGCGTGCGATCGCTCCAAGGCTATCTAAAGGTTGAATTTCCCCCATATATTCACAGAACCATTCAAAAGTTGGATAACAAAACCCCATGACTCTCAATTCCCAAGCATCACAGGCTCTTAAAGCACCGCGTGTGACTAACCTACCTTTTGATTTTTTCTACCCCTCGTCGTTCCTCACCAGGTTTCACGCGGGTTAACAACTGCAACCGCGTGTGTGCAGTCGTCTCCAGGACCATCTCCAGGGCGCACAGTCGAGGGCTTTCCCATTCAATGCCCATGCGTCAGATTCACTGCCTCCAATCACACATGGACTGCAAAGGAAAATGGCCAATCCAACAAGAACTGAAACGCTCAACTTGGTATTAAAGCATCATCTTTGATGGCCGTGACTCTCGGTCATCGGCTAATTCAGTTGATAAAGCAGACCGAGCAACTCATCTCTCCATGTTCGCAGGCAGGTTCTGCCACATGCCCTGAAACGTTGACCAAGCTGGTTGACCTGTGTCGGTTACGTGATCATCTGTGAAATACACGGTCCTTACTAACCTGGCCTGGTGAAATCAGTGGCGTCGTTAAGGTAATGCCGCTCTCTATTTGGTGGTAGTTAAAGTGGAATTAGGCACCAACGCATTGTATTGGTGGATAAAAGCCAAAGGGATCATGTGGTTCGAACAGATAGACTTTTGTCGGTTCGTATCACATACGTCATGTCCATGCCTATGGCTGATTGCCAACGTCCGGGAAGGATTACCTTTGACGAGCTTTCGAGTGCAGACATTGAAGGACGCGAAACATCACCGGTGACCACGCGTGGCCACCTTCGATACAGATAGATAACCGCATTAGGGTTGCTGCGGCCGATACGCTCGGGAATGCTAACTCTGGTATAACAGACCACCCCTTCAGGTATGATGTGTTGATGAATGGTCCTTGGCCACTGATGAGCCACAACCATGTGTAGAATACAATGTGGTCGCCATCGTTAATGGACAAGTACTTGCGGAAAGTATACCACTGGTAGTAATGAGCTTGTTACCAATTTGAAGCTACCAATCAAAGCATCCGTTGTGCACGGTGTTCTGCCCTTCGCAGTGCCTTGTCTCAAAAAGCCAGTGCTGGGTAATGCCGGGCACGATGATCGGGATCAGTAAAAAAAAACGATGACCAAGGGTAATTTACGTGGAGAAGCTGGTGTGATGCGATACAAAGATGAGCTCACAGAGAGATGAAGAGATTTTCTCTCGGATGAGAGGATTATGTACATCGATAATCGCGATGTCGACAGATAATGTCCAATGGATTTTGATCGGGTCTAGAATTCCTCGGCTCAGAGATATCGCGAGGTCGTGTTGGTGATCCGTCGGTTCTAGCACACACCGATATGACATCAGGTTTACTTTCGGCGCATCAAACGAGCGATGACTGAGTAGACTCGCGTCCAGTCAGCAGTCCGGCTTTGATCTTGAGCCATTGACAAGAGTCGATTCGCCGGAGGCACAGTCACGACAGCTCTTCGGTCACCGCTTTGCTCGGATCAGTGCCGCACCGTAACCATGCCATCGATGTCGCTCCGTGTGCTGGAAAACATTTGACCCTCCCCTCACAAAGTCAGTCATCTCGGTTATGTAAATATGCGAACAGGGCGTACCCCGGTCTTGCAGAGAATTAAATACCGGTCATCATCCGTTGTCCCCGCTGGTTCTTCTCACCGCCATCAGCCCACATGTCAGCCAATGGCCTCTTGGAAAATCACCCAGGGATCCCCGAGTCGGACCCAACGAAGGACCCTTGCACGAACCATCTCTTCTATCCCAATCAGCCGCGATGTCAGCCCGTTGATTTGTCGATAGAAAAAGTGCATTCAAAGTGGCTGGCTGGCTGGACGCGCCTTGATCAAGTTTTGATTTCTATCCACATGCGAGGCCAATTATGACGAAGTTGAGCAGAACCATGCGTACATCCAATGGCTGTGGTTTCCTCTATCCATCGAAATTTCTGACGTGAGTCGCGCTTCGGATTCCCGATCCAAGAGGACGGAACGAACAAGTGTGCTTATCTACTTTCACCCCATGAAATCTGTGGTCATCTGCCGTCTGGTAAAGTCGTGGCATGCGTCTGCTCTCAAACACGAGGCTGTTCGGGCGCTCGCGTCCCCCTCGAGATCTCAAATCGCGTTACCAAAACCTCCTTCGTGAGCGGCTCTCCATCATGTTTATGTAAACTTATTATTCATCGAACGTGTAGGGAAACCACACAACAATCTATGGATTACTCGTACTCTCAAGTGCTTGTCTGAGTTGGGACTGGAACACTTTCTCTTGCACGTTCTAAACGAGCAAAGTGAAAGTAATATGCTCGATTCCACGTCCAGCATAGATCGGTGGTGGTCAAGTTGCATACGGACAACCATAAGCGAGACTGGATCGGCCAGGCCACCACAAAAGTGAGACCTGGGGTGGTGTTCACGAGGGAGATGTATGAGAATGCGATGGGGCTTAGGCAGTCAACTGGAAGGTTCCCCATTTGGGGGTAGTGTTCGGGTCAGCTAACCTAGCACCCCCACCGCACGGACTACCATGGATATCGTATCCGGAACGAGCTTATGATGACGTCGGCAGCCTCCAGCCATTTGAGATGAGGATTGTTTGCGATTCACGATATTACGCAATAAAAATACAAACGACGGTACGGTGGTTGAAGTTCCAAGACCGTGCAGACCTTTTGGCCATCAGCCGTTGCGCTAATCGAAGGGATGTCAAGGTTCTACTTACATCCTTGCAGGAGGCCCCGAGGAATGGCACGATCACTGCAGACCTTGCAACTTGGCAATGATCGCCTCTTCTCTTTTCTGCACATACATCGGACTGATAGACTGTAAGAGATCTTCAATCGACTCATACGTCTGTCCACCCTCAAACTTCAGAATATAAATTCAATCAGTTGTTACCACCGTCGTAGAATGGTGAAAAGTTACCCGGTAGCCACTGATGTTTAAGGACACTTTGATGTTGGTCCCCTCCAGTAAAGTCACGAAAGCAGTTGCCTCGTGTACCGAGTTCTGTTTGGTGATCTCGTACCGTGTCAAACCGAACGATTGCTCAGAGAGAGCACGGCCAAGTTCGTTGTGATAGAAGGAGGGTGATGATGAGGAAGCCATGTTGACAGTGGCCTGGGGGTTCTGCCTGTGTTCTGCATCCTTAGGGGAGATGCGTTTATATAACCTCGTTATCCAGGAAGGGACAGACATGGTGTACTCTCATACAGCAAAGAATTGAGAGCCCACCGCCAAAGTAAACGCCGAGAAAGGGAGATAACAGCGGCCCTTCAGCAAATGATCATGATGATCATTTTGCAGAGGTTCTTGACCCTGTTGCCTATCACAGTTTGTAATACTAGCAGGGTGGCTTGGTCTTCAGATAAAGAAACAGACGGGTTACTACTTGTCTGAGCCCCGGGTATTACCGCTACTCCGCGATTGAGAAAGCATTGAAAACAATTGGTCGATCAGCCGAAATCATGTCCTGATTTCACGAGTTGGGATCACGAGGAACATTCTAAATGGATATGACCCGGGCGGGCAAGTTCGTCCTGTACGGTGGCAGTGCACCGAATATGCTAAAAAGGCAACTGTCTAATTCGTAAATGCTTCACGGCAAGTTTACCGTGTATGCTCGTACGCGTCCAATGTGCACCAATACCGCGTCGGATTGGACTGGAATAGCGGTCCTCAATGGTTAGGGAATCCGCGATTTCTTTCCAAGCACCGTGACAAACCTGCGTCGAAAGGAGTGCTCGGCGAGCTGTTTCAGGACAGAGAATCAAGGGCGTCAAGAGGCACAGGGTTGTCGTTTGAAACAAAAGGTATTGATCCGTTTACGTTGGTCTAGGAGGGCTGTAACGTGAGGGGAAAATAACTGACTACCAATACTGTGTGCCCTAAAACTCTAGATTTATCGAGAGCTCCTATTGAGCACCTATCGCAGGAATCGACTGCCCTTGATCTTCGGTGACGGTGGGAGCACGTCGCAAGAGTAGTAGGGCTGTGAAAGGGGAACTCTGTGGGCGATGCAAAGGGTCCACGTCCAGGCCTGATCCCCAGGTCCCAAGCCCAAGAATGACAGGATTGTCGATGATGTGACTGTACCTACACGTGAACTAAGTTTTCTGCTGGAACGTTCCCCATTACGCTTGGATTGAGATACCCCGTCAGCGCTGTCACCGTCGGATGCCCACGAAAGGGGACGTAGAAAATCACAAGGATAATGCATTGCAGTTTCGGTTTCATCTCAATCATCTAAGAACCCGTGAATCTTACCAGGACTAGATGACCGTGCGAGATGGAGGAGACTGAATCCGAGGCGAGTCCACTGTCTAGATGAATCGGAAAGGCAGACTGGCAGGTGAACCTATTCCAAACTGGACAAACGTAGTCCAGGTCCTGCAGGTTTCTTGTCGAGCAAAGAAATAGCGAGGATATCTCATTTTCGGATATTCCCACACTAGCTTTATTCTTGAACGCAGCTGGTAACCTTTGCAAAGATAACTCGCAACGCGCTCAATCGTGGTGAAACCCGTCTCATATACACGTGTTCTCCCTATTCGGAATCAGCATTATCAGATTTTCCAACTTTACCCGACAGGTCAGTAGTGGCATGGACGTAGTCAAGGCAGTGGAGACGTACATCACAAAGTTGGTGTCTACTCCTTCGGCTATGAAAGTTCTCCTTCTTGATACGCACACGGTAAGATCGTGCACATCATATTGTCATATATTGATTTCTCCTGGTGTTGCCAGACACCAATTGTCTCTCTTGCGTCGACGCAGTCGACTCTCCTGTCACATCAAGTTTATCTCACGGATCGAATTGACAACAGGTTGCGCAATTCGATGCCTCACATGAAATGTGTTTGTTTTCTGCAGCCCAGCGAGAGTAGCCTCGATGCAGTGTGCGCAGAGCTGCGTGAGCCCAAGTATGGCGAATACTATCTGTGTCAGTGCGTGGGTTCTTTCAACAGGTTGGTAATCCAGCTAACGCTCGCCGATCTGTCAGACTTTAGCAATGTTTTGAGCAAGTCATCCATCGAACGCCTTGCCGAGGTTGATGAATTTGAGGTTGTGCGAGAGGTGCAGGTACCGCACTGGTCTGCTCTTTGTGGGAAGTAGAGCTGACATCCCTTCAGGAATATTTTGCAGACTACGCGCCTCTTCTCCCTTGTTTATTCTCTCTCAATCACTTGCCCGCTGTCAGCAGACCATTATACGGATCCTCACCCAATGGTTGGGATAATGCTGCTCTAGAACACTGCGTACAAGGAATCATAGCCGTTCTTCTCAGCTTGAAGAAGAAGCCTGTCATCCGATACGAAAAGATGAGTAGCATGGCCAGGAAGCTGGCCAACGAAATCCAGGTGGGTTCTCTTCGGTATAGCTATCCTACCATATTCATGTTAGTGCGAAGCATCGGATTCAAGCAGAATCAGCGTTATTCGATTTCAGGCTTACGCAGGTAGCACCGCTGTTACTCATCCTTGATAGGAGGAACGACCCTGTCACCCCTTTGCTATCACAATGGACATATCAGGCGATGGTCCACGAGCTTCTCGGCATTCAGAACGGAAGAGTTAACCTCAGCCTGGTTCCTGACATCCAGCCTGAACTTTCTGCACGTTCATTCCCGCAAGATACGCTTCCACGTCTCTCACACGTTCTATAGGAAATTACTCTCACGACCTCAACTGATCCGTTCTTCCAAGCACACTACTTGGCAACGTTCGGTGATCTCGGTACTTCATTGAAAAATTATGTCCAATCTTATCAGTCCCGTTCACTCGCTCAATCACCCTCGACTATTAACTCGATATCTGATATGAAACGGTTCGTCGAGGAGTATCCCGAATTCAGGAAACTTGGTGGAAACGTCAGCAAACATGTCGCTCTGGTTGGTGAACTCAGTCGGTTGGTTGAAAGAGACCATCTGTTGGACGTTGGCGAAATAGAACAAGGTCTTGCGACGAGTTCGGGCTGTGATTTCAAGGTTCGTACAACGTTTGAAAGTCCGTTTTCAGACCACCAATGATACCTTTGAGCGTAGACTGTCCAAGCTCTCGTCGCGAATAATGCTGTACCTGTGTGGAATAAGCTCAGGGTCGTGATTCTATATGCACTACGCTATCAGAAGACACAGACAAGCAACGTCGCTACCCTCATCAACTTACTCCTTTCCAACGGAGTGTCACCAGAGGAAGCAAGGGCAAGTGCGTTCTATCCTCCATTTTCCGCTGATTGAAACGTCCTGTTAAGCTTGTTTACGTTTTTTTGAACATTGCCGGTTCTGATCAGCGGCAAGACGATTTATTTTCAACGGAATCATTGTTAGCCAAGGGCAGGTCTGCGTTGAAGGGCCTGAAGGTAAGCCATTCATATTGTGACAAACATCTGCTGACAAGTGCGATAGGGCGTTGAAAATGTCT
The DNA here is from genome assembly GCA_038089915.1 of Sutorius australiensis. Taxonomy (NCBI): domain Eukaryota; kingdom Fungi; phylum Basidiomycota; class Agaricomycetes; order Boletales; family Boletaceae; genus Sutorius; species Sutorius australiensis. The sequence continues at coordinate 206,612 of JBBPLR010000007.1, forward strand.
ACACTCAGCACACTCCCCATCTCTCACAAACATTAGAAAACCTGTTCAAGGGACGCCTAAAAGAGACCAGTTATCCATTCCATGATAGTACGGGCACGAACCTTGGCTTGCAGCGGTATGGTGCATGATTCCGACGGCTTATTCTTACTGACGATTACCAAGGCCGCAGGACATCATCGTATTCATGATCGGTGGGACAACGTACGAAGAAGCCAGAACAATTGCTCTTTTGAACCAAGATTCTGCTTCAACGGGTGCGCGGGTACTGCTGGGTGGCACATGCGTCCACAACTCGTCCAGGTATTCCATCTCAACATCACTCTTGGCATAGTCCGGTATTGATTTCTGTCAGTTACTTGGACATGGTTCGTGCTGCAGCAGAAACATTCCCCAGTTCCGTGTTCGAACCACCACCGGAATCATCATCAAACGCACCTTCGCTAAACCTCAACTTGGGCGGCGTCAATGTCAGCCTTGGTGGTCCGGTTGGCTCCGGGGTATACAGAACGAGCTCGGACAACGTTGGAGTTCAGGCCGAAGGGATCAGAGATGGTGTACGGAATTTAATCGGCAAGGTGAAGCAAGGTGTGGACAAGATAGGATTGTGATGGAAGCACACAGGACTTGATCCCACATTACGCTTCCTCTATGGAGAGTACGAGAGCAACGATATTTCTATAGCCCTTCGAGTCTTCGACCAGGTAGTTTCGTAAAATGAATTTTGGAAACCGTATAGATGGCTCAGCGGGATTTATTCTCGAGTTGACACGTCGTCCGTTCAGTCACGTGACTGAACCTCGCTTCCCAAGTCAATTCTACACTCACTCTTGACCACGGATTGGTACGATGGCGAAGGGCTTCTTAGCAGGCCTCAAGGGCATCGATGCCTTTGGGAAGGTAATCCCTATTTGCCTCCATGTACCACGTTCGCATGGTATATCTCACCATGTGTCCTCCACTAGACCACAGAAGACGTGAAAGTGAAGACGCGTACAGGCGCTTTTCGTACGTCCAATTATACAATCTCAAGCCACTGAAGCTTACATCCCCGGCGTTCCCAGTAACGCTCATTTCAGCATGTATTATACTCGCTTTCACGGCCATGGAGTTCTTCGATTACAGAAGAGTTGGAGTTGATACTTCAATTGTTGTCGATCGAAGTCGTGGGCAGAAACTAAGCGTGAAGCTAAACGTGACATTCCCCCATGTTCCCTGTTACTGTGAGTAATACGTTCCAGTCTGCCTTTGCTTCGATTGCCGAGTCGTTTACCATTTGTCTTGGACTTTGAACACAATGCTCGCAGTGCTTAGCCTCGACGTTATGGATATTTCTGGGGAACAGCAACGCGACGTCTCTCACAACATCATGAAGAAACGACTTACAAAGGCTGGCATTGATGTCTCCGGACAGCGTAGTGGTGATCTGCGAAATGAGATCGACAAGTTGGCGGAGAAGCGTGGGTCTGGATACTGTGGCTCGTGTTACGGTGGTGTACCGCCCGAGAATGGATGCTGCAACAGTTGCGAGGACGTCAGGCAGGCATACACGAACAAGGGTTGGAGCTTTGGCAACCCTGACGAGGTCGAACAGGCAAGCCAACCATCTGGCGAGTGGACTCTGGGGTATTAACGGTTCATTGCGTGCCAGTGCATCGAGGAAGGATGGTCGGACAAACTCAAGGACCAGGCGGAGGAAGGTTGCAATCTTTCTGGACGCATTCGAGTCAACAAGGTCATCGGCAATATCAACATTTCCCCGGGAAGGTCATTCCAAACCAACAGTCGGCATTTCTACGATCTCGTACCCTACCTGAAGGACGACAAACAAATTCATGACTTTTCTCATATCGTCCATGAATTCTACTTCATGGCTGACGATGAGTATAACCCCACCAAATCCAGGATAGGAAAGGAGATGAGGAAACGCATGGGCATTGAAGACAATCCCTTGGATGCCTATGAAGCCAAAGTTTGTGGTTCAGGATGTCCTCGCGAACGTCTCGCTGAGTTGATTCTTTAGACTGCCAAGGCTCAATACATGTTCCAGTATTTCCTCAAGGTTGTCTCAACACAGTTCAGGACTCTCGATGGAAAATCGGTCCGTCCGACTTAATACAGGGTGGTCTAGACCTAATTGGCGCGCAGATCAATACGCACCAGTACAGTGTTACTCACTTTGAGCGAGATTTGACAAAAGGTACGGGCGAAGAGGATAGACAAGGAGTATACACGCAACACGGGTTTGGAGGGGCTCCTGGTACGTGGTTAAAGAGTTAGTGGTCGTGAACATCGAGTGCTGAACCCATTTGCACAGGTGCCTTCTTCAACTTTGAAATATCACCCATTCTTGTCGTCCACTCTGAAATAAGGCAATCGTTTGCACATTTCCTGACGTCGTGAGTTATATCACGTTGCGGCCGACGTCCGTCACTCAGTCTTTTCTCAGAACATGCGCGATTGTTGGAGGTGTGTTGACTGTGGCTGCACTGCTGGACAGCATATTGTTCGCAACTGGGCGCAAGTTTAAGATGGGCAGCGGCAGCAGTGGGAGCACAAAAGTGTTATAGATGTTGTGCTCAGTAGGTCACCATTCACCTATGCAATCATTGGATATCTATTCTGTCCGTGAGCTAGCTGCTCTGGACGCTAAGAGCGATTCGACGCATTCACTTTACACGTCAGATTGCTTGGTTCTACCCAGCTCCTCTGGGCTCGACGGCAGGCCATTTGAGACTCGCCCTCACCAACGCTCTGCAGAAAGTGGGCGCACCGACAGAAAAGTCAAAGACAATTATAGTCATCGTGCATGTTGTGGTCTACGGTCTGAAAGGGTTTTCGTGCGATTTCGAGCATAATACGAGCTTGAAGAGATTATATATGACTCGGGAATTACCGAGATAGTTTGACCCCTGCTAGCACAATGAGCAAGACACCGTCTACACTGCTGTCTGACGCGCTCGCGTCCTTCAACAGAGCCACCACTCTCGCCGTACGCGTAATTCTCCACGACTTGTCCAACTACTGAATACCGTCCTGCGATCCTTTGTAGTTCACCACAGCACAAGATCAAGCCCGCAAGGATGTCACACAAGCAACTACGGAAGCCCGCGAAGCTCGTAGAGAACGCGACGAGGCGGTCAACGCCCTCCACGCTTCAAGACTTGAGGAGCAAGCTTGGAAGCAAGAGACTGGTGTATGGAAAGCCGCAGTACGCCGACTTCTCGTGTTCCGCGTAATTTCGATCTCACCCCACACGCTAGGCAACTCAAGCCGAACTGACTGTACGGCCATCTCTTTCATTTCTGACGCGTCTTTGGTCATCCACCTTCGACAGATTAATCACCATCTCGAAACCATCGCCCAGCTACGCCAAGAAACCACACAGTGGAAAAATCAGTGCCTTCGCCTCGAAGAAACCTCAAGACAGGAGGCCATCAGCTGGAAAGAACAATTTCTCCGCGTGGAACAAGAACGGTTAAAGCTTGCTGAACGTGTTGAAGAGCTCGTGGCCGACCAACTCAGTTCCGTATGTCCCTTTGGTTCAAACCATCTGTCAGACTCCCTGAATGCTTGGTCAGAGCGGACATGCTCAAGCATCGACGACGCCATACACTCCGATGACGCGGCGTCCCCTCATAGCCGATCCATCCGCCTCCACACGATTGCAGCGTGCTTCCGCGCTCGACTCCTTGACTCCAGGCATCCAAGAACTTCCACCATCGAAATCTGCTTTCTCCGCATCTAAAACAGTACCAATCGCAAATCGAGCCCGCCCAGGACCGGTCTTGCAACTCCCAACACCATTATCGGAGAACCAACGCAACGCACGCCAACGAGTAACACAAGAAGCCGCAAGCCCCGTCTCCCAACCAGGATTGTCATCCAGCGGTGCACGTCAAACACTTATTCGGCGCGTCCAGGCTGTAGTTGAAGTCCCAGTGAAAGAAGAAAGCGTTGAACGAGACATTGGACCGGATACACGTGTCGCAAGCTCAACCTCCACTTCTGTGCCAAAGTCTTCAAAGGCACATCCCCGAATCACAGAGCTCAACAAGGCAACTCCGCGTGTTCTACGTAAAACATCAGCGAAGCGAACCTATGTTGAGGTCGATGAAGAGTCAGAGCCAGAGAACCTTAAACGGATTGATGGAGAAGAACAGCTTGTTTCAGACGACGACGACGAATTACTGATGGGCGTTGAGGTCAGAAAACACTTTGGCGTGATGTCTGGTTCGGTTTTGATCTGACATTGCACCCACAGACAAATCGCAAGTATGGCATGAAACAGGTTCCGAAACCAATATCGGTTCAGAAGACGACCTTGCCCCTTCTTGTGGCCAAGAAACGAAAAACACCCCTCCCTCATAAAAAAAGTCGCCCTTCCACCACATCAAAGCCATGAATGCTCACGACTTATCATTCTCTTCTGGGCATGGAACTCCTTTGCATTTCTAGTTCGCTTGATTTATCTTCCTACTTAAGGCTGATTTACCCATATTTTCTTGCACCTCGGAATCACATTCTAACGTCCCTCTGGCACGTGTACTCACAATATGTAGCTTCATCCTTGTAATGAAGGTTCTCACAAAATATTGCTCAGACTCAGCATACGACAAGCGTTTCTTAATACAATAGCTGATCGCTTCAGTTACGCACCTGGATCGGTGCATCGTCGCCAACGAATTCACCAAACCACCGGAACACTTCGTAGTGCCACTTCAAGCTGTTGCCTGCATTCGTTACCCAGTGATTTTCATCAGGAAAGATCACCAATCGGCTGGGTACCCCAAGTCTGTTTCGAGAACGTGGTGGCTTCAGCTCGAGTGTCGAGAGGTTATGTTGAAAAGATACCCACTGTTGCAGAGCGTGCCACACCGCAATGCCGTCGGTCTCTGGCAAGCGGTAATCTTTGCTTCCATGAATGATCAACTGAGGTGTCGACCATTTGTTCACGGTGTACGCGGGGCTATACCTATAATCCATTTTTAATCGAGCCTAGACTCCCGACGACCCAGACGACGACATACTTGCGAGACAACGCAAATGAATTCTCTTCCCAAGGACGTCCTCCCCACTCGTGGTTGAACTGGCTAGAAATCAAAAAGGGTCCGATTGATTGATTAATTGGATATCTGTACGCACGAAGAAGAGTTCGTCGGTCGCATAACCGTTGTACGTGGTGTCGAAGACCTAGCGTAATCTCAATACGACGCGATGGGGATCAATAAGAAGACTCACACCATCATGGCACACCAGGGCTTTAAAGCCAAAGCCGAATTCAGGGTTTCCTTGAATCCAACTGGGGAAGGTCGGTAGTCAGCGCACCGTCGGAAGTAGACATAAGTGTCGAACTTACTTGATGGCGTAACCCCCATAGCTCGCGCCAGCAGCGACTGCGCGGTCAGGGTCGATCTAGTCAACGCTGTGAGCGGTACGCCGAGGTTGGGGTTCTAATAATGGTCACCTGGGGGAAATTCTCTAGGACGTATTTCCAGCCATTCCTAAGATCCACAAAGGGCTTTCCTCCCCAGTCTTCTTTGATTCCCTCAGTCAAGGCTAAGACGCTTTTCAGGGGATCGATGATCTCGTATGAGGAAAGGTCAGCGTACCCTGGCCGAAAGAAGTGGAGCCGGTGGGGTTAATCGCTACAACGACATAACCCTGATTTGCAAAGACTAGCAGGTATTGGTTTCCAGGGAGATAATAACCAGCAGGTGATCACTAACCATTGGGATTCCAACGAGTAGACCAAGAGTCAGTCCAGCAACCTTCGGGACCTAACTTACCGTACATCAGCCATCTCTCATGTCATTTTTAGCATAAAGGAACCTGCCGCCGTGAATGATCATAACGACAGGCCATTTCTTCACGTCGGTTGACTTGTAACCGGGAGGAGTGAGGATCCACCCATGAATGTTGTGCTCCGCGCCTTGGAACCAGAATTCCTCGCCAGGGTGGAGGTGCTTGCCCTGGAGGGAAGTGGCCGAGAACTTGGTGATTTGGGTAACTTCAGCTTTGAGGGAACCGGGCACATTCTTTTTGATGTTTGCCTCAACGAGCTGAAGGTTATTGAGAACATACGCATCGTTCGGGGACGTGAGCGAAGACAGCGCAAAGAGGAGACGTCCACCCGAAAGTACTTGTAAGCCAGAAGCAGCGTGCGTCTCCGTCAAAGCGATGGGGGTATCGTATGGTGAGGTGAGCTCGGGATAGGCAGTCGATTCACTGGGAGTCGGGGGGATTGGCAGGGTGAAGATCTTGACCCTGGCAATGTCTTCAGCGACAATGTAAATAAATTCGTCACTCTCCGAGAACTAGATGGATATTATTAGAATTACGTCTACCAGAAAATGAAGCGATACGACATACCGCTAAAGAACTCGGGGAACGGTCCCAACTTTGGGTGACAGTGAAGCTGACACCCTTGTCAAGGTCGTGAATGACAATCTTGGCTCTAAGTAGCACGTCAGATTGGTTGCTAGGAAGAACACATAAGCTACGAGGCGACCCGCCTGTCCGATTCGTGGCCGTCTTCGTCTAGTTGAAGCCAAGCCACCTTGTTGCCTTGGTGATTGAATGCTGGGGCATGGGTTGCACCATGCACGCCAGATGTGAGTTCCACGAGGTTGGAGCCGTCAAACCCGACGAGGTATATCTATGCTCGAGTCAGTAGAACGATAGTGGACATGGAAGGGCCATACATTCTGTTTCGTGTGAGACGCTTTAGGGAGCACGGGATCCTTTGCGGTAAAGATAATTTGACCGTCTGAGATGTCAAAATCATCTGTTCCACCAAATGGTTCGACGGGAGTACTCTGAGACGAGATAATGAATGAGAGACATATCCTTATTGGAGCAGGTCGCATACCAAATCAGTACCCTGGAGGACGTTGGTAAACTCTGCCCCAAGAACGAACCGTCCTTGGTCCTTGTATAACCGCACTGTGAAGAGAGATTTGTGCTTGGGACCAACCCATGTGTCCCATTGGCGCTCAAAGTTCTGATCATAGACCAAAGCGGAATTCCCGCGGTCTGCGTACTCTTCGTCGTTGTGCTTAACAGCATTTAGATCACCGTCCTTGTGGACGTACGCGGAGAAGACGAGGACGCCTGCGGAGTACGCATAGCGGAAATCTGCGGCGGTGGTGACCGGGAAGGACCCGACGGAGATGGACTCGCCGACGCTGACCGAGCCCGCAGAGAAAGTGACTGGAATGGCAAAGAGTTCCTGTTTCTTTTCCTTTTCTTCGCCTGTCTCTACGACATGCGCGATGGTACGTGCATCGAGCCAAAATGCATCACCACCGTCGGGAAGCGAGAGATTGTATGGCTCTGATTCGCCTGTAGTGGGTGCTATGGCGAGCGACTTGTGGGTTCTGCGCAGAGTTCTAGGTCAGATGGATCGAGTTGGATCTATGACGACTCACTTGCGATCCTCGAAGGAGTACGTGCTGATAGGGATGAGGGCCAAGTCACCGGCCGGGTTGGGGAGGGGGACACCCGGCCTAGGGAGACTGAGCATGTCCTGCGGGGAAAGTACATCGGACGACACATTCAAGGCAAACTCTGCGGGCATCGTTGGCAACGACGGACTGGAAAAGGGCTGCTGTACGGAAAGACCCAAAATACGCAAGGCAGCGTCAGGCAACCACGTATCGATAACGTCGATATCGATGGCCCTTGTGATACGCACAAAATAGCAATTGGAGAGTCCACGGACGCGGGGAATATCACACACGACGGTGGGACGAACCAAATGTTCCGAACAACGGTACATCATGGTCTACGCCTCGTCCATCTCTTCGTCCTCGTCACCCGCGTCTTGCTCCTCTGCGGGCACGTCTCTACCCTCGATCTGGGTAACCACCCCTGTATCGGAATCCCATCGTGCTTTCAGTCCCACCCTGAACACCACCATCTTCTCTCCAACGAGCTTCAGTAACTGGGCCTGCTCGCTCGTCAACGATTTGCCCTTGTCGCATATCTTGTGCGACGTTTCCAACGTAGGGATACCCCGTTTCAGTGACGTAGATAGCCCCAGTTTACGTAGCTGAGACTCCTCATTGTGCGGGAACGGCTCCGGGGGATCCGAGTATACTCGCATCACAGGACCCACCGGGAGTATCACTGTCCGACTGGCAATGTTACCTGTCCGCGCAAAGTCGGCCTGTTGAAAGTCCTTGAACCACCCGACCACTTCCTCTGGCTCTGTGTCGGTAAATAGCAAACCAACCTGGCCTTTTATTTTCTGATGAGTAGTCACGGTCATGAGTAGAGTCCTTTGGAAGAACTGCTCCGAGACAACATACCTCTGCAAGTTTGTGCAATCCTGGCCTGTGCTCTTCTTCTGGTGTTTTTCCGAGTGCCTTCCCCATCACTGCAGCCCTGCCAAAAAATATCCGTGCTGAACTGAATGATTGTCAAGCAGACATATCTCCGTAATGAGTTGTCTACTCACTCTCGCCAGAGATTTCGAACGGTTTTGAGATGCGTGTTGCGCATTGCGCCTACCTCGAACAGCCAGCAGTACTTCCATTTTTCTGCACTTTGTTGAATCTGTCGACCATTGGAACGACGATAGCGATCGATGATGTTGTGCGCACCTCGTTCAGCAACGCATTTTTGTGTTCCTTGGTCTTTTTTGCGACCTTTGTGAGCGATACTGGTCAAGAGCAAAAATGTCGTGTCATTGATCGCGAATTGACCGTGCTGTCGCTCATTCTCACCGACTTTTGAGCGTTTTGACTTGGGCATGTGTGCTTGAGGACGATGTCGGATTTCAAGTCCGCTGGAATTTCCTTGACTTTGTCATGTCGGCAATCTCGTCCGCAGAACTCACGGCCCTCAAGGACGCCCTCCTCAATACCTCCAATAAGGTCCCCCTTCACCACAGATTCCGGGCCCTCTTTGCCCTCAAGTCGCTCAAGAGCGATGATGCAGTCGCAATCATATCGAAAGGTGTCGTCCACTTTCCCGCAACCGCACAGCTCATCAGCGCTCAACCTTGCCATCTGTCAACAGCTTTCGACGATCCTTCTGCGCTTCTCAAACACGAGTTGGCATATTGTCTTGGGCAGATGAAAAGGACATCTGCGCTACCCATTCTCGAGTCGATTTTGCGAAATCAGGATGAGGACCCTATGGTCCGGCACGAGGTTTGACATTCAGGTTACATTTCGGAGAATACCCTCCTTGACGGTCGTGCGGGGCAGGCAGCCGAGGCAATGGGCGCGATCTCTTCCACAGCATCAGTCCCGATCCTCGGCGAATACCTCTCTGACCCGAATCGGAGCGTACGTGAAACTTGTGAGATCGCGCTCGCAAAGATCGAGTGGGATAACTCGGAAGAGGGGAGGGAGCACCGTGCGGCTACGGAGTCTCCGGATACCATACCGTGCGTCCGTTCCCTTCTGATTTCTCCTCTCCTACATGCTAATCTGGGTGCGATAGCACATATGCCTCCGTTGATCCCGCTCCTCCCACTTCGCGTCTCCTGTCGGGGCAACCAGGGCCCGATGATGTAACGGAAACATCCGTGATATCACTTAGAGAGAAGCTGATCGACACGGAACTATCACTCTTTGAGAGATACCGTGCGATGTTTGCATTGCGGAACATTGGCACGCCAGCAGCGGTGGACGCACTCGCATGTGGTTTCGCTGATGACAGCGCACTTTTCAAGTAAGTGTGTCAGCCGCGTGCCGGTATCTTGACGTTCAGATGGTTACAGGCATGAAATCGCATTTGTCTTTGGCCAGCTTTTATCTGCTCATTCTGTCCCATCGTTGATCAAAGTCCTCCGGAACGTAAACGAATGTGATATGGTGCGGCACGAGGCAGCAGAAGCCCTCGGTGGCATTGCAACCCCCGAAGTGCTTCCCCACCTGACAGAATGGATGACACGGGAGGATTCACCAGCCGTTGTCCGTGAGAGCTGCCAAGTAGCCATCGACATGTGGGAGGTAGGCAATATGCCCCAACATACAATACTATTTTAACCGTCTGTTTTCAGTATGAAAACTCTGGCGACTTCCAGTACGCAAACACGCTCGAGATTGCGCGCACCACTGAGCCTTTGGCTGCGTGAGGCGAATGACAAAAGAAGTTTAATAACCTGTATGTTCTGTACCTGTACCTCTTACAGAAGTTGGCGGAGAATACATAGAGTTATAGATACGTCTCTAGGATTATATACACAATCGATGTCGGAAAGCATGACAGCGTATAGCGATCCATGAATCATAACGACGAGCATGCAGCGTAGGACCTTTACTCGGTATTAAACACCAAAGCCCTGACCTCTATGGATTGCCTCTGTGGGGCGTGTGATGGACTAGTACTATCATGGAAAGCCGAGTGGGGTGTTAAACGCGCCTTGTCGGCGTCGGAGTCAAAGCACTTGATAAGGGCGACTTCGTTTGGGTTCTGATCAGACAAGTAATACCATTTGTGACCGGGGTTGTACTTGACGCTAAAAGTGGCGCCCTCGCGATCAGCGTAGATGTGTCGGGTTGAAATGAGGTCCTTGTCAGGATCGATAGAGCGGTAGTCGGCCAATGCGAGAGGGTCGTGGGCCACAGGGTGAGCAATGGGTCTGGAAGACGCATGAGTGAGTTATTTAGGAAGATGTGCGACCACGACACACCTCCACACATTGATGATACGGTATCGACCTTTAAGGAGTTGCTCAGCCTCTTGGCCGAGGTGAAGTTCTACACGTTGAGCTGCCGAGACAAACGTCTGGTCAACGTGGACGCGTTGCTATGAAGGATTGGGACGTGAGGATGCATGCGGAGAGACACTGGCACATCACTGACCACTGGTCCACGGAGCGGCGTCTTGGAAGGTGCCGTCTGGTCAAGAGGGTTGCGCCGGATGGTATGATCAAAGATGAAGACTCTCTCTGCACCGGCATGCTTCTTCAGTATGTCCTCGACCTCGGGGTAGTAAATTGTCTTGATTCTCTCCTCGTCGACAAACTCCTTCTCGACGCTAGGATGGTGGACAAACTGGAATCCGCTGACGTCGAGACCCAGTGTATCCTCCAGTCCTCTAGCGTCATGGATGACCACGGGGCGAGTATCACCACCGACGTTGGTCCGTGGGACGCCTGCAGGAGGCTCGTCGACATAGTTGTAAGAAGGCTGAGTATCAAGAGGAGTGTAATAATTGAGGGTCGTTTGGACGTCGCGGGGAGCGAGTACTGTGACGGTCATCGTGAAGCGGGTGCGAACTACTGCGTACCATGGATGCCAGGCTCTTTTTTTATGCTGGGAGAACGCTGCTTGGTAAGACGGTGAGCACGAGTGGCGTGCTGGTATGACGAAGTCTATCAGTCAGCATGGCCGGTATCACTGTGTTGAGCAGGGAGGAGGAGGTTGATGATGATGCGAGCGTTTGATCTTACCGGGAGTCGTTCTGCCACATCGTCGCCATGGATTGCACCATTCTCGTCATCGCGTCGACAACGCAGACCGTCCGTGCGCTGCTCCAAAGCATGTTGTTTGCCATCTTCTCTGGGCCCAACTGACGCGCGATATCAGGACTCGTCAAAGACGTCGTCCTTGATGAACACGTCCCTGTCGTGCCGTGGACGATCGTGAACAAGTACTACACAGCCGAGGTCGAGTTCCACCTTTACCCACTCTCTTCTTGGGCCTTGCTCCAAGACAAGCTCTCGTCTCCTGCGCTCCTCTTCGTCTGGAACAGAGACGAGGTATGCTTCGGTATCCGTCCGAGGTCGTCCATTGATCCGCTTCCTATAGCCTTACCGAGACCAAATACGCCAACTATCTCGGCGTGCATCTCAACACGAGTTCGAGGTTACCCTTGCCATCAGGCTCCCCTCTACCGAGTCGATTTCGCCTGCGGAAATCGAGGATGACCAAGACATAGATGCCTTTTTGTCTTCCGAGGGCTTCGAGTTTGTCAATGTCCCTGACATCGAACCTTCATCGCCCGACCGCACGGGTGAGTTCGTGTTCATCTTCTCCACCTGGTAGTATTCACATTTCCATTTCCATTTCCTTAGGCATCCCTGGTGTCCCTCGGATAATCGATGCATTGAGCACCATCATGTGGCCATCGATGGTTCGGCAGACCTCCAAAGGGGTTGCAACAGCTGGCTTTGTCGGCCCGGTTCAGGCGAATCTTGGTATTTCCTCTGATGACTACCACAATCTCGTGCGGCTGGTGGGTCAAAGAATATCCGGAGACGACGGCAGTCATATGCAGCACGAACTCGAAGAACTCGAACGTTGGCTCGACGAGGACACCTTATCGGGTGATGTAGGCGCGCGATCTGCCGACGGTGACGACCAGGCTGCCCCTTGGAGCACCGTCGTTACTCCAGGAACCCTCTCTCCTACCTTGAGTGGTTTCCTCGGGAACTCTCGCCCTACCACTCCCAAACCCGGTTTCGACGATGATTTCACCTCCTTCGTCTCTGCCTCGTCTGCGACTTCTGCTAGCATCTCTCCAGCCCCTTCCGGAAATCACTCGTTCCCACCAACGTTTCCACCTCTCGCATCTGCGAGTTTCAGCGCTACCTTTACCTTCAAGTCCGCTTCGTCTGGTCGCTCGACTCCCGTTTTTGATGACGATGCGAACCTCGGCACTACTCATTTGGCACCCGGCGAATCTTACAAATTCCTTGGCTCTGTATCGGATTTTGGCGACCTGGATAAGGAATCGGTCGGTTCGGAACGGGCGTCCAATAGCGACGAGGAAGACGAGGACATGCCATCACAGCTTGAAATCGCGGAAACCTCACGCGAGATTTTCGGTGTACCTCTCACGTTCTCTCCCACACAGGAACGAGGTGACGGGAGTCTCCGGGAACTGGCCGCTATTAGCAAAGTGTCGTCGCAAAATCACCCTGAAGAACTCGATGTCGAGATGATGGACGTCAATCCCGAGCGCTTTGATTTACAGAGCGTGCTTGGGGCTCTCCAGGGACTAAAAGAGGAGATTGCCGTGATGCCCGATAAAGAGCGGAGGAAAGCTGCAGCAAGAGTAGCTCTGGGACTTGCATATGGGTTCGATAGCAACTCACGTTCTGCAGCAAATGAAGAGCTTGTCTGATGTGCAAGTGTGGATAGCCGTGCCTTGTAAGATATCGTATGATGAGTACTCACTTCCGTCTACTGTCTGTTGGACATGGTTTAGCACATTGAATCAGTCGATGGGTGCAATGTAATGTACATCCTGGTCTTTTCAACACTTCCTTTTACTGCACGAACAACGAAATGGCATGTACAAACATGCAAGGGAATCATTCCACGTCTTCATCCACCTTTCCTGCTTTACCAGTCTCATCTCTGATGCCCCCTTCTGCAAAGCTCATGATCCCTACCAAGTCCAGCTTCGAAACCACATCCTCTGCTTCTTCCACATCCATTTCCGCGAGTACCTTATTCACTGCCTCCAATGTCCCGAGCCTCAATGCATCCTTGAGCGCATCGGAGAACCCATCGAAAACCGTCCAGCGCATCATCAACGCCTTGCGCACTTCCTCGACATCCAAGTCCTCTGTGCCGGGACCCTCGAGGACGAGATCGTCAGGCGGAGGTCCGTCGGGTACATTGAAGCTGATAGTGGAAGCATCGCTCTCGGGTACAAGCTGGATTTGCTCTTTTTGTGAACTAGAGGCGGCGGCCTCAGAGGCAGTGGCCGCCGCACGGGTGACGAGATGAGCATAAGTATCTTCGACATCCTTGACGAAGATGGGTACGGCACGTTTATCGCCTGCGATCATCCTGGTCATGGTGAGTCCCGATGTGGTCGAAAGACACAACAACTCACTTTTGGAAGAACACCCTCACTCCATCACGACCCAATTTGTCGCAATACTGCAGAAGCAAGCTCTGGTGCACGCATTGGTTGGCATATTCGGAGCGTCCATCCGTCTCTGCCTGGAAGGCAGCGACGAGGAGAGCGTCAGACGCACCCGGGACAACGACGTCGCGGTTGTTCTGTATGAAGGAAAAAGATTGGGCATAGTCCCAAAGGGGTAAGTTGGAGAAGCGAATGAGAGACGGGGTGAGCTCTGGTAGTTCTTCCTGCTGCTCGTCCTCGTTGGAGGCATCTGCAGCCAAAGCAGGAGGCGCGGGAGCATGCGAAGAAGAGGCAGCAGGGTTGAGTACTTCGTACGTTGTCGTTTTGATTTTCGTCGTCTTCGTCTGTATCGTCGTATCCGAGATCGCATTCTTGATCGGCGGCGGGGTTGGTTTGGGAGGGACATACTGGATAGGCAAGGGTCAGCATCCCGTGCAAGCCAAAGAGGGAACAAACTTGAAATACCTTGCTTTCCCAGCCCTCGTGGATGTCGTCGCTGGTGATGTGTTTCTTCTGTTCCTTGATCTCCTCTTCGAGGTCAGCCTGAAGCTTGTGCGTATGCTCTGCGAGCTGAGTGATGTGTGTCTCCATCCCGTCGAGGACGGCTTTCTCTTGGTCGTCCTGAGGTAGAGCATTGACGCCGTCGTAGATCTGGAGAAGGAGAGAGAGAATCATGGCATCGTACGTGGGTTGGTTCTTTGCACTCGTGGGTGGTGCCGCAGAGGATGGTTTTGACTGGAGACGATCGACGAGATACTGGAAGAAGGGGAGACCGGTCTGAGACTGTCCAGCATCAGCGTCCTCTGCCAGGTCTCCCGCACCGCTGGCGAGTGCACCAGCGATGCGTTCTCTGATCCTGATGAGGCGGGGATAGAGGACATCATTACATGCGATCTCGGCGTTGAGAGCCTCGATCTTGTGCTTGCGGGCTTCGCGCTTCTCGTGGATGTCGCGCTGTTTCCACCGGATAAGAGAGCGTTTGTCGACGTTGGGGTGGCCTTCAATGTCAGAATCGTCCGACAGCTCGAGCTGATCCCACTTGGAGTAGTTGAGTGGCATAGTGGACGTCGTGGACGAGGCTGTCGATGTCAGTGATAACGGACCGAGCACAGAAAGTTCTCGAATCTGATTCAAGGAATCCGACGCTGATCGTTATTGACCAACGCTGCCAACGTCGTCGCCGCTGCCGAAGCGTGCAACTCGGTAAAGTCGGCGGGGGTCCGTGCGAGTGGCTGAACCATTCGGGGGTCGTCCGCATCTTTGCTCTCAACACCCACCACGTAAACGCAGCGCAATGGACACCGACGTCGAACAACCTCAACCGGTCCCAACGCTCTCTACTTCAACTCTGGACGTGGCTTCTTCCTTGCGTGCTGCGGCTCTCTTGTCCAGGAAGCGCCGGAGGGTTGAACCTGGTTCGCAATTCCTGCCTCCCCGCCTTGCTCCAGAGCCTGCCCTGCAACTTGACTATGGTCAGGACGACCCAGCCACGATCCACTCCGACCGCAGGTCGTCTCCGTTGTCGCAACTCATCATCCCGGAACCCTCAAATCTCACAGAAGACATCGAGGACGGCCAGATTCGTGAAGAGGGCGAAATCAGCGATACGGAAGCGTCTCCTCCACCTCGGCGATCACCCACTCCACCCCCGAGGTTGAGACAACGGCCGTTCACTTCCCATCCCCAAGAGTCTGCAAGGGTCGAAGCCCCATTCCCCCTACCACCGTCCCGCATCGAGGCCCCAATAGCTTCCCCTTTGGAACTATCCAATACTCAGGCATGGCGATCTACCAGTCTTGAACCTTTTGTGCTCGAGACGTCTACCTATCGACTTGATGCCAATCACGTCAGACCAGGACTCACCAGTTCGTCGCCGATTCTACATAACCCACCCTCCTGCTGATCCTGCTCCCAGTGACTCAAGATCAGTACAACACTGCCAAAGACATTGTTCTTGACGTTCTTGGATGGGGGGTTCCTCCAGAGTATCTCGTGGAGTGCGGCTTGAGTCGACATGCAATCTTTCACGTTTTTTCGGAACTTAATCTTCGGCTTCCAACCAACCTGGATACAAGTGGGCTCATTCCGTACCCCACACCTGAGATGCTCGCACTTATACCAGTTTCTCCATCATTGTCTACGCACTCGCTACATTCATCGTCTTCCACGATGCCGCCCCCGCCCGTCATCCCAGCTCGGGTCTCTCTTGCAGAGCGCATGAGTGTGGAGCACATCGATACTCGGATGTCCTCGCCCGACCCCCCTCCGCGCATCAAGGCTGAGCCAAGTTCGCCATCAGCGGCAGATCTCAACAATTCTCAACTGCTCGTGATAGAGCAGCAACGACGACAGGAATTACTCGCCCGCAAGGCTGTCATCGCCTCTCGAAAGGCTCGGCAAAGCGAACCTCCTTCATTCAAAGACCAGGACATTGATATGGGTGCAGTACCTGCTCAATTTGTGGACGATTTTTTGAAGACAATTGAACCAACTCCTCATCCGGATGCCCACGAGGGGGACAAGCACAATCGAGGATCCTCTGTCGGCACAATGTCTTTTTCGGATTCGGAACATATGGATGCTGATGACCTTGACCATGGTCTGATTAGTACATCCGGAGATACCTCTACTTCCTCCAGAAAAACCTCGGGTCAGCCCAAGTCTTCCTCAAGCATGGCCATTTATCCGGAACTCTACTCACCTATGGCATCGACTAATGGGTCAACGGATAACGCAGGTTCCACCAGCAATGGGATGGAACCGGGTTCGGCGACGTCTTTGGACATGACTGGCTCAGGCACGCTCACACCTACTCTCCAAGGCGACCTGAGTTATGCGAGCCTGGACGGCGACAACGGTTATCCACAACGCCGAGGCATGAAGCGTCCTGTGGCCGCTGATTTCGTGGATTTTGATAATGGTCCAGGACCCTCCCGTGGTCATGGGAGCTCGTCTTCCAATGGTTATTCCAACGGAGGTCCATATCCCAACCCTCTCTCTAGACGCAAAACGGGTAGTTTTGCCGGAATTAGCGGCATGCGCCGTTGTGTAATCGAATTGAGCGACAGTGAAGACGACGGTGACAGTCTAGTGAAGGGCGATCAGGAGGGGGACAATGACACGCGGGAGTATTCCCCTGGCTCCGCTACAGCACGCGTTCCGCCACGTCTTGCTGTGACTCCGACGATATCTTCGTCTTTCGGGTCTTTGGGTATTACCAACAATATAGGGCAACCGTTATCCATACTGCCCACGACGAATGCGCTTGCGGAAAAGGAGGAAGAGATCAAGAGAATGCGACAGCTCATTGCTCAAAGGGAAGAGTCAATGTCGAAGAAGCTTGCGGCTGTATGTACTTTTGGAGTGCTCAATCAGGAGGTGCTTGACGCACGCTCGTAGATATCGCGGAAATCAACGCCAGTGGTACTGCCCACAGCTGAGGCGCAGGCTACGGAAGGAATGGTAAAGGAGGAAGAAGCACTCACCGGCTCGTTGGGTTGCAAGAATTTACCGACGATGCTCCCCGCACGAGATCGGGAGAATGAGCATAATAATATTACTTCCGTTTCCGAATTTACAAGAAGACATGGTTGGTGTCATTTAACTTTTTTTTTTTTTCTCTTCTTCATTCGTCCGGACATGTAAAATTCCGCATTCGCTTATCACGGCGATCCTGTACTTTTTTTCGATCATTCGTTGACTCTTTTTGGATTCAGATATTTCGGTAGCAATCGTCGATGAGAACGCGGATGTTCTCACCTCCGACAACTCCGGGCCATCTGGTGCTGGTAACCGGAACGACTCTATAGCTCAAGAGACATCCACCATTGGTTCTCTCTCTCGGTTCTCCGCCAGTCCGACACACGGCTGATACACTTCTTTTGCTCTCTCCCCCCCCTTCTACCCCTGTTCACTTCTTTTTTAAATCTACCACGATTATATTTTCTTTTACTGTCGTTTCATATTTTGTTTCTCGTTCCCTTTCCCTCTTGGTTGCATTGTGTGATTTCTCACCGGTGTGGTTCATTTTTCATTACCGCCGGTGGGTATTTGACTGGGGGGTTGCAGGATACGAACGTTCCGTGCAAGACGGAGACTCTGAGGATGACCAAGGTGTGTTTCGCTGTTCTACTTGTGCTTATCTTGCTCTTCCGCTCGTGTCGGTGCTCATCACCTTTCTTTTGTTCTCGACGATGCGGTTTCGTACGGCTTCCTTAGACTTGATGGTTACTGGAGAGACACAGTCTGCACAAGTGGCAAGAATCCGTTCCTTTTTCCCATGTTGACATGCCCTCCTCTTCCTAACTTCGCCCCCTTTTGCTTTTCCCCTTTCCCTCCATGCGACACCGTAATGATATGCTTAGGTTCGTTCATCGAAAGAGGGTATCCATCAAGAATCCTTCGCCGTCGGTGATTCTGGAACATCATCGTCGGCACAGGTGCGTGTTCCAGTCTGGCTTGTTATGGAGGCCATGTGCCCCGATATGTTGATGTATGCTGATGTAAATTGGTGGTCGCCGTTGGTGATAGGTCCTGCGGTCCCAGTTGCCGCAATCACGAAATGAGTCACCGCAACTATCAAGATCTGGTTTTCCATTGTACGATTCCCCTCTCTCTCGATATCCGCTCCTTCGACCTCGATTCGAATCGGATGCAAGCATTGAGAGTGCTTCTTTTGTCAACACGCCGTCTGAGATATGTACTCCATCGCAAGCCAGTGCTCGTCGTTCTAGTGTACAATTACCATCCCCTATTTCCTGTGCTACAGGCGCTGTATCCTCTCACCCTTGCTCCCCTATCCCTCTCCCAGACCTCAAACAACTGAAGCAAGCGGTGCTTCACCGTTTGCTCGCGCAATTGACTAGTCGCAACACGGATCTCCGGGTGTGTCCGTACGAGGTGCCCGGTGGCGGTGTATGCCGTGACAAGGACTGTGGAGAGCTGCATCTCAGCCGAATAAGCAAGGAACCGAGCGGTACGTCAAGGAGTTGCTTTGCGTGCGAGCTGGCTGAACGTGTCTCGTGTCCGATGTTTACTGCCGGATTTGCAGACACGGAGGTTGCGGCATATGTCCATGAAATGCTTCCACGGCCGTGGAGCAGGCGTTGCGATGTACGGGCGATTGAGATTGCGCTCGAGGGCGTTCGGCTCCGCTGCGGCGCCACAGACATGGACAGTCTTGTCCGGGAGGCACTTGGTGGACTCGGTATACCGATGATTTAACCTGACGCTGACATGAATGGTGTCTTATCTGGCCAGAACGTGATCGACGCCCGAGGAAGCAAGGGTCCACAGATTACTTTCCTCTAAAAGAGATTTCTCGAGTGTCAAAATATTAGAGGAAAGGATAAAGAGCGCCGAGCGCCACGGGAGCGTGCACTCCCGAGACACGGGACGCGATATATGTTGTACTTGACTCTTGAATATTTTTTTTCTCGCATTTCTTTTTTTAATTTTATATATTTGGGAGAATACGGCTGTGCGGGGAGGTGATTTGATCCGAAAAAGGGTAATGATGATATAATCATCCGCGGAAAGGGGAATTGTGAATTCCCAAAAGGAAAGATGTGGGAGTGGCGGCTGCGGAACCAGATGGCCGGGGATTACCGGGATGTGCCTGACGGTGGGAATATACTCCGACGACCAAATAAACAAATACATTGGGTGTCTTTTTTTGATCGTCCAGACTGAGACAACACACGCCCCCGTTGACACTCCCTCCCTTTTCCATCTCCTTCCAACTTCAGCGATTCCTTTTAAGGACGCCCTCCGCACCCTCGCTGACATCGTCACCTGCCCGCCCATCGTCGTCCACATCCCCAATTTATCCTCTTCCCGCCATCATCACTGCCCGTCGCCATCGACGCTTTCCTTCCCCATAAACTACATGGCCTATCGCCATCTCCCATCTGCAAACAACAGCTCACCATCTTATCCGTATTCCAAGACCGCGGCCCATCACGGCCAGCAGCCTTCCCTTTCTGGCCAAAACATCCAAGACGACCCCGCTTCATCCTCACCGACGATGCGTAAGCGCCAGCGCACGGGCCTCGATATCACCAACCCTGTTGTAGCCGATCCCCAACAACAACCCCCGCCTCAACCAGCGCAGCCGCCACACCAACAGCAACAACCCCATCTCCCCCAACAGGGTGCCGTACCAGAAGATGGCTTCATCAACGATCAGGATGCTGCAGAGAGCGCTGGTGATGAGGACGAGGACGAGGAAAAGCCAAAGGACAAGAAGGCAGGAAGACGCAAGATTAAGATCGAGTTTATTCAAGATAAATCAAGACGTCACATAACATTCTCCAAAAGGAAAGCTGGTATGCGATCACTTCCTTTGCCTCTCGTGTTTTTTCCTGAAAATGCTGCTTCACTTTCGCAGGCATAATGAAAAAGGTATATACGTCCATCGTGCCTTCGCCTATTTGCTTATCTAACCCACTTCCTCAGGCGTACGAGCTTTCCACTCTCACAGGCACCCAAGTATTGCTCCTCGTCGTTTCAGAAACCGGTCTCGTATACACATTTACGACCGCCAAACTACAGCCTCTCGTCACCCAACCAGAGGGCAAAAACCTCATCCAAGCTTGCCTTAATTCAACTACCCAGGGAGGTCCTCATGGCGGTGCCCTACCACCCAACGTGGCTGTTGGGACCCCTATGAACCGATCTACGCAGTCCATACCCATGCCCCCAGCCGGCACGGCCAACCTTCCTGGTGGTCTCTCCATTCCTGGTGGTCCCGTTGGCGGTCCCTCCCCCACCAAAGAGGATGGTGATGATGAGGGTGATGATGAAGTCACCCATGGCGGTCGCACTGCTTCCGTTGGCGACAAGCGTCGTCGCCGTCCTTCCACCACAGCAGCTTCAGCGTCAGGTCGTACTGGACCCGGCTCGCCTCAAACGCCCAACAGCACGATCCCTCCACTTTCTATTCCTGGCGCCTCTCAGCATCAACCCACATCCCAAGCACCGCCACCTCCGCAAATTTCCCTCGGGTCCCCAACGAGCCCGCAGCAACAACACTCCCAAGTGCCGTCGTCCCCACAGTACGGTCCATCCCCGACGGGAGGATATGCTCCTCACGGCCAGCATCACGGACACCATGCTGGGAGTCCTACAGATGCAAGCATGTATGGTGGTCACATGATGCCGGCTCCTCCCTACTCTTATCCGGGAGCCGGTGGCCCGGCAGCGCAAGGTGGTCAGCCCCTGGGTGGGCTTGCCGCAGCCGCTGCTCAGCACAACCATTGGGCTCCGCCGCCACAACCCGGACATTATGGAAGGAGATGATGCACCATTATTGATCGCTTTTTTTGTTCATGAGTTTTTTACGCCCACTTGGCCGGTGTTCTTGTGTTGATGTGTTCATTTTGTCGAAATGGGTTCGTAGCCAATCTATGCATTCCTTGCAGCCTGGTCGTTCTTCTCTTGCCTCCTCGACTTTATCCCCTTGACTTCTTTTCTTCTTCTTCTGGTACTTACGTCCACGCTTTGTCCCTGTTGAAAGTGTACACTAATTGATCGATGCCTTGCATGATCCATCGCTTTGATTGCTGTTCTACCACCCACCAAGCATCAAGTTAGTGATGCCATCGGTTTGGGGGGTCATTTACATTACAATTTGGGTACGGGTACATTCGAGGACACATTATTTCCGTGCGTAGATTGGCAAATTGAATGGCCTCAGAGCCAGGCATGTGTACTTGGTGCAACGTGACAGTGTACCACTATGCTGCTCACTGTTTCTCGATCGCTTCCATCCGGTGAGTTTGGGTTGTACCATTCAGCTCGACCCACAAGGGCGACTTTCTCGCTCACACAGTCCGTACGTAAACGAACAACGGGTCCGCGGTGGCCAAATATGTCGTTTTTGGCTTCCTTTAACCTTTTCCTGGTGAAATAACTAGCTCCAAGTTGTCATTACGACCCTTCTCAAGTACCGGGTCACGTATGTCGACTACGTGAGACCATGGCGCAACAGCTCGCCTAAAAACTCTCCGCTTGCTGCGATCCGCGATCCTGCTGGTCAATGGATGCTGTAGTTTGCAGCGATCAGATTTACTGATAACCCCGTTTATCTTGTCATTATGTATGTAGTGAATTTCGCCTCTCGAGCCACGTCTGCTGTGCTGGCAGTATTGGTGAGGCGGTCGACCATAGACTTCGGCTCTGTATGAGGTTCTGGCGGACAGACATTAATCCATTGTTGGAATGGACACATTCCGGTCATTATTTACTGTTCCTAGCGGTCGTCCTGATGTACCTTGGTGGCCATGGGGGACACCGCCCATGCCATCATCATTCTCAAACGAGTAGTTGTCAAGATCGTAGCACATGCCCAGTCTTTGGTCGCACACGAACACTGATCATCAATCGGTGCCGCAAACAGTAAACGACAGCGAATATGCGACGGTGGCCGGTCCTTGATCATCGATGCGATCCAGCTTGTCAAGGGTCGAGCCGCTGCCAAGGATCTTGTCGGTATTGTAGTGGTTTTTTACAGCGTAATGCGCGCCACCTTCTTGCAGCGGCTGTCACTGGCGAATCGCCTGGTGCCGATCCTGGAATTCGGCCAAAGTGCATGCGCGTGCGTGTATGTATCAGGTTCAGGGCTGCCAACCATGGGGCATCGTGCTGTGGGCACTCGATCACGGTGAACTCCCAGGAACTCATGTGCAGAGATGATGCTGTACAGCGTTGTTTGCTTGCGATGTTGCCACGTCGTTTCGTTGTCGTTTCGTGCCGTTGATTCATGGGATATATTGATCAAGGGCACGAAGACAGTTGTCATAAACTAGGGGCGTATAGCATATGGCTCGTGACCAGATAAGATAGTACGACCATCTGCAATCGGAATTCCCACCAATCATCGATCCACAGCAAGTCATTTCCCTAGGGAGCGTGCAGCTTGTTGCGCCCGCCAACCCTATAGTAAATGACCAATCTTTCGCTGGGCATGTTATCGCAAGGTTCGAAACAAGCACGTTACCCGGACAGGTATATATATAGCTTCCGTCATGGTGCCCTCACAAGGTCACATGTGTCCATTCCGTCACCTTCAGCACATTCTAATCAGTAACCACCTGATAGCGATACGGTGACACGAATGCCTAACCGAAGAAAAACCGGACGCTTTCACGGTCGCGAATGCAAGTAGTCGCATGAATGAGACAAGTATTAAAGTGCCGCGAGACCCGTGTCTAGAATGCCGTAAAACGGGGAAGTCGAAGAGAGAGGCTAACTAAGCGGACTCAACGGGCGGTGCCACAGGGCTGGCGTGACACCGTCAAACGCTTCCATTCCATTTCAAGGTTTGATTGGCATGCATACGGTTGCGGTGATGGAGTGAACGAGAAGCTGTAGCACCTTTTTTTTTTTTTTTCTAATAAAAATATTAGACCTCGTGTTTTTGCTGATGGGGCACAATAAAGATAATCTTGGTGACCCCCCTGCGAGAATATAGATAATCCAGGAAAGGGAGGGAAGGACAATGTGACAGTGAACAGTGCCAATGATTCATTGGTCTCGGCCACCCGATCACAAAATGTTCTGCATCCCGGCTATATATATAAATGAACAAACTCACGTTTCGAGCTACGAGCGGTGCGGATTTATACCGGTGACCGTCCAAAACTGGATACCCGTGATCAAGAACAACGTGAGTGGGGTGACCGATTTTAGCAAGTCTTTGATGTTCCAACGTGCATTTCAACTTTGAGCACGAGGCCCATCAACAGAGCATCTTGGGGTCGACAGCGCGGCAGGACCCAACGACCATTCACCGATTCATCCCTCTTTCACGATTCGTGGCGTCTGTGGGAACAAAAAAGTTCGGGTCAGACCCGTCGCAGGCACGCGCATAGCGGCAAGGAAAATGAAGGGAGCTCGGATCGGGGGTCTCGGTAGGATCTCAAGATTTCACCCCTCGACGTGGCGTTAACGTGGGTAGCTACAGAAGAGAGGCTTCCTTTCTCGTCATACTCCAGTCCCTCGGAATGAATCGATGACCACCCTTGCAATTGTCTAGGAGAGATCCGCGGTGGCGAGATGCATGTGGGTAGACCAACGGCGAATCCACCGGTTTCGTTTCGAGGAACGAGCGTAGATAATCGACTACGCGTATTCGATCGGGACGGAAACGTACCTCGCAGATGACTGCATCGCAAAAGTTGTGCACGGTCTCCAAATTTGTGCATCAGACCAAATTTATAGAATGGATCTACGGCTAGCATGTGACATACGCTCGACTACATTCCCGTATCGAGCAACGCTTGCAACGCCGAGAGTGGACCAAGACCAACCACTCCTTCAACACGTCGCAAGAGTGGAATGAAGAGCTGCCTTGTGGGACTGATCGTGGGCGGGATCATCACACCACCACCGAGACCTCGACTGTGCCACGAGTCCACTGCGAAATGACCGTGAATGGAAGCGCAGGTTTGACTAGTCAACATGCATACCTAGAGGTTGGGCCACCGCGAAAATGCAAAAGTACACCCATAGCCTTCCGCATATCCCACCCACCCTTTTTCCAGTCGTTCGACGCCAAACCTTCTCAAGCAAAAGTAACGGCGCTTGTAACATGAAGAACAGCACCACGAGCCAGTTGAACCCCTTCCCGAGTAAATATGCCGAGCATTCGTGAAACATTCCCGACGCAAAAAACGTCCCAACCAACATGCCGATATCTCCAGCAACCCGTTTACCAGCAAACCCTCCGTAAACAAAGAATGTCTGGCGAAGTACTTGATGCCATCGTTTAGCCCAAAAGGTGTGTAGAGAATCAGAGATCCAAGGATTATCCATGAGGGGAGGCCACATTTCCGGAGTACCAGAGAGCATTGTCAGTGCAAATAATGTGATACAACCATGGACCATTTCGAAGCCCGCGATGAGACACGTTCCCGTTGCAATATGGATTGCGGTGGAAAGGATGTATCGTTGGAGAATAGGTAGGGTGGGCCTGAATATTGTTCCTCCATGAGGCGAACCGACTTCTGGTACCAGTTTGATAAAAGATTCCATGACATCAAACGTGAGCAAGTGTTTGAGCGTAGATATAGTAGTAGCCCGCAGGAAAGCAGAACGATCCGAGGGTCGTGGATCTCTTGGAACATACAGGTCGGCGCCAAACTGCCACCCGAGTCCGCGGACGGTAAACGCTACTTCGAATGCGTCATACAGCCAAGGTGGTAGTGGCGTGTTTCTCGGGGGTGCTGCTTGCGGACGAGTCTCTTTGCAATCGACAGACGACGGGGTACCGTCGGAGCAAAGGGGAGGCGATTTGGGCAATACACGTGGTTTCGCTTCACCAGCTTTAAGCATCCCCTCTCTTCTCCACGCAAAGTCTATGGCTTTGCCACACATCACCTCGGCAAAGAGACCTAAGAAATGAACACGTCCAATTGTGATATGTTACGCAAGGTTGCTGGCATGGTGCAACACTGACTAAATCCGCACCTTGACCCCAATTGTAGATATTCAGCTCTGGTTCTGTGTACATGAAGCGAAAATAGGTTCCCAATGTAAGGCAGATCACGAGAGGTAGGAGAAACAGCCGCAGATAAAAGGTATCTGAGCGTCTGGAGAGGTAGGCCATCGAGAGGAAAGGGACTAGCGGCAGGAGAAGATGAGGAGCGTGGTAGAAATGAATGGGTATTCGATGCTCGGGGCAAGGTATTATCGTTCGATATGCATTATGAAGGCTACGGAGAATTGGGAAGTGAGAGCGAGAGACGTACAGACTTTGAACTTACAGATAGTAGATGGACGACGACATGAAAACGACGAGTGCTGGTCGTGACCGAGGACGAACTGCATGGCACACATATTCCCACGACTGTGTTCGGACGGGGGCAAAGCCTACCTCGATCAAAAAGTTGGCATCAACCACGATGATCGAGAAATTCCCTGTTATTCGTGCATTCTCTGCGCATAGACTCACCGTGTTCGGACGTTGTCTTCTTCTCATCTCCTTACAAGTCGTCGCAAACGCCATCTGCTGGGCTATCGCAGCGCGCTCGCACGCAATTTTAGGACTCGCTATGCTCGCCTGGGTAAACATGCAAGCTAATTTTGAAGACCAGCTTGGCTAACCCACTTTACTCGACAGACGATTGGCCTGAGACATGGTAAGAAAGAGCTTGCTTATCGCTCCTGCAATCGAGACGATCTGCTCAGGTCTTGACGCAGACCACATAAGGTTATTCGATAGTCAGCTTTGTGTCTCCGTATGTGTATCGTATCGCCTCTGCTCGGGTTATTGATGATGGCGACAGTGACAACCGAGTACTGATTGTCGGACCAGTGCGATCGATAATGCTACTCGCACTCTTATCAATCATGGACGACCTGCAATAACATGCGGATTGTATTTTTCCCTCGGTCACAGCACGGTAGTAATCGTCGTGGTCCGTTCTTTTGACTCGATATATTCTGGACCCTTTGACTGGCGGCTAGAACGCCGCCATAGTTATCAGCACGAGCATCTACAACAAACTTGGTGGAGTGGGTGACGTTGGATCGATAATAGGTATGTGCCATCACCCCACATGCAATATTAGATATATTTGTCCCGATGTAGGCACGGCCATCAGTGGATCTTTCTTGTTCATCGTTGGTCTCGCTAATTCAATCATTCTCTATAAAATCTTGCGTCAACGTCGTCGAGTGTGTCTACTATGATTATTGCGTTGCTCCGCCATTCATCGCTCGGTGGATAGGCCAGATGTAAACAGGAATCAGAACAGGGGAAGATAGATCCAGGACCTGACACGAATCAGAACATGTTGATGATGCGATTACTGGGACCTTTGGTCAACTTTGTGAATCGTCCGTGGAAGGTACGTCAAGGTACGGTTGATGCTCGTAGGATCTGATCGACTCTTTTTGGAAGATGTACCCCGTCGGTGTGCTATTTGGCCTAGGTGAATCTGTCGTTGTTCATCCTATGGAGGGTCCCGAACTCCTTTGTACACAGGGTTTGACACTGCATCTTCGATTGCCCTACTCGCCATCTCCGCGCTGGCCAAGGAGAGCGAGGGTAACACGCGGATATCACCTCCGGATGTCATCGTCTTGCCTGTGAGGAGTTCCTGGATCGTTTTCATTGCCGGGTATGTTTGATGCTTGTAAAAAGCTGTTATTCACTACAGGGATGACCTCGGTGGATTCACTCGATTCCATATTGATGTTCTATTCGTACACTGGATCCGCTGGCCACTCGTGGAGGATTTTCGAGTCAAACGGTTCTCGTTCGAGAACTGGGGACGCGCGACCTGTGGACACGAACCGCGGAGTGCCTTGCGCCGGGGAAGGGGTCATCCCTGCCACGGAAAACGAGACAGATATCGCCGTCCCAGGCGATCAGCCGAGTGGTGCAATCGAAACAGAGAGCAAGACGGAGAACAACGCGGGACATGGCGGTGACAGAAACGGAGCGGGACGAGCGCAAGATGCGCACATGGTCTTGATCAAACAGAGCACAATGTCGGAACTGAGCATCGCGCTAACGGTCATGAGCATTTTGCTTGCGTTTGGGTCAGTAAAAGTCACGGTCTGCATGTGGACGAGATGGCTGACAGACGCTAGAATCTCGCTCATCGAGATCATGGGACTAATCGGGCAAAATTGTGGCAGATGTCAAGCGGCAGCATCCGCCCCTGACGGAGGTGGACTAGCTGGAAGGTGGTGGCGTGCGTGGGCGCAGGTGAGTCAAGCGTGTCGGTCGAAGTGGGATAGCACTGAAGATATGCAGGCGAACGACAACTCTGGGTACATCGGGGCAGGGATGGTCGGGGGATTCGTCGTCGTCGTCGGTGGTTGGTACGGAATGAAATATGTTTTAAATCAATAAATCATGTTGTGACGGGATGGGACGTGTTTTGGCGTGTTATTCTCGCAACGGTTCCGTTCGTATCAAAGTTTCTGACATATGTTGGACGACCGAGTTCACGATAGTCACGACCTTTTTTTTTTTTTTGTATTCCTATCTTGTAGTCTCTCCTGCTCGCTCGCATGCCCCATACGAATGTCCCTCATGTACGCCCACAAACCGTTGTACCATCAACAGCACCTTCCGACCTAACTTGCACAACTCAATCGCGCTCCCATCCTGCCCGCCAGCGCAGCGGATCCAACGCATCTACCAGCTCATCAATCTCGGTCGTGTCTCCTTGTCCCTCCTCCACCGCCTCCACCTCCTCTCTCCATCTACCCGACTCCGGAACCGATTCCTCGCACCCAACTCTCCAGTCCACATCCACCCCACCCAGTCCTTGTGCGGACGAAACAGTCCGCGTTCAACCCTCTGCACCAGAGTATGTTTTAGCCCTCCACGATTTCGTCCCTCAACACCAAAACGCGACATGTCTCTCGTTTCGTGCGGGCCAAGTCATCCGCGTGTTTAATCGTGACCCTAGTGGCTGGTGGGACGGCGAACTGCAGGATCAGAGGGGCTGGTTTCCGAGCAATTATGTTAGTGCAGACGAACGCGTCATTTCTCTCACCGAGGAACAGCTTCGCCCCTCGGTCAGTCTTCCCTGCTTGTCATACTCGCTCCGCGTCGCCTTCAATGACAGATTTTCACAGCTTCGCCAACCCTCTCGTCACGCGCACACAATGTCTGCCGTGTCTACCGCATCATGGGCTACTACACCCTCGTGCGGCTTGTCTCGCAAGGATCATCGTCCTTTGGTCACAGAAGCTCTTGGTCCCGATATCGCATCATATTGTCCTCCCTTGATGGTTAATTTGTTGCAGAGTCTATCCCTTCTCCAAAGCGCTGTCAGGTCTAATCGCGTATCACACTTTCAGCCGTCCACAGCATGCATCATATCTTGCGTCCGTTTCATCCTCTCTTCTATCGAGTGCCTACCTCGCGACGCACCATTGCTAAAGCGCTTCCCCGCTCTGGCTTTTGAGCGAAAACATATTTTATCCGTTTTGGCCGCTTTGGTCTCGCAGGCAAGAAGAGCCTCGGACGAGGTATGCGACGAGGACGCCCGTGACGCAGAAATTGAGGGGATGCTCAAGCTTGGCGGTCAGGTATTCTCCCAGGTTCGGCGGTTCTTAGCAGTGGCAGTACAGTGCGGCATCGAGCTCCCCGAGAAGGGTCAGTCTTCGCCTACCGACAGCGTCGCGTCGACATACCCTCAGCTCGGACGCATCTCTCCAGATCCCCTGACGAGTTTATCAATACCATCGATGGAAATAGGCCCGCTATCGGGTGAACTGTCTGATTTGAGAAGTCTCAGGTTGCAGGACCATGAAACGACGGGCGCGGCCAGGGCAGCTTCTCGTTTAAAAAGCCTTGGTGATCTCCGATCTCAGTGCAAAGTGCCATTATACCGAGATTCAAATTCCTCTGTTGCCCCTTTGCTACCCCACCGAATGACTGCTTCCCGCGCGAAGGAGCAATACCTCGTCCACGAAGCCACTAATCGACACAAACCAGCCATGCTGTCAATAAGCAGTATTTCCTCGTCTTCGTCATTCTCCTCTACCGGGTCATCCAAGCCCCTTGTATTGCCCTCTTTCCCTTCCGGACCTTCGACTTCCTCCGAAGTCATGGAAGCACTCAAACACACCCATGATCAATACCTTTCAACTATTGCGGCCTTCATAGGACATGCGCATTCCCATTCACGCTCGTCTCATGCATCTAGTACAGGCCACATGTACGAACTAGTGCGAGAGATCGTTGAAATGGTCTGCAAACTCCTGACCATTGTCGAAGCGGTCATGCGTCACCCGGAGGTTCCCAGACACAAAGTTGGTAACCTTAAAGCAGCGAAGGAGGGACTATACAATGTGACAAGCTCACTTGCAGAGTCGGTCCGACTCCTCATGTTCCCCCTTTCGCCGGACGTTACGGAGGAAGCAGAGAAGGCATCATTGATCCGTTCAGCCACGGCTGCTTGCAAAGCTGGTGCCGACTGCGTTTCCGCGGTCAAGATATGTCTAAGTCGGGCCTCATCAGAGCAGCAGTTCATTCTTCAAGTTCCGCCGAGGTCAGACTCGAATCGTGCGCCATTTACTTCAAGTAAGTTTTCGCGAAGCCAGCGCAGCGGGTCTTCTCTGCACCAGTCATACCGAGCTAGCATCGACGAGGAGAATGTCACTGTTCAAGGTCAAGTTTTAACGAGCCATGCACAAAAGGCTCTGATACAAATCCAGGAAACGTCATCGGATTCATCTGTGCTCACCGGCCACTCAAAATCGTCTGATGGCTCGCAGGATACCGCACCCACATCCCCAGATGAATTGGACGCCTTGTCATGTCCAATAGTCGACCCCCCTGTATCGGATGACATGGCTTCACCTTGCCCAGCGCCGACCGACCTTGTTTCTGGAGACGTCCAAGGTGATCAGGAGACCGCGGACGGCTTTGAAGACCAGCTCATGCAAGGCAGTGAACCGCCCGTTACTCTCGACGTGAAGCGTGACCCCCTGGGCCATGACCACTCGCTCGAAGATGTAATCTACAATGCCGATGGACATCTGGTTGCTGCGTCATTAGATGTGCTGGTTGAAAAGATGATACCCCACGATAGCATCGTCGACCCCGCTTTCTCTGCTGTATTCTTCTTGACGTTCCGGCTGTTCTCAACGCCAATGGAGCTTGTCCAATCCCTCATTCATCGGTACAATATCATGCCTCCCCCCGGTCTCTCCGAGGAAGACATGCTTTACTGGCAACAATACAAGGGTATTCCCATTCGCCTTCGTGTGTCCAACTTTGTGAAAGGCTGGTTGGAGTTGTACTGGCGGACTGGTACAGATGATGTGGTTCTACGACACTTGGAATCTTTCACTCGCGACGCGCTACAGCAATACTTCCCCGGACCATCCCAGCGCATTCTTGACCTCATCGCCATTCGCCAAGACGCAAACACGAATTTGGTCAGCCCAAAGAGTGAGCGCGCTCGTGACCCTGGGATGTCTATCAATCCGCCCTCTTTCCCCCCTTCCGAGATCCCTCGGCCGATGATGACCAAGGCACTGCTCTCGAATTTACGCAACAAGAACTTTGACTCTGTCACCGTCACTGAATTTGATGCTCTGGAGCTCGCAAGACAGCTGACAATCATGGAGTGTGATCTCTATTGTGCAATACAGCCTGAAGAAGTGTTAGAGACGGGGCAGGAGGTGGCGAAACCACCTGTGAATGTGAGGGCTGTCACTTCCTTGAGCACGGTGATCACGGGTTGGGTCGCCGAAAACATTCTAAACGAACATGATATCAAGAAACGGACACATTTGGTCAAGTTTTTCATCAAGGTTGCGGACGTACGTATCGATGAAATATTCGTTGAGATTGGACTGAATGGTTTGTATAGCGATGTACATCACTGCATAATTTCAGCACCCCCCGCTCGATTCTTGCAGCGCTTGACTCCTCGACTATCTCCCGCCTTCACCAGACATGGCTTGTGAGCCGAGTTTTTGAAACCCCCATCATTCATATGCTGACGAGTCGTCAGGGTGTTCCCCAGAAGAACAAGCTGCAGTTGGAGACATTGCGACGATTGGCGGATCATGGCCGCAATTACCACGAATACCGCAGCAAACTTCGGAATACTGCCCCGCCCGCTGTACCTTTTTTGGGTGAGCATAACTAGTTACAGGAAGAAGCTCTATATACTTACATCACCGCTTGCACAGGACTTTATTTGACAGACGTGACGTTCTGTCGAGAGGGTAACCCTTCATACCGAGAATCGTCATTGGTCCCAGGCAAAAAACTACTGAACTTCAACAAGTACCACAAGCTGGCTCGTATCGTTCAAGGTCATTCCTTTTCCTCCGCCATTCAAGCGACGCCAAGTTATTGATTTTGTACATAGATATGCAGCGCTTCCAAATGCCTTACAACCTCAAAAAGATCCCCGAAGCCCAGGAGTATCTGAACTTTGCTTTCGAGAACTCTAAACATCACGGCGATCTTCAAGATCTATACAGGAGGAGGTGGGTCCCGGGCTATCGCCAACTTGTCAATCTGCTGACCGGGGCGATGGTGCAAAGTCTGCTTGTTGAACCCAAGCAGCCGGCTGATACTCCGCCTTCCAGCGATATGCGTCACCTCTTCAATTGGGCAACGCGTTCGCAGGCGCAACAGTCCACATCTGCCTAGTCGTCTTGGACATTACTATCTGCCTTCGCGCATCTGATTTTTCTCGGTAACCTCCTGACTGTCATATTCGACCTTCTGGTGGTTCTGTTTATGATATAATTTCGATGTGCTTCTTCCCCTTGTGTTTTGTCACCCATCTACCTTAATTCCTTGAGGTATATTATTACTCTCCATTGATATCTCATCGAACATCGACTCAATTGCATACGTTGGTATATCATATGCTGTTACAACTGTTTCCTTCATGTACGTGTGCACAGAAGTAGCTAATCAAAACCCGCTCTACAAATTAGCGTGACGAGACATACCGTGAACCAAAGGAGATCTTGTGACCGACGGCCAAAACAAAGCGTCAAACGGCTGCCAACACCCCTCGCGGCTTGTTAAACAATTAGCATGATCAGTCGCAAGGTCCTCGAAGAGCTTCTCAGGGAACCTCTAGGACCATATCGCGACCGCGACGTTCTACATGAAACAGCATGTCAGATGAAAGGCAATCGCAAGCTCGTCTTGTACTCGTTCGTCCTCGATCATGGAGGTCATGTTATCGGGTACAGCTAGCAATTCCACCATTTTGTTTGACCGTCTAGTTCTAACGGTGTTTCTCCTCCCGTCCAGGCTCGACGAGTCTGAGACTCGTCCGCAGGGACAGGACTATGACGATCGCAAGTTTCGCTTCCGTGGCATCCTCAAGATCGCTAATCTTGATTGGCTCTCTGATTTCGGCATCAAGACGGTCGAGACCGAGCTCAATCTTCGCGCCAACGAACGCGCGTTGCGAGAAGGGGAGCGCGTGGTGCCGCGCTTGACGTTGCAAGATCTCGTTGAGAGCAGGCTCCTCACACGATCGGACGATTCAACCTGGCAGAGGGAGGATGAATTGAAGCTCGCGATTCTAATCCAGGGTGAGAAGAACCTTCCAGCGGTTTTTATGCATTGTACGTCTGTCCCCACCGTCTTTGGTGCTGCTTGGGAGTGACGCTCGGACGTTAGCTGCTCAGGTGCCAGATGGACTACTATGGTGCTCGAAAGCTCAGTGAGTGTCTCGCGTGTGTGCAATATGGCTTTTTCTGACGGTATTCGCTCAACCGTATGCCTACAGCAACCGTGTGTATCAAGTGGCCACCATGGACGTGGAAACCTATTCGCGTTCCGAAAATTTCTTTTGGCAATGGCGGCTTTTGGCGCTCATGAAAAAAATTTGCGAACAAAATCCGTTCGTCGACTCCAGGAAGCGAACGCCGAGATGGTTTGTGGACAGGTATATCGCGGGATTTGCGCATCCAGATGAAGACAGGTATCGACGACTCATTTTCGACGACGAGGATACGGACGTCGACGAAACGGGCAAGACGGTAACACCACGTCACCTTCTCGTGCCCCACATGAGCGAAATACTCGGATTGTTCGCTGCATATGCTGGATGGCTCATCACGAACAACGAAGTGAGGAGGAAAAAGCTATTTGACATTGTGTCTTGGCAAAGATTCGCGCAGGAAGCACGAAAGCAAAGAAAGGAAGCCGCCAGGCAAGGAGTGAGGTGGGGTTGGCGAGAAGGAGAAGAAGGATACGAAGAATCATCTGAGGAAGATGGGGACAGTGAGGCTCTGCACGACAGGCTGGCTAGGGAAAATCCAGTCACCGGCAAGGAAGATAGGGTTGTGGCACGTAAGCTCGAGCTCGCGCGGGCCAGGTCAGAACGCGGAAAGGAACAAGGATTTTCATATGTATCGGATTCAGCAAGTGAAGATGATGCTCCCGGTGGTGCAAGATACATGTCGGATTTCTCGGAGTTGTCAGAGGTAGGGCAGAACGACTCAGACTATCGGTTTGCAGAGGAGGAAGAGGAGGAAGAGGAGGCAGTTAATCAAATACCGTGGCAGTTGCAACGACCGCCCCTCTTGCCAGACGTGGACGGCCGATGGTGGTGCCCTTTGCCAGAGTGTGATCACCACATTGACCTCCATGTACTCAGGCCGGAGGACGGAACGGGCGTCCCCGAGGAGCTTATCGAGTATATCATACAAAAGGAATGGCGGAATGCGGTATACGACCCCACAGTCCTCCAAGGGTTCGAACGCATGGTAAAAAATCACTACTTCAAGCACTTTGAAGAACGAGGGGTCAGGGCGGAGAGAAGAGAAGGAAGGGCAAGTCATTGTTTCCAAAGTACTCGCTGATGGCTCATAGACCGACTGCAGATACGATTCGTATTCATAAGGGGCAGAAGAAGACGCCATGTTGGTGGGGAGCCAATCCGAGGCCCAATGCCTGTACGAGGGACGTTGGGAGGCGAGTCGAGAGTTGTTCCGATCGTGCATGCACCTCAAGCGGGACACTTCCAATGACCAACGATCGGTCACGCAAGCCGCTATGACAATGAAATGGCAAGCGTAAATTGATGGTAAAATTCAGCCGACACTAGCGTCGACTCGTAATTTCTAGGATCTGCTGTGCTGCGGGTTCAGAACGATGTAGCGGTCGCGTGATTCAATCTAAACGATGTTCTACTTCATGAAAAGGTCTCGATCAAATCAAAAAAAGCCCGTCTGACGATGGGAATATTTTAAAACGTGGTACCCGATTCCGTTCCTCTCGAGTTCTGGCTTGTTCCCCGTGAGCCTTCTTCTACCGCCGATAGCGCTCGGGCCAGTGGCAACGATCGGAGGGTATGTGTCCTTGGTTACCCCCGGACCAAAATCATACACGAATGGCCGACTCTGAGTTGTACCAAAGAGTCTCGAGCTCTCCAGCACAACCGAGTACACAGGGGACGAATCATTTCCGGGAGCATGCACGCTCCACCCTTGTGACGGCTGGCGGACGTCCCAAAAGGCAATAACGCTGTGGCGGGCCGTTCCGGCGGAGACAAAACTGGCATTTCCACCACCAGAAGAAACGGAATAGATCGGCTCAGGTGACCAGGGATCTCGCAGTGTAAGGACGGGGAGAAGTGTCGGTGGCGAAGAGGATGAGATCAGAGTGGATGATGGGGGGCGTTGTGAGTGATCGGGGACACGGAGGTCGTATATGTGGACTGAACCGTCGTACCAACCTGAAATGATAATCTGCTCGGAGGGGCCGAGAGGCGAAGAAGGGGGAGCACACGTGATTCCATACACTGCCGAGGGTCGGCTCTTGGGGGACTGAAGGATGATCGATGGAGTGGGGGGAAAGCCATCCGGGGCTATATAGTAAAGAGAAAGAGGGG
The DNA here is from genome assembly GCA_038089915.1 of Sutorius australiensis. Taxonomy (NCBI): domain Eukaryota; kingdom Fungi; phylum Basidiomycota; class Agaricomycetes; order Boletales; family Boletaceae; genus Sutorius; species Sutorius australiensis. The sequence continues at coordinate 241,801 of JBBPLR010000007.1, forward strand.
TAGGAGATGTAGTGCCAAATACGGCATACGGTGAGGAGGAAGACGTGCAAAGGTGGCTCGCCCAACTCCTTGTGCCCAAGTTGAGGGAGGCGGAAGATGGAGAGTTAGAGGCGAGGTGAGTAAGCGAGACGGAGCCCCATTGGGAGAGGGAGAGAAGTGTGTAAGGGGAGCAGGACACGCTCTGGACAACGTTTCCATCATGATGCTGAAGAGCGCTCTGTGGCACACGTGGGATATCGATGTGTTGTCCGTCGTGCGTTTCCTGGTTGGGGGGTAGACAGATCTGCTCTACGGAGCCATCTTCAAATCCGAGAAAGACCGTACGATCTTGATCGGCATCAGGGAGAAACGCGACGCTGGTGATGTCGGGTTGAGTTGAACCGCGGCCAAGAACGAAGGAATATGAGCGCTCAAAGACGATGCGGGAAGGGGATCCACCGGAGGTTTGTCGTACGGTGTAGGAGTAGAGGATATGACCTGCGGCGACCAATAATGTAGAGACGGAGAGCGCGATAGTCGGCT